>OY735881.1:12402500-13602500 GCA_963506565.1 Tachystola acroxantha
TGTAAGGGAAGGTCTGTGCCCGAGCAGTGGGGCAATATAAATAGACTGATGATGATGATGATGATGTGCGGGCAGAAACGGGCGCCCTCCTGTTACAGGTCTATGGGGTAAGTGGTCTGTGCTAGTGAATATTTCTCACCACAGTAGTTACCAGGTCGTGATGGACGGTATCTCTAATGGAATCAGCTCTGGTTCGTTAGCCGACGGCGCGGGGTCGGAAAGTACGGGGCAAATGCTTCTACTCACTATTCACCGAACTTAATTACAGCTACCCTACTTTTTGTGTTATAGGAAAATCACAGCGTAGGTATAGCGCATTCAAATTAACTTCATAAAAGCAATTGACAAGGTCTAAATGACAATGCCAGATTCTGCCCCGCCATCAACCGCAAGTTGTACAAGATAACGAATAAATGTAAAAATATCTCCGTTTTTTATTAAAATTATTGGTTTAAAATAAAGTTTTGTACAAGATGCGATTCGAAAAAAACAGCTTAATTCAGAATTCAGAAAATAGTAAGAAATCGAAGCGAATTATTCATTGTTTTTGTTATTCTTCTATAGGAGTTGCGAGAGTAGTAGAAAATGATACTGCTTATGATTATGCAATATGAAACCTGTAATAAGTCCCCAACAAAATGATAGGTACAGCTTAAATGGTCACGTAGTTTTGTAGGTGGGGCAAAGCTCCATTGAAATGTGGCAATGTCTTTTTGTACCCCTCTGTATTATATTTTCGAATTTTAAATATTCGATTCGATTATTGAATATTCTGTAACTGTAATTGGCAAATGACGAACTGTCGAGTCCATTAATAAAATAAATAAAGTTTGATACAGGTACTTACTACCAATTTGTTTCCTTGCTATTTCTTCCTTCACCGTTTCAATCAATTCCTGCAACAACGAACGCCTTTTAAATCGCCAAATCGCAATTACTTTTGCTTGGTGCTTCAATACAAATCTTTTATCAGGCGCTTGTTCTGCGGTTATTCTGATAACTTTAGGAAGAAAGGAATTATGACTCCAATAATGTTTTTAATCTATATTTGATTTATTATTATATAGATTATAGGTCTTGCCAATCGTTGGGCAATTCAAATTGCAGAACATTCTGAAACCAGATGTATATAACCCTAATGATAGTGAATGATAGAGCTATGTAGGAAAAAAATCGCGGAGCTCCATCGAGATAGCCTAAAGTATAATTTGTATTGGGCAGGTCTCCGATGATGTCACTTTCACTCACTTACGACAGGAAGAGACATCTGTTTTGTTGTATTTTATTGAAAATTCAAACAATGGAAAGCAAGTGAACGGCAGAACCGCGAAAAATTTATATGCAAAAGCGGTGTCTGCGTGAAAGTAAAGACGTTTAGATAGAGATTTTCTCAACAAAAATTGACTGATTTTAAAAAAATCCTTTACTGTACATAGTGTGCTCCATGATGTACCTATCTATAAAGCAGTGCAATAAATAATAACTTCCTAATCTTTTTTGGATTATTAACATGGGCCATAAGGTTAAAAAATAAACCGCCTAACTTTAATGGAAACGTTGAAAGTGTACAGGACAATGTTTAAGGTTTTTGTGGATTGTATGATTTACTGTTAGATAGATAAAAGTTAAAACTATGTATAAGTACTTAATTGTTAAAGATTTTTTTTATAATTTCTTTTCAGTAATTCTTGAGATAATCTCAACCTTAATAAAGTCCCCTGTAATTTTTCCCTGTTTTCGACTATACTATAACATTTACTATAAACAAAGTAAGCATTTTATCATCAAGTTGAACCAAAACAATGATAGTAGGGTTAAAGATCGGTGGTCCACCAAATTTACGTCTTTATAACTTATTTTTGTCCCACATTCAGGATTATCTGTCAGTCCACGCTTCGAATTGTAGAAGTAAGGTTAAAGTCACGAAAATGTGGTTGAAAATAGTTTTTCTGTGCATATTTGGATGCATTAATTGTGTGAGTAGTTTTACATTTCATGAAGACGTAGGTATTTGAATTAATACCTATATATATGGACTCTATCTATATTCTATCATGAAGTGTGACGGCATTTCGACTCATTGGAATCTTTTGTGTTCTTCCCTTTCCTTCCTTCTCTCTAAAAATGTAACTCATAGGTAAAAGTCAAAAACTTATATTATTATTTGTTTTAATAATGGACTCGACAGTTCGTCATTTGCCAATGTCATGTTACAGAAAATTCAATATATTTAATAGTCTTCTATATTCCTCCAGGGGAGTCGCAGTAGCGTCTTCACCCTGGGTAGCCGCGTCTTCATGTCTTCGTCCAGAGGAGTCGCCGTAGCGTCGTCACTCTGGACGAAGCAGCTCGACAGTCACGTTCACTCCCGAGCTTGTAGCGGGAACTCTTGATAAAAGCTTGAATCTTCAGATCTTGCATAAATAATCTAATAACTTCACCGTACTGTCATTCGCGAACATTTTCTGATTAATTTAACGTGATATTAAGACACAAAATAGCCCCTATAGACATTAAAAGGAAAATTATCAAATAATTTTGCAACCGTCGTTTCCCGCCATTTTCAAGAGAACCCCTTATATTATTTATTCGGGGGAATGCTATATCTGGGGCACCTAATATAAGAGGAACTAATCAATTTCCAAATCCTCCAATTATAATTGGTATTACTATAAAAAAAATTATAATAAAAGCATGGGCTGTAACGATAGTATTATAAACTAGTAACTGCTGGAGTATATTTATTAATTCGATTTAATTTGTTATTGGAGGGTAAAATGATTATTAAGGTTTTATCACTTTTTAAACTTTCACGGGGCTTTTTGAAAATGGCGGGAAACGACGGTTGCGAAATTATTTAATAATTTTCAGTTTAATGTCTACAGTGGGTGTTTTGTGTTTAATGTCACGTTGGATTAATCAGAAAATGTTCGCGAATGACAGTACGGTGAAGTTATTGAAGAATTCAAGCAGGATCTGAAGTTTGGCGCCATGGTCAAGATTCCCACTACGAGCTCGGGAGTGAACGTGACTGTCGAGCTGCTTCGTCCACAGTGATTGACGCTGCGGCGTCTCCTGTGGATGAAGACAAGAAGACGCGGCTGCCCAGGGTGATGACGCTACGGCGACTCCCCTGGAGGAAGATAGATGACTATTCTAGTATACAATGAATTTTCTGTAACATGACATTGGCAAATGACGAACTGTCGAGTCCATTAATAAAATAAATAACTTTCACGGTTTGTATAAGTACATATTAATTAGATAAAACGGGAATTGCCGTGTTAAACATTCTTTTTGCAAAATGGGGGTACCTGCAAATATCAACAACTTTTCTCAACGCAGTCAGCGAACACGAAAGAGGGTAGATCGTTTTGTGTCACCCTTCTGATGTTCAACACTCACCGACTTCAGTCTACCTACTCGTGACCATGATGGCTGCAATGCTATCGAAATATCGAAACATCAATAATAAATGTTTAACACGGCAATTCCCGTTTTATCTAATTAATATTAAGGTTTTATTATTATTAGCTGGTTTAACAATATTTATAGCTGGAATTTCAGCTAATTATGATTATTGCTTTATCAACTTTAAGCTATGGAACTTGGGATTAGCGTCAGAACCGCGCGGACGAACTCCATGGCGCTCGAAGCCTATCCTGGACGGATGTACCGCTTATTTCGCATTACGTTGTTATTGCATCCGCTTATGCTGGAATTAGTGACGGTAGTCTCATAATTTGTGACGCAATAGTTTAAAAGTTAAAAGCGTTTGAAAATCTACAAGCAATAACAACGTATCAAGTTACAAGCAATAACAACGCATTTAATGTTGACATCAGACCAGTCAGTGCCATCTACAGGGGCTGGCGGTACTTTCTTTCTTTTTTAAATGTAACCTTGAAACCCCCTCATTGTTACTGTCATTTCTTCATTTAACAAAAATATGTATTAAGGGCCTTCCATGAGCCAACTAGCGCCGCCAATCTTTGAAAAATAATATCTTCCAATTTAATCAATTTTATTAAAAAAGCTATGTACAAAATGTTTATTAGGATAAATACTATTTTTCAATATACAATACATGGCATAATTGCGACAAGCTAAGTTGTAGTTCACAAATGTTCCAAAAACGGCCATTTTTCGCAATTATGCGAACTACAACTTACCGACATTGAATCACGTTATAAATAAGCATTTAAAAAATAGTATTTATCGTAATAAACATTTCGTAAATAGCTTTCTTAATAAAATTGATTATATTGGAAGATATTTTTTTTTTAATATTGGCGGCGCTAGTTGGCTCTATGAAGGCTCTATAGATGAAGTGTAACACTTTGGACTTTGGGCCGTCTTTATTATCTGCATCGTAAGAGTTGAAATCGTACTGCAAGTGTACCATCTGCTCTTGTCCGTAGTACCGAAACACAATCATCTTGCTGTGGGAAAACAACCACTAAAACACGTTGTATTCATGTTGTATCACCTCTTATTCCAGTTGACATCGTCCTTTGACCTTGGCGGAGTGCTGTCAGGGAACCGCATGGCTGGCGTGCCTCTGGGCCGGTCGCTAGGAGACGGGGAGGTGGACGTCGAAGGCATATGCTCGGAGTCGGGTATGGCGTGCCAGAACTGTTCTCATGCGGTCACATGTGTTCCGTTACCGGTTGGATGGCTCAAGGTATGAAGACGCAGAACAACAGCTTATTAAGGCCCCCTGACAAATGAGAATGCCAGATTCTGCCCCACCATCAACCGTATGATGAACAAGATAAATGTAAAAATATCTCCGTATTTTATTTAAATTATTGGTTTAATATAAAGTTTTGTACATCAAACTAGTCGAAAAAAATTAAGAATTTAGAAAATAGGAAGAAAACGAAGCGAACTATTCATTGTCTTTGTTATCATTTTCTACTACTCTCGCAGATAGTAGGAGACTGATTATGACTATGCAATATGAAACCTGTAACAAAATTATAGGTACAGCTTCAATGGTCGGTCACGTAGTTTTGAAGGTGGGGCAACGCTCCATTGAAATGTGGCAATGTCATTTAGATTGTTTATGAATAGATAGTATGTTTATGGTAGTGGTATAATATTCTGATTTTTTTTACCTTAAAGCCATAAAGCCTCTGTGGTACTTTGATTTTCCAAGTGTGGATTTAGGGGATGATGACACTAAGAGAGCGGGCAGAGAGCTCGGTGGCTCAGTGGTTGGGTCAATGGACTTGCAATATGGAGGTCCCAGGTTCAATTCCCAGCTAGGGCAGCCATGTACCAATGAGTTATCCTCGGTTTTTTCGATAGAAAAACTTACGTACATTTACCGAGTGCTCTCAAAAACGGTGAAGGAAAACATCGAGATGAAACCAGCATGTCGTAGAAAAAAAAATCTAAGGCATGTGAAATCCGCCAACCCGCACTGGGCCCGCGTGGTGGATTATGGCCCGAGCTCCCTCGATGTAAGGGAAGGTCTGTGCCCGAGCAGTGGGGCAATATAAATAGACTGATGATGATGACACTAAAACATATATCTAGTTACTTTATACAGGAGGTCTTATTAAATTTGAGATTTTCCCAAAAGCTACTGGACCGATTTTAAGATGTGTATGCGCGCGTGAGCTATTTGGAATGCTTGCGTTAGGTGATTAGTTGCCAGTACCGATGATTTCTTCGGTTAAGCCATAATTTAGGTTAGATTACTCGAAGGTAGTTGTACATACGTACGTGCATACATACATACACAACCTCACACGCGATTCGAGTGCACCCACTGCGCCGCGCCGCCGCTGGCGTCCGTGTAACCCAGTGTAACCACTGGGGGACGAACTGAAAACCAGCGCTGTGGCCTGCCACAGCACTATGCTGAGCTCGGCCCCTTTACCACTGCATGCTGCACACTGCTGCTCGATAGTATCTGTTTCTATTATTATTATAAGTATCTGTTCTTGATTAATCGGTGTGTTTATGTAGTTTTGTGTATGTAGTCCTTGTCCACGTATTGCCCGCCGCTCGTGCAATGTCATCTACCCAGCGCCTCTTTGGCCGACCTCTCTTCCACAAGGACCGCACGAGATAGAGTGGCATGCCACAGTATGGAGGAGGCCTATACCCAGATATGGGTGCCCATTAAATGAATAAATCAAATAAATGAACTATAAATATGGAATGAATAAAATATACAATAGAGTAAAATGTAACAAACTAAAAACAAATAAACAAATTGTATTGATAAGTAAAAATTAGATATAAGTGACATGTGAAATATTTTAATGGAATAAATGGCTATAATAATAATAATAGTATGTGGTGTTAAATAAATCTGTTTTTCTTTCTTTCTTTCTATTAAGCTAAGTAAAACGTTAGTAGATCCTAACTACCCCAGTTTTTTTTCTTTCCGCCAGTCTTTCATGTCCAGTTCGTGATGAAGCCCAACAAAGAGGAAAGTTTCACCCAACTAAAAAGCCCGACCGGACAGAAACATTGCGAAACTCCCAACTACATTTCAGGAACACAGGAGCTGTTGTACTAACTTTTTATTTAACTAAAGTTAGGTGCTACGAGCGCTCTGTATCACGAACGTATTTGGATTTTTAATTGTAACAAGTATCGTAACACTTGCAATAGTTAAAATGGCGATTTCCTAGCCTTTCATCAATTCCAATTTACTTTTTAATTTGTTATGAATAAAAGCTGCCGATCGTGCCACTATTCCAGCAGTAAACATTGTTTAAACTAGAACATGATGAAAAATTCTTGCCGTGGGCAGAACTTGAATCTCCCGGGCCCACGGACGCAGTGCGCGAACCGCACGGCGCCCGAGTGGCTCGAGGCTCAGACGGGGAGGAGGAAGGTGAGGGATGAATGGATTATACATTGTGGGCTAGTACAGCCCACAATGGGGAGTGCTCGGGCGCCAGTCGGGTCGCGGTTGTATCACAGTTTGCCGTGGCTCGGCAAGAATGGCACGAGGTGGAACACCCCAGGACGTTTAGTCGGTATGCTGCCCCTTCAGTGCGGTGAGCCCGACATAACCAACACGCTCCCCCGGGCGTGGTGACACATGATCTAGCATGTTTTACCTGGGTAAAAAAAGGACTTGAATCTGCGACCTCGTCATTCCGTGACACGCTCTTACCAACTGAACCGAAAATCTTCATCATATTATACATACTTAAAGGGTATGTTACGCAACTCCATCTATCGGTAGTAGTATTCCAACAACCATGTCTAACATTCGGTTAGAAACATGATTTAACGATGACGCGCTCCTGAACTGATTGATTGCTTTCCCTATGAATAATTTTTGCCGACAAGCTTTTAGAGCTCTATAAATAAAGGTTCCTAGGAAAATGTAGGATCTATAACTATTTCATTTCATCGGAGGCAACCATCAAATTCAATCACTACTCCTACCTTCCAATTTATTGCAAAAAGGAACATTATTTAGGGAAGGATTACAAGAGTTGTTACTACAGTATAACACCACCGATCCTCTGGGCTGTAAAAGCACTTTTACTTAGCTACACATATTAACATGGCCCTCAGCTACTCCACTCCACGGACTAGGTACTTTTAGTTAAACTACTCCAACTCCACTTGTAAATTACATAAATTACAGTACATGCATTAGCGGCTTAGCCTATTTAAGAACTATAACCATTTAAACATGATGAAAAATTTCTTGCCGTGGGCAGGACTTGAACCTGAATGACTTGTCACGGAATGACAAGGTCGCAGGTTCAAGTCCTGCCCACGACAAGAAATTTTTCATCATGTTTAAATTTGTTCACCGAGCATGGATAATGCGTAATACAAATTCTGTTCCAGACTTTCTAAACTTTCATTCCCATCATTTTTATGTTATCATCAATCCTAAAAGTCGGTGCTAGTGCTGCCTTAACTCGTTCCATTCTTATTTTCAAAAAAATTCCGAACCTCGAAACGCCAAGCATAGCTCTTTCCATAGCTTGCTGAGCAACTTACAAATTGTGGGCCAGCCTCACCGTCAGTGCCACATTTCGGCTCGGCAACTCAACAGCATCATTATTAGGACGCACTTGAATACCTTTATTCTTAGGCATTGTGGTGTTGAAGACAAGAAGATATACTTACTTCTTCCGCTGGCTCAGCGACCCGAAGTGGGTCTTGGCCTCCGCAACGAGAAGCCGCCAGTCGTGCCGGTCCTGCACCGTCTCCCGCCACGTGTCTGCCTGCAGTCGGGGCAGGTCCTTCTCGACCTAGTCCCTCCAGCGGTACCTGGGGCGAGAAGATATAACGTAACACTATTAAGCTTGCCTTAACTTTCAGGTGCCTCTACATCAATGTACCGAAGGACTAACTTGCAATGCTCACGAAGGACAGTGCTCAATGCAGATCGTACCAGAATGCGACGTCGTTGGTCAGAAATATCAGCACACTTGTGAACAGGTTACTTACTTTTATTATTTTTGGCTACGTGAAAAGAGGTCATCATGTAGTAAGGAAGAAATCTACGCCATGAGGAGGTAAGAGGATGCAGGAGTGCCTGTATGTAGGAGGCCTACGGACGCAGTGCGCGAACCGCATGGCGCCCGAGTGGCTCGAGGCCCAGACGGGGTGGAGAAAGGTGATGGATGAATAGATGATGAATTGTGGGCTATTACAGCCCACAATGTGGAGTGCTCGGGGCGCCAGTCGGGTCGCGGATGTATCGCAGTTACTCGGCAGTTACAGTGGCTCGGCAACAATGGCACGAGGTGCAACACCTCAGGAAGTTTAGTCGGTTTTCAGCCCCTTCAGGGCGGCGAGACCGACATAATCAACACGCTCCACCGGCCGTGGAGAAACAAAGGGACAAAAACGTCACCATGTAGCGTTATGATATCTGGGATAATCACTAAGAGAAAAGGTTTAGGCAGATTTTTTTTAATATCCTTCCCCAGACTTCTTCCACCGATCTCTATCCCGAGTCTCTCCATCCATTTAGGCAGGTTATCTTATATTTAAAACCTGAGTTTAATTTCCAGTCGGAAAAGTGCATGTAAGTGTATCTTAGATATCACCTTTTACGAGTCTGGATGTAATTTGTGACCGTTTCTGTGTATGGGAATCCTAGATTAGGTCATAACATAATTGTGTGGGACAAGAAATCTTCCTTACCTATTCACTCTTATAAAGTGCTGATATCCCCCTCCATCTACGGCCTCAAAGGCACTTAAAATCAGTTGATCCAAATGCCAGTTTCATCTCGATCAATTTCCAAATTAATTGATCTCCAAATAATATGCAATAAAAACCCAATTTTAACGACCATCTTCAAATACACAAAAACATCAATAAATACTGGAATGCCACAAAAAGCAGGGCCAATGATATTGGACGGAACGAGATGAAATCGTGCGTGAAGATCAGAATCAAAGGCGAAAATAAAGTTCAAGGCACCTATTGTTTGTGTCTTGCAATGCAACTGCATCGATGGAATTGAATGTCTAAAGGTTTCTAGCACTCTTCCTGAACTACATATTAAGATACGTAGTATATTTGTAGGATGCGCAATTTGCAGAAGGTCTAAGCTAAAATGCTAATAGGGATTTAACGGAATGACGACCTCGAACTGTATTCAAAATGCCTGGCTCTTCGATCTGACAATATCTAAGAATCGGTGGGAATCAGCGTAGTCGAATGAATAACCTCAAGTAGAAGCGGATGGCGAAATTTAGGAAAGTCATTGGACTCGTGAAGAATGACTGTGATGACGATGATGATGAATATGTCGATGCATTTAAAGGGAACTTCTGTTTTGTTGATGCTTTCTAGGGGTACATTAAAAGGGTGATTCTTATAGAAGTGTAATATCAAACATCTTTTTGGCAGGTCGGTATATTTCCTGATGCCTTCGACTGCAGAAAGTTCCATCTCTGCTCCCCACCCGAAGGTCTCCCAGGCGGAAGACCAGCAGACCACAGAACAGCATTGTGTCCGCGGCACTACGGGTACAATCCACGGACTGCACAATGTTCGGTAAGAATTCCGACGACGCAACCTTGGCGCATTCTTGGACTTGTAAATATGGATTTTTAAAAGAAAATTCAAATAAGTTGGACAACAATAAGTAGATCTTCAGTTCTTTGTTAGATTAGATACTGCCAGCGACTTCGCATAGAGCACCCATCTCTCCTATATTTATCTACATAGTCTACTAGAAATCTCTCTTCATTTCCAGATAAAACTCCAGCAAGGCCAATGTACGGAGAAACCAGTTCCTGACTGCAAGACAGTCGGCCAAACAGACGTCTTACCATTCAGTCCTAATCACTACTATGTCTGTTTGTGGAAGCTCGGCGCGCTGTATCCTCAGGTCTTCATCTGCCCACATGGATGGTTCTTCTGGGATGGGTTCTGTCGGCCTGAACCTCAAATTATTAATACACGCAACAATGGAGGGAACGGTAGATTTTTTGGACCCACCGAAGGGGATTTAGGGCCAATTGACAATAATTTTGGCCCTCATCATGGTGATTTAGGACCTAATGCTGGACATTTTGGACCTAATGCTAGAGATTTTGGACCTAATGCTGGAGATTTTGGACCTAATGATAGAGACATATCTAATGAAATATTTGAACCTTCCACTGAAAGATATGGTCCTCAACCAGATATTCATCCTACTGAAGAAGAAAAAGTACATTCTGATGAAACACGTCCATCGGAAAAAGATAAATCTTACAGTAGTTTTCATGAAACAGCTACCATGACTAAAATGGAGGCTTTCTTCTCAACAGAAAAGCCTACTACGTACGCCGCAGATACGTTTCTGGCAGATAAATTCGATTTAGCAAATTATGAGTCAACAGATGACGTCGCGCCTCCGATGGATGAGTTTACTAACTCCTTTGAAAGTGGTGCTGAGTTTTGGTGATACGTATTTGGAGCTTCTCGTAAATTAGATAAGTAGATAGGTTTTCATGATAAGGTAATTGAAATAAAATACAAGATCCAATCATATTTTTTATTACAATTTACCAGTTTTAAATTACGGAAAATCCGAAGATCTCATCGAACGCTATAGTTATTATTTATTATTAATGTAATGTCCCACTGCTGGACAAAGACCCCCCTCTCTACTCATCACTATTCTGCGAGCTATAGTTAACAGTTTTAAAATAAATTCTGGGTTTGTATGCCTTATTATCACTCTATCTATGTACAGTTATCAGTATCCAATTCTGTCAGGTTCCCAGTTCCATTCTCAGGCGAAACAATCAGACAATCCGCTAGACCTTTGTCCCTGAGCACAAAGACGGGCTTATCTCTGCGATCTCTTCCAAGCCGGCTGGCTGTGGCACAAGTGATGCTTTAGCTTAAGTGGGATTTAAGTTGGATATTGGGCGACTTGTTGCTGATATCATTGTGGATTGATTATGATTGTTGGGGTTTTAATTGAAGATTAAGTGGCCGTTCTCGTTTATGAGCCTTTCATGACCACCAATCATGACCCTAGCTCTCGCAATGTAAGGGAAAATCTTTGCCGCATCAGTGGGGATATAAAAGTAGACTGATGATGATGAGGAAACAACGAAGCTGAGAAAGAAAGAGATATCATCATGAATTAGTCTTACACATTCTCCAGTTAAGATGATTGAAGCTCCTTCGCATCCATCGTCCAGCAGTACCTGGATCTTCTACTTAGTCTTCGCTCGCTTCAAGGCGCGCTCCTATAAGTGACCAATCAACAGAAATTCCTAGGAAACCCGCAGTCAAACTGCTTTCGCCAATGACATTCCGTACAGCAAATCTCTCTGTCGTGATTGGCCGAAAATGCATTCCGCTCCCTCTACCTCCTACTAGTTGAGACACGCTCGTCTTTGTGCAGGGCTAACGGTGTACAAAAAACGAAAACCTCTGACATTAGACACTGGAATTGCATCAGAGTTTGGTGCGATCCGGCGTGGGAAACGTGCCTATAGTTGCCTATAGCGCACAAAACACTAGGGGTACTGTAGTGTAGAATGGGCTTCTTCAGGCAATAAAAAATAAATAAAATAAAAGATCATTTATTTGCCACATAATCAATAAACACCTTTTCGTGTAGTTTAATGACCATACGGATTGTCAATTGCTCAGGCCGCTCGTCACAGACCACTTACCCAATAGACAAGAAACCGGTACAAAGCAAGCGAAAAATTATGTCAACGATGAGTGCATAGTGACGAAGCGGGGGACAAGGGTGCCGTATTAAAGAGATGCGTCCATGTCGATAATATCTCTAGGTTAGAGTCGCGAAGCAGTTTTGCGGTCATGTGCGGCGTCCTCCTGTTACAGGTCTATGCGGTAAGTGATGTGTGCCGCTCGTAGACCTCTCACGTGGCCTATATGCTGTTTCGCGACAACTTTAACTGCTTTCGAAGTACGGAGAAGCTCAAATGAAGTCAGTTACAGACCTTGCTCAAAGTTTCTTAATTTGTACAATAATTTTCAACGCGTACTCGCAACTGTACTGTGAGCTCCTCGATAAACATCTTGTATTGACTATTATTAATCTATACAGTACTTTTTTAATAATCGATTCATATCCATTTCACTTGGTGCTTCCAGTGATATCTGGGACGTCCGTCCGGTTGACGTTCTTCAAATCAGTCATGAATATGTTTAATTTGATCAATAGGTACGAGTACCATTACTTTTGCTAAGATAAATTGGCTCGCAAGTGACTGTGTAATAAATAACGCTCTAAGACTCGTTATTGGAGCATTTCTAGTTCCGTTACTGGCCGCTAGGGGTGCAACTTAACACGAACCTAGTAGCTAACATTATTACGTAGTTGCCATCGAGCGACTACTTTTTAAACACAATTGAAAATTCGTAGAGCAAAAGAAAGGCGAGAGTTAACACCGGCACGTTACTACTCTTGCCTGACCCAGTTATTCCATATTAAATCTTTCCCAACTCTCCCATGCAAATCCATTTCCGATCGGATAAATTATGCAAATACCAAATGGCGATCCCTCTCGCAAATTATGACGATAAATAAATCAAACTCCATACACGCGAGCTCTAACCCGCGCGAGCATTTGTCAGCCAAAATGCCAAGTTGATTCGGTGCGAATCTACGGACCGCTATACTTTATACAACGATTTAAGCGTCTTGATGGTTGGGTAATTAAAATAAAAACCTACCGTACCGCTTTCCTCGATATTAAACGCGGTTATCGAGTTTCCCATTGGAACTTCATATTTTTCCGGCCTATAATATGTTATTCCGTGACCCCAAATGAGGTCACGATTAAGAAATTTTGAAGCCGCGATTTTGGCCGCAAATTATGGAAATCGTTGCAATCGGGAATTTAAACTTGACGACCGTATACCGCCTAGTCTAGACGGTAGTTTGCCTACCTATCGTGAAATATAGATGCTATCTTGAAAGATTACAGATGTTTGTAATTTGCATTTTGTGCGGACTTGCGAAATTGCGATTGATAATTAATTAATGGATTTAGGATTGCTTTTTAATTTCTGACAAATGCTGTCTCAGTGATTATAAAAATTCATCTCTTTTCGTAGAAACTCTTTAAATAATAAACAAACTGTAGATGTCACATGTCTCAACTCTCAAACTCTGCCACAGATTATAATTAGAACTCTACCAGCAATCAACAACAAATACCGTCGTAAAATACACAAATATATATCATGTGTGTACTTACAGTAGAATGGGATTATTATATGTTTTCAAATCACAAAGTAAGCTATTAAAAATATACAAATTCGGAAAAATAAACCAAAGATCGGCCGTCGATTTGGCCCACAAAGTGTATGGAAAAGGCTCCCAACACATTATAACCCTTCACGGCCTTCTAGGGTCAAAAAAGAACTGGGAAAGCATGTCTAAGAAGATAGCAGAAACGTCTCAGAGCATTGTGGTAGCTGCAGACCTCAGGAATCATGGCGAAAGCCCTCATACAGATAGCCACTCGTACTTTGAGCTGGCGTCAGATGTTAGTCAACTCATAGACAAGCTGTCCTTTAGAGAAGCAACTATCATAGGCCATAGTATGGGCGGAAGAACTGGTATGATTTTGGCTTTGACTGAGGTGTGATAAATTATTTCTAAATGTTAAACCTTTATTGTTATAACAACTAAACTAGAAGCTGAAAATGAATGTTTTTCGAGTGTATGTATTATGTATGTGTGTCGGGTTCTTTGCGGCATCCTGTAATCTAAACGGTTTGATGGATCTTGATGTATAACATATCGACTCGTCCTGTAACACGGGACTGACATAGGATACATGCGAAAAACATTCGGTTTTGTTAACTTCAACTGCATGGAAGCCCAAATTGGGTTTCAGAAAATTCAAAATAATTTACAACGTAGATGAATTAATTTTAATTTCAAAGTTTCATGTTATTGTTACAGCCTGCCAAAGTAAAAAGATTAGTGGCAGTAGACATATCGCCAATCTCATCACCAGGGATCTTAAACAGCTTCTTCCCAACACTTATAGATGTCATGAGAACTGTCGATTTCGATCCTAACCACAGTGTTATTGAAGCTAGAAATGCGGCGAAAGAGAAAATAGCGAGCGCTAAGATCGTAGAGGATATTAACGCTTTGAGTTTCATTCTGCTGAATGTTGGAAAGCGATATGATAATAAAATAGGTAATAAATATTTCCTTTTATTTACAAAGATTGAATGCGTACTTATTTATGCATACCGTGGAATCAAAGATGGAGTTCATTCACTTGCTTTTTTGAAGAATATATTAAGCAGTTTTAACGTCTAGTGGTAAAAAAATATTTCGGTAAACGGTCCAACCTCGATAACAATAATGCCTGAGAACAATAAAAAAATCTAGGGTATGTGTAATCAACCCATCTTCATTAGACCCGTGTGGTGTGGTCTGGCCCGGCCTCCTTCATACTAAATATAGGCCATCCAGTGGAGACATTCAAATTTTAAGATCCTGATGCTGCGTATTTCGTTTGTCAGGTTGGATGTGCAATATTGACACTCTGAAGAGCAATTTTGAGAATATATCATCGTTCCCCATTGATAAAGTGGCTGGAAAACAATTTCAAGGTCCAACTTTGTTCATTGGTGGAGGAAAGTCCAATTATATTCCGTTAGTATAATACCTTAACTTCTTTTATTACTAAGCATCGACCTGAATAAATTCCTAAACAGCTTTGGACTCATTAGAGAATCAAGTCTGCGGGCTGACTGTATATTTGCCTCCCATTTGTATTAGATGAAGTGTTCATATGATACGTCGGTCTATTGATGGTACTTTTTTGACAGTCACCGCCAAATTATTTGCTTTATGTTAATAGATCCACAGTCTATAATTAGGCGTGATTATGTCGTTGTCGCCAATTCTAATCCTATACCTAAATGCAACTGTCACTCATGTGTCCTGTGAGGAATGATTAAAGGCGTGCCACACTCTAGAATTGCTTCTAATATTTGAGATCACTGGGATTTTTTTTAATAATTATAGTAAGTTTCGACTTTTGGAGTATCTTTCAAGTTTCAACTCTTGGAAATTTGGCAATGTCACACAAATGCGGCTTTTTCCACTGTCTCTTCTGTATTAGACATCGCAATTTCTGACACCAAAGAGCTTGTTTCCAATCACTTTTTTTTCCTATCTCCCAATCTATAGAAAGTTGTGGAGAATAACCCTGGTCCATTTCAGACCGTCAGACCTCAGCAGCATTCAAACCTACTTCCCAGCGGCGAAGCTGCAGTACATAGATGTGGGACACAACGTTCATGCCGAGGATCCAACTACATTTCATAGTATGGTCACCAAGTTTCTGGCTGAGACTTAGTACATTAATATAGAATGTATACTGAAATGGAAGTATGTTTTCGTTAATTATTACTAGCAATAAAAATTAACTGACATAATGCTGGGTAATTTCAAACCAGTGGGTATCTTAATTAAAGTATCAACCAAGCTAACTCCCGCTACGTTTTAAGGCACACACTTACCGACAATGCCGTTCAACGTACACCTCACTACCGACCATTCATTACTCCGTCTCCGCGGCAACACTAACCGCTGTTTGCGATGCAGGCGCGACACTAGCCGTTCCAAATTTGAATTTATTTTTTAAATATTTTTTTTTAAAGTCCATGGCAAAAGGCTAAACCCCGGCTGCTCTGATAAGCTGTCATTTTTTCGCGATTGTGTTTTTAGCTGCCAGTGTTGTTTTGTTTTTGTTGTTTTTCTGTGAATGTACGGTTGATTTTTCAGCATTTTCCCGGTGGAAACCAAGGTGAGTTGCATTTATTTTTCTTTTGTATTATTTTCATTTGTTCTCGTAATGTGAGTCATTAATCACAGAACATTGAGAAACTTTGTAAAAACAGTAAGTAAATTCGTTCGTTACATTTTCAGATATGTAGATTGTACGGATGTTTCAATGGAAGAACGTTTTAATTGGTTGCAATTGTCGTAATTGCACTTAATATATGGATGAAATTTATTATTCGTATTGCATTGTTGTTCTGTAATTAATTACGAAAATGTTCATGAAATGGTACAAGTACTTGTTAAGAGCGAACTTATATTTTATTAGTGGTTTTATTTTACAAAAGATTTTATTAAAAGTAAATTGATAATTTTATTAAGAGTTATAGAAATATGTGATAAACCATGAATATTTTCGGAAAACGTCAAAACCATGACAATTATTTATTTATTTAGCCTGGGCGTTAAACAGGCATTGTCCTTTATATTTTGAGCGGTCCAAGAATTCGATTCCGAAAAATTTACTTTATTTGGATTTGGTCATAGAATGTTAAATGGTTTTATGGGATCCTGGTAGATCGGAACCAACTTTCAGGGACCTTGCATTTTATAGATTTTATAATACGACGAATAGGCAGGATTTGTCTTCTGTGCGATAAAAAGAGTTAAAAACGACCGATCACATAAGTTAAGCAACATTGGGCGAGGTCTGTACCTGGATGGATGACCGCTAGTGTCATTTTCATCTGAGCCCTTCCATGCATCAGCTGGAACCCGCTGGTGGTTTCGGCAGCAGTCGTCAGGCCACAGCAGAGGCCTACGGACGGCCTGAATAACTCTGAAAATAAGTTTGGATACTAAACACGCAGGGTTGCCAGATGGGGGAGTTTTCTCGCAATTTTGGGGGAAAATTTGGCTGTTGGGGAAATTTTGGGGAAGTGGCATCGCTGGGGAAAGTTGGGGGAAAAGGTTTTCAAAGTCAAAGTCAAATTTCTTTATTGCAAGTAAGCACGTTGAGTACATTTTTGCACGTCAATATATTTTTTGAATTTACATTTACACCACTTTGCAATGAGAAGGTTTTTAAGCTGTGACCACATAATTAAGGTGAGATATGGCTTAAAAGCCCGTGGCGGATGCTCAAAGTTTCAGCAGACACTGCCAAAATTCAACTCAGAAAACGTGTAACTTGACATGTGGACTCGTTAATGGACGATTATGTATACTTATATATAAAAACTTTAAAATTATTAGTATACTGTATTTCTTTGTTTGTTTGTTTGTTTTAACACTTTAGTGTACAACACACAAATACATAAATAAAATTACTAGAGAAACATATTGGCACAAAGGGCGAGCTTATCTCAAAAGAGATTTCTACCAGCAAACCCGCGAAAGAGAGATCAGTGTTGTAGTTGTAAGTGGTAGTCGTCGTGGTGTACAAAATCTAAACAACTATTAATATAAGCAAAACTTATCAATATAAAATACTAATATAGAATTAAATATTAAAGAACAATTGGGGATTTTTTTTATTTAGGAGGGATTAAATGTCAATCCGGGGAAATAGGAAAAATTATATCTGGCAACCCTGCACACTAGACGATGATTCCAGAAAATTACTAACTTTCTTATATCCTAGGCTAGACTCCTTTATTTCATGACCGCGCATTTTATTGCACAGTGCTACTAAATTAGGTCAGAATGGGCCGAAATTAAAGCTCGCCCGTTTGGCCATAAACACACCGTGTGGTATATATGAAGTCGTAAACAATAGAATTCATAAGAAAATTAATTAAATATAGCGACGGACATAGGTACAGAGTACGGTCTAACTCATGGTGTTCTCTATATAAAATATATACTTATATATCTATCTTAATACTAACTCTAATTTACACTAATTTTACTGAATAATTAATTATTTTAAGAATTATTATTATATTGTATCCACTGACTCGTGCTTTAGTGATATCTGTAAACCAGTCAGTTATATATTGAATAAATAAATAACAAAAATGTGCGGAAAATTCATCGAGGTTGAGATTTTCTCAAACAGTACTTTAATGATTTTTTTTTAAATCATTACAATTTCTGTGCACTCTAACTATCTACTTACTAGTTAAAGAATTATTACAATAGGTCAAGTAGTTATTTATTTATTGTATTAATGGACTCGATAGTTCGTCATTTGCCAATGTCATGTTACAGAAAATTCAATATATGATAGTCTTCTATCTTCCTCCAGAGGAGTCGCAGTAGCGTCTTCACCCTGGGTAGCCGCGTCTTCATGTCCTCATCCAGAGGAGACGCCGTAGCGTCATCACTCTGGACGAAGCAGCTCGACAGTCATGTTCACTCCCGAGCTTGTAGCTTAAGACCCTAGTATTAGAATGACCTGCTACGGGAAAATATTAGATTACCACGGGAAATTAAAAAAACAGCAATGTCACATTGGCGGGGGGAAAATTAGGATTTGAATTCTACTTGCGTATACAGTACGAAACTAAAGTATTATCCCTAAGATGAAAATTGAAAAGAATTTCGTCGATATGACGAATTTTCGAAGTCTCGGTAGCTCTGTTGGAATAGAGCGTGCTACGGAATGGCGAGGGTCCCTAGTTCGAATCCCGTGACGGAACGTTTTCTCAATTTAATATTTGGATGAAAAGGTAGTTTTAAATGATCTGTCTCAAACCAGAAGTAATGTTGGGTTATTAATCGAATCCGTCTACGTTTTTATTAAAAACCGGTCGTTTTCGTGCATTCGATATGTATGTAAATGTTTAATGTCTTTTTAAGTACTGCACTTTGCTCTCAAACTAGTTTGATACGCCTACAAAGTGAAATAATCGATCTAAATAAAAGTATGTATACTCTTTCGAATTTGAATGCCAATAGGGTAAAATATTGGTGGTCAAAATTGTGTATCATCCTTTTTTTATTTTATTTATTTTATTAATGGACTCGACAGTTCGTCATTTGCCAATGTCATGTTACAGAAAATTCAATGTATTTTAATGTCTTCTATCTTCCTCCAGGGGAGTCGCCGTAGCGTCGTCACCCTGGGTAGCCGCGTCTTCTTGTCTTCATCTAGAGGAGACGCCCGCCGTAGCGTCAATCACTGTGGACGAAGCAGCTCGACAGTCACGTTCACTCCCGAGCTTGTAGCGGGAACTCTTGATAAAAGCTTGAAACTTCAGATCTTGCATAAATAATCCAATAACTTCACCGTACTGTCATTCGCGAACATTTTCTGATTAATTTAACGTGATATTAAACACAAAATAGTCCCTGTAGACGTTAAAAGGAATATTATCAAATAATTTCGCAACCGTCGTTTCCCGCCATTTTCAAGAGAACCTCATCCCTTTTTATTGGTAAAAATAATTATTTATACTTACTCAAAACTACAACAACTACTTAAGGGCCTTCATAGAGCCAACTAGCGCCGCCAATCTTAAAAAAATAATATCTTCCAATATAATCAATTTTATTAAAAAAGCTATTTACGAAATGTTTATTACGAAAAATACTATTTTTTAAATGCTTATTTATAACGTGATTCAATGTCGGTAAGTTGTAGTTCGCATAATTGCGAAAAACTGCCGTTTTTGGCACATTTGTGAGCTACAACTTAGCTTGTCGCAATTATGCCATGTATTGTATATTGAATGAAAGTCGGTTAAAAATAGTATTTATCGTAATAAACATTTTGTAAATAGGTTTTTTAATAAAATTGATTATATTGGAAGATATTATTTTTTTAAGATTGGCGGCGCTAGTTGGCTCATGGCAGGCTCTTAAGAAAAACAGACAATGAAATTAAAAAAATCTTATAATATACATAACTTATTATATTACACGTCGGCGGTGGCGTTCCGTCATACAACCGCGTAGGCGGTGGCGTTCCGTCTTACACTCGTCGAAATCGGTCGAAACGTCGTCGGCCTAAAAACCGACTTCAATCAAACTTATCAACATCCTTCTAGGTTTAGGTATTCCTAACAAATGGTGTCAGGATCGTGTTACAAATAAATGGCTTTATTGTCGTCTTGGCTTAATGGCAGGTGAATTATTGCCGGTTATTACAGCGCCAGTTAACGAGGCGATCGCGAACGAACGTGGATCCTTCGCGTTTTATTACGGCTTTTAATGGACTTGCAAAATATGCGACTGTGTCAGAAATTCTGACACAGAATTAAGCTGACAATGTAAATTATACAGGCTGGCATTGAATTCATTCGACAAAATCAAATGGATGGTTAGGCTTGTGACATACATTAATTCTGCACAGCGTTTAAGTAAATTAAACTATTTTGAGAAAAATAAAAAAAAATATTTACAGTAAATTCAACTATCAAAAAAAATATTCATTTGATTTGTTACTGTGCTTTGGAGTTTATATATTTTAAGGTATTATTAATTGTTTGCAATGATTTATTTCACTAGAATTTGACCTCATGGTAATTTCTGTCACATATTGTTGTCACAGAACATACTCACCTGTTTGTCGTAGAGGTAAGTGTAGTCGATGGATGTTCATCTGCTGCGATCCTTCTTACGCATTCACGAACCTCTTCATGTACGATCGTAACTTTATTCTAAGACAGACTGTCCAAACTCCAACTTTAACCTCAGACAACTTTAACAGCAGATCAATGGTAACTTGCTTTACGATATTAAATCTTACGACGCAGACCATTTTGGTCCAAAGTCCAAAGTGTTACACTTGATCTGCTCTTAGCTATACGTAACCTAGTCTTGTATATTCTATAATGAATTCCGAATCTGTTTTCTGATCATAATTGCATCTATAATAGCTAATAAACTGTCTTAGTATCGTGAGAACATCGCAAGACCTAGGTCCGAGAGAAAGTCTGGGTCTTTGAACTTAGAAAGCTAACTACGATGAGAAATGTACAAGAAGAACTTAGAATACTTGTAGTATATCTGGTACAGTCCAACTCATAAAAAAGTGTACACTAGGCCTCTTTAGGGTTGATTTTTTCTCAAAAACTTATAGATGGATTTTTTAAATTTTACGTAGTCTGTGAACTCTATTGTTTTGTAAGTCAAATTCCAGAAATAAATATTCTGTTTCTGATGCATTACAGCCTAGCCAAGGGGTATACGTTTTTCTTACTATTCTACTAGCGTTAATGAATATAAACCACTTGGCTAGAGGAGCAGGTGACACAACATATAGTTACATAGATTCAACTTTTATCTATCAAACAGTGAAAGAATTTTTGCAATAGGTCAAGTAGTTTTTGAGAAAATCTCAACCTTAAAAACTCTCCTGTACACCTTTCTCTGTGTTCCACCGAACATGGTTTACCTGGCCGGGAATCGAACCTTGGACCTCCGTATCGCACGACCAGTGACCCAGCTGGGCCACCGAGCTCGGATAAAAAAATAAAATCTATATACCTACATATAATAAGACTGTAAAAAAGGTGTGTCTGTACATTGGTTATTTTATGAAAAGAATAATTGTAATGTGTTTTAGGATCGATACTGATGCCAAAACACTAATTTTTAGAATTTTAGTCTGTTTGTCTGTGACTTTGTGCAAGTATCACGCCATAACTACTGAAGGGATTTTGATGGGAGTTTCACTAGGAGATAGCTGAAATATCCGGACAGCTCATAGGTTTTAAGATCTGCCTCCTGATCATCTCCATCCTCCTCCTCCTCTACGCAAACGAAGTTGCGGGGTACAGCTAGTAGGTACGTAAATAAAATGCATTGGAAAAAATGCACCGATCAAGGTAAGCTCACCCAAGAGGTACCTTGCTTTGTGGTTGACACTTCGTGAGTAATCCAATGATTGTGAATCATTCTATTCATACGACCTTCAAGCTTGACGACAAAGAAAGTGAATGACTGCTATGCAAAAAATTAGTCATGTAAAGTTTTTTGCGGAAATATAAAAAGGTAAAAATGTCCTTGCGGTTATATTCCCGACAGGTAGGTTTTAATAGGTATTGGCAGCGACTATGAGCATCCATTTGCTAAAAGACATTGCCACATTTCAATGCAGCTTTGCCTCACCTACAAAACTACGTGACCATTTAAGCTTTACCTATCATTTTGTTGGGGACTTATTCATGTTGCATAATCATAATCAGTATCATTTTCTACTACTCTCGCAACTCCTATAGAAGAATAACAAAAACAATGAATAAATCGCTTCGATTTCTTACTATTTTCTGAATTCTTAATCAGCTGTTTTTTTCGAATCGCAACTTGTACAAAACTCTATTTTATACCAATAATTTTAATAAAAAACGGAGATATTTTTACATTTGTTCGCTATCTTGTACAACTTGCGGTTGATGGTGGGGCAGAATCTGGCATTGTCATTTAACGACTCTTAAGCAATTCGGAATATGAGTAACAATAACCATTGCGTTTAGATTTAGAATTAGATTTGGAAAGCTCGACAATCACACCTGTTATGTATTCTCAGGGCCCCGATTTATAAAGCAAAATAAATAAAAATAAAAAAGGAAAAATAAGGAAAAAATCTGGCAATGAGGAAAAAAATCAAAAATATTGTCAAATTACTTGATACGCTGTATTCACTGAGATCCTTTGCCTTTCCCGCATGAGTTAAATCTTGAAATCAATCAATCAAATTACTTGGGTATAAACGTAGAGAGAGAGAAACTCTCTCTCTCTCTCTCTACGGGTATAAAACACCCAGCGAAAAAAACTATTTATTTTCAGTGTATAGGCAAAAGTCCTCATACAACCTTTATTACACAGAAATATTTACAGGTAAAACGGGCTGAAGAATATTCTAGTTATTTCTATTAAAAGTTTAAATAAAATACTTAATCTTGTATTGGAAATTGCCACAACCGTTATCTAAGAGGAAAATTGGATGGTCTTATCAGCTCTCTAAGTAGACTCGAAAGCAATAGATGTTGCCGATAGGTTAGTGGGACCTTATAGAAAATTATTTTGGTCCTCACGATACGATCACGATTTTATGAAGAAAAAAAACGCTAGAGTCTTGAAAATGGCGGAAAAGTGGCGGTTGCAAAATTATTGGTGATTTTGTTGTCTAAAGTAGTTGTTTTGTGAGTTAAGAGCCTTCCATGAGCCAACTAGCGCCGCCAATCTTAAAAAAATATAATCAATTTTATTAAAAAAGCTGTTTAGAAAATGTTTATTACGATAAATACTATTTGTTAAATGCTTATTTATAACGTGATTCAATTTCGGTAAGTTGTAGTTCGCATAATTGCGAAAAACGGCCGTTTTTGGCACATTTGTGAACTATAACTTACTTATCCTAGTAAACATTTTGTAAATAGCTTTTTTAATAAAATTTATTAAATTGGAAGACATTATTTTTTGTTGGCTCATGGAAGGCCCTTAATCAGAAAATGTTCGCGAATGCCGTTAATACGTTGGAGTTGTCAAGTAATGAGGGATTTTCAAAGTGACAGTTGCAAGAAAAAAGCTTTTTAAGTTGATAATAGATGGCGTTGCATCGAAGTGCGATACCATCGTAAAAAAAAACACAGCACCATAAAAAAAATGTTTCCTCTAGAAGGACAATATCGAGAAGAACATGCACTGACTACGTATAGGAACTGACACGATTGGAGTATAGCTTCGACACATGGAAACTGATGTCTGTTATAAATAATAATGTACTACCTATATTATTGTATAGTATTTTATTATGTAAAAATGAAATAAAGAAATCTAATCTAATCTAAAATTCTAGTAGTAGTAGTAATGGGTTATAGCCCGTGGACCACCTCCGTAGTTCAACTGGGTGGACTACGAATACCGTAGAAGTTCCCACAATTGATGCAATAAAAAAAGTCGTATAGGCCTGTAATAATATTGAAGAAGCTGGCCACTTTGATCAAACTTCGTGAGGGCAGAGTGGGTCGCGGGAATCTTCCTTTGCTGGATGTGCCATTCACTAGTACCAAATACAGGAAAAACGCATTCTTATTACGTAGTAGTGATAGTTACAATAAGATGTATGCAAATCACAAACTGGATCTATACGACACGAGCAGGACTTCTTTAACGACAGTTATCATTAAAGTATTTTTTAGTATTATATAAAAAATTTAACATAAGTACCTTTTTAAG
This sequence comes from Tachystola acroxantha, assembly GCA_963506565.1. NCBI lineage: Eukaryota > Metazoa > Arthropoda > Insecta > Lepidoptera > Oecophoridae > Tachystola > Tachystola acroxantha. The sequence goes on from OY735881.1 coordinate 12,426,874, forward strand.
TCACTTTTATTTTTTTAAATCTTGAGACACATCTTGCTGTCTATAGGTGGAGATTTGTAATTAGCTTCTAGACATTATTAAGTAACCTAAAGTTATTGTAGCTGTAAATCTTCCTTAAAATAAATAAATAAATAAATAAATAAAATTACTAAGTCGTCGGCTGTAAATACCAATTCCTAGAGTAAGTGACTTTAACGAAGGTTCGGTTTAATCCGGCCGTTCCATACATACTAATGGCTGAATTAAGAAAGGCTCTCTTTACCTTTCGTTAGTGAAACTATTTTATGAAAGCGGTTTCCCGAAGGTGGCTTATTACCCGATTGCTGATAGTAGGTAATGTTTCTATATTCAATATTGTATGTTGATAGGTATAATTGTATGCATTTATCGACTTCGTTGAAGCCGTTTTAACTACACAGTAGGCATAGATGCATAGATTATGACATACCTAGGCATCGTTAAAATCGTTTTTTATACCTATGCTAAAAAAAAATTGCTCGTTTTGATTTATAAAATAAATAAAATAAAATATTTTTATTTCAGACCTCTTTTTTTTACATCCATATTTTGTTAGTAAATACTTATATAACTATGTTAGTACATACTGGTGCGTGCAGGCCGGTCCAGTGTCTGAGAAATCGACTGTCCGGCCTGCGCGCGAGCACGGTCAGGATTATAACTTTTAGTTTATTTCTTAGATATAAGTACTGGAACGCTGAGAAAGATGTACACAAAGTTTTTAGGTTGAGATTTTCTCAAAAACTACTTGACCTATTGCAAAAATTCTTTCACTGTTTGATAGATAAAAATTGAAACTATGTACTGTAAGAGAATTATTAAATTCGGTCCAGTAGTTTTTGAGAAAATCTCAACCTTATTGAGGCCCCCTGTATACTTATCTCTGTGTTCGACTGTAACTGTAACTAATTATTACCTAAATTATACATTATAATATTATACTTAAATAAATCAATTCTAAGACCATTTATCTAGATTTTTAAAAATGTATGTTCTACGGTTTTATGTCATATAGGTAGACTTAATAAAAAAATATTGTACATTATGTGATATAAATTCATAGATTGATCAGATTTCCATTTAAAAAAATCTAAACAGCCTCCTATCGCCAAAACCCATATAAAATCTTATCACTGGCAGCTATTTCGAACCTCCGGCACAATAACTACTTGTTGTTATATTGTGTGTATAGTATATTTGTGTATCTATTTTGTGTATATATTTCATACCATGGTGTTCACCCTTGTTCGATATTTTTCATTATTGCATCTGTAGATATGTACATGTGAAAACTTATAATTGGCTTATAGATATTATTTAATTATTTATTTTGTCATTGTAGCTGTTTGTTTTCCGAATAAAATAAAATAAAATAAATAAAATAAAATACATTTTTCGTCCGTCCGTCTGTCCATTGTCATAGCTTTTCAGCTTGCCAACAGAATAGTTCGTTGTTGTTTTTCCCATCAATCCGGCCGAGCGGCACTGCGGCTACAATATTGAAAAACAATTTGCTGTTGACTGAATACCATTTTCAGTAGACATCAGATTTCACAAGTCATCAAGGGCCTTCCATGAGCCAACTAGCGCCGCCAATCTTTGAAAAATAATATCTTCCAATTTAATCAATTTTATTAAAAAAGCTATTTACAAAATGTTTATTAGAATGAATACTATTTTTCAATATACAATACATGGCATAATTGCGACAAGCTAAGTTGTAGTACATACATAATGTTAACGATAAATACTATTTTTTAAATGCTTATTTATAACGTGATTCAATGTCGGTAAGTAGTTCGCATAATTGCGAAAAACGGCCGTTTCTGGCACATTTGTGAACTACAACTTACCTACATTGAATCACGTTACAAATAAGCATTTAAAAAATAATATTTATAGCAATAAACAATGTGAACGTAGCTTTTTTAATAAAATTGATTATATTGCAAGATATGATTTTTTTAAGATTGGCGGCGCTAGTTGGCTCATGTCAGCGCCTTAAAAGAAATATTCCTTTTCAATTGTAAGTATTTACTTTCTTGCACGTTGTGCAGAAATGTATTTGAAAACCTGACCTAATGATTCAAAGCCAGAAAATTGGATGCAACTCGAAAGAGTCAGTATTTGCGAGGCCATTGCCTTTTCTCGAAGCGAATTTTCAGTATATCTTTGATAGTCAATGCAGCATTTTTGTATATTCGCACGGTCAGACACAAAAGAAAGTATGAAGGAGATCGAATTAATATCATATATAAAATAATATCTTCCAATTTAATCAATTTTATTAAAAAAAGCTATTTACAAAATGTTTATCAGAATGAATACTATTTTTCAATATACAATACATGGCATAATTGCGACAAGCTAAGTTGTAGTTCACAAATGTGCCAAAAACGGCCGTTTTTCGCAATTATGCGAACTACAACTTACCGACATTGAATCACGTTATAAATAAGCATTTAAAAAATAGTATTTATCGTAATAAACATTTTGTAAATAGTTTTTTTAATAAAATTGATTATATTGGAAGATATTATTTTTTAAGAGAGGCGGCGCTTTTGGCTCGTGGAAGGCCCTTAAGGTTGAAACTATCTCTAAGAAAACTCGCCTGATTTTTAAAATTCTTTTACTATCTGTTACTTAGTTCTTGAGAAAATCTCAACCTGTATATTTTGCTACATTACTAATAAAGTTTTGCAAAACTTAAATCACAGCATCCTGAAGGGCATTGCAGATACCATGGACAGTCCGATTCTGAGCCACTGGGTGCACATGTCCCGGGGTCTCGGAGTCGGACCTAAGTCGCATGTCATAGCCCGTAATACACCTCATGTAAACACTAACATAGTTTTAAGTACTTACTAACACTTATATGGTCTTTGTGACTGCAATAAATCGTTTGAATTTGAATTAAATATTTTCTTTAAAAAAAAGATTAGGATACAAATCTATTGATATGAAAGTAATATGATAGCTTGAGAACGAACTAGTTTTAGCTTGATATTATTTTTTACCTACCCAAATATTATATAGGTACGTTTTTAAATTTGAAAGCTCCCGTCTTCGTCCACTGATTGCAGAGGCTTTCAAAACAGATATTGTTATATTCTTTCGTAGAACTGAAAACCACAGAATTCTACTGAATAACTTTACAATAATGAATACTAGAGTGGTCAAACAGCCAACTCCGTCTAAAGTATCTAACTAAAACTCATATTCAAAACCGAAGTGGAATACTTATATTTTATTCAATGACGTCAAGATGCCCTCAACGGTTTTGCGGGACTGTATCGCCACATCACGCCGAATTTTGGCGACGAAAATTCGGTGTGGTCAGTTTGTTACAAATGCGATGGGCAAGTATAAACCAGTGAAGTTGACTAAACAACCTCGCTGGAATGAACATGTGAATTTACGTAAAGTTTCAGCATACATCATCAAAACAGCATGAATATGCTAGCTGTTAGTCATAAACCTACGTAATTTAACCTCACTTTATTAAACCGTGTTTTGTCACCTTCAAACTTCGTAAAACTGTGGTTTATATCATGGTATAACGTTTAAGTCATCGTTTATATGACTAACACCGATATAATTGGCTTAGGTGGCAACTCACCCTCCAAAAATCTCACCTATGGGTGAGATGCTACCTTTTAAAAGTGTTTTGGAAGTAGTCAACTCACCCAACCTGGGTGAGTTGACTACTTAAAAAGTGAGGTGGTCAACTCACCCTGCTCCAAAGGTTACGTTTATGGATATATCAAATTGATTTATTGTCCACATCTATACCAATTTTAACTGTCAAAAAACGACAAGCGTCAAATAAAAGTTTTTTTGCCGTTGGTCAAAATGAGACTTGGACGAATTGGTGCCTAGGCCCGATAGTTTCACCCAACATGACCATAACCAAGTGGCATGGATAAGAAATGTATGAAATTTTCTTTTTCTTTAGCAACGAATGTCAATCCCTACATTTTTCTTTCTATTCTACTAGTCATTGCCACTTGGCTAGGGAACGTTTGGACGTAAGATTTGCGACGAAGTTCGGCGACGGATTTTCGGGTTGATGTGGCGGTCCACTTTATAAGTACGTCTCTGAAATATCTTTGCGGTTGGCCTTTTCGCTACGCTGATTTGTTGAGTTTTGACATTTCATATTTTCAGTATTCGCAAAGCTACTCGAGACTTGCTTGGCGGAAACCAAAAGCTTCCAAGAATATTAAATATTATACTAGAAAAATAAGTAGAGCTTTTACATATATTTAAGTAATTCAAATTCTGAGTAAAAATAGGAGCGCATCATCATAAATCATGTTTCTAACCGAATGTTAGACATGGTTGTCGGTATAATACTACTATTGTCCGATAGATGGAATTGCGTAACATACCCTTTAAGTATGTATAAAGCGATGAAGATTTTCGGTGGGCGTAGCGTGGCCTGTGGTGGCTCAGTTGGTAAGAGCGTGTCACGGAATGACAAGGTCGCAGGTTCAAGTCCTGCCCACGGCAAGAATTTTTTCATCATGTTCTAATATATTTAAGTAGGTATTTCTACAATCGAAAATATAGAAAAGTATACATGTTACTCAATAAGGTTGAGAGTTTCTCAAGTAATTTTACCGATTGTAAAAAAAATACTAGTGGGTCACAAATCAGTCAAGTACTTTTTGAGAAAGTCTCATGCTTAAAAGCTCTCCTGTATTTCTCCGTGTCTCTACATTAAAGACTATTTTACTGAGATAAATTATTATTTTTATTTCGCTTGTAAAACTTTATACTTCATAGGCCTTCATAGAGCCAACTAGCGCCGCCAATCTTTAAAAAATAATGTCTTCCAATATAATCAATTTTATTAAAAAAAAGCTATTTACGAAATGTTTATTACGAAAAATACTATTTTTTAAATGCTTATTTATAACGTGATTCAATGTCGGTAAGTTGTAGTTCGCATAATTGCGAAAAACGGCCGTTTTTGGCACATTTGTGAACTACAACTTAGCCTGTCGCAATTATGCCATGTATTGTATATTGAAAAATAGTATTTATCGTAATAAACATTTTGTAAATAGCTTTTTTAATAAAATTGATTATATTGGAAGATATTATTTTTTTAAGATTGGCGGCGCTAGTTGGCTCTATGAAGGCTCTTAATATCCATTGATCTCCTATAAACAACTAGATACACAAAGGTAAAACGATTAAAGGTAAAAGGATTTTTTCGCTGTATGAATACTTAACCGCTGAGCGAGGTACACAATAATTTTATTTATAGCGCCCAGTACCACAATATATTGGCCCGAATCTCGTCCTAAATACTCAAGAGAACTCAGAAGTGTTTACAAAACAACTATTAAAGCCTGTGGGTCTTCCCCGCAGATAACCATGTCAAAACATAGCGGTGTCCCTGTTCGGAGAGCGCGAACCCGGATGCGGTCGACTGTACCGTTACCTCTCATTCATAGACTCGGATTACATGTCAATAATAATACATTATAAAAACGGACACACAGACAGACGGAAGCAGTGAGTGACTGACCCAGGAGGTTACAGGTTTGAACCAGTTTTTTGCGGTTTATTTGTAATAAACATCATCATTCATTTAAAGCTGGAACCAAATGAACGTAATTTTTTGAGTTCTAAGTCGCGCAATCTACGTACGTATTTATCGACCGTGTAAATAGTTACATTTACAAAATGATAATATTATAATTTACAAATGGTAGTAATTTTGATTTTTAAAACTAACCTAAATCTGACAGATACAAAAAGCGCAGACAGGACTTTTGTATGAAACCGAATGCAGCGTAAATCAAGCGACTCATTTTACGCGACTCGCAACTCAATTTTTTTTCGTTTGTTTGGCTCTAGATACTTTAGTGGTTTTCGAGAAAGTGATCATTCGAAGAGTAGATTCGTGTACTTAGGGCTAGCGTACAACAGAACGGCGCCGGCGGACGACGCCGTATACGACGCTGGCCGTGTACCGCGCCAGTGGACGGCGCCGTCCGCCGGCACGAATGCTGTCCGCCTGTGACCGGCGCCGGCCGACATCGTGCACCGGTAGACGGGGCCAGCAGACGCCGTGACACGCCAAGCCATGCGATGTCACGGCGCCGCGCCGTGACGTTGTACGCCGGCCCTAAGGAATATTCCCTGAAAGTCGTCGGATAATGGCCCGTTGTCAACACTGATCACAGTTAACCCTCGACCAGTGTTACCAGTTTTAATTTTTTGCAACGATTTCTTTCACTGAAATTTTACCAAATGGTCATTTGTAGGACTTGTGACGTACTTAGTTCAATTTTTTTGCAGTTTTGATTTACAAAAAACCTAACCCATTTAATATTTATCATGAGTACAACTCTCAGTTTCAATTTGTCGAATGAATTCAAGCCTGTAGTTTTAATCTAAGGCCCGTATTAATAAATCACTCTCAGCTCAAAAATCAATCTTGAGAACGACCTCAAGATGTCGTGCCTTTTAATAAACGTAACTTAGGTGCGCGTTTAGGAATCGGGTATCACGTGCGTAACGCCATATTAATAAACAAAACTCAGTTGTCAAGACAACTGTCAAACTCACATTTGAGAATGTATTTGCTGATTGCGGGCGAACCGCGACTTGAGAAAGACATCACGTGATACGCCCTCAAGATTGGTTTATTAATAAATGACATACTCGAGATGGTGATCACGTCTTGAGAGTGTATCAGCTGATTTCGCTCTGGAGGGCGGGTTTGACCTTAGACCATTAATACAGGCCTAAGATCTACGCAGATGTCGAGGCTGCGCCCGCGCCTGACTCATTGATCTACATAACTATCAATTCGGTCACTTGTCCAGGTCACCCGGACATCCTATAGGTAGCATTCCGGATCCGATCGAGTAGGATACACCTTCGCTTCGACGTAAAAACCGAAATGTGACAAAAAAATTACACCTATAGGCATCTAGACTTCGTGAACAGGAACTTATTTAAGGCTGTTGAGAGACAGTGACGTCACAGTAATTGTTATTGTAATACATGTTGAAGACTGATCGATATTTTTTTTGTTTGGTTATTGGACTCAACAGTTTGTCATTTGCAAATGTCATGTTAAAGAGTAGTCATATTCAATTTCACCTACAAAACTACATGACCATTTAAGCTGTACCTATCATTTTGTCACAGTAATTGTTATTGTAATACATGTTGAAGACTGATCGATATTTTTTTTGTTTGGTTATTGGACTCAACAGTTTGTCATTCGCAAATGTCATGTTAAAGAGTAGTCATATTCAATTTCACCTACAAAACTACATGACCATTTAAGCTGTACCTATCATTTTGTTGGGGACTTATTACAGGTGTCATATTGCATAATTATAATCAGTATCATTTTCTACTACTCTCGCAACTCCTATAGAAGAATAACAAAAACAATGAATAATTCGCTTCGATTTCTTACTATTTTCTGAATTCTTAATTAAGCGAGTTTTTTCGACTCGCTTGATGTACATACAATAATTTTAATAATAAACGGAGATGTTTTTACATTTATTCGTTATCTTGTACATCATGCGGTTGATGGTGGGGCAGAATTTTGCATTGTCATTTGTACCGATTCCATGACTATAGGGTAAGTGGTCTATGTTACCTACCTAACTCACAGTTACCTACCTACTACATATTTCGTGTCCTATGTAACATCAATCAGACAGCAATCCTAACAAGTTGTATCTATAGTGATGTAAATGGTATAGTAAGGACCGGTTCGTAGTATCCGGAGCAATGGGTCGCGGCGGCTGCGCGTACGCATCCGGATAGCACTCCCGTTAACTATCGACGATATAATAGGTTCAATGCATCCAATGTCCGATTAAGGCATTTTGAAATTTAGTTCTGTTCATAAACCTAGTTAAACTTAAACCTCACTTCCATTAAACCATGTCGCTATCCCTTTCACACTTCGTTAAAAAAGGTTAAGATAGAAAGAGACAAATAATTAGGGCTGTTTCGACTAGAATAAGGGGTATAAGACGAAGAGTGCGAGGGATTGAATGTGAAGATGGAGCTGGTATGTCTGTGTGATTTTAATGTGCATAAGGTTTATTATTATTATTAGAGTTTATATTGTATGTAATTAGTTTTTATGTCTATTATTTTAGTTTCTGTTATTGTCAGGTTATTATATTAAGTAGGTACATATTATATTAACAAAATGACAATGCCAGATTCTGTCCCACCATCAACCGCAAGTTGTACAAGATAACGAATAAATGTAAAAATATCTCCGTTTTTTATTAAAATTATTGGTTTAAAATAAAGTTTTGTACAAGTTGCGATTCGAAAAAAACAGCTTAATTAAGAATTCAGAAAATAGTAATCGAAGCGATTTATTCATTGTTTTTGTTATTCTTCTATAGGAGTTGCGAGAGTAGTAGAAAATGATACTGATTATGATTATGCAATATGAAACCTGTAATAAGTCTCCAACAAAATGATAGGTACAGCTTAAATGGTCTCGTAGTTTTGTAGATGTGGCAAAGCTCCATTGAAAAGTGGCAATGTGGTATAGAAAAATACAGAACATCCCATGCCCGTTCGTTACACCTGCATAAAATGACCGTCTCCTTACTTCTCTCTGTAATTCAACATCCTTCTTCATATTTCAAAAGTCACAAAAATGCAACATAAAAAATGGCCTCATTTCAAAAATCTCTTGTTGTCAAGCCAAAATTATACACACGCTTGCACGTAATGAAGGCTTATTAGTATGTAGAGCAATATAAAAACCCGCCAACCTGTAAAATTCAGACACAATCTCGGCCTGATGTCTGTAGACTTGAAATCACAAATTACAAACTTACTTTTGCGCTCAAAAATTATGTTTACGCTTTGAGTTAAAAAGGCAAGTTTTTACAATGAAATGCAAAGTTAATTTTGCGGAATACTTGCATAATTGCTCCACATTAAATTCGCTCGTAGTCTTTTTCAAGGCGATATTCCGTTGTTAAGTGCTTCGCGATCGAAAAATATGTCCAGTAATGATTGGATTTTTTGGGGCGGGTTCCGTATTGCAGTTGATATCTAATTATTACGTTATATTTCGTGGATAACTCTACATAGTCGTGAGACTCTTCCTTCGTTTAAAAACAGGTCTAAGATAAAAAGAAGTGAAATTTAAAAAGTATATATTTTTATTTGCTATATTTTGCTCGGTGATCAAATTAAACTGATTAATTAGACTTTTTTGCTTTTTTAAGGTCGCAGGTACAAGTTCTGTTAAAAAAAATCGTCGGCGTAATATAAAATTAATTTACAAAAGTATTAATTTGTCATAAAAAGGTCATAGTTATATAGGTAAGGTATGTAACAATTACAATGTAGAGTAGAACCCAAACCAAGTGTCTTATTTTGTAAACAAAAACTACCCTACCTTACTAACATTTTAAGCTGTTCTGTGATTATTGTATAGGTATTTTCACATTATTAGATCGGATCACTTTATTTTCACAATGATGAACAGGTTCGATCAATCAGTTCCTTCAGTGTTACATCACAACAGGTAATTAGACGATCATATTTGTTTACAAAATAAGACATTTGATTTGGGCCGCGGTACAGAATTGTCTATGATACACACTGATGGAACTAATTGAATTTACAAAATAAGACACAATTGACGGAGATTTAACGGATATTTCAGATTTAAGTTCTTATTGTTGTAGGTATCAGTTTTAAAATTTACATTAATTTATTTGATAATAAAACCTTAGGTTAGTTAGGTTACGATTAAAAAAACATCGTTAATAAAAGACCCGCTATAGGCTTAGATAAATATGCGACACGACAGACCGCACTATGCCTCAGATCAGTAAGTCCGTTATTTCGGGTTTTCTTATTTCACAAAGCAACTCTACAATTTGTGTGGTTTCAACCGGTAGCGCACGCATTATCGCATGCATATCTTAGGCGATACTGCTCGGTATCTTGTAACTTTCGATTTCACTCCAATTTTAAGTGATTTAAAATAATTATAGGCATTCGACCATCCTTTCGACATAAGATACCTTAAACGGCATGTATGTCTGAAAAAATGATACTAATTAACTCATATAACGGCGGTAAGTTTAAAACAACAGTTTCCCAAGTATTTTAGTAGAGTCATGAATTTTCAATTCCCGTACGTAAAAAAGTGAAATCTCTTAAATATTAAAATTTAAATTTTTAAATTCTCTTCTCAGTCGTTACACTCTTGGCAGAGTGGTCGTGGTCGTCATTTCAGTCGCAGTGACCCGCCTCACAACACGTCGCCACTCGTCTCTGACGGCTGCCCTCCTGGTGCGGACGTGCAAAGGATCGGCCACAGCTGCCCTGATCTGGTCCGTCCATCGCGTCGGCGACCTGCCGCGCGCTCGGGTACCGTCAACCTTGCCCTGGACCACCAGTCGCTCAATTGATTCAACTCCACGCCGAGACACGTGCCCAAAGAACGTCAGAATGCGAGCCTGAACTACAGAGGATAGACGCTGCTTGATGCCCAATTCTTGTAGGATGGAAGCATTTGTACGAAATTCAGTCCATGATATTCCAAGCATTCTTCTCCAGCACCACATTTCAAGGGCGTCTATCCTCTTTCTCTCGCTTTCTCGCAGGGTCCACGTCTCCGCGGCGTAAAGGAATATGGGGAACACTAGTGCTCTGACGAGCCGGGTCTTCGTGGCTTTCGTGATATTGCGATTCCTCCATAACTTTCTAAGCTTGTCCATAGCAGACCTAGTAATCGCCATGCGACGCTTCACCTCATCGACGCATCCGCCATTGTTGGCAATTAGCGCTCCCAGGTAGACGTATGATTGGACCACATCGCAGTTCGCAATTTGTGTAACTTCTGGCGAGTTGTTGTTGACTCGGTCGACAATCATCATCTTCGTTTTGCTGCGGTTAATTTTTAATCCAAATTCAAGGCTGGTACTTTCCATTTTGCGCAGCAGACACTCCATGTGGTGAGCACTAGTTGCGAACAGGGTGGTATCATCCGCGTATCGTAGATTTGAAATCTTCAGTCCGCCAATCGCAATACCGTCCCTCCAGTCCTCAAGCGCAATCCTCATTATCAGTTCTGTATAGACATTAAACAGGAGCGGGGATATTATACACCCCTGACGGACTCCTGCACTGGGGTGGAAATGACTGGACAACACTTCATCTGCCCTTACTGACGCTGTTCCATCCTCGTATAGACGTCTGAGAAGGTGTACCAGATGTTTTGGCGTAAATTTTTAAATTACTTTAAATTAAATGTAAATGAGCTATTAACTCTAGATAGAGCTCTCTACCAGCTGACGAACCAGTGTGAAAACGTAAGGAACTGACGACTTTATGAGATGATGACTTTATGAGATATGAGAAAACCTACATATGTATATAATTGCCATTATATAAGAAGAGATCAGTAATTCGTCCGAATAAAATAATTGCCACATTATACTTGAGCCAAGTACAGTCGACAGAAATAGAGCACGCCATTTGTTTTGACAGAATGCCGAATAAAATATCGAGCACGAACAAAGTTGGGTGTCGACCTAAGTTACGGGCTGAAGCGAATTTAATAAAAAACAAAATTCACTTTTAATCATGAAGTAAGAAATAAAACGGGCAATAGCCCGTGGTCCACCGAGGTGAGCCGAGGGTTTTTTTCACGGGAAGTTTTTTTCACATCAAATCAAATACATTTATTTGTCAGAATACACAAAATATGAGATGTTATAAAATTAAATTAAAATGTCATGGTATTCAGCCTATTACGAGGCATACAAATGTTATCATAATTCATATTATATTGAATATAAAATAATTCAGCTAATATCATGACATGCAATATATACAAGTACGTAATACTTATATTTTAATTATTTTACATTTTTAATATATTTATTTATTTATTTTTCCCGTGGTACACCCAGGTGAACCACTGGAAGTTATTTTTGCCCGTGGAAACCACTTTACATCGCAGACACCGCGCCTGTATGATAAATATTAGCGACACTACCACTCCATTGTTTAAATTTTCAATAGAAGTCGACCATATAAAAACAGATGTCTCTTTCTGAAGTATGAGAGTGAGAGTGACAACAAGACCGGAAGCCCATACTAAATATACTTTAGGGTCTCTCCATAGAGCACAGCGAAATTATTCTTTCATGGCACTAAGTCTAAACCTAAACGCAGCTGGAAGATTAGCTGATTAGATTTTTATTAGCCCTCAAGTCCAAAATTTCATTCGCGCAGACTTTAACAGGACTTGAGCGCCTAATAAAAGACCTTACAGCTTGATAATTTTTTCGTGTGGTTTAGTGACCAAACCTATTTGTCAGAGTTATTCAGGCCCGTAGGCCTCTGACGTGGCATAACGACTGCTGTCAAGCGACAGCAACCGGGACCAACTGCTTAACTTACTTTCCGAGACAGATGACAGTGTCACTAGCGGTCACCCAACTCACCCATCCGGTACTGTCCTCGCCCAGCGTTGCTTAACTTGTACGATCGTTTGCAACGTGTACTCGCAACAGGACTTCGAGCTTGACCCTGACTTGACAACTATATATTATTTAAAATATATATATATATATATATTGGCTGAGACGCTACAAATAATGCAAGAGTATCTTCGAACACCATATCGATCATCCTACACCTGGTTACATAATTAGTCACCATTCCAATTGGCAGGTTGGCAGCTGACATGCCCTGAATTGGGCGAAAGACACCTCTTATCACTTGCTCCAGATCTTTAATTGTCCAACTCATCTCGTGTTACATTTACTGTTACTAACTGTACCAGACTTGATACACTTTGGACGGGTGGACCCGTCCAAAGTGTATCAAGTCTGGTTTTTTTTAATTACCACGCGGTTCGGACTAGTGCGGTGCTTCGGTACTGAAATATCGGGAAAACCGATGATTTATAAAACCGGTGAACACCAGTGAAGAGCTCGGTGGCTTAGTGGTCGGGTCAATGGACTTACGATACGGAGGTCCCAGGTTTGATCCTTGGTCAGGTCAGCCACCAATGCCAATGAGATTTCCTCAGTTTATCGAAGGTAACACTTAGGCACGGTGGACACACAGATAAAGGTGTACAGGAGAGTTTTTAAGGTTGAGTTTTTAAGATTATCTCAAAAACTACTTGGTCTATTGCAAGAATTCTTTCACTGTTTGATAGATAAAAGTGAAAAGTATGTAACTGTAAAAAATAATTAAATTCGGTCCAGTAGTTTTTGAGAAATCTCAACCTTATTGAGGCCCCCTGTATACTTATCTCTGTCTTCGACTGGACCGTACTTTACCTACGAAATGATCTCAAATCGTAAGTCCATTACCTAACCACTGCATAAGACTGCATAGACATAAGGATCCAGGGTCTGCTGGTGACCAGAACGATAACCTCGAGATTTTAAGTTTTCTGTGTCAGGGTTTTTTAAATGACAATGCCAGATTCTGCCCCACTACCAACCGCATGATGAACAAGATAATGAATAAATGTAAACCTATCTCCGTTTTTTATTAAAATTATTAGTTTAAAATAAAGTTTTGTACAACATGCGAGTCGAAAAAACAGCTTAATTAAGAATTCAGAAAATAGTAAGAAATCGAAGCGAATTATTCATCTTTGTTATCATTTTCTACTACTCTCGCAACTCCTACTGATTATGATTATGCAATATGAAACCTGTAATAAGTCCCCAACAAAATGATGCTTCAATGGTCATGTAGGTGACCAAAGACGGGGCAAAGCTCCGTTGAAACGTCATTTTAATAGTTATTGACGATCCTCATAACAACGGTATTTACTCAGTCGCTAGCGAGCAAACTTACAACTCGCATAATACCGATGAGAAATTACCGATAAGAAAATATTCCGCGTTTGCACCCCTATTTCGAACCTCGGACGCTCGCTTGGCGTGATTGCGGTACACTCTTATTTTTGTCGTTTTGTTTTTATTTTAAATCGCGTTTTGTTACAGTAGTTAATTAAATTGAGAAAAAATGCCAATTAATTTATGGTCAGTAGATAATTGATGAAACAACGTAGACGAAAAGAGGTTCGTGATTATTATAATTATAATGAAAGAAATGTAGGTATTTTAATAGATAGGGTAATTATTAAATTCCGTTCAATAAATAAACTTTGACAAATCATTTGTAATTTATCTGCAATTTAAATATTGATTAATTATTGTACCCGCGGTATTAAAATTAGGCTTTGCAATAGGTACTTATATCTTCAGTGGTTTTACCCGAAGTCATTGATCTCCTATAAACAACTAGATACACAGTCTGCCTTCTTTATTTGGATTTAACAATGGACCCTTATTTGGACGTTTTTTAAATTGTTTTAGTAAAACATTTGTGTATCTAGTTGTTTATAGGAGATCAATGCCCAAAGTGGATCTTTGGCAAAATTTAAGGCATGTGTTAATCGCCAATCCGCTCTGGGCCCATGTGGCGGATGATGGCCCGAGTTCCCTCGATGCAAGGGAAGATTAGTGGGGATATAAAATAGACTGATGATGAAAATAAATAGGCACCTAGGTATATCTGATATGTATAAATGATAGTCGATACATAGATACGCGCGATTACCGTATTATAAAAAATGTATTACGAATATATTGCACGTCCTATGTTGGGCCTTCCATGAGCCAACTAGCGCCGCCAATCTTGAAAGAATAATATCTTCCAATATAATCATTTTTTTAAAATGCTATTTACAAAATGTTTATTAGGATGAATACTATTTTTTAAATGCTTATTTATAACGTTTAATTTCTTACCCTACTAACAAATATCAATTGAATCATTTGTCATTCAGCAATTTATGTAAATTCCACTTTCAAAACGTCTTTCATCATTTCTCAGCAATCCTCGAGCCAGCATTCCACTGTATGAGGAAACAGATAATTTTTTAATTGTAACGAATTCCGAAAAATCTCAAAGCAAAAGTTGTTCGCCTTCAGTCCGGAACTCCGAACCAGTACAAACTGAAATATTTCATTGATAGCGTTTCACCTTGCTCTACCGTTAATGGTTGCTACGTGCGCTTTTTTATTAATACATAGCTTCTTAACAATTAAAATTAATCAATAATTAATTAGGCAAAATAGGTACAATTAGTATTAATTTCAATAGATCTCATTAACGTCTTTTTAAACTAGGCTGCATCTAGGTAACTTTGCAGTAAGGCTACACACAAATCTCCGCTTTGAATTAGCAATTAATTTAATAATTGCCCTAATTAATTAATTAATTAATTAACAAAGGGTTTTTTATTGAATAAAAAATAAATACTTTTAGGGTTCCGTGCATCAAGAGGAAAAAAGGAACCCTTAAGGAACGCTTCGTTGTCCGTCTGTCTGTCAAGACCTATATCTCAGAAACGCGTGGACGGATCAAGTTGAAATTAATACCTAATACTCAGGTTTGCAGCCTCATGCAGCCGTGAAAATCAAACTTCTACGTCAACCCAATCAATATGGCTGCTTATGTCGCCTATTTTCGCATATTTTTGTATGAAAATGTAAGGGAATTAAAACCTATAGGGTACTTTCATCACGAAATAATATTTTTTTTGTAATTACGGTGATCTTGCACGGAACCCTCGATGCGAGAATCCGATAGCCGACTCGCACTTGACCGGTTTTATTTTATAAAACAACGGGTTATTTAAAAACTGTATTTTTATTCAACTTATTTTTTATTCCACGTTGGGAACAAACCAGTTTATCTCATACCCGTCCAGAACTTGCTTTGTTCCCTAATCTAGAACGCAGTGAAAATAGAAAGTCAAAGTCAAAGTCAAAGTCAAATCATTTATTTGCGTGAATGTAGGTACATGTATAATCAGTTGTCATGATACAATAATAAGCCCCTAATACATTCTACCACTCATATGGCATGCAAATATAGAGTATATTACTTGTTTGAATTTAATGTTTAAAATGTAACTGAAATTTCATGTCATATCCATGTTTAATAAAATAATCCTAGCTATAATTTAAAAATTCGTCAACAGAATAGAATCGCTTGTCAAGTAACCACTCATGCAATTTTCTTTTAAAGAGGGGGTTGGGTAGCTCTTTTATTTCATTTGGCAGCTTGTTGTATATCAATACTGCCATACCGTAGACATTTCTTTTGTATATTTTTAGTTTGATCGAAGGTATGCATAACACATTTTGGTGACGAGTGTTCCTATTACTTGTAAATACATCGCTGAGCATTTTGAAATAATGTGGATATCTTTTAACGAAGAGGCAGATTTCTTTTATGTACATACACGGTAGGGGTAGTACTTTAAGTTTTTGGAACAACGGTTTACAACTGTCCATGAAATGTGCGCCACATATGGCTCGTATACATTTTTTTTGGGCTCTGAATGCCTTTTCGACCTCTACAGAGTTTCCCCAAAGAATAAGCCCATAGCTCAGTACCGACGACACATACCCATAATAAGCGAGCATTGCTGCTTGTTGAGGAGCAACTTGCCTTAGCCTCCTAAGGGGATATACGAATCGGTTCAGCCTACTGCGAACTGACTCAACCTGATCTTTCCAATTGCAATGCTTATCTAGAGTAATACCAAGAAACTTGGTTGATTCGACTTCTTCAAGTTTGACATTATCATGTTCTATATTAAGATTAAGATTTTTAGATTGATACGTTTTAAAATTGATTATTTTAGTTTTATTTACATTTATTTTTAAATTATTATTGTCTAGCCAATTTATTACATCTTTAATTGCGTTATTAATGTCATTTTCAAAATTGTCAATATTATTACATTTTATTAATAGTGTTGTATCGTCGGCGAAAAGAATACAGTCATGAGATGTTATGTCAGGCAAATCATTTATATATAATAAGAAGAGGAGCGGTCCCAGAATACTTCCTTGGGGGACTCCATTCTCATTTATTTTATAGCTCGAGTGAAATGTTAGCTTGTCTAGCTTGATTATTTTTGTGACTTTTGTGCATTGCTTTCTATCCTTTAAATAACTCTCAAACCATTCCTTTGCAACTCCTCGTATTCCATAAGCTTCTATTTTCTTTAAGAGTAGTTTATGATTCACAAAGTCGAATGCTTTGGACATATCGAGGAATATTGTACAAAGAGGAATTTTTTCATTAATACTCTCAGTAACGGTCTTTATGAGGTTAAAACAGGCTAAAGAAGTAGAACTATTTTTACGAAAGCCAAACTGTTCCTCTTTCAGTATGTTATGTTTTGTTATAAAGTTATACAGTCTGTTATACATGGCTCTTTCTAATACTTTGGATATTACGGGAATCAGTGTTACCGGTCTATAATTGTTCATGTCAGTAGTATCACCCTTCTTGAATATAGGATTAACAATAGAATATTTTAGTTTAGTAGGAAACAGACCTTGTCCGAATGATAAATTAATGACATGACTTAAAGGTTCACAAATTACTTTGGCCGAGAGCTTGACCGTATTAGTGTTAATTTCATCAAATCCCACTGCATTGCTATTGTTAAGGGCCATTATAATTTTATATATTTCATGAGGATCCGTTGGCGAAAGAAATATACTTTTAGGATTCATATTAAGGGAGGTTTCCAAGTTATCACATTTGTTACTATTATTTGTTAGTTCTATAAAAAAGCTGTTGAATTTTTCGCATATGATGCTGGGATCAGTATAAGTTTCAGTTCCCACTTTAATACTTTCCATGTAATTTGAGATAGGTTTAAAATCACTTGTATTTTTTATAATATTCCATGTAGCTTTGCACTTGTTCTTATTTAATGTTATTTGTTCAATATTACAGTTTTTTTGTGATTTGTTAATACATTTACGTAATATTTTATTATAAGTATTATATGTTTGTGTATGTTTATTTTTATTTCTCGTTGATTTTATGCGTCTAAGATATAGGCGTCTCTTAGTAGAACATGACTTTTTAATACCTTTCGTAAGCCATCGGACTGATAGCTTATTGGGATTTATTTTAATTTTAATAATCGGGAAACATAGGTTATAAAACAGGGTGAATAGGTCTAAAAATGCATTGTAAGCATCATTAACATCTTTTTCTGAATAAACTTCTGAGAATGACAAAGCCCCTAGACAGTCACTAAATTTTCCTATATTTTCTTTGGAATAGTCTCTCCTGTACTCAAACCAAGACGAAAAAACTTCTTTACTCACTTTTATTGTCAGAGTTTGCGCTGTTTCATGATCTGATAGACTAAGATGATGTACTTGTCCCTGAGCGCTTCTTATATTACTCGCAATTTGATCGATGCATGATTTTTGCCGCGTTGGATCCTCAATATGTAGTTTCAAATTGTAATTGCTTAATATTTCTTCTAAGTCTTTACCTTGTTTACTGTTCCCCAAAATATTAATGTTCCAGTCCCCACAAATAACCAATTTTTTCCCTTTGTTTCTTTCTGTTATCTGATATAGTAAGTTATTCAACCTTTCAAAAAACAAACTAAGATTTTTGTCTTGCGGTACTCTGTAAATACAAATGATTATTAAATTATGTAATGGAATTTCAACCCCACAACTCTCAAATACACTTTCCAACGCTAACTCTTTAGTAATTCCTAGCTCTTTATAATTTAAGTTCTTGTTAAGCAATATGCATGTTCCTCCTCTGTTTTTATTTTTTCGACCAAATGCTGCAGCTACTTTGTAATTACATAGTTTAAGATTTACCTCATTACCTTTTTGCATATGTGTTTCGGTTAGACATAATACTTCAATTTTATTATTATTCTGAGCAAATTCCAAGAGTGCCACCTCAAACTGACCTTAATCAGAATGAAAGGTTTTCATTCTGATTAAGTACCTACATACCTGTAACGGAAAGGGTAAGGAAGTAAAAGGGAGGGTGTTCACTGTTCAGCCCACCTATTACCGTTCTCAAAACGATGTAATTATACCATGTCATGGCGCGCCAAACAGAGACGCCGCTACACCAATGCCTTAGCACTGTCCCTTTCACGGCCGCTATGACATGGTATGATTTGATCGTTTTGAGAAGCGTAATAGCCCTACTGTTCTACGTCTTGAATAAAATCAGTGTCTTGAATAAAATTGCACGTTGCACGTAGAGACGACGAACGCTGGACGCACAGCCCCCTTACCTTTAACTCTTATAGCAGTATTACTTTCATAATACTTTGTTACTTCGTACAATGACGACCTTAAAGTAAGCTTATTAAGGTCGACATTGTACGAAGTAACAAAGTATTATGAAAGTAATACTGCTATAAGAGTTAAAGGTAAGGGGGCAGAGCTACAGTCTAGAGGCCACGCACGGCACATCGCAGCGTGGGAAGACCACCGATGAGATGGTCTGACGACATCTCTCGCACATGTGGGAAGAAATGGATGCGTACGGCCACAAATAGAAGACAATGGAAGGATTGCGAGAAGGCCTACGTCCAGCAGTGGACGGATACAGGCTGACGACGACTTGAATAAAATTAGAGATTGATCGACAAATTGGCGGGTGTACTCATGATAAATATTAAGGGATGAAAATAGAAAAGTCGTAGAATTAAAGTTACCCCCTTTCGGCTTCCTATAACCCTTTCCCAGGGGCGTAGCTATCGGAGGGCTAGGCGGGGCAGTGCCCCGGGGCCCCCAAGCTCAGGGGGCCCCTGGCCAGTCAAGTCAACCTCGAATCGAACTTACCTCGCGAAACTTTTCCCAACTCAGAACATAATTATGGCAACACAGCATTAAGCATGGCAACTCGGGTCACGGTTGCATGAGATCACATACCTAATATAAGTATTTGGTATAATTTTCAACATGATGTGTCCACGCGTTTCTGAGAAAAAGTTCTTGACAGACAGACAGACGAACAACAAAGTGATACTATAAGGGTTCCTTTTCCTCTTGCTTGAGTTACGGAACCCTAAAAATGAAGAGCGAAAATGTTCCATAATTTTCTTATTTGCAATAAATATTTTTGAGTTGGTTGTTTGGGCCCCAAACTTTGGGGCCCCAAGTTTGTTTTTGCCCCTGGGCCCCTGGTCACCTAGCTACGCCACTGCCCTTTCCGTTACCCCTGTATGATACGACACATATTATAATAAAATTAAACAAACCCCTTCTCAAATTCCAGGCCTACAGGATGTCCCAAAACTGCAAATCGACGTACACCGCCGCCACGACGCGGGACGCGAACAACAACACCCTGTACCACGGGGGGCCGGCGCAGGCCTACGCGGGGGGATACTCCCCACCCAGGGTCACCAGCAACGGGAACTATCACCAGGTATATGAAGATAGCTCGGTGGTGGCCCTTCGTATCAGGTTGTCATATAAACAAAATACTTTAAGAGCAAAACGCCCTAATAATAAAACGACATATAAGC
The DNA here is from genome assembly GCA_963506565.1 of Tachystola acroxantha. Classification (NCBI taxonomy): domain Eukaryota; kingdom Metazoa; phylum Arthropoda; class Insecta; order Lepidoptera; family Oecophoridae; genus Tachystola; species Tachystola acroxantha. Next base: position 12,447,299 of record OY735881.1, read on the forward strand.
AGTCCCATTAAAGTTGCCCGGCACTCTAGTCACTATATATAGGTCACCGACGTTCACAATTAAGTAATTCATTTTAGCATTCTTTCGATATTCCGTACATCGCGATAGCGAACATTCGATATTCAGACATTCATTCGGTATCACGTACTTTCGAACGTAATTCGAACTCTCTGTACTTTCGGTATACCGTTCATCGGTATTTTGAACATCGACATTCCGTAGTGCAGTCGTGTAGGTACTAGTAACAAATAGTACTAATATCAAAAATTAATTTAAGAAACAAAAAAATTCGACTGGCTAAAATTTAAGCCGCTTTGAATAATTTTTTATAGTCTATGGTCACTTCACAATCAAGACGAATCTAACGACATATCATATGTTAAAATCCATCAAGCCGTTTAGGCTGTAGGGCGTGGCAAAGAATTAGACATACATACGTACACTCGAAAAACATAACCTTCCTTCTTGCGTAGTCGGGTAAAAAGACATGTTAGCGAAATGCATTTACAATACCTACAATGGTACTGTAAACGTAAAGTTCCACACAAAATCAAATAGAACATAAAAAGATACCTATTATGTGACAATGGGTTAGAAGGATCGTCACTGGTCTTATGATACGGAGGTCCCATGTTCGATTCAGGCTATGACCCTAAAATGCCAAAAAGCTCTCAATTAATCCTAAAATCAGCCAAACAAAGGCTGTACCTTAACAGCCTTTCTCCGAGCCATAAATGATAATGGCAAGCCTAATTGGGGTGCTCTCGTTAATTTCGACAGCACGATCCAATTTCCCGAATATGAACGTACATTCGTTGGGAAACGAGATCATACTGTATATGAGGCGGTTTGCAACACAGTGTTATTTGAACTGGAATCTCCTTTTACGATATCCGTTTTACAAACACTCTTTATTTATTTTTTTGTAAAATTATTTCCAGTGAGAAAGGCAAAGCCAACTATGGCATACATCCTGGTCTGATGTTAATAAAATGTCGGAATTCTTATAAAGACATACATATATACGAATATAATCTAACCTAAACCTACGCACAACCCTCCCAAACCCCTAAACGAAATAACTCAATGATCCACGCAAGCATCAAGTTATGCAAAAGGAAACCTTGCTAAGAGCACAAAACTTCACCAACACGACTTCTTTCGAGCACTCTAACTAATAGAAACGTTCGCGGACATCTACTGATTAACTTAACGTGATCATCAATCACTAAATACCACGAAAACTATTTAATTAGAATTTTCACAAAAAAGTAGCTAATGGCGTTTCGCGCGCTTAACAAGGAATCTATTATTAATATTTTTTTTGTAAAATCTTTCCAGAAGGAAAGGCAACGCCAACTATGGGCATACAGCCTAGTCTGATGTTAATAAATAAAATAAATAAAATGTCGTGTTAAGCTTAATTATTATTTTATTTTATTTTTATTTCATAGGAAAACTTACAGCTTTTATGTATGTAATATGGGTTATAAACTTAAGTTAAAAACTAAGCCATTTAGAAGTATTCGACAATAATTTTATATATTATTTTATTATGTTAGTAAGTACTTAAAATAATCTGAAGGCATAAGAGTTTTCGCCCAACGCCTCCAGATTGCGCAGCATGGTTTATTAGACACCGATATAGCTATAGATAGATAGATATAATAATGAGAGCAAACAAAACCCTACCATAAAATTCAGATATTCGTGTCCCGAATTCAAGTTTTTTGCCTCCATTCACCAATAAGTAAAAGCCCTTATTCCGGAATAATCCCGCGGCTTCTGAGACGCTTCGCTCATGTAGATTGCTCCTTAAATATTCAAAATTTAATAAAAATCTTGAAAACAAGCGGCGTACGTTGAGCCAATCTAGATTTCTGAAATAGACGCTTTCAGTTTACTGCCGTGACGGTCCTACCCGCCAAATAAATTGCTATTGCATTTAATTTCACTTTTTAACTGACTTAAGCCTGACACACACACGAGGCTGGCGGCCTGCGGCCATTTGAAACGCATGCACCGGCCCTTTTTCTTTCGTTATTAACATCCAGTGTGTAGCAGATTGCGGTCTAGGCCTCAGATCTACCCACGGACGTTAACAACGGGAGAAAATGCCCGCAGGCCGCAAGCCGCAAGCCGCGTCCAGATCGCGCCTGTTTGTGTCAGGCTTTAGGGTCGTCCATGATACAATAGAGTCGCACCACATCGAAGCGTTAATTTCAAAGTTATTCTGAGACATAAATTCGACGTAATACGAGCAACCAGCCAGGCAAATATGTTCATTACGTTGTGGAGATAAGTGTCAACTTTGAAATTGACGCTTCGATGCGCTTCTACTCTGCTGTAGCATTAATTGACTGCAATATTTTATTTATTTATTGTAATAAATCATAAAGAAACGCAATAATGTATTTATCATCCATTTGTGTCAAAATACTAAACTGTAACACAAACGATGTAGAAAATAGGTCGACCCTCCCTGATTGATCATCATCAGCCCGTATCAGTCCACGTCCTGTGCTGGACGCAGGCCTCTCCCAAAGCACGCCCTCAACCCTTCTCGGCCTTTAACATCCAGTCTGCCAGCCACTGCTCTTCTCTGACTGATACCTAATTGGTAGGTAAACAAATCTATTTTTAAAATCCTATAGTTTCAAATTAAGAAGAAATCGTCTTCATCTCTGTATCATTCCACTGCTAGACGCAGGCCTCTCCTAAGTATGTTCAATATGATTCTTAGTTCCAGTTAGATTTACATCCAGTCCAGAAAACACTTTACAGAGACACTTGACTGGATGTAAATCCAGTCCAGAAAACACCTTGCGAAGTTGGGTGATACAACTTCGAATTTTTGTCATACATTGAATTAATTTTGAAGCTTTATATTTTCCTTATGGTGACATTTACTGATCTGAAGTGGCAATAGGTCCATAGGCCCAGATTAATTAATAATACAGGATAATAGTTTAAATGGAGCAGTCTCTATCCGTCCCTTAATAAAGGAAATAATATAATTTTTCTGTGGCTCCGAAACGCAATGAGACTCGCAATCATTTTGAGGGCCAGGTTTTATTTTATTTTATTATTAGGTACGTGTCTACCTACGGTTGGATTGTTCATTTTTAAAATGTATTTGAAAATGTATATGAACTACTTAGGTATAAATTCGCAATTATTACTTATGTAAACTAAACCAATTTTATTTACTTATATTGCATTCAAACAGTACCCTCACATGAACATGCCTTACATCTGAAATTAGTTTATCGATACTTCGAAAATGCTTTATGCGTTTTTGCAAAATGAACCTACCTATTGCCTTGCCTAGATAAATCTTTGGCCTATACATAGATAGTTTTTACTTAGTAGCGAAAGCCCACAGTGTGCAATTGTATTAGGTTACTGGTTATCTACCTAAATGCCGATACAAATATCCCAGAGGATCTGAGACATCTCCAACACAAACTTGGGTCCAAGTTTTGTTTGTGTACGAATTAAAGGATAATTTACCCATGTAAAACAACATGGGAGGGAGTGTGATTAGAAGATTAAAAAGGGACGTAAAAATATTACCTTTAAAAATTAGGTTGAAAATAATTGCTGACCTTAGGCTGAAAAATAGCGCAAAGGACGTGGAATGTATGAAATTCTGTGAAAGAGCCGCGGTTGCGGCTCCCTTGCTTTGCTGCGTGTTTGCTGTTGACGCTCCGTTGGTGTGTTCAGTTTGTCATCTTTGGTCGGTCTTTCATAGAGTTTCATACATTACAACCACTGCCGCTGCTGTTCATCTGCCATTGCTTTTCCGCTAATTTTTGAATATGTTTTACTGTGCGTGAAAATGACATCATCTGTCTTCCTATCGGTAAACAAAGAGGAGCGGCAAACATTTATCCGTTTTACCGATCACTGGCAGTCCTAGCCATATTCAATCCATGAAGGAATGCCGGCGTAATATTATTTTTTTCATCATTCTACCAATACTAAAAACGTGTGCCCCAATTCTGTCAAAGCGCATCATCGTCAAATTAAACGTAACGCATTCTGACGCAAAATGTTCGCGTGTCCACAGCAAGTGACGGCGAAAGTGCTCTTCGGGAGCGTGACGGCGATCAATGACCTCAGCTACAAGCGCCCCGAGAAGGCCGAGCGCGAGGTCCGGCGGACGCACTAGCGACATCTAGACAGGTAATCCGGAACCTTCTTAACACACATTTTAAAAACAGCGCCATCTATTAATAAAGCTAAGAACTATAATAACAGCGCCACCTATGCGAAACTCGTCGAACTATCAAAACCCAATGGAAGCTACTGAACCATAGCTTTAACAACAGCGCCACCTATACGAAACTTGCCGAACTATCAAAGCTCAATGCAAGCTATGGTTTAGTAGTTCGACGAGTTTCGGATAGGTGGCGCTGTTATTAAAGTTCCGAATGTTTCTGACAGATGGCGCTGTCTCTAAAAAGTTCCATGTTTTACTCATAGATGGCGCTGGTTGAAATTAACGGAGTTTCTACTAAAAGTTTTAGAAATATATTTTGTAAAAGAAAAAGTTTTAATAATTCATTTTATTGCGATAATTAATTATTTGTATCTTCTATTTCAGATTTTGAACATGTGATATGAAGTTTAATAAAATGGAAGCTAAGGTGTGATCTCGGAAAACAGAGTTATGTCCATAATATTGTTATATTAAAAAATATTATTTTTACACACTAGATAGTATTAAAATAAGTACTTATAGATTATACGATGTATTATGTTATGAAGATAAGGCGTAACCATAGGTTTATTTTTCATTTACTACAGAACTTATTTTCAGTTAACTAATGTACTTATGTTGAATTAAAAAAATATATTTGACCGATTTTAAAATTACTTTAGAATTATCTACCTACATACTTACAGTCTCTGCGCTTCAAGCTATCTAGCTAGGTATATATTTACTAATCCATGGCTTTTAATCCAGTCAGCGATTCTCACGCAAAGGAAGTGGCATTTTTTGTGGGTAAATCGCTGACGGTACGGGACTTACGTATAGGTATATCTACAGGGTGATTGGAAATTCGATACATTCCTTGAAAGGGGTGACACTAGAGGCGGTTTGCAACAAATTAGGCCCTATTAACGAGGGGTCGAGAATGAGTGGTTTCTGAGTTACGGTAGTTTTAATTTTATTTACTTGTTCACAAAAAAAATGATGTTAAAAAACTGCTCCACTCTGAGCATTGAAATAATACTTTTCTGAAAGCTGATAAAGAAGAGATTACCTTAAAAAATGCGTGCCTAAAATGGTCTCAAATCACGAGGTTTAAATTTTTTTTTCATTTTCGACGTTAATAGGGCCTAATTTGTTGCAAACCACCCCTTTCAAGGAATGTATCGAATTTCCAATCACCATGTACCTATATGTTTAATGAAATATGTTTATTTTAAAAATAACTAAGTATAAGTAAATAAATAATTAGCTATTTACCATATGCCAGTCTGCGCATTAAAATATTTTAGATTTCATATTTTTTTTAATAAAACGTTTTTAAAATAAAATTATTTACTTTTTTAACGATCCACAACAAAACATCTACCTAGGTAGGTACTCTCGACATAACATCAAAATGGTAACACTAGAAGCAAGATATCACTCTTATAGCGTACGGTGGAACACAGAGAAAGGTGTACAGTAGAATTTTTTAAGGTTGAGATTTTCTCAAAAACTACTTGACCTATTGCAAAAAAAAAATTCACTGTTTGATAGATAAAAGTTAAAACTATGTAACTGTAAAAGAATTATTAAATTCGGTCGAGTAGTTTTTGAGAAAATCTCAACCTTATTGAGGCCCTCTGTATACTTATCTCTGTCTTCGACTGTACAAGATAATCGTAGAACACAAAGTTCAAAGACAAAACAATGATATAGGTTCTACCTTACCACGCCCAAATGAGGCTATGGTCACACTATATGCAATAGTGATTCCTTATAAATCACGTCACGTAGTGTCATTTAACGATACGACTACGAGTGACGCAAGGGATCCTTGGGACTTCTATGGCACGCCTACGGGCTACGTGATTATGTGACGCATGCATCACCGACCCTAAGGCCGATAGTCATAGTTTCGAACATGAACTCAGCGTGAGCTCGCACTTAGGTACAACTGTCAAAATTGTACGATGAAAACTGGCAGCTGTTGTCCTAACCCCAATCATACTCAAAACTCGCCGGTTCCGCATTTAGATTACTAATAATAGTAACAGTTGTGTAATACCTAGTTATTAAGTAATTGTGTTACCATTATTTTAACAGATGCGCTGCTGAGAGTTTTTTCCCGCTTTTTCTCCTCAGTGTTGGCACCTTTTCCTTGCAAAGTGGTGTAATGTAAATTTAAAAAAATATGTTGACGTGCAAAAATGTACACAACGTGCTTACTTGCAATAAAGAGATTTGACTTTGAACTGTCTATGTTATGACTATCGGCCTAAGAGAGAGATTATATGAGAGCTCGGTGGCATAGTGGTTTGTCACTGGACTTTATGACACGGAGGTCCCAGGTTCGTCAGGTCATGTCAGCCATGTACCTACAGTCGACAGCAGATAAATGGTAACACATAAGATTTGAAATCGTACTGCAAGTGTTACCATTGCTGTCGACTGTACCAATGATTTTTCCTCAATTTTTTCGAAAGAAAACCTTACCTAACTTACATTTACGGAAAGTTCTCAAAAGGAAAATATGGCGAGGAAACCTTCCTGCATGCCTACTAAAACATATGTGTAAATCCACAAATACGCACTGGGGCCGCGTGGTGGGTCATGGCCCGAAATGTAAGATACACACTAGCAATGAAGTTCCTAAACGGTCTAACGATCACCCATCCAGGTTCAGACCGCGTCAAACATTGCTTAACCAATAATAGCTAAGTACATCATTCTCTGACAACTATAACTTGGACTTGTCAATCATGATTGAGATTCGATTAATAACAGTGTAATCTAATCACTGATTCTGTAAAATCATAAAGAAATTATACCTCACATCCAGTTCCATATGAGTTCCATTATAGTTATCTCAAGAAACTCGTCATCATTATAAATGACTCACACCCATTATCTCTACAAAAACAGTCCCACAATAAAATGTCATTTTTGGTAATGGGTTCATTGTTGTTTGGGGTTCCATATAATTGACGAAAACTTCCACTTACCAGCTTTCCATGTATGGGGCTTGGCAGTGGACTGTTTAGCAGTTTCTCTGTGTGCTGGGACTACTAAAGCAGCTCGAAGACTGCTGTTTGGAATCTTTCAATGCTATTAGGCATAGTCAAGGAATCCTTACATGTTGGTAGAAATAAGAGGAGCTATAGCCATTCTTTGAGCAGTAAAACAGCAGTTTGGCGTCTACCTTCATTCCGTTCCTCTGAGAGCCATTCAAACGCTCTCTGACTTCAAATTCGACGCAAGCATTCACAGACGAAGAAAATTTATCCATGCAAAGCCGTCTGGGTAAGTACTAAATTACATATTAGTATTACTTCTCAACTTAAATAATTCTTAGACAATTTTGAGTGCAACATTAGCGTGATATCGCTCTTACGACTGTCCAAATTATATAATATGAATAGGACTAGTTGTAAGACTGAACTCAACCTACACTCATACTCCAAACTTTCGATGCTTCACTTGGCTAGTCGTATTTGCTATTGGGTGTTTGTCGTATTTGTCAAATACTTGACGTACGGTGGAACACAGAGAAAGGTGTACAGGAGAGTTTTTGAGGTTGAGATTTTCTCAAAAACTACTTGACCTATTGCAAAAATTCTTTCACTGTTTGATAGATAAAGGTTAAAACTATGTAACTGTAAAATAATTATTAAAGTCCGTCAAGTAGTTTTTGAGAAAATATCAATCTTATTGAGGCCCCCTGTATACTTATCTCTGTCTTCAACTGTATATACAAATAAGACGAATATTTTGTCAAGAATACCGACCACACATGGCAATTATGACAAATACAAATAGCCAAGTGAATGGGAGCATAAGACTATCCATGGCATGGTATTGGCAGCATCCTAAAGAACGTAGCTACAATACATTGTAACGGAACCCGTAAGAATCTATATCGCCCAACTTTTTTCTCATTGCTTTTGTCAAACACGGGAAAGGTCTTTAACCGACTCGGTCAAAATAGCTGATGTCCGGCGCTCGAGGAGCGCGTAATCATTTTCGCCCGAGGCGTTCGGTCCTCAGTCACACCGAGAGGCATCAACGAACATGCGTTTGTTCAAATTGAAATGATTTAGCATTCAGTAAGGCCGTAAATGTTAGATACCTTAAACTATTAAGAGTGGTTACATGGGGTGATTGTACTTGCTACAACATCCGACATAGGTCCGCCTAAGTGTAATACAACTTGCCTCAGAATCGGCCTATCCATCTATAGCAGTCTTTCTCAAAGTGGGCAATAACGCCCACTTGTGGGCACTAAAGATCTAAAGGGGGACTGTAAGGGCTCCCGAATTATTTTAGAATGTAAGTTTAAACTCCAGACCAGACTAATATAACACAAATTAAATTTATTAAAGTAATATATGTCATTGTGATTTTTAAACTGTGGTAAAGTAAAAAAGGGGAGCGCTGAAAAATATTTGATGAAACAAGTTTGAGAACCTCTGATCTGTAGTAACCGCAATCCTTCCTATGCTGTTATGTTAGGGCTGTCGCGAACCCGTCGCAACAGAGCCGTACCTACCTACTATAATACTTATGATATCCAGCCATAGTTATTTTTAAAGTGAGAATCGTTCATACTCCTCATGACCCTGTGAAAAGTACAAGGTGTGACGGACAAAAGCTTTTGACTACTTTAAACAATCGATTCAGGAACCGCAAACGCCAAAGCTTCGCTCGCTACAGTGTAAAAGCTCCCAAAAGCTCATTTCGCCGCAAAACAAGCACGCTGAGAGATCATCGTTCGCGGCGAGGTCTTATAACAGTACTTTAATCTGTACAGCCTTCTGACATTATGTAACTGCTAGTCCTAAGGCGCCTGGCAACAAGGCAGGTACTATATCGGGAACGGTTCGGGAACTAGTATTTACTGACGTTACCGAGTAAGCACTATAAAATACCTAGTCTCATTTGTTGCCGTGATAAAATACCTAATGGTAATAACAAGTTCGAAATTCAAAAACGCGCGAAAAAAGTGCACCGGATTTTGTTTTTATTAAAACTTGATTAGCTTTTTTTAGTTGTTGTTGTTTTCTTTTGACAAAGGTTTAGAAGTGGACTTCCTAAATAGATTATGAACATGTTTAGATAAGTTTACACACAAAATGGAAGTGATAAGGTTTGTTGTTTAAAGTTTATTTGGCATTCTTAATTAGATACAGCGAAACTAAATCAAAACTATAGATCCGGCAAGAATAAAATGATGGGGATCATTTCACACGAAGTTGTTATCACGCGATGGTCATGAAACTACCCTTCACTTTTACATAATTTTAGAATTCTCAGATTAGAATTTTCACTACACAAATCTTCTTCTTCTTGCGGTGCCTCTCAACTGATGAAGGCTGGCCGTCAGCTCCGCATATCTCCCTCTGTCTTGAGCCAGTTGGAAAAGCTCTTCGCCGTTAGCTATCGCTGTCCACTCCCTTATATTGAGGAGCCACGATAGTCTCCTGTCAACCCTATTCCCCTCAATCCTGCCCATCATTATCAGTTGGAGGAGTTGGTATCGCTCGTGTCTCAGCACGTGTCTGGGGTCCACTTTTCTCCTCTTGATGGGGTCATGAGTTCCTGGGATTTCACAACTTCACAAATAACTGCCTTCAAATTTCTGGTACGGTTCAGGACTGAGAAAATGTAGATACAGGAGAGTTTTTAAAGTTCAGATTATCTCAAAAACTACTTGACCTTTTGCATGAATTCTTTAACTGTTAGATAGATCACCGTTAAACCTATGTAACTGTGAAAGAATTATTAAATTCGGTCCGGAGTTTTTGTGACAATCTGAACCTTATTGAGGCCCCCTGTATTTTTCTCTGTTGTCGTGTGTACCTACCTCAGCGGTCACGGAACTCTAAAGAAAGTCTTTGCCTCAGTTATATTATGTAAGCATATTGAAAGACAAGCGTGGACAGTCCTTATTTAACTTCGAAAAAGTAGGATGCAGCGTTTCTCAAACTATAGAATCTGATTCCCATTTTAGACGTACCATTGCTGGATTATAATTCGTAGCAGAGCAATAGAGAAATGGACTTAATAGGAATTGGTTTCCTGGCACAAGAAGTAGCAATGTGTCGCAGTTCCACGGTCGATCGAGTCTATTAAGTTAGGTGCCTGCCTTCACACCTGACCACAGATGGTCGAAGCCTGTCTGGACCTAAGCATTCTATGCCTAAACTAAAGCCGATACTTATTCATAGACAGTCTTACAACTATTGTAATCCCTGAATATCAGCATAAAAATTGTATGAAAACGAACGAACTCAAACTCATCTGTGTAGAATATCGGGCTAGGTATAAAATACATATCCCACTAATATAGCATTATACCAAATGGAAGTTTATTAAATAATAAATTAAATAAAACAAAACTACGTCTAAAAATATACACATTACTTATAAAATAAAATAAAACTAAATACTAAAGAACGAACACGTCGTCAAGATCCCCGCTCTGTGGCATGCTGCCCAGGACGCTGGCAGCATTTCCTCGCTGAGCGAGGTAGCTGCCAGCCCTGGGATCGCCCGAGACATGGACCAACCGGGTAGACAGCTCGCGGATGAGATGTCTGTCGACCATGGGCCCATTGTTTCTACCGCAAGCGCCGCAAACTCATGATGTGGAGTCAGTCGTGAGTATTTGCGGCGCTTGAGTATTTGTGCCTGTTCGGCAGCAACGCCGGCCTTATGGGAAGTACCCTGGATATGGGATGGAGCGAGAGTATCTACACAAGTCGCGCCCCACACCAGGGTCCTTCCCAGGCGCCACGGTATCAAAGTTGCGCCATCAGGCCTCTTTCAGTCGTCAATAATAAATTATTCATTAAGTTTATTGAATAATAAATTATTATGTAGGTTGAGAACCACTGGCGTAGTGTAAATATTTGGAACTAACGGACTTTTCATAATACGGATATATGAGTGACATAACATCTACCTATGTTCCAACAGACATCTTGCAATACGGGATATTGGACAGACCGAGGGTAATTAAAACAAATATTGGAACCTGTGCCAATTTCGACTGAACTTGTGTAACGATCGACTCAACTGGAACATTTAAACATTTCGAGCAAATGGAACATTCAATCTTGAATTCATTTGACAAAATGAAATGGGTTAAACGATATGGCGAAAAATAAAAAAAATATTTCTTACAATAAATTCAACTACTTATCAAAAAAATTATTAATTTGATTATTAATTTCATCGGTATACTGTGCTTTGGAGTTTTTCACATTTTAAGGTATTTTTAATTGTTTGCAACGATTTCTTTTGGAATTTGATCTAATGGTCATTTCTAAGGTAATTGTGTGACTTGTGACGTACTTATTACAATTGTTTTTTGGAAAAATTACCAATTTAATATTTATCATGAGTACAACCCCCAATGTCAATTTGTCGAATGACTTCAAGGCCATCCTGTAAAGTCCATTCAAGTATTTTATAACACTCTATAAACGCCCATGGCTCCGTTTCACAATCGAGTTTCTAATTACTTATTAATTAATTATTTAAGTACTTCTACTTACTTAAAACAAAAACAGACTGTTTCCTAATTCACAACTGAATGACAATGAAAATCAACAATGAAAAGGTCTGCAAAACGTATGCGGCACAAATTGCTTAAGGGTTCCGCCGTACCTACCTATTAGTTATTTGGCCATTTTATTACATTCTTATGAAGTTAGAAAAACAAAAAACAAATAAGATAGAGCTACTAAAGTTAGGTACCTACTTACTTACCTAGGTATTTACATAGAAAAATATGAACATATATGTAATATATATGTTCATATTTTTCTATGTTTTCTACCTTACATACATATATATTCTGACATGTGTATGCAATTAAATAAATTGAAATTAAAATAATTTTTTTTTGTTTCGCTCTTAAATAATCATGTCATAAAAATAAATCTAATTTATTACTTAAAATATTAAGTAAGTACAGTCATTGTTTATTAAATGTCCACAATAAAAGTATCTTGAAGTACGCAAGTAGGTACCTGTCTTAAAATAAATTACCGAGAGCTTATGAAGCTTATAAAATAAACTTCAACACGTCTTCAATCCCGCAAACCCCTGGTTTTCAGACCGAATAGATACCTACTACGCAACTCTAAAATCCAAACCGACTTCCATTTAGCAAGAGAACTCGACAAAAACCATTCGTAATTAATCAATTTCAGCGACCGTCCGTTTGGTAAACATTTACGCAATGCCAAACGAAAAACGAGCCTCCATTTTGAAAATCGAGGTGACAGTTTTTGTTTTGTAGTCATTTTGCGGTTGCAGAGTTGATTTATTTAGGTACATTTTTAGTTTTATTAATGAACTCAACTGTTTTGTCGTTTGACGATTTAAATTCCATCGTAGTTGTCATTTCATCCTTTAGCAAAAAGCCACCGCAACTACGAAGGAGCTTGGCCCTTGTAGCACGGGTCAGCGTTAGCGATCGACGCAACGCCGCGGAGCTGTCAAACTGACGTTATTACAAGTTGTTTGACATTAGTTTGCCAGCTCCGCGGCGTTGCGTCGATCGCAAACGCGACTCGTGCTAGCCCCGCAGCAGTCACGTTCGCACTGAGCTATGTATTGGTAACTCTTGAATTTAGCTCGAAACTGGGATCTTAATGTCACTAAGATGCCAAAAAGACAATTCGAAAACTTTAATTATAATAAACTGGAAGAAAATGCCGCACATACATTCGCCCGATAGATAACATGTAACAAAGATTAAATAAATAAATAAAAAATAAAATAAAAATATCGCAGCTTAAGTATTTATTTTTTATAGAAAGTAAACCTCAATACATTATGCCGTATTATTAAAAAACTAACCTACTTCCTAATCAGATATTTAGAAACTAAGACAAGTCATACACAGTATTTGCCACAGATTAAAGATATAAGTTTTCTATGTATTTGCATTGCAATAATTACAAGAAGAAATGTTTGAGTACCCTACCTACTTCCTGTAAGTTTAATTCCGCAGTTATTTAAAACATTACTTAAAAATTAATGTGTGACGTAATCGCCTAAAGATTACGTACCTGTACCTACTTACCTATTAGTCAAAACAGACAAAATTGCATGTTAACCTAAGTTCTATTAAGTGGCAAAAATAAATGGCTTTGTTGCCACTTTTTCCTACAAAACAATTTCACCTATCAAGTCATGAAAGGTGTCTAAAAAGCAAAACATAATAGAATCAGAAAATTACTTTCTCTTAAGCTTTTACGTTCACTTTAAGTGCTACTAAATAATAATACATTAAATATTAATAAAACTTTTTATTGGAGATAACCAGAATCTCTTAATAGTTAACTATTAGTTAAAATTATTAGTTTGGTATGCTTCGTTGAAGTGTTAATCGAAAAGACTTAGCTCTATCTGATCAACAGCTAAACGAAGTGTTTTATTGTTGGAGAATTATACCTCTACCTCCACGCTATTAGATAGGTATATGTACTTCTAGGAAGCTGCCACGAATTCTCTAGAGCAGGCATAAATACTTACCTCTTTTCGTTAAACGGTTAAACAGTTTGCTCCATAACTTATGTTAAATCAAGCAATTACAGCCATTTTCTATGATTACCACTAAACAACAAATAATAGCTTAAAGTAACTTAAACGACACGTTAAATAACTAGAGAAAGCACGAGTAGCTTTCCATTTCTAACACACAGAGCTATGACAATTAACTTGGAGCCTTTGTCTACTTGCCGACGAGTGGAAATGACTGCGTTTACTCATAGCTATACTTACATTACATACAGTAGTTTTCAAACTTCTGCATACAACCAAATAAATGGATACTTAAATAATTTCTAGGCAAATAAGAGGTACTAATGTATAAATAATGAGATCTTAAAATTAAAATCTTAACACACATAAAACTACTTTAAACACACGTTGACAAAATATTGACCGTGTCTACTAAACTGCGATGAATCTAACAAGACTCTTACACATAGAAACTGATGAATTATTAAAGTAGGTATCTAACCTACCTACTTTATAGGATGGGATAAACGTATCCAATAGCGGAAATCCCAACCCTCTCCATGCATATATTCAATACATATACTTATTAGAATAACCAAAATACCATATATTTCTATATATAGTGAGCAAATAAATATATTTAAAAAAAATACTTGACTAATTTTTTGAAATTCTTGACTATTCTATAGCGTGTATTCTAAGCTATGTATAGACATACATAGTTTAAATAAAATAATTTTTACAATCGGTCAAGTTCTTGAGAAAATCTCAACCTTATTGAGGCGCAGTTATCTGTTTGAAAACAGTAGGTCTAGGTACAGACACAATATAGAGTACAGCACATCAAGTGTAACAACTTTGCCTTGTACAGTCGACGACAGAGATAAGTATACAGGGGACCCCAATAAGGTTGCGATTTTCTCAAAAACTACTGGACCGATTTTAGTAATTGTTTTACAGTTACGTAGTTTTCACTTTTATCTATCAAACAGTGAAAGAATTTTTGCAATAGGTCAAGTAGTTTTTGAGATAATCTCAACCTTAAAAACTCTCCTGTACACCTTTCTCTGTGTTCCACCGTACCGTTCCTATTATCTGCGTCGTAAGCAGGTCGTAAGACTGGAAATAGTACAAGTGGTCCCATTGATCTGCTGTCAAAAGTCAAAGTCAAATTTCTTTATTGCAAGTAACCACGTTGTGTACATTTTTGCACGTCAACATATTTTTGAATTTACATTTACACCACTTTGCAAGGAAAAGGTGCCAACGCTGAGGAGAAAAAGTGTCAAAAAACTCTCAGCAGCACATCTTTTAAAATAATATTACACAATTACTTAATATCTAGGTATTACACAACTATTACTATTGTTAGTAATCTACACTTTATCCCTCATGCGGAACCGGCGACACACACCATGCATGTCGACTGTACTTATTAAACTTTTTCTTTACAGATACAAATACATCTTTGTGCTGATTGCACTGTCACTGCACTATATCAGTAACAAGGAATTAGACGTAAATAAATCCAAGAAGGTTCCCATAGTAAATACTACAACGATATGCCCTTTCACCAAAATCATTGAAGACATCTTTAAAATACACAACAAAACTTCAGACGCAGGCATTTACTTGAAAGATAGTGAACGAGCGAAGATATTTGTAAATACAATAGCCAATGCCACTAATAGTAATAAAGATACACAAAAAATCACAGAAGAATCGTTAATTAACGATATCATTGCATCAATTAACAGAATTAAGAATAATATTACAAGTAATGATACGAAACTCAACGAAGCCATAATACTAAATGTGCCAACTGATAATAAGAAAAATGTAACCAATAGAAGTGAACCTGGCACTGCAGATGATACCAAAAAGCATGTTGGTCAGATCAAGAGTGGAGTAGAAGATAAAAATGATCTACAATACCAACACAAACCTACAGACGTAGAAAATGATACCAACAAAGTAACAGATATAAAAACGAGTACAGAGAAAACAACTTACGTAGAAATTCTTACGATAGAACCTAACAATACAAACGCAAATAACACTTCATCGCACAACATCATAGAGGTTCTAAAACATCTAATGCCTATGTTTAACAGTACATTAACTAAAGAACTACACAACATAACAATAATAGAAAGAAATTATAACAAAAACCATTCGTTTACTGCAACTAAAAATATTTCAACTATAGTTGTAACATATTGTGATAAAGAAAACATGTCTAAAGCAGATGTTAATATTGACAATACAGAAACTGATTTGAAACCTTTAAACAGCAGTACAGACTATGATTATTACGTAGATGATACACCAGAGCCCCCAGGAGTTAATGACGATGATAAAACAGAGCAAAATCTGACAGTTGGAGAAAAGAAGGATATTTTGGAAGCAGCTAAATATGGAATGCAGAAAATGCATGAGTTATACAGTGTTGTGGAGCCAAAGTTGTATTCAATGGGTGAGTATTTTATCTTACTGTTAAATATGAAAGAACTACTTGAAACTAGGCCACTATCATCATTTATCAGTCTATTTCATACAGGGTGATTGGAAATTCGATACATGATATATGGGTGATACTGGAGGTGGTTTGCAACAAATTAGGCCCTATTAACGAGGGGTCGATAATGAGTGGTTTCTGAGTTACAGTAGTTTTAATTTTATTCAGGAATATTCTGACTTGTTCACAAAAAAAATTGATGTAAAAAAACTGCTCCACTCTGAGCATTAAAATAATACTTTTCTCAAAGCTAATAAAGTAGAGATTACCTTAAAAAAATGCGTGCATAAAATTCCCCTTAACTCAAAAATAAAAATCACGAGGTTTGAATTTTTTTATCAATATAATTAATATGTTTAAATTAAAATTAAAACCACTTGTTTTCGACCCCTCGTTAATAGGGCCTAATTTGTTGCAAACCACCTCTAGTATCACCCCTTTCAAGGAATGTATCGAATTTCCAATCACGCTGTAGGTATGTCTCCACTGCTCGCGGGCACAGAATTTCTCTTACATCAAGGGAGCTCGGGCCCACTGCGTATTGGCGGATTACACGCCTTACAATTTTCAACGGCATGCAGTTTCATCCTAAAGTTTTCCTTCACGGTTTTGAGAGCATTCGATAAACCAGTACGTTTCCCGCAAAAAACCCGAATGCTTATTATTTAATGCCTAATTCTGATTCTATATTTTAATAGAATCATTAGCAAGGAAACTAGGTATCTAGATTTGTTAAAGTTAAGGTCTTTTGACAAGGTTAAGGTCGATCTGTTGATTAATTCATAATATGCTTCACGTGTTTAATACACAGCTAAAAAGCGCTACCATTTCAGGACTATGGCTAGACGACACGAATCCAGCGCGGTATGTCGCCGCCTTCAACGCACCTTCAGAAGACGCAGCCAGGTTCTCCAGATACGGGTACGCGTCGCTTCAAGCCGCTGAAAAGCTGAAACAGCTCGCTAGGTAAGCAACCAAGCTAACACAGAGTACCTAAAATAGAGTACGAGAGTCAATGACTCTCCTACCTACCCCCGATATTTAAAATTCTTATATAATTACATAGACTGCACTCTAAACTATCTACGAGTAAAATAATTTTTACAATCGGTCCAGCAGATTTGAGAAAATATTCAAATTCACATTTTAATTCTTACCAAAGTGTTCGAAATGAAATAATTAAACTATCACATAATATTAATATGTATAAGTTATATCAAACTTAATTAACGAGGGGCGGGTTAACTTTTCTCTATTTTCGATATGGAAAACTTTAAGATAAGATAAATATACTTTATTGCACAAAAAAGGATACATAGTTATCGTACTTAGCTAACATAATTTTATACAACAGGCGGTCTTATCGCTGAGAGCGACAGACTCTTCCAGACAACCTTCAGGTAGATAATTTATTCTTACTTGTTATTCGCTCTTTTTATAGGTTAATTACATCCACCTTTATTTTGTTTATTTTCATGGACTTTCGTTGCCGGCTGTATTACCATCTACTAAACCATCAAATCAAAAAAAAACTAATAGATTTTTTAGAATTAAGTAATTTATAGCATTTTTCCAGATAATGATTCTAACTACATAACTGATTCACCGGAATAGGCAGAGTATTTTCGTAACTATTTTAAACTATGTTAAAGCCTTAATTATATCCTTTAAACTACATGTAACTATTTGTGTCAAGCGCCTAAATACAGGTAAGTACATCAGACGTGGCCATTGACCATTTCGAAAGAATATAATTACTTAAAAGCTTTTCGAGCGTTATTTAGTTTTTAACAAACATTCTTAAAAGTTCTCGGGGAGTGAAAAGTGATGTGATGATCGCAACAGAGAACTTTGGCTTCAATTATCCCTGGTTCCAATTTCTGTTTTTGTATTGTCTAATTTTATTTTGAAAACTGGTATACGGTACATATTGATAATCGAATTAAGTATAAATTGAAGAAAATTCGGAACAAAACAATAAATTATTATTTGACATTTGAGTCACCTATTTGCGCTGTTAGTACAGTGCGCGAGGCGTAAGCTCAGGTTTACATTTGTGTGAGTGATAGTGGTACAAGAGGTGAAGTGCGGTGCGTGCTGGGGACGCGTCGCGCCTCATGCCGAATATCACTCTACCTACACTATCTGTGTGCACTCACACAATGTAAACCTGAGCTTACGCCTCGCGCACTGTGTTAGCGCTGACGCACTATGTGTCAGCATCAGCTGAAGCCTAAACCTTTTGCCATAAGTTATATGTTTGTGAATTGTCATTATGTAGTTCATTGAGAATGTTCTTGTTTTCTTATATGTAGGTATACTGTATACCTAATAGGCAATAAATATTACTTATTCTATTCTATTTCCCATATAAACAATATTAAGTACGTATATCGCAGCATATACATATGCTAGTATCGCAGCATATGGAAGGCCATCGTCTCTGCCTACCCCGGAGAAAAAAAGGGCGTGAGCTTATGAATGAAAAAAGTGCTTATAGAAAAAAATGCCTGATGCATACTGTAAATTAATATCAATATAGGTCCGGTTCCAACGTGCGTCGCAATACCAATTCTAATGAGTTGAGACCAAGCTATTCCCATCACTAGTTTCAATGCAATCTTGGCCAATGCTATGCACTGAACTTTAGAACCCGTCCGAATGCATAATCCTGTTTCGGTCATAACATTTTACATCTCAAGACCAAGTAATATTTGGATGTGCAAGGTTCAAATGACATTTAAATTGCAAATTTGCGAAATAATATTGATGGATATTTGCGTTAATTATAATTGCAGTAATATTAAAACGATACATTAAATAATTAATTTGTTAATTGAAAAATCAAGTCATGATTCTGATTCTCTGATTATCTAACCTTGAATCTTAAAAACTCTAATCGCGAAAGTCGGCGGACTTATGATATGTTTAGCTGAAAATTAAAATACCTTGGTAAGTATTGAATATTTAATAAATATTTCGAAAAAAAAATGTTATTTGCATTACAATACTTAAACGATATTATAAATAAATCTAAGGCCAATAGGTACCTAGTCAATATAAGTCACATCAGACAATTTTGAGCATTTAAACTCAGCGTGATCTCGCACTTACGACTCTCAAAATGGTATGAAAACTGACAAATGTAAGACCGAACTCATGCTCAAAATTAACTATTACTATCGGGCCGAAAGTACAAATAGTTATTTTAATTATTAATTTTAAATATTTACTAACCTACGGGTTAGGTAATCCGTCGCTGGCTCGAATAGTACGCCACTTCCATTAAGATTTTTTTGTAATTCCATTTTAATTGAACATGCATTGAGTGGATGAACGAGCGTAGGTATATAAGTACTTAAATAGGATAATTTAGTTAGATATTGCAAAATATCCGCCATAAGTACAGCACACAGGATGTACGCCATTGATGTCTAACTCGCTTTTAATGGTCACATGAACTTACTGAGATTATGGGTTAAATTAAAGATTCTACGAAAGTCGGTACGAAACTACTTTATCCCAAATAAGCTTATTTTAAGGACGTCATGGTACGAAATAACAAAGTATTATTGAAGTAATCCTGCTATAAGACTTCATGGTAAAGGCAGTCCGATTGTCCACAACCTTATTCTCTATGGCTGATGCACTTTCTCACCAACTCTACTATTTATTGCGGTCGCTATGGCAACTGCAATCGCTTAGAAAAATTACGAAAAAGTTGCGTTTTGTGTTGAATCAACACAAATCGATAAACCGACCAACGTAACACTTTGTTACCAAATTATATTTAACTGTGCCATTGTTTTCGGTCCATTTCTTTGTTATTGGGGATTTTGAGACTTTTATCGCGTTGGAGGCTCTACATTGCTGCGTTCGTTTATTACTTGAGGGCGTAGGAATAAGTAGTACGCTCTAACACTGGAGAGTTTTTAAGGTTGAGATTATTTCAAAAACTACTGGACCAATTGCAAGAATTATTGCAGTGTTAAATACATTAAAGTTAAAACTAAACTGTAAGGGAATGTTTAAATTCGGTCCAGTAGTTTTTAAGAAAATCTCAACCTTATTGAAGCGCCTGTATACTTATCTCTGTCTTCGTGTGCACATTACATACAATACGTATTTTTTCCATAGATATATAGGCAGAAACGATAGAGACTACTTGTTCAGCGATGCTGGCACACCACTCTCGTTTCCTCCTCATTCATCTCTAGCAGATTCTAAAATAATATAAATTTATCTTATTCGTTTCTATTTCTATTCCTATTAAGGGCTTTACATGAGCCAGCTAAAGCTAAAAAAATAATATCAACCAATTTAATAATTTTTATTAAAAAAGCTATGTACACAATCTTTATTAGGATAAATACTATTTTTCAATATACAATACATGGCATAATTGCGACATGCTAAGTTCATAAATTGCGACATGGTAAAGTTTATAAATAACAGCAACGAGTCTTGAGTTAAAATCTTATCGGCAAGGCAATGTATATCAACCTAAATGATACTTTGAAAATCACGTTATTTCCTATGGACTTGATCACGTTTGGGGCCGTAACGAAAGGGTTGACGCTTGCTCGCAACTTTTGTGATTTCTCACTAAACTGGTATGTTCCGCCTATTGTAGCCATTTTCGTTTTCAGATCAAATTGTGCGTTTACATTGTTACAAATCGCAATGTTACGCAGAATTGAGTAACGAGTATTGAAAATTGTAGATTATTTTTCTTAATTTTAGCATTTAGACATCGAAGGTCAACTGTGGATAAAGAAATGAAATCAGTTGAAAACTAAAATAATTCAGGCATAATTTTCTAAACCGAATCCTTCATGCATTATTATAATTAAATTATAGTAAATAACAATTACGTGACGTCATTGGGGACAGATATAGCATAATTTTTGTTTTTGTTATGAACCCATACAGAGCTTTTATGAAAATGAAACTTTCAAAATACCTACCTACCGTAAATAAAGATATTTAATAATTGTAAAAATTATTTCCAAAAAACAAAAAAACCCGACCGCAAAAAAAACTATCCTCTTTTGATTAATTTTTTATACCCTATGACACTCCCGTAATCAAGACGAATCTAACGATACCTCATACACCAAAATTCATGTAGCCGTTTAGGCTACAGGATAGCAGGAATCAATGGACATACATACATGCACCCGAAAGACATTACCCTCCTTCTGGGGCAGTCGGGTAAAAAGCGTAACAGAGGTATGACTGACATAGAACATGATCTATTAAACTAATCTAATTTGTGAAGCAGTACCAACATTATGAAAACCTATTTAGTTGGTAATCCGCTTATGTTTCCGTTCAAGGCTTACAGCTTACAGCGCCCACGTTAATTGTATGTATGTTTGTCTCTTTTGTAACTCCTAAGCTATTTAACTTACAAAGGGAATACCCACACACTTTCATTGTCTTTTTAATGTGCCAATTTTAGTCTCACTTTTGACAGTTTTGAGCACGAACTCAGCAGAGAGCCGGAGAGTACCCCATGGGACCGAAATTCATTATATCGATGAGCGCTGACTCGTATATTCGTGGGGTCGAATGCCAATAGGCTCGAATATTTCTTGAATCGATACACTTAGAACCAACAATTCGTTCATTCGAAATCCATGGGCTCGAATATTCGTGGGGTCGAGCGCCATTGGTTCGAATATTTCTTGAATCGATACACTTAGAACCAACAATTCGTTCATTCGAATTCCATTGCTCGAATATTCATGGGGTCGAGCGCCATTGGTTCGAATATTTCTTTAGTCGATACACGTAGATTCGACAATGTGATGAAGCGAAATTTGCAAGCTCGAATATTCGCAGAGTCGAAAGTCGTGCGGTCTAATACCGTACAGAACTTGTTATTATGATTGCCGGTTATGGTTACCTATCTAGAAAGTTATAACAGAGACAATCGTGAGTTAAAGTTAACGGATCGATTATCAGTATGATCTATATTCTATTTTAACCTACTCGTAACGGTAAATCGATCAAATTCTGTAGACGAGTCAGTTTCATAACAGACTGCTTAAGAGCCTTCATAGAACCAACTAGCGCCGCCAATCTTAAAAAAATAATATATTCCAATATAATCAATTTTATTACAAAGCTATTTACAATATGTTTATTAAGATGAATACTATTTTTCAATATACAATACATGGCATAATTGCGACAAGCTAAGTTGTAGTTCACAAATGTGCCAAAAACGGCCGCTGTTCGCAATTATGCGAACTACAACTTACCGACATTGAATCACGTTATAAATAAGCATTTAAAAATAGTATTTATCGTAATAAACATTTCGTAAATAGCTTTTTTAATAAAATTGATTATATTGGAAGATATTGTTTTTTTAAGCAACAGAGTAAATTCACATTCCTTCTTATGAAAAAAAATGATTTAGTTTTCAGGGGCCCCGAGTTATTTATTTATTTATTTTATTAATGGACTCGACAGTTCGTCATTTGCCAATGTCATGTTACAGAAAATTCAATGTATAATAGTCTTCCATCTTCCTCCAGGGGAGTCGCCGTAGCGTCATCACCCTGGGTAGCCGCGTCTTCTTGTCTTCATCCACAGGAGACGCCGTAGCGTCAATCACTGTGGACGAAGCAGCTCGACAGTCACGTTCACTCCCGAGCTTGTAGTGGGAATCTTGACCATGGCGCCAAACTTCAGATCCTGCTTGAATTCTCCAATAACTTCACCGTACTGTCATTCGCGAACATTTTCTTATTAATTTAACGTGATATTAAACACAAAACACCCACTGTAGACATTAAACTGAAAATTATTAAATAATTTCGCAACCGTCGTTTCCCGCCATTTTCAAGAGACCCCTGAAGCACAGTTATTTATTTATTTATTTTATTAATGGACTCGACAGTTCGTCATTTGCCAATGTCATGTTACAGAAAATTCAATGTATAATAGTCTTCCATCTTCCTCCAGGGGAGTCGCCGTAGCGTCATCACCCTGGGTAGCCGCGTCTTCTTGTCTTCATCCACAGGAGACGCCGTAGCGTTAATCACTGTGGACGAAGCAGCTCGACAGTCACGTTCACTCCCGAGCTCGTAGTGGGAATCTTGACCATGGCGCCAAACTTCAGATCCTGCTTCAATTCTCCAATAACTTCACCATACTGTCATTCGCGAACATTTTCTGATTAATTTAACGTGATATTAAACACAAAACACCCACTGTAGACATTAAACTGAATATTATTAAATAATTTCGCAACCGTCGTTTCCCGCCATTTTCAAAAAGCCTGAAGCACAGTTACAATGTTATGTCGTCCGAATTAAATCGTAGAAAAGAGATTCAAATACTAAGTGACGATATTTGGTATCAGTTACTAATATCGCTATTATATCATCACAGGAAAATTCTTTTTCGTTATTTTCGTTCAGCCTTAATTTCAAAATGAAACTGGTGTGATGGATATCTTTGTATCAAATTAAATAGAAACCAGTTTAAAAATAAATCTTTAGTAAGGAAAGCCGCCGACAAAAGCTAGTCAATTACTAACACGTTACCTATGGGTACATCACTATTAACGTCATATTGTCATGTGTCATATCGGGCCTATTAAAACGGCCGTACTATAGTCACAGATTCTGTCACCAAAATAAAGGGAAGAATAACAAAGAGTTTGCTACTTACGGTAATATGAGAAATAAGAACATAATGGCGCGTATTCATAAACGTGATTTAAAGTTACGCCACCGTTTAGGCCCCCTTTCTATCTCAACCTTTTTTAACGAAGTGTGAAAGGGATAGCAACACGATTTAAGGGAAGTAAGGTTTAACTAAGGTTTATGAATAACAGCAAATATGTTTTGCTGTTTTTGTTAACTATTCAATTCCACAAGCGTTAACGAAAGCTATTTGGCTAGAGGTTTTTATGGATTTGAAAGCGTTGGATAGAAGCAACTCGAGATTTTTACGTAGCTATGCGCCTTCTACTTTAGTATTCTGATGTTTAAAATTACAATAAAAGCATAATAACATAAACCCACAGCAACGCAGTGGAAAGCTGCATCGTGAAAGCCCGCCGGAGATCGTAACCGGTTACAACCAGTACCGGACAGAGATATGCGCGTACGCAGGTGCCTGTCATAATCGGTGTTACTTGTCTGCTTAATGTCCATTGAATAAAATATATATAATAGTTAAATTATCTAGGTAAATGAGACTCTTAGCGCTGCGTTCCCACCACCTCGTTCCAAACGATGCGTTGAGCACCTTGGGGTTTTAGTGGGTATAGGACCGTATTATGGCGGGAGTCCCACATACTCACCGCGCGCCCCTCCTCATTGGCGCGGTGAGATGCGAACACCATTTCCCAAAGTAAAAAAAAAGGTAAATACGACTCATGGCTCAAACTAGGAATCCCTGTGCTATTGGTCCAAGGTACACATAAACGATCACAAAATCTAGATTAATTATTAATATATTGAGAAAACAAGAGAGAGTTTATTTCTACAGGGTGAAATTAAAATAATTGGCAACTCTATTCCAGAATCCAGGGCCTGACGAAAGATATTATGGGTTTAGTACCTAAACCGTATTGTCAGAGTTGTTTAGACCGCCCGTAGGCCTCTGACATGGCCTGACTACTGCTGATGAGCGATAGCAACCGGGACCGACTGCCTATACAGGGTGTAAAGTAAATGGTATATGAAGCCGAATGGAGGGTGTTCAGTATCGGTAACTGAACAACTTTAGTTCTATAACTTTTCGTTTTTCGCGAATTTATTTTTTGACTTTTCATCCATTTCGTACCGGTCAGCTGATCGATTTCTATGAGACATTAATTTATTTTTATTTTTTATTCGAAAAGTCGTAGAACAAAAGTTGTTCAGTTACCGTTACTGAACATCCTCCCTTCGGCTTCATATACCCTTTACGTTACACCCTGTATAACGTATTTTCCGAGGCACGTAGGGGCTCAGATGAAAAAATGACACTTAGGGGTCACCCTCGCCCAAAGTTGCTTAAGTTGGTTAATTATCAAGTGTAGTCGTAATATAGGTACTACTTATCAATTAATAATATTGGGAATAGGTAGAGTAGGCAGCCCTAGTTCATACCAACATTTCACAGTACACTTTTCCACCCAATATGGAAAAGAAAATGTCGTCTCGTTTCATAACATGTTCTTGTTACTATACTTAGTATATGGGAAGCGGAAGAGATGTTTTATTGCACGCTTCACTGCTGCACTCTACTTCCAGGCAACTTTACTATAATAATAACATTGTAGAGTTAGTATATTAAATATTATAAGTAGGTATTACGAATTTATTTATTCTTAAAAGTGTATCAGGAGTTTATTCATATAACAATAATAAAAATTATAAATAACTATTATAATATTACCCTAAAAAAATATATATACTAAACTACAGTCGAAGACAGAGATAAGTATAACAGGGGGGGCCTCAATAAGGTTGAGATTGTCTCAAAAACTACTGGACCGAATTTAATAATTATTTTATAGTTACATAGTTTTCACTTTTATCTATCAAACAGTGAAAGAATTTTTGCAATAAGTCAAGTAGTTTATGAGAAAATCTCAACCTTAAAAACTCTCCTGTGCACCTTTCTCTGTGTTCCACCGGGGGTGCTCTGTGGTTCCACCGTACAATAGGTCGGTTGTATATTAGTTATAGTCGATATAATAAATCGTTAACAGTTACACAGTCTTTACTTTTGTATATCAAACAGTGAAAGATTTTTGCAATAGGTCAAGTATTTTGTGATATAATCTAAATTTTAAAAACTCTCGTACATTTTTGTCTGTGTTAGGCTACGTTTACACATCAATATTCATCGCGATCCGCAGGGTTCAAAACTCATTGGTACAGCTAACAGCAGATCAAGTGTAACACTTTGGACCGTTCTTATTATCTGTGTCATAAGAGTTGAATTCCTACTGCAAGTGTTACCATTGATGCTGAGATGAGATTGCTGTCCGTACATACATGGCTGACTTAGCCGGGAATATACTCTGGAACCTCCGTATCGTAGTCCATTGACCCAACCACTGAGCCACCGAGCTTAAGAATTAACGTCATAAATAAATGCACAATGATATAATATAATATTATTTGTCACGGTGACTCGTTTCGGCATAATCAGTGCACAATAGAGACCTATAATGATATCTATTATGACATATTTCTCCAGCCTTATTATTATGTAGGTTACATTACAGTTGAGTAATGTAGAGTAGGTTAGAGCCGGGTAAAATGCTCAGCGGTGCGGTATTTTTATCTATAACAAGTGGAAGGCAAGACCACTAAGACAACTAACGAAAAGTGGTCACCGTTTTCTTATTATCGTGTCGATTTCAGAGTGTCATATGCTAAATAATTCGACGCTAAAAGGGAATGCGTTCAAGATAAATTGACTTAGGTACAGTCAAAGACAGAGATAAGTATACAGGGGGCCTTAATAAGGTTGAGATTTTCTCAACAAATACTGGGCCGAAATTAATAATTAATTTACAGTTACATAGTTTTAACTTTTATCTATCAAACAGTGAAATAATTTTTGCAATAGGTCAAGTAGTTTTTGAGAAAATCTCAACCTTAAAAACTCTCCTGTACACCTTCCTCTGTGTTCCACCACCATATAATCAATCAATCGTCAATCAATCAATCGTCAATCAATCAATCACCAATAAATCATCAACCAATCATCAATCAATCACATACATTTTTAGCGCGTGTGTGCTTATATTACAACTGTTGTGTACAGAGTGTAGTTGTTGTATACTTACACAGACTCTGACCATGAAATGGCAGTCGGAAGAAGTTCCACTATCGCAGGAACCTATTCTGTTATGTGATTTTGCCTATAATAAAATAAAAATGAATATCTCATGCAAATCGTATCAATGGTAACACTTGCAGTACGATTTCAACTCTTACGACGCACATAATAAGAACAGTCCAAACTCCAAAGTGTTACGTTGATGTGTACCTACATAATGTATGAAAAGATCCCACAAAAATCGCGAAAATCGATATGCCATATAGGTATCAAAAGTTCCTTATTATCTGCGACGTAAGACTTGAAATTGTTATGCAAGTGTTACCATTGATCTGCTGTCGTTCATACAGCCTGTATAAAGTAATTTTCCTTACCGTCGATAGCAAACAAGCCCTCAATTATGTTCAACAAATAACCAGCATTATTGGCGTTCGCTGCATATCGTTGATCATACGAAAGACTTTCGCTTTCAAGTGCAAGGTCCGCTTTCGCCCGCACCGCTGCCGGCCGGCGGTGGAAGGGAGGCGGTGCGTGTGCGCACTTTCCATTTCGTTTCCATGCCACATGCGTTCCGGGGTTCGGAACTTCGGACATTCGCCTTATCAGGTTGGTGTTATTGACCTTTGGAACTTCCAGCATTATCTTAAAGTCCAGGGAACCTGCCCAAAGCATCTGAAGTCCAATAATAGTAGAGGTTTTTTATTTACCATATTTCGCGCAAGGCTGATTCTGCAACAACTATTGGCCACGTTGTGCAAGGACGATGTGAATGCTATACGAAACCGTTGAACTGTCACCCTACCCTGGTTGACAGTTACGAGATCGGCTTCAGCAGCTACAACTTTGGAAATTATTTTTTTACAATGTCATAAAATGTATGGGAGCCGTAAGTACAATATATAAAGACATGGCGTTACTTTAAAAAATCTCTTAATGCAATTCTGTTGATTTAACAATACAAATTCTATATTTAAAGTTTTGAAATATCTCTTAAGGGCCTTCCATGAGCCAACTAGCGCTATTTTTCAATATACAATACATGACATAATTGCGACAAGCTAAGTTGTAGTTAACAAATGTGCCAAAACGGCCGTTTTTCGCAATTATGCTAACTACAACTTACCGAAATTGAATCACGTTATAAATAAGCATTTAAAGAATAGTATTTATCGTAATAAACATATTGTAATAGCTTTTTTAATCAAATTGATTATATTGGAAGATATTATTTTTTTAAGATTGGCGGCGCTAGTTGTCTCATGGAAGGCTCTTAAATTGGCGAAACTATGATGGACTGGGCACACCTAATGCTTCCACCCTATGTCCTAACTCTTCCCCTCAATCTTCCTCATTATTATGAGTCGGAGGCGTTGGTACCGCTTAGGTCTCAGCACGTGTCCGGAGCCCACTTTTCTCCTCTTGATGGTGGTCATGAGTTCCCGGGACTTACCGGCGCGTCGCAGGACTTCAAGATTCGTGACTCATTGTGGTCATTGGCTTGGCCTAATAAATGCTACATAAACGTGGACAGACTAGAGACCATGACAAAGATATTGGTAACGCAGAGAGCGATTAAGTTTGCTATGCTGGGCATTGTCTTCTCATGTGGTCACTAGCGGTTATCCATCCTGGTACAGACCGCGCCTAACGTCGCTAAACAGCGGGGCTAGCACGAGTCGCGTTAGCGATCGACGCACCGCCGCGGAGCTGTCAACCTAATGTCAAACGTCTCATCAATAATGTCACTTTGACAGCTCCTCTGCGTTGCATCGATCGCTGACTCGTGCTACAAGGGCAGAAGACAGTAGAAGAAGTGCGATAAGGCCTATGACTTGCGATAAGTACAACTGACGAAGACGATCTATCTTAGGCCGATATTCAAGGACAGTTTTAAGCAAGTTTAGCGGTTGCTCTTACAAACGTCGAGACGCGAGTGAGTGCGAGAGAGCGGACGAAGAAATGACAGAGAGAAGTGAGCTGCTCGGCGCGGTAGAGCGCTTACACAGTCAAACTATAGAAGAACGAATAAATAAATAAACTATAGAAGCATACTTTTAAAATAGAACAATAAATGTAATCACATTTTATTAAATAAACAATCATCATCATCAGTCCATTTATATTGCCCCACTGGAGAGTGACCGCGACTTCAATCGTTATGGTTATCGTTTTCATTTTGACACTTGAACGATATACATTGCTGCGTTTCGTTGTCGTTTGTTAAAACTTGCAAAAACATAGCAGCAATGTATAATGCTGCTATGTTGACACGTAATGTGTCAAATTGAAAGCGATAACGATAACGATTGGAAGTCGCGGTCATCCCACTGCTCGGGCACAGACCTTCCCTTACATCGAGGGAGCTAAATAAACAATAAACGATTCTAATTCTGAACCTATTTTTATCCTAGAAAAATTAAACCTACATATTTTTTTTTTTCACATTTCAATAGAACATATACCTACATACGGTAACCACCTAACCATATAGCAAGTTATGGCGGAAAAGCTTAATCTGTCAATTATACTTAAAGATAACCAGTTTACGTTGAAGATCGGACGTTTGATAGCTGATAATCACTAGCTGCAGCCGTTACAGGGGCATAGACCTGTTGCGCAGGGCCGGACTAACACCTGAGGTCGGCTTCTACTAATACAGACCCTCTTTTATGTAGGACAGGGAAATGACACAGTTTTAAAATACGTGACAGTTTAAAAAAAAAACGTAAATAAAAAAATTCAACTAAATAAAGGCTTTAAAGCAGTGGGTTATTTTAATCTGGAAGAAATTAAACAAAGTACGCACCTACCTATTTGTATGAAAATCTCCATCTGTGTCGAGGTGTCGCTACATAGTTTGGTAAAACTTAAGTAGGTACTTAATTATGATTATTTTTATGTAGGTAGGTACCTACGTAAGTTATTAAAAGCGATAAGTTCTAGAACAGGGCTCTACACTCACAGATTTCTGTGTTCTCATGACAATGATGACTGCATGCCATCGAATTATCTGACTCTCACTTCCTCAGTGTTAAACACGGTAATTCTCGTTCTAACTCCTTAATTGTTTACAAACCGTGTAAATTTGAAAAGTGATAGGTATCTATCTCCACGGATTATCATATTTTGTAAAAAGTATTCTAAACTCTGTACCCCTATAAATGGGCCCGTGTTGCTCTCCCTTAGTCCGCCACTGCCGTAATGAACAGTATTATAGCATCGCGTGACGAATCGTGATAATTGCGCGGCTCGAAGACGATCTTTCCTGGATGCGCAAGCGCAAGCGACTCGATACATTTGCGGCATTGGTGCTGAAATGTTGCGAATTCGGTCGTAAAAACTGCTATTTCAGTAGTTGCTTCAGTATTAATACTTAGTTTTTTTTCAGTTTCAAGTCAGAAACGGATTGGTCTTTGTCGGGTTCTTTTCTTTGAAATACATAATTCATAATTTATGACTCGTAAACTAAAACTTAGGTATTAATGCACACTTTAATAACTCAATCTAACTCAGTCTTTCTCAAAGTGAGCAGTAACGCTCACTTGTGGGCGCTGGAGGCCTAGAGGTATGGAATGCAATAAATATATTGAGTATTGAGGTAAGGGCTCCCGAATTATTTTAGAATGTAAGTTTAAACTCTAGACCAGACTAATATAGCACAAATTAAATTTATTAAAGTAATAAATTTAATAAATAAAAAATGTCATAGTGGTTTATAAACTGTTAATATAATAAAATTTATTATATTGTTATAAATTTAATTTGTGCTATAGGTAAGTAATAGTCTGGTCTGGAGTTTAAACTTACATTCTAAAATAATTCTGGAGCCCTTACCGCCCCTTTCTAGGCCTCCAGTGCCCACAAGTGGGCTTTATTGCCCACTTTGAGAAAGACTGGTCTAACATAACCTAAAACTACGAAATAAAAGTGCAATTTTACTGGAACCTCCGATGGATGAGAAGTTTATATTTATTGCATTTGTAAGTACAAATCTCTCCTATTTGGTGTGTAATTTGGGCTATCATAAAAAAATCATTGGATCACTGCGCTCCATACAAAAATGGGCAATCTCCTTTGTACCACATACTCACATTATTCACTAGATTCTAAGGTATACAAATGATGAAAGATGACAGACAAATTCGCTACTGTCTAGCTCTAATTTGCTTAATTCTATTCTTCCATTCATTATCGTATGTTAGCGTGACTAATCCCCATTATTAGGTGAGCTATTTTATTTATTTCTTCATCCAATAAAGTTAACAAAATAACGCACTTTCCCTATTGTTTAGATTAGAACAATACTCCGCGAAAGTCTGTCTTTGACTCCTCACATAATACTGCGATCATCTTTTTATGAAAACAGTGATTTTTATCTTTACACCTTGTTAAAACTTTCTAAATGATTCATTATCCTTATATTCATATTCATATACTTTATTTCTAACCATACGGAACATTACAGAGCACTTGGTTATGTCAACAACAATTTGGTATCGTACAATGAAACCGGGCGCCAAACTTATTTAGGCGAAGAATATGACTCACATCAGAGATTTAAATCTTTGATAAGTGTAGGTAGTCTACACTTGATCCAATTTAGTTATATATGTATACCTATATAAATAAATCTATGTATTTATTAAATGTCCCAATAATTCGAAAGATAAAATAATAAAATAGCTGCTGTATAGGGGCATTGTCACAAATAAAATTCAAAATATAAGAACATTTAACTTACATAAATGATTGCGGCTGTATAAGGGCGTTGTCAAAAATAATTAAATTAAGTAATTACAAACTACGATGAAATAAGGTAAAATGTCAAACATGTCATTATGATAAATCTTTCTCCTCTAATGCCTCTTTAATTGTATAATAGCTTTTGTCAATCAGTATTTTCTTGATGCATATATTGGGTTTAAACGTAGGTATATGTGTATTGTATGTAAGTGTATAGGTATGATTTTATTTACTGTTCATTGTTGTTCTTCTTTTATTATAATATCTTAGTGTTACACCAGCCCAAACAATCTCTGCATGCCCCAAGGTAAACTGGAAGAAAATGCCGCAAGGCATTAAGTTCGCCCGATACCTACATAAAATGTAACAAAGATTAAATAAATAAATAAATATTGCAAGTTTAGCACGTGTAGTACGAGTATGTACAGAATGAGCATACTAAGCTAAGGCCGAGATTCATAGACAGTTTTGAGCACGAGCATTGAGAGTAAAGCTCTAGACAGACGGACTGTATTTCAACTGCACTCCGACTGCTGCAGTTTGAATGCTAACTGCATTCTCGACTACAATAAAACTGCAAACCAACGTGCAGTCGGAATGCAGATGAAATGCAGTCCGTCTGTCTAAAGCCTAATACTTACTTACACGAACTTAGCATGAGATTGCTTACAAAAACATCTCTATAGGTTTGTAAAAAGAGCTCAAAATTATCTCCGAGTTTCGATTTGATAGACGACTGTAACAAAAAAACGTACGGCCAACCAGCAGAACAATAATAACATTTGGAGTAACCATAAGTTACTCCGAATGTTATAATAAAACACCGCGTTGATATTTACAAATTATAACTATTTAATTGCGAGATAAGACACAAGGCAAAGGTAAAAGAAATGCTTCGACTACCTACAGGAGAATGAAAAAACATCCGACAATCGTCTTCTTTTGTTTTTTATACATAAGCAAAAAGGATGCCAGCCGCAACCACGAAGGAGATACTATTATCTCTAAGGAGGCGCAGTCATGAACGCCTCAAACACTTGCAGTGCCATTTCAACTCTTACGACGCAGATAATAAGAACGGTCCAAAGTCCTAACTTTTACACTTGATGTGCTTTGATATGTTCAGAACCCATTGTATGACCGCTCCATCTAAATATTGGTGGCAAACAGTCGGCCCGCAAACTGTTTGCTTAATACGTCCACACTTTCACAGCCTAAGCGGTCAAAAAAATTCTCAGAACTTAATCTAACTGAATCTTCATCTTAGTAATCCTGTCGTTTGTTATCAGTTAATTATAAAAGTTCTTTTGAAGGAACTACGGAACACTGTTTTAGCCCCTGCTGACTCCACAAATTACATAGGTACCTACACTAGGTAATGGAGTTTATTATCCAACTAAGCACAATATCACAAAATCATAATAGCAGGTTGCTTTCTACACCGTGTTCCCAGCCTAGGTGACAGTATCTCCCTGCGATTTCAATTCCCACGATTGCGGAGACTGAAAAAAAGTAGGCTGTATGCATTAGTTAGTGTTTTGCCTGCGCCTGAGTGTTTAGAAATTAGTGCTGATTTCTAAAGCAGTTTTTATGTAATCGATTAATCGGAAGATTGTCAAATATCTTACTGTTTGTGTAGCCTAACATACCTACCCAGAATTGTGTTATTGCCCGTGGTCAACCTCGGTAGTTCAATTCGGTGGTCTACGGGAAGAAATTTTTGCCAGAAGGTCCATAACATTACAAATTGTTATACTAAAGAAAATTATGGAATAGCTCAGAGAAATAATGAGAGCTATAATAGTCACCGATCGATATACCTACCGAACCGGCCAATTTTTTTATATAATAATAAGATTCTTCCCAGAGGGAAAGGCAAGGCTAAATACACAGCCTGGTCAGATGTTAATATAATATCCGTTTTCGAGTACTCTTACTTACGTACAAGAACACGTGCCTATTATCTCTCTGGCTTCCTATCATCATCAGCCTGTATCATCTACTGCTGGACATATGCCTCTCCCAAAGCACGCCACCGTACCCCATAGATTATCGGCGCTACGACAGATGTGACCAGCCCACCACTTCATTTTGCTGATTCTATAAGCAATCAACCACTTTTGTTCCTAATAAAGCCATAAAGCTCGGTGGCTCAGTGGTTGGGTCATTGGACTTGCGATACGGAGGTCCTAGGTTCGATTCCCAGCCAGGGCAGCCATGTACCAATGAATTATCCTCGGTTTTTTCGACGGAAAAACTTACGTACATTTACCGAGTGCTCTCAAAACGGTGAAGGAAAAACATCGTGATGAAACCTGCATGCCGTAGAAGAAGAAAAATATAAGGCATGTGAAATCCGCCAATCCGCAGTGGGCCCGCTTGGTGGATCATGGCCCCAGCTTCCTCAATGTAAGGGAAGGTCTGTGCCCGAGCAGTGGGGACATATAAATAGACTGATGATGAAAGCCATAAAGTTAGATTCATAATCTCAGCCGAAACCCGCGCTCAAAATTATCTAAGGCCGAAACTCGAAGTCAATTTTGTTGAGCTTGAATTGAATATCACACTCTTGCTGTCTTGCAATGTGTGAATTTCGTGCCTAACTGTGCTGATCTAGTTAAAATTAACAATTAATCAACGGTATGCCAGTTATTCGTTTATTTCTCAATGTATTTCTTACCATGTTCACAGTGGGAAGCAAGGTCTTGAGAGGACCTGCTTTGGCTTGGCATTCTCTCACTCTAAAGAGGCAGTTTACAGAAAGAGAAAAACATAAGTAGATACTTCTTCTTTTCGCGTGGTTTAAGACCAAACCTATAGTCAAAGTTGTTGAGGCCGCCTGGTAGGCCTCTTACGTGGCCTGACGACTACTGCCGAGCGACAGGAACCGGGATCGACTACCTCAGATCAAAATGTCACTAGCAGCTAGCGCTCCAAGTACAGCCCCCTTACCATGAACTTAAAGTAAGCTTATAAGGACGCCATGGTACGAAATAATAAAGTATTATTGAAGTGATCCTGGTATAAGACTTCATGGTAAGAGGCAGACCGAATGTTGCTTAACTCATACGATCGTATTCTACGCGTACTCGCAGAAGTAATTAAACAACACCTTCTCGTTACGCAATGTAAGTAGATACCTTTATTGTTAATTAGTATTAGAAACTTGCACTTAACGTAACTAAAAGAAAGCAAGTTAGTTGAGCAAATGTTATACTGCAAGACCAAACTTACGCCGAGACATGTTCGGTCTGACAACAGTCAGTTTTCATACAATTTTGACATTTTCTCACACATTATTTATGGATGGAGGAGTATATTATGACTGCCTATGCTATGACCAATGTCTATGACTATCAGTCTAGACCACAGGTTAGTATGGAAGCTTAGGAACATGAACCTTGTTGCATATTAAACTATTCCGGCCTTTCGATCACGATTTTAGATCTTAATCGTCGGTGGAAGAGATTCCATCCATAAATTCTGACATGAGTTAGCATCAACCATTTTTATTACGCTAAGTCCTGTCAAAGTCATATTTTTGCCGATAAATAGAGTAAGTGATGGACATCAAGCCCACTCCCATTTCTTTAATCAATTATGTGACGATGAGTGCGGAGACCTTTTCCGCACGAGTGCCGCATCCATGCGTCGCTTGCTGACCGCGAGATTTGTGGACTCTGTACCTGATTGAGTGGCGACGAGTGGCCGTGCGGTGTTTTTGTATTGCGGGCTTTGTTTGATAAGCACTGGACTTGTATTCATGGCTGGCAGAAAAATGCTTTTATTCAGTTCAGGAGTGATTGAATTTACTGTTTGTGATTGTATTTGTTGTATAATGTGAAATTTGCATGTCATTTTATTGGCTAAATGTGTTGAACTCTATTAGAAATTTAGAACTACTGTAACCGCATTTATGCAAATAAATATATCTTATCTTACGGATCTTAGTTTTTTAGTTTCTATCTTTTATTTGATTACTTATTTGCGTCTTGTTTAATTACTCAGTACCTATCTATAAGTGAAGACCTATAATTGGCTTCTTGCTTTTATTAAAATGAAAATGTAGTAGTTTATAAGCTGTTGGTTTTCCATACCATAATAAAATAATAAAAAAATAATTGCTCGGTTACCGTGACAAAAAAATTATGTTACTAGTGAAAGTCAGCAATGGACTATATATACATAGAAATAGGAATGAGCTTGCTGTTATTTATTTATTTATTATTATTTATTTATGTATTTAAAGTTTACAATTACAGGTTAGATTATCCTAATTAGATTGTTACTGGATTCACAAAGACCGCAGGTCACTGCGTTACTAGAAACTAGAAACAATTCATCGCACATATTTTACTGTCATTTCCTCCGCGTCATACGTCATACCTACGTGTTAAGTGTTACGTAAGAGTTAACGGAACCAACTGCCTCAGTTAACGCGATCTTCTGGGTTGTGGACACACTGAGAGAAACTGCGCACGCGATCATTTTACATTAGGATTCTTTATGACACACACAAAACACCTATTTATCCACTGCTGTTGGGTATATAAAATAATAGGCATAATATTGTACACCATATTGGTAGGCTACAGCGGACTTAGTTATTACCTTAAGAACTATTATTATTACCTGTGGTCATGCAATAAATATCTTTGACTTACTTCGAGGGAGCTCGGTCAGGCGTCCATCACGTGTTTCCAGTGTACCTAGATTAGTGGTACCTTTCCAGTGTACCTTAGATTTTTTTATTGTTCTCAGACAGGTTTCATTGTGAAAGCATGGTAAATGTAGTAAATTTTCCTTAGAAATGTTATTGATTACTACATAGCCGACTTAGGTATCGAACCTGGGCCTCCTTAGCAGAAGTCCAGTGTCTGAACCATAGAGCCCCCGAGCTCTAGAATTCTGTTTTATGGAATAAGTACTGTTAGCTACCTACCTACATAAAATAAATACTTTTATATTTAGTTATGGAAACCGATAGACGATCTAATATAAATCATCCCACAGCTGGGCAAAGGTCTCCCGATTAAAAAATATTGAACTTCCAATTAAGTCATACATTACAATATGATCCTGTCGTGAACTCGTGACCAGCAAAGAGGCCCAACGCAAAGTGCCGATGTGAGGATTGAACCTGCTATGTTCGCGCCTTCATCCTACCCAAAATATAATTGAAATATTTTACAAAGAATGTATTTAGTACATCACGACCCTAACATCTCACATGTCGCAGTGAAAGTGCTCTGCTCTTACGTTTCGGCATCGGTTAATTACACAAGATGACGTTTTTTACACATTTGCACTGCATGCCAGTCATTACATTACGTTACGTGAACCGATCAAATGTGGATTGTCGTTTAGTCAAACCACTGTCGATCGGCGAACGTTCAAAGCGTTTAGGTGGATTCACTTCACACGTTTAAAACATTGATCTCCTATAAACAACTAGATACACAAAGGTCTTACTAAAACAATTTAAAAAACGTCCAAAAAAGGGTCCATTGTTAACGTCCAAATAATGTCCAATAAAGCAAATGAGGGTCCATTCATCCGTTAGGACCTTCTTTGCGCTCGGACATTTTTAGAAGGCAGACTGTGTATCTAGTTGTTTATAGGAGATCAATGGTTTAAAGCCATAATTGTGGCGTCGCTTGCACGATTGTGGCGTGAAACGGTGACTAGGTATGATGTTTGCTTTATGGTTGAAAACGATTGTGAATTATCGTCCTCTTGGGGGTGCCCGCGACTTCAATCGTTATGGTTATCGTTTTCATTTTGACACTTGAACTATTGTTCAACTTGCAAAACATAGCAGCAATGTATAGCGTGCATGTGTCAAATTGAAAGCGATAACGATTGGAAGTCGCGGTCACCCCACTGATTGGTCGAATGCTAATATTACTAAAACAGCTTTTTACCGATGTTATCATTTTGAATTCAACTTTAATATCTGTTCAAATTTTTCCTTTTTTGGATTCTCAATATGCACATTGTCCAATCAAAGGACGCATCAGATCTCTCAGTTTTTTAGTGTTTTTTGGCTTTGTTTTTACTAGATCATGTGTAGGAAGAAAAACTCTTCTTACGAAACTAGTATCCTAGTAAGAATAATTATTCTTCGTACGAAACTGGTTACGTAGCGTAGCACAGGTTTCATAGGCGGCCGAAGGGCGACCTATAAGTACGTGACACGTTTTAATAGCGCGATAATAATATTTGCTTGCCAAAAATTTAAAAGAAAAAAATGTAAAGGCATGCATGTACAATGCACATACAAAAATGCTTAGTAGGTAGGTAGACATTCTGTAAAAACAACTTTCAAATTGCGTAACACTGATATTATGTTCGAGTCACAAATAAAAATGTTAGAAATGATAACTTTCCAAATGTTGGTATCTCTAATGAGCGCAGTATAAAGAGATGCACTATAGAAAGCTCCGCTAAGCGACTCTCACTATGCAGCTGCACAAATTGTACGCTAAACTTTCCTGCGACTTTCCTTTCCCGTGGTTCTTAGGTTATTTATGGATAAACAAATAGACATTTACCCTCTTATAAAAAAACACTAATCAAGAACTGAGCAACATATTAACTATTCATTATTTAAACTCTTAATAAGTGATTAACCTTTTTTTACTTTAAAAAAAAATTGGTCTGTACTAACATTTTTGTGGTATTTGTAACTGTACAGTCGAAAACAGAGATAAGTATACATGGCCTCAATAAAGTTGAGATTTTCTTAAAAACTACTGGACCGAATTTAATAATTCTTTTACCGTTACATAGTTTTAACTTTTATCTATCAAACAGTGAAATAATTTTTGCAATAGGTCAAGTAGTTTTTGAGATAATCTCAACCTTAAAAACTTTCCTGTACCTTTATCTGTGTTTCACAGTACCTAGATAATAAATCATAATTAAATTTGAATTACCAGGCATCTACTACCTGTAGAGTGTCGACTACAACATTTTCTGTCCCTAAATGGTCAAACCTGATGATGCGGCGGAATGGCTTTCTCACTGGATCGGGGCGGGTTTTCTCCGTGCCATACGAGATAGCCGTCTGACAACAGACACAAGTTCAGGTAGATACAAGACGGTGATAAATATATAATTTGCATAATAACTTTTATGCAAGATTATGCCGGGATGTTTGATGACAGAGTGTAAGAGGGTAGCAGAAAGAAGAATGCCTAAAAGTTCGATTGACTGAATGAGTGTTTAGTATTAATAATAATTTTAATGTTATGTTTGTACTATTTGGCTACTAGCTGTTAAGGTGCAAATTATATATAAATAAATAAATAAATATTAATTTTCTCATATATACAGGTTGTCCTTGAATTCATTCGACAAATTGAAACTGGGGGTATAAATATTAAATTGGTAAGGTTTTTTTAGGAAATCAAAACTGCAAAAGAAAACTTAGTACTTACGTCACAAGTCACACAATGACCTTCGAAATGACCATTTGGTCAAATTCCAGTGAAATAAATCGTTGCAAAAAATTTAAAATACCTTATATGTAAAAACTCCCAAGCACAGTAACGATGCACATCAAATTAATATTTTTTTTCATAGTTGAATTTATTGTAAGTAATTTTTAATTTATGCAATTGTACAGTTATGTTACGAAAGTTTATGTAAAAACAATAATAATTAATTATTCCAAACACTTTGCGTCGTGACTGTACCGTAAACCGGGGCTACTTTGACTTGGCGGGTTACTTTAACAGTTTTTGGGGCTACTTTGACACGACACGATCTTTGTCATTTGCCGCGCTTTTTCGGCCGCGGCCGGTGCTTGGCGGGTCGCGGGGCGCGGAGGGTAGGTATCTGCGAGTGAGCGGGTCGCAACACGCTTGTCAGTGTTTAGTCCAGCGTCCACTGTGACGCATTTTGAGTGAGTTGGCAGTGTAATAGGATTTCTTTGAGCATTTATAGGTAAGTTAACGAGCATTATTCAGTTATTTAACTACAATGTTGGTAAAAAATAACGTATACGTACCCATGCACTAATATCCTAACGTTTATTTTGTTTTAGGTGTAACCTTGTGTTCATTTGTACCTACAAATAAATTATAATGGTTAGAACCTATAAAAGAAAGATCGGTGCTCGAAAATATAAAAGCTATAGCGATGCCAACCTCGCGAAAGCTGTTGAAGAGGTTCGTTGCGGACGGCTTAGCCAAAAAGCGGCTGCTTTAAAATATAACGTGGGGAGAATAAATATCCATAATAGAATTCACAGGAAGCATGAAGGAAAGCATGGTCACCCAACAGTTTTGACGCCCGAAGAAGAGAAGTTGATCGCTGAGACATTAGGCATTGTAGCAGACTGGGGGCATCCATTCACGAAGGCAGATATTCGAGAGGTCGTTCATAAATTTGTATGCAAGCAGGGTAGAAACGTTTCTCAGTGGGTTGATAATATACCAGGATATGAATTTGTGAATGGGTTCGCCTCGAGAAATAATCTGACCACCAGACTGGCCGAAAATATAAAATCTCAACGTGCATCAGTTGGTCACGCGGAAATTATGGAATATTTCGAGAACTTGAGACCTGCATTGGAAGGGACACGTCCAGAACTAATTTATAATTATGACGAAACTAACATCACAGATGACCCTGGTGCAAAAAAAGTTGTAGTGCCACGAGGACGCAAGCGAGTTGAAAGAATTCAAGAACATTCAAAGTCTTCAATTAGCTTAATGTTTTG
This sequence comes from Tachystola acroxantha, assembly GCA_963506565.1. NCBI lineage: Eukaryota > Metazoa > Arthropoda > Insecta > Lepidoptera > Oecophoridae > Tachystola > Tachystola acroxantha. Next base: position 12,487,832 of record OY735881.1, read on the forward strand.
TGGCACGGCTAAAGGTGAAATGCTCCCTCCTATGGTGGTATATAAGTCTAAGCATCTTTATGAAAACTGGACCCAAGGTGGACCACCTGGTGCAGTGTACAATAACAGCAGTTCTGGTTGGTTCGATATGAACCTATTCGAAATGTGGTTCTTTAAAATACTACTGCCACATATTAACCAACACAGAGAAGGAGACGAGAAAGTTCTCGTAATTGGTGATAATTTAGCGTCTCACTTTGCACCTGAAGTTGTAAAAACTGCATTGGCTAATAATATTTATTTCACGACCCTTGCACCATCTTCAACCCACATGCTTCAACCTCTTGATGTCGGGGTGTATGCACCATTAAAGAAACAATGGCGCAAAGTTCTTGATAACTGGAGGACAGAATCTAGAAAGAAAGGGATAATACCCAAAGAGCAGTTTCCTATGCTATTGCAAAGATTAATGAACGCCATTGCCCCTAATGTCGAAAAGAATTTACAAAGTTCTTTTAGAACTACAGGGATTTATCCTTTTGACCCACAAGCTGTTTTGCGAAAGCTTCCTTCGGAAAATGGACAAAATACGACACGAATTCTTGACGAAAGTTTTCTTGAATTTCTCAAGGAGACAAGAGGATTTAATGCAGACAGAGTGCGACACAGGAGAGGAAAGAAAATCGTCCACAAACCAGGAGCTCCAGTGATGGATCATGAGTCACAGTCCTCTGACCTCATCCAGGTAGTAGCGAACGCTATGCCTGTTGAAAACAATGACAATCTTATTGATGATCTTGTACTGGATGAACTTGAATATCCTGGATTTGCTAGACTTGAGTCTCCGGAGTTAAACCAAAGAGATTTCCAAGTAGATCTTGCCTCTATAAATCAACCTTCAACATCTGGATTGGCAACATTACCAGAACCACGTCGAAATAAAAGGTTAACACGCAAACCAAAACATTTGGCAGTTTCTTCGGATGAAGACGATTTGCCTTTGAGTGAATTGAAACGCGCGAGTAACAAAAGTGATGAAAATGAAGAGGATGGAAACCTGTGCACTATTTGCAAATGTGACTACCGTTGTTATCAACTGAAGAAGGATTGGATCTGCTGTGTGACCTGTTTGAAGTGGGTCTGCGGTCATTGTAATGGAGGGACCAAAAAAAAGTCATATGAATGCCAACGATGTGAAGATACAGACTGATAGTTTTAAGTATTTTGTACCTAATGTTTAATTATAATTATGTTGATTTGTTTTGTAAGAATGTTAAATTTTTAAAGTCCTGTAATTTTAAGTACAAATAATACAAAAGTTCCTATTAATATTGTAAGGATAATATTACAAATAAACGACTGATTATTTTCAACTTTATATTCGTTTTATTCTATAAATAAACCTAAAATATATGAAAAACTTATAAAATGTATATATTTTTTGTTTTAAAGGTGTCAAAGAAACCTGCACTACAATTAACATTGACTTTAAGGCAAATCTAATGATGTGTAAAAGAAACCCCACACTCAGGGTTACTTTGACACCTTTTTAAAAAAAATATATAAAATGAATGGGGGGTCTTAGACAGCTGTATAGCTCACACCTCAAAGCCAAGACTTCAATTGTTCTGATGAGGCGCAAAAAGTTAGAATTGCAAGACTATTTTATTGTGTAATGATGAAAAACTTGCAAAAACATGTCAAAGTAGCCCCGGTTTACGGTACTTGACAACAAGATCGAGTGGGGCATTGTGGAATAACCATTATAATATTCCAATTTGCCCCACTGAACTGTGAGTGGGGCGCTGGTGGGGCAAAATGGACGGATTTTAATGCGATTCCACTTTGCCCCACCAGTGGGGCGTTTTTGGTGGGGCAAAATGGAATAGGCCTTATTTTTTTTATTTTTCATATTGTTTAATTTACTTAAACACTGTGCAGAATTAATGTAAGTCACAAGCCCAACCATCCATTTAATTTTGTCGAATGAATTCAAAGAAAATCGCACCAAGTTACAGCCAAACATCAGGACTGTTAAATTGTTCCTTATTCCCTATTTAAGAGTCCCACAGTTGTATGGAAGAGAGGAACTGATTAATCACCTAAATGTTCATACAAGTTCACGGGTGCGCGCGCGCATGTAGAAAGTGAATTACGCAGCCCGCGTAACACCACTCGCTGCTGGACATATTTCATTTCATTACCGCCGCGTTATTATCTATGCGTTGTGCTGGGAAAGTAGTAGCCAGGACACCAGATCCCATAACTTTACTGTTTTGATGATAAATAAAACCTCTTATCCGTTGCGTAGTAGTACAGAGGACAGAGATAAGTATACAGAGGGCCTCAATAAGGTTGAGATTTTCTCAAAAACTACTGGACCGAATTTAATAAGTACCTAATTCTTTTACAATTAGATAGTTTTCACTTATATTTATCAAACAGTGAAAGAATTTTTGCAATAGGTCAAGTAGTTTTTGAGAAAATCTCAACCTAAAAACTCTCCTGTACACCTTTCTCTGTGCTCCACCGTACCACCTTCTTTTGCCATTATATTATTACTCGACTATCGAAAGGAGGATGGTACTATTTTGTCGATTGAATTATTTGATTATGTATATCGATTCCTTTTTTCCACATTTTCTCTTCAAAACTGGCACCTTTTCCTTGAAAAGTGATGTAAAATCGTAATCAACCTCACATAACTTCAGTTGGTACAGCTAACAGCAGATTTGGGGGGTGACCGCGACTTCAATCGTTATGGTTATTATATACGTTTTCAATTTGACACTTGAACGATATACATTGCTGCGTTTCGTTGTCGTTTGTTGAAACTTGCAAAAACATAGCAGCAATGTATAGCATCCATAATTACCTATGTCAAATTGAAAGCGATAACGATAACGATTGGAAGTCGCGGTCACCCCACAAGTGTAACACTTTGGACTTTGGACAGTTCTTGTTATCTGCGTCGTAAGATTTAAAATTGTACTACAAGTGTTACCATTGATCTGCTGTAGTCCGTACCTGAAGAGTGTACAATACAAAGTGAACAATTCAAAATTCTTTAAATTCTCCAAACAACATTTTCTTGTCAACAATCAAACAAACGAATTGAAACAAATGACCTGAATTGTTACGAATTGAGCTTCGTTCTGTATCGGAGTAATGAACTGTGAACAGTTTGTTTGTCAATTTGTTTGTATATTGCTTGCCTCCGATTTATTTGTTGACGTAAAGAGTCGTTGAAGCGGCAAGTTTCTGCGATTGTTCCAATTGTTTGCAAGGTATCTACAGATTTCATTGTTTCGTATTTGTAATTATCACCAATGGATAATTAATTACGTCTGTTTGACGTTTGCAACAAAGTGGCAAACCAAAATTACTGTCTCTTTTCCCTACACTAAAGTTATGAAAATGATGGCATTATAGGTAGGTACCTTTTTTTTTACTTAGGTAAAACATGCTAGATCATGTGTCACCACGCCCGGGGGAGCGTGTTGGTTATGTCGGGCTCACCGCCCTGAAGGGGCAGCATAACGACTAAACGTCCTGGGGTGTTCCACCTCGTGCCATTCTTGCCGAGCCACGGGAAACTGTGATACATCCGCGACCCGACTGGCGCCCGAGCAGTCCCCATTGTGGGCTGTACTAGCCACTTTTAGAAAAGCTTAAGAAAATGCAGAATATATTTTTTAATTTGTGTAAATAAGTAATTAAAATAAATTAAAAAATTAAAATCTATGAGCGGTCTACTTGACGCGGACCCTATTTTAGAATCGTAACATACTCATAGCGAGTTAGCCATACCTACGCCTAGATCCACGACTAACCCGCAAGGCATAAAATGGCGACATGGGGGCGAGCTTCAACATTTTTATTGGCCATCAAATCCTGTCAAAGTCTGCGCCAACGACCTTTTTCTTATATTTGTCAGCAAAAATCTGTCTTGAACAGGATTTGAGCACTGATAAACATCATGCTACCTTCCAGTACCTACGCTAAACTAAAATTCTTCATCAACCTATTCATAAAGTTTACAAACCATTCAATTAGCAAATACATTCAGCTGGCTCTTTAACTTTGTAAACAAATCGATCAGTTCCAGACCGTACTGAATGCTGTTAATTTGGCAGTGCAGCCTTCCGTCGCAGTTTGTCAACGACTTTTATTACAACACGCGGGAAAGAGTAGTGGTACTATTTGAACGTACGCGGGCCTCCTTCCAGAGACAGTCACGCGCAGGCGCGATGGCGTCTCGACGCGCGCGCCAAATATTTCGCGCCAATTGTTTTTTTTTAAGGAAATGGCTTCTGCCATAGGCAATCCAGCCAATAAGATACAAAGGGAAATCAATATCTAGAAGAATATTAAAATAACTATAAAGATATAATAATGCAACAAACGAAACTTCCGCAAAGAAAAAAGCCGCGATCTAGTCATACCAAATTCAAAATTAATTTATTACTTTTTAAATCTTAAGACTGATTTTTTTATTACTTCGAAGCAATGGATCTCGGATACAAACTGACTAACAGTGACTTGTGACCAACTTGGACTTGTGACCAACTTGTGACTGTGACGAAAAATGACAGTGACGTGACATGACTTGGATTTGACTGACAGGACTTTGACTGGCCCGGATTTGGAGGCGGGAGTTCCAGGTTTGTACCTATTTAGTTTAAAAAAACTTTATCATTCTGTACTTGCTAGTGCATGTGAGATGCACATTGACACAAAGTGGATCCTATTAGAATCGTAAAAACTCCTAATAGCTCTGGCTAGTTCGCAAAGGAATAGCCGTGAGTCCATTATGCGTATTCAGGAGATATTTTGCAATATACTTAGATACATTTTACAAAGCACTCAATAAAATAGAGCGAAACAAAATTAATGCAAAGGCTGACTTATCCCTATTAGGGTATTTCTTCCGGTCAACCTGTGAGTGTCCGATATATTTTATTATTATTTAAGTATTAATTAACTCTTTTTTTAAATTTAATTATTTATTTTTATTCAATATTTTTTAAGTAAGTACCTACCTATACATTTTTACCGTCTTTAATTAAATATTTTTTTCGTTTATAAATAAATAATATACCTAAAGTAATAAAGAATTTAACCTACAAAATATATAGGTACTTACTTACCTACTTAAAAAACTAAATCTAATCTAAAAATATGATACTTACTATTTACTACTATCAAGGGAGCACGTCCGTCGTCGTCCTCCTCCAGTATTTATTTAAATCCTTCAAGGTTCGGTTAGTAGAAAGTCGAGTAGAGGATTCATCCGAAATTAGTTTTCGATATTCAAATTCAATTCTGTCAGATGGGTACAGTCGAAGTCAGAGATAAGTATACAGGGGGCCTGAATAAGGTTGAGATTTTCTCAAAAACTACTGTACCGAATTTAATAATATTTTACAGTTACATAGTTTTAACTTTTATCTATCAAACAGTGAAATAATTTTTGCAATAGGTCAAGTAGTTTTTGAGAAAATCTCAACCTTAAAAACTCTCCTGTACACCTTTCTCTGTCTTCCACCGTACTATCCTTTTTTATAAACCAACTTCTGAATTTGAGTGTGTATGGAAATAAAAGACGTGAGGTCACTTATTACTATCTGATTTCTAAACTATGTTAATATTCAACTGATTTAACTAAGTACCTAACTTATATATTTCCACCATGAAAGCCAGATTTCCACACTTGACCAAATTGACCTAGGTCAATGGTTGATCACCGATTTATGTCTATTTGGTAAAAAAAAATTCAATACTTATCGACTGCGCTATTAGTATTTCGACAAACACACTTGACATAGTAGGTACCACTACTACTGCACACGCTGAGCTGGGGACCGGTTTGGCACCACACCACTGCACCGTCACCTTGTATTGTACTAATCTATTCTTTTTCTTGTGTATTGTGCATTGTTTGTGTGTGTCAAATAAACGTTATCTTATCTTTTTTTTTTTACATATACTTATAATTAACAACGACGTATGTACACTGTAAATTAACACCATAAACCACTCATATCCATCCATAAAGTTATGCATACGACCACAGCGAAAGTTTTCACTTTCACGAGAGGTCGGCCCGACTAGGCGTGGTCAAATTATCACATCGTAAATGCATTGACAGCGTTGTAACCTGTAACGAACTATCAATTCATACGCGATTAGAAAGCAGTAATGTTGTTTACACTATGCATTATGGAGGTGTGAAGTGATTTGTAGCTTTTAAAAATATTGTTTTATCGTCATCGATTAGAAAGCAATAAGTAGGAAATAACATTGTCACATTTCAATGGAGCTTTGCCTCACCTACAAAACTACGAGACCATTGAAGCTGTACCTATCATTTTGTTGGGGACTTATTACAGGTTTTATACAGCATAATCACAATCAGTAGGAGTTGCGAGAGTAATAAAAAATTATAACAAAAACAATGAATAATTCGCTTCGATTTCATACTATTTTCTGAATTCTTAATTAAGCTGTTTTTGCGACTCACAACTTGTACAAATCTTTATTTTAAACCAATAATTTTAATATTCATATAAAACACAAACGATTTTATCATTATCATGTGTTGCGGTTCGATGTGACGTCATATGCATTTTCAACAACCTTAAAATCAGATACAAACTATAAATTAATTATTATTTTCAACAAATAGATAGGTAACCTACTGTTTAGATAAGTATTTATTATACATATATTCATTTCACTTTCGAGTTCCGCATCGATAGAATATGTTTAGTTAACTTAAATTAAGTATTAATATAAACAATGATCGAAAGCGAAACCGAAAGTTGTCTTTTAGATAACGTTTAAAAGTCTATATACAGGCCTATGTCCTTGAATTCATTCGATAAATTGAAACTGGGGGTTGTACTCATGATAAATAAATATTAAAAGTTTTTTTTAGTAAATCAAAACTGCAAAAAAATTGAACTGAGTACGTCACAAGTCACACCATTAGGTCATTCCAGTGGAATAAAATCGTTGCAACAAATTAAAAAACCTTATAATGTAAAAAAAAAACTCCTAAGCACGTTCAAATTCTCCAATTCACATCAAATGACCATGCCAGATTCTGCCCCACCATCAACCGCAAGTTGTACAAGATAACGAATAAATGTAAAAATATCTCCGTTTTTTTTATTAAAATTATTGGTTTAAAATAAAGTTTTGTACAAGTTGCGATTCGAAATAAACAGCTTAATTAAGAATTCAGAAAATAGTAAGAAATCGAAGTGATTTATTCATTGCTTTTGTTATTCTTCTATAGGAGTTGCGAGAGTAGTAGAAAACGATACTGATTATGATTATGCAATTCGAAACCTGTAATAAGTCCCCAACAAAATGATAGGTACAGCTTAAAGGGTCACGTAGTTTTGTAGGTGGGGCAAAGCTCCATTGAAATGTGGCAATGTCTTTTAGGAATATTTCTATTTTATTTCCTTATTTATTTGTCCCAGCGGAGGTAATGACGATGGGCTCCAAGGTCGCACTGAAGACGTCCAGTTCCCCAAAGCCAGCGCCCTGAGGCAGTCACCTCTGCTGCAGCATTGCCCCCTGCGCGGTGCACCTAAATGTCCTCCCGCTTCCAAGAGGTAAGGAAGTTATACCTAATGGGAAACGTTGGTATGCCATAATGGGAGAGAAAGCAGTATACTGCTACAGGCCGATGATGACGAGGTTAAAAAGATTCATGGTATTCAGCAAGTTCACTGATGGTATCTGAATCTTATTTTAAAATGCGAGTTCTTAACTAAGGAACAACAAGATAGGTAACACCAAATCGAATATATTAGAACATCTGGGACAACGCAATACTTTCTGTAAAATAATAAAACACCACACTTAGGCCGAGAATAAGAGACAATTTTGAGGCGCGAGCTCGTACTCAGAATTGTCTAAGAATCTCCGCCTCAGACCATATTTCACGCCTTCCAGATATCGTACTCACGACGGCACATGCAACAATGTAAACCGTCCCCGATGGGGGTCCACCATGACCCCTGTCCAACGTTTCCTGACCCCCTCTTACTCAGACGGCATCCAAGCCCCCCGGAGGTCAGTCTCCGGACTTCAACTCCCGTCGGCCAGGGAGATCAGCTCCTTGGTACACGAGGACCAGAATGTTGAGAACCCTGGTGTGACACATCTGCTGATGCAGTGGGGGCAGTTTGTGGACCACGATGTGACGTCATCGTCGCAGTCGAGAGGCTTCAACGGGTCAGTTCCAAGATGCTGCAAAGACGGTGGCAGGGATTTTGTGCCAAAGGAGTTGTTGGTAAGTTCAATTATTATTGGAAACAAATAATTTGTATATGCGCCGGGCAGAGTCCCTGGTTCGAATTCTTGTCGTGCCTAATTTCTCCATTTAATATCGTCTTCATTTTTCTTAATAAACCTTCAATTCGGTTCCCCAGCACCCAGAATGTTTGCCCATCACCGTTCCACCATCAGACCCATTCTACGGCCCTCGCGGGGTACGGTGCCTGGACTTCGTCAGGTCGTCTCCGGCTCCTCGCGACGACTGCGCGCTGGGCTGGCGAGAGCAACTGAATCAGGTCTCCGCATACATCGACGGATCGCCGCTATACGCCAGCTCTGTGAGACAGTCTGATAAATTGAGGCTCTTCAGAAATGGTAAGTTTCCTGACTAATCCTAATTCTTACACATCACAATCCTCAGCAGCTCATCACACTTCATACCTACATATCAATTTCATTACATTTCATTGTCAAATTCAATCACCACCAGCACCATCACACTACAAGGTATAAATTAATGTCTTTCTCCTTATCAATTCCTCACTCAACGATACAAGTTAAGTTTCGTTAAGTGAGGTTTGTGCCTGATTGGGTGACCGATAGATACGGGCCTTGCCTTGGAAAGCACGTTAAGCAGTTGGTCCTAGTTTTTATCGTTCGGTAGCAGTCTTTACAGGCAACAGCCATGTCAGAGGCCTACGAGCGGCCTCAAAAACTCTGACAAAGGGTTTGGTCACTAAACCACACGAGAATAAGATTCTTTTCCTCACCATTAAGAGAACCATAACTTTTCAAAATCACCAGGAATGCTTCAATACGGGCGTGTGCAACAACGTCGACCACAACAGCCTCCGGAGCGAAGAGACGAGCTATGTCGCGGTGGTGCAGTGTCCACTGACTGCTTCAAGTCCGGGGATGCCAGGGTCAATGAGCACCCAGGACTAGTAGCTGCTCATATCGTGTGGCTGAGACAGCATAACAGGTGATCCTTCTTTGCCAACTGCATATACTGGATGAATTAGAACCTTAGTCATCTTCATCATCGGCTCGTATTATTTCACTGCTAGACATAGATCTCTTCCAAGACGCTCCACTCAAAATAATTCCGGGCTTTTTGCATCCAGTCCCTGCCGTAGTCATCATTCTATCTGGTCAGGGGCAACCCACAGTACTAAACGTAATGGCGCATTCTAAACGTAATTTAAAGTTACGCTACCGTTTTGGCCCCTGTCTCTTTCTATCTTAACCCCTTTTTTAACAAAGTGTGAAAGGGATAGCAACACGATTTAAGGGAAGTAAGGTTTAACTGTGTGTAATACGCGGCCTCCATTCGAGAAAGTTTCTCTCTACCTCATCGGTTCTACAGGCATCTTGACACAATATTAATAATAATTCATGTTGTTTCAGAATGGCACAGGAGTTGGCACATTTAAATCCCCATTGGAGCGATGAGAAAATATACCAGGAGACGCGGAAGATCATAGGAGCGATGGTTCAGCACATCACGTACAGAGAATTCTTACCCATTGTCTTAGGTAAGTAAGACCATTTCCACAATTCCGCTAAGATATTAAATTTCCTTGGAACCTTTTCCTTGGATTTCTAAGCATGCCGTTGTGGCCTATAATTGGGGTGACACTTACCATAATTATTTTGTGGACTATTACACTGTAATTGTTTTGGTGTACACCCTGTGGGTAACCTATTTCATAAATAAAAGCTCAATCGAAGTCGAATCGCTGGGCCACCATAAGTTGGCCAACTAACTTCGTCAATGTCATGCGTAAACTCAACTCATCAGTTTATATTGATGACGCAACGATTCGACTCATATTGACCCAAAGCGGAATTTGGGAGCAGAGTGGTGACCGCGACTTCAATCGCTTTCGTTATCGTTTTCATTTTGACACTTGAACGATTGCTGCGTTTCGTTGTCGTTTGTTGAAACTTGCAAAAACATAACGGCAATGTATAGCGTCCATGTGTCAAAGTGAAAGCGATTACGATAACGATGGAAGTCGCGGTCACCCCACTGGTCTGGATATTTTCTAAAAATCAGGTATTGATATCAACATTTTCTATATCCAGGTTCAGAAGTAATGCGTCTATTCGAGCTGGAACCTCAAAAGAAAGGCTACTACAGAGGCTATGATTTAAAGGTCAACCCCAGTCCTGCCAGTTCGTTCGGATCAGCTGCGTTCAGATTTGGCCACAGCCTGGTTCAGCCTTCCATGATGCGATTTGACAGATTCCATAGACCTATTAACAACAGTGAGTATTTTCGAAGAGACTAAGATGTAAGCATGGAAAAGGGTTCTCTTGAAAATTGCGGGAAACGAGACGGTTGCGAAATTATTTGATAATTTTCCTTTTACAGTGGTTATTTTGTGTTTAATATCACGTTAAATTAATCAGAAAATATTCGCGACAGTATGGTGAAGTTATTGGATAATTCATGCAAGTTTCAACCAATAATCAAGAGTCTTAATACGAGCTCGGGAGTGAACGTGACTGTCGAGCTGCTTCGTCCAGAGTGACTACGCTACGGCGGCTCCTCTGGATGAAGACCAGAAGACGCGGATTTCCAGGGTGATGACGCCACGGCGACTCCTCTAGAGAAAAAGAAGACAATGATATCTTGAATATTCTGTACATGACATTGGCAATTGATGAACTGTCGAGTCCATTAATAAATAAATAAAAATAAGCATGGAAAATCAAGGTCTTTAAACCTCAACTTCATTTGCAGATGTTTCCCTCCACGACGAGCTAACCAATCCATCGAACATCTGGAGCATGGGGGCGGTAGACCGTCTCCTCCTGGGAATGGTGAACCAACCAATACAAAAACGCGACGAGTTCATCACTGAAGAGCTGACTAACCATCTATTTCAAACCCCATCTTTCAACTTCGGAATGGATTTGGCAGCCATTAATATACAGAGGGGACGAGACCATGGAATGGCTCCTTATACAGCCTGGAGAGAGCCTTGTGGCCTGACGGAAATACGGGACTTCTCGGATTTATTTAGAGTGATGCCGTCGAGAGCTGTTAGGAAACTGCAAGCTTTATACAGGTACCTATAATTGCTTTTATGAGATAGGGGAGACAGACAAGCAGACGAGCCACATGATGGTAAGCGGTCATCGTCAGCTAGATACATCTGCAGCACTAGTAGCGTACTGTGGTAGACAATTCCAGAATCAGAACATGTGAGTTGTATGTAGGTAATCTATTCCACTGATGAATAGTGTGACCTCAGTGGGGTGACCGCGACTTCTAATCGTTATCGCTTTAATTTTGACACATGGACGCTATACATTGCTGCTATGTTTTTGCAAGTTTTTTCAAATGACTACGAAGCGCAGCAATGTATATTGTTCAAGTGTCAAAATGAAAACGATTACGAAACTGATTGAAGTCGCGGTCACCCCCCAGATCAAGGGAATAATAATTTAATCTTATTAACTGATCTGGGGGTGCGACAGTTAAAATTGGACGGTGGCACCAGATTAAATAATTCCTCGGATCATTCCAATTACACGTACGCAAAAGGGTTTCAACTTGATTGAACAAATTCACATTATTATCACACCCACCATGTTTTCGGTACGAATAATTCTGCATTTTTCAGAGACGTAGATGACATAGACTTGTTCACTGGAGGCATGGCTGAAAGACCAGTTGTGGGTGGACTGGTGGGACCAACATTCGCCTGCATCATCGCTCAGCAGTTCTCTAATCTTCGGAAAGGTGATCGATTCTGGTAAGCATCTGTTGAAACATATGCTGTTATTCATAAACCTAGTTAAACCTTACTTCCTTTTAATCGTGTTGCTATCACTTCGTTAAAAAGGTTAAGATAGAAAGGGGCAGGGTGGCTAGAGGGTGGCGTAGCTTTAAATCACGTTTATGAATAACAGCCTTAGAAGATATTTATTTAACCCCGAATCAAACGCTATAATATGACTTAATAACCCCATATTCAGGTATGAAAACGGAGGCTTCGAGTCATCATTTACACCAGCTCAACTTCAGCAGATAAGGCGAATGTCCTTTGCTCAGATCCTCTGCCATACTCTGGATAATATTGAAAGCATCCAACCCTTCGTATTCCTTGCCTCTGACAACCCTGACAACGGCAGAATATCCTGCCAGAATGGACTCCTTAACGACTTCGACCTGTCTCCCTGGATAGAAGTAAACTCTGACTTTAACAATGACATCAGTAAGGCTGTGGATTCCACGACACGAAGACCAAGCACTCAGAAACCTCGACGAACTAAACCCACTACCACGACTAAAAAACCGACTACCAAAAAAAGTCAAAACTTAGCAGTTGCCGCTTCTAACAAAGTTTCTCAAAAGAAACCGCGACCTGTTAACGCTACTACTACTGAAAATAAACTAACACAGGGCCAAAACAAAACTGACTTAACTACAAACGACAATAACAGCACCGGCGACATATTGACATTGACTGTCCAAAGTATCGACGACAAACTTGACTTCAAAAACAAGAGCAAACGTTTAGAAGATAGCGACGATTCTAGTTCACGACACAACGATAATAATAATAAACCGTCAAAACAATACAATGATTATGATGAGGAAGAAAACGTGCAAAGCGTACAATCAGTTGTTATCAGCAACTCGCCTCACAAACGACCTTACCACAACAATTACAATAACAGACCTGTAATAGCTGTAACTGAAAACATTGACAAGTTCACTTACCTAATCAATTACGTTCCCAGACCGACTGAATCCTGGCGACAGACTACTAGAAGAAACTATGACCGTGACGTAGTAAAAGTGACTTACCAGACTTATGACGATACGTATAGACGACCTAACAAACCTTACTATTACAATGGACATGAAGAAAATATGAACTATTATAGACCAAATAACAGACCACAAGCCAATTATGACAATGAAAATGACTATTACAGACGCAAGCGACCAAATTACCCTGAAAACGAAAGTTTACTTTCTTCTGCTAGGTCGAACGACGAAACTATGACTCCTAAACCCAAAGCAACTATTGAAAAAGTTAACATTAATCCTACAACAGACAATCTGTATAAACTTGTGACTTTCGGATACGTAGGAACTTACAAAGGTGCGGTGACAGATGAAAAGAACACCAAAACTGATATGACTGACAAACAAAGGCATGACACAATAAGCAAAGACTTCTCGACTTATGACAACCCTGAAGTTGACTATGACAAGACAATGAAACTATCGACCTTCTTTCTTTACGACACTGCGACACAGCCTTACAATAACTTACAAAGACCGACAAGAAGACATGATGAAGCACCTAATCTTAACACAAACACCAAATATTACTATGTTAAGAATGTATTACACAAATTCCCCGAAGATGACTTTACTGTGACTGAACAACCAATTATTCCTGAACAAAAAGATGCAGAAAATAGCAATTTGAAGGATACTGAAGATAATATAGAAGAACGATCAGTCGCTGATAAATTGGCGTTTTTGAAAGAGGTTGAGAAAGTGATTAATCCGATTAAACTGAGGATAAAGACTAAAAAACCTGCTAGTCCAGCTAAAACGCCATCAGTAGCCTTCCAGGTTATACCCAGCGAAAATAAGTAAGTGAACTCATTATTGTAAATGTTGTAGACAATTAGGTTGTAGATAGTTAAACTGAAATTGAAACTAATATAATATTTTGTTGTTGTTTCAGCCCGTTACACTGGGCTATCTACGATGAAAACGAGGATCTTCCTGAAGGTCTGCCACACAAGATGCCGTCAATGAAGACAGATCCTCAGGCTCTAAAGGAAATCCCAAGACCCATGATATTTGCCAACCTGAGAAGACGACGCCCAGGATTTTGACCATTCTTATTTTAATGTTAGGACTATTGACGTTTCTTTTGTAAAGATTTGGACCTTACGTTCCATTGAAAATATTATAAATACGAGACTGTTTATGACTGACTTGACTACTTATATTACTGAATAACCCGCAATAATACTTCAATAAATTTAAAGAGAAGCACTATCTGAAGTACCTATAGGACAATTGACAGACAAATAAACACTGACTATTGAAACTAAAGTAGGAATTACAATGACTCGGCAACTGCAAAATAGACAACTATGAAACGATAACGTAGGTACACATTAAGATAAAATATCTCACTTAACGGTAGACAAGACCATTTACGACTTCTAAGTTGAGCGATCAGATGAGACTGGGTAGGTAAGACATCTAAGACTTGAGTTTAGACAGTCAAACTGTAAATAAAAACTGCGAGAGATATATTAATTCGCGACAAGATACTACACATAGCAAGACAAACGTACACCTAGTAATAATAGAAAGACCTAGTAAATGACAGACTTGGACAATTGAAACAGTAAAGTCACTGAAATAAGTACCTAACTGTAATAACTTTAGAGAATACTGACTTGACTGAAATGAGACGACTGTAAGCCAAGATAAAATTGACTTGACTCAGTTGATTGACATTTTGAATTGACTGACGACACGACAATGACTAACAAAAAATTTGACTAGGTACCTAACAAATATAACGACAAGTACTAAGTGACAAAAAACGAGAGTAACTGGCCAAGATAAAACTGATTTAACTGTGTTAAAAATATATGACCAAGACAAAACTAACTTGACTGAGTTGAATGATACTTTGATATAACTCACAACACGACAATGACTAAGTGTCAAAAAATTGATAGTAACAAATATAAATGACCTAGATAAAACTGACTTGACTGAGTTTAAAGACACTTTGATATAACTCACAAAACTACAATAACAGACTAAATGACAGTAACAAAATATATGAATGACCAAGACAAAACTAACATGGCTGATACATACATAAAACCAAGAGAAAACTGACTTGACTGAGTTGAATGACACTTTGATACATCTCACGACATGACCATGACTTAAGTAACAAAGTTTAGAGTAACAGATAAATGACCATATAAAACTGACTTAACTGCGTTAAAAATACAAATAAACAAGAGAAACTGACTTGACCGAGTTGAATGACACTTTGATATCTCATGACATGACAATGACAAATGTATAATGAAAAACTAACTTGACTGCGTTAAAAATACACATTTCCAAGAGAAAACTAAATTAACTGCGTCAAATGACACTTTAATATATCTCACAAATGACAATGACTAAGTGACAAAACTGTAGAGTAACAAATATAAATAACCAAGACAAAACTAACTTGACTGAGTTGAATGACATTTTAATATATCTGATATATCTCACGACAGGAAAATTAATTACTTAAATGCCATTTTAATATATCTCACGACATGACAATGACTACGTGGCCCAAAATTTAGATAACTAAATATAAATGACCGTGAGAAATCTGACTTGACTGAGTTGGATGACACTTTAATATAACTCACAACACGACTATTAACTAAGTGACAAATAAATTAATGCAACAAATTTTACAATGACCAAGAGATAACTTACTTGACTGAGTCAAATGACACTTTGATATAACTCACAAAACTACAGTAACTAGTGTCAAAATTTTTGTTTAACAAATTATAAAAACAAGAGAAAACTGACTTAACGCAGTGTTGTATAATACTTTAATATAACTTATGACACGAGCACGACCTACCTAAGTGACAAAATGTTGAGAGTAACAGATATAAATGACCCACTTAAAACTGACTTGACTGAGTTTAATGACACCTCGATACCTCATAACACGACAATGACTAAGTGACAAAAAACGAGAGTAACTGACCAAGATAACACTGACTTAACTGCGTTAAATATATGACCAAGACAAAACTGACATGACTGAGTTGAATAATACTATAATTTGATATAACTCGCTACACAGCGATAACTAAGTGATAAAAAATTAAGAGCAACGGATATAAATGACCTAGATAAAACTGACTTGACTAAGTTGAATGACACTTTGATTATAAGTATCTCACAACACGACAATGACTAAGTGACCAAAAAATAGAGTAACAATATAAATGATTATGAGAAAGCTAACTTGAATGACACTGATATAACTCGCAAAACGACAGAAACTAAGTTACAAAAAATTTAGAGTAACAATTATAAAATGACCAAGAAAAAACTGACTTGACTGAGTTGAATGACACTTTGATATAACTCACGACACGACAATGACAAAGTAGAAAGAAAATACAGAAACGGATATTAATGTCCAAGAGACAACTGATTTGACCGAGTTGAATGATACTTTGACATAACTCACGACAATAACTAACTGACAACACATTGATTGAGAGTAACAAAAATACAAATGACCAATAGGAGACTAACTTGACCGAATTGAATGACACTTTAATACTCACGACATCGACACGACAATAAACAAGTGACAAATATTTTAGAGTAACATATAGAAAACCCACTTGACTGTAATGCTAACTTGTAACTCATGACACGACAATAACTGAGTGGCATATTCTTTTACTCTAAAGGACCAAGACACAACTGACTTGACTGCGTTAAAAATATAAATATAACTAAGAGGCAACTGACTTGACTTTAGATGAATGTCACTTAACGACACGACAATGCTTAGCTAATTGATGACTAAAGTGACAATATGTAGAACAATAAATAACGGATGAGTTACTCAAAAAATTAAGGTTGCGATTTTCTCGAAGACTAAGTACCTCGAGACGGACGGAGAGTAAAAACAAACTCTTTCACAGTAGTGAGTATATCTAGTAAGATTGCTTACACAGCAACCGTAAGAACTTTAAATATCATCCGATTACTTTTTGAGAAAATCTCAACCTTATTTTGACTCTACTACTGTATAATTTTCTTTGTGTTATACTTTACTAAAATCTGAAATTATTACGTACGGACATCAGCAGATCAATGGTGGTAACACTTGCAGTACGATTTTAAATCTTACGACGCAGATAATTAGAACGGTCCAAAGTGTTACACTTGATCTGCTGTAAGTAGTTACTAACTAAACATGCTTTAAACCAATTGAACCTTTCAACTAAGTATAGATAAACTTTATGACGTACAATATTTTGATTTATATCGCATCAAACAATTTCTAAACTAAGTAGGTGTCTTTTCTTTGAAGTACCACTTTTTATAAGTAGGTACCTACTTACCAAGTATAATTTAATTATAAATAATAAAAGTATAAATAAATTTTATTACCTATGACTTATTGTAGAAGCGAACCACCGATAAGTTTAATAGAAATGACACTATACTGAGGTAAATGACATTGCCACATTTCAACGGAGCTTTGCCCCACCTACAAAACTACATGACCATTAAGCTTTATCATTTTATTGGGGACTTATTACAGGTTTCATATTGCATAATCATAATCAGTATCATTTTCTACTACTCTCGCAACTCCTATAGAAGAATTACAAAAACAATGAATAATTCGCTTCGATTTCTTACTATTTTCTGAATTCTTTTTTTGGACTCGCTAGATGTACAAGACTTTGTTTTAAACCAATAATTTTAATAAAAAACGTAGATATTTTTTACATTTATTCGTTATCTTGTACATCTTGCGGTTGATGGTGGGGCAGAATCTGGCATTGTCATTTACAATTGACTCATTGTAATGAATAGGTCAATGATTAGGTATATGTGTGAATAGGTGGACGAAGAGGTTTCCTATATCGCATTACCGTAAATATCAATAACTCTCAGACAAATATTATTTCTATGAGCCAGTACTTACCTACACAATTATCCGCTTGTAGGTAGTTATTTGTCTATTTACTTATATAAAATTCTTAATTTTAAAACCTTACACAATTAGACCAATAGCTTACACACACCCCGACGCTATTGAATACAAAATGAATTAAACCTGTAACTTAGAATAGACTTAGGTACTATGAATAAATACTTAATAAAAATATTTTTTATAGTTTCATATTTTCCCTACGGTACCATTAGATATCTATGTATACTTATTTATTATTTATTTTATTAATGGACTCGACAGTTCGTCATTTGCCAATGTCATGTTACAAAAAATTCAATGTATAAATAGTCTTCTATCTTCCTCCAGGGGAGTCGCCGTAGCGTCATCACCCTGGGTAGCAGCGTCTTCATGTCTTCATCCACAGGAGACGCCGTAGCGTCAATCACTGTGGACGAAGCAGCTCGACAGTCACGTTCACTCCCGAGCTCGTAGTGGGAATCTTGACCATGGCGCCAAACTTCAGATCCTGCTTGAATTCTCCAATAACTTCACCATACTGTCATTCGCGAACATTTTCTGATTAATTTAACGTGATATTAAACACAAAACACCCACTGTAGACATTATACTGAAAATTATTAAATAATTTCGCAACCGTCGTTTCCCGCCATTTTCAAAAAGCCCTATGTATACTTACTTACCTACCTACCTAATCCTATGAGAGTAGGTAAGACATCACTATTGACTAAATCTGTGGTAAAAAAAACGTTTGCCAAATCTTTAAGCCGCTTTGATTAAATTTTTATAGCCTATGTCACTTCTACAATCAAGACGAATCTAACGACACCTTATATGTTAAAATCCATCAAGCCGTTTAGGCTGCAGCGCGTACCGAAGAATTAGGCATACATACTCACATCCATACATACACTCGACAAACATAACCCTCCTTCTTTCGCAACCGGGTAAAAAACTATGTAAGTATCCGTTTTTAAGATACAGAAAAATATTTATTTATTATACCTACTTACATTGTAGTAAACGTAGCGTGGGACGCCCCCCGACCAGGTGGAGGGATGACCTTCAAAAGGTGGCTGGCAGAGACTGACTGGATGCAGAGGGCCGAGAGTAGTGTTGAATGCAAGTTGAATGGCATGCTTTGGGAGATACCTATAGTATGTATAGGTACGTCCAGGAGGCCTACTATGAGCGCTTATAGCACGACAAACTGCACAGGGGCTGATGATGATATTTACATCGAATTTTGTTATTCCTACATTACCTATTATTTATAAAGGTAATTTACTTGAATAATGAGTCGTGAACAAAGTGTAGGTAGTGTGTGTGTAAGTGTAGTGAATTAGAGTGTTTTATGATATTGTATCGAACCGTACTACATACTTTAGTGGCATTTTATATGTAGCCTAGATATATCCACGCTAGATTGATTGTTTCGTCTTCTTGTAGACTCGTCAAATAAGTCTTATCTCATGCTAGTCTCTCTAAAAAACTTTGAAAGGTCGGTCACTTCACTTTACGATAAAACTGCAGAAAACATGGCTGTATGGGCTAGATCCGTTTGCCTATCCATGGAATAAATTAATAATCTCATCATCATCAGCTCGATTCTTTGAAAAGCGCGCGTAACGTCATTAGCTACTTTTTTGGGAAAATTCTAATTAAATAGTTTACGTGGTATTTAATGATTTAAGATGTCCACCGAACGTTTCTATTAATTGGAGTGCTCGAAAGAAGTCCGTGAAGTTTTGTGCTCTTAGGTTTCCTTGCATAACTAGATGACTGCGTGGATCGTTGAGTTATTTCGTTTAGGGGTTTGGGAGGGTTGTGCGTAGGTTTAGGTTATCTTCTTCTATATGTATTATAATTAACATCACACCAGGCTGTATGCCCAAGTTGGCTTTGCCTTTCCCTCTGGGAATAATTTATTTAAAAAAAAACTTTTTTTTTCCTGAGTTCACCTTGCTTCTCAGAGAAATAAGGACGGGAGTTGCCTTACCTATCTTTAGCCGTACATATTTTTCTGCCACTTTTTGGGGGAGGTGAGGTAAACACGTACAGCACACATCTGCACATTGCTGCACACTCGCAACAAAATTTGCCACGTCCATATAAACGCACACGAAAATAATATCGTCACACAAAGATAAAACACGCACACAAATAAACATTTCGTCGTAATTACACTAATGTTTACGACAACCACAAACGAAAAATTAGTGATGTGGTATGTACAAAGAACGATTGAATTGAATGGTGAAGGAACGAATGAAATTGATATACCAAGTTCGATTGTTTAGTTTTTTAGTGTGTACTAACTAACTTTTCCCGCGGCTTTACCTTTTTAGATTTTCTATTCAAAATTCATTTTCACTAGGGAATTACATTTTTTCCGGAATGAAAAGTACCCATGTTTTAATCCAGCCTACGTAATCACCAAATAATGTTTTATCCAGCCTATTTAATCACCAACTGAACTGTCTCCTTGTGATTGATTAATTTTGACATCAAAACATCCATACTTTCACACTAATTATAATACATATTACAATATAGAACTATTATTTTTAGTGGGATTGAGGGATTTTTTGCGGGTATAAAATTACACATTTTGTATAAAATAATTATGGTTTAATAAGAGTTTATGAATTGGCCAACTTGACCCACTTTCAGATTTCGACGTCCTATTACAGAAATCATTTCAATATAAAAATACTTATTATCTCATTCAGAAAAAAAAACAATAAAATATTTCCAAAGTTATTTTACATAATGCATGTAACTTCTGCAACTGTGCTAAATTTCAAGTCGATGTCATTAGTAGTTGAGGAAACCAGCTGTGAGCGACAGACAGACGCCAAAGTCTCACCTTTCTTTCAAGTTCCTTCTTTAACGGTTAGGTACATAATTGTAAAAACTAGGTAGGTAGGAAACGTTCATTACGTTTCATTTTAATAATAATGAAACAATAAAAATGCTAAAATATACTGCAAGGTAAACTTCATTCCCTTCATTCACTTCATTCGTTCAATTATTTTCCCACCACTACTCTAAGCAACCTCGTACCACGAGATTTTGTATCGCTAATTTATCGTTTTTTGGCCGTTAGACTTGTAAAATAAAATGCAGTTTTTGATGTTATAGTTGCATAAATTGATAAATAAATTACTTACGTATAATAAGAAACACCGTGTGTTGTAAAATTTGATGTTTCTGATCGCCTTTTACAGGAAACCACTGCACAACCAACCATTTTCGGGAGATGTGTTCAGCGATACGTACGGACGCAAAATGACGGCCGGTCGCGGCAACTAGTTTTTATAAAGGGCGATGAACGATTCGTGCATGTACCTCGGCAGAGGGGAACGCCAGCGCTTGCGTACTCCCGTCATTATTTCTCTGAGCCTTGCTTGGTTCACCAGGGGAGTGACAGAGCCTTCAGCCAATGAGATGGCTAGTGGGGCCGGCATCAAAGATCCTTTTAGAAAAAAAACTGTCATATATTTGACATACACGAGACCGTATTTAATTATGAATGCATGTTAATTTTTAATTCAGAATCTCAGCCCAAACCCACTTTTTTCACCGCAATTTCGACGCCAGCCAGTTAACCAATGGTATTTCAACGTGTTTACAACAATATTGCAGCAATTTCTAAGATTCATGATTCATAATGAAACGCCCTAAATTGACAACATTGTGTGCTAGCAACACAGCAAACTGCAAAGCCATATTAAAAAAAAAATTAAATATGGCGACGGCGGCGTTTGTTTTCTAACTGAATACTGTTTGTTTTTATTTTCAAAGATGCTTAACGCGGTGTGCGTGGGGACTGCTAGTCCATTTTTTCTACGAGGAAACTTTACAAACGGCCACATAGTCAAAATGTCAGTGAAGGGTGGTTAAAAGTTCTAACAAAGTCTAACCCTACTTTGTTGTACCTCCCACAACAGAACTGGACAAAAGGTAAGAAATACTATTTAGATTGGTTCGTTCGCACGCAACCCGTATGCAGAAATATATTTGAATTTTATGATGTATATCTTCTAGTTATAAAAATAGGGTCGGACGCTGACAAAAATACTATCTTATCTACATAACCTCTCCTTTTTATGATACCATCGGAAGGGGCACTTTGGGGATGAATTGTTGTTAGGTACTTTTTTATTTTAATTTTTTTTTCCAAAAAAGACTTAAGAAAATTTTTCATCAAAAAAATACTTAGAAAAATTTCGACCAGTTCCGATGTCATGATGACCCCCCCTTTTTATCATCGCAATTGACCAAGGACCTGAAGGGCAACAACTTTTGTCTAAAACTTTTTTTTGTGCGGGTCCGTTTTGTGACCCCCCGAGCCACCACCTGGAAGTTGCAGGTGACCCCCACCAATTTTATTGGTGCAACGGAAGGAGGGCACAAAGGGTGACAACTTTTGCCTGAAACACTTTTCTCTGCGACCGTTATTTTCAGAGAAAAAAAATAAAAATGAAAAAACATATTTCGAAAATTTTCTAAGTCCCACGCACCCTTAGCGTCACAACCACCGCTTTCAGAGACTTAGAAAATAACGGTCGCAGAGAAAAGTGTTTCAGGCAAAAGTTGTCACCCTTTGTGCCCTCCTTCCGTTGCACCAATAAAATTGGTGGGGGTCACCTGCAACTTCCAGGTGGTGGCTCGGGGGGTCACAAAACGGGCGTGCACAAAAAAAAGTTTCAGACAAAAGTTGTTGCCCTTCAGGTCCTTGGTCCATTGCGATGATAAAAAGGGGGGGGGGGGGGGGGGGGGGGGATCATGACATCGGAACCAGTCGAAAATTTTCCAAGTCTCTGAAAGCGGTGGTTGTAACGCTAAGGGTGCGTGGGACTTAGAAAATTTTCGAAATATGTTTTTTCATTTTTATTTTTTTGTCTGAAAATAACGGTCGCAGAGAAAAGTGTTTCAGGCAAAAGTTGTCACCCTTTGTGCCCTCCTTCCGTTGCACCAATAAAATTGGTGGGGGTCCTCTGTCAAATTAGGAGGTGAAACTTCTTTAATCCCAGTAGCCCAATGGAACACCAGTTTACACATAAAACTTATTTTCCAACTATTGAGTAACATATTTTTTACCAGACGTAAAGAAGTAGAGTTCTGTAAGAGAAGTATAATGTATTTTGAGTGCATTCTATGTATGTATGTTGGTAATATAGGCACCTACATAATATTATGAAATATCTGATCATTAGGCTGACTTTCATTTCAAATTTCAATATTTAAATTATAATAAAGCTGGCCTGTTTTATATATTATACAAATTATTATTCATATTTTAATTTTTTGTTTTAGCCGTGATGCCTGAACAAAGTCTAAGGATGTCAGCAACTCAGCATAGCAATCCCGATCATCGCGTAAAAAGAGAATAGTGATAGAATTGGTATGTATACATACAGTACATCACATAGTATGTACATAATTATTAGTTCCAATATATTTTCTAACGAAATCTGCAGCAACCGCAATCTTGTCAAGTGCACATGTGTACTTTCATTTGAAATGATGTACCTACACTTTGTGTACAGTTGGAAGAATTTTTTTTTCATATTCTTAATGTACGGTTGAATGCACGTAAAGTACTTATGTAGGTACATATTTATATTATGATCACGGCACATTTTACCGCTTGCGCCGGAGACTGTGGCCGTGAGAGCGAGCTTTTGGGGAGAGGCTGTGGCCTATATTAATAGGCCACAGCCTAAGTTGCATGCGTTAATACCCATAGTTGGGTTAATACCCATAAATTAACCTCACTTGCAATAAAAGATGACCCTAGAGTCAAAAGAGTTAACCCGAGCAAAATATATGGAGCTTTTACGGGTTAAGTCGGCAACTCTAGGGTTATCTTTTATTGCAAGTCACCTTAAGTAGGATTTGTTTAATAAATGTTTCAGGAAACCGTTCAACGTTAACGTCACCAGATGGTTCAGGGAATCTCTCAACGGCGCCAGATGAATCATTCAATGCCACCAGTTTGTATCGCAATTGTTCTCCATTGAAGGGGCTGAAGACACAGCATTGGCTCAGTACTCTTGTGAAGAATTTTTTTTAATTTCATTCAGTAGGTATATTGTCAAGTAATAAAAGTTTGTATAATTGTATTTTTTATTATTTATTTAATGGATTCCTAAGAAAACATTTAATATTATGGTTTTAAATATGCAGAGGCATCGATATATATTTTTATCGTGGGACACCCCTAGTGAAAAACATCGAACTCGGTTTATCGACATGTCCCCGTCTCTAATTCTTGACGTCATCGGCGCCACTGTCTTAGGGCCATGTGGACGATGCCGGAACTAACCAATCCAGTAGTGATCCAGTAACGCCATCTCCAGGCAAGGCCAGAGTCCCATCTATTCGTAGAATATCCTCTTAGTAATTTGTGTGGTTCACCGACCGCGACACTCCGCGACAGTCGGGGTAATCTGTGACCGCGACCGAGCACCCAGAGTTCCCGAACTGCATTCAACAGTTGGGGAAGTCCACAAATTACTAAGAGGAATCTGTGCATTCAACAGTAAAAAGCAGAAAACTGGCCCCACCCATTCTAAAAATATATCATCGATCGACCAAGGTTTGTTAATCATGGTTTGTTTTTGATGTTTATGTATAAACTTATATGAAAATAAATCTGTCTGTCTGTAGTATTGTTGCATATTCTACATTCAGTTCGAACGTAGAATATGCTAGAAGTAGAATCTATGTTATAGTTCGGTAGATGAGATCTACGACGAAGAGATCCTATTGTTCGCTTGACCCGCTTTTCCCCACAGCTTGCGCCATGGCGCTGATGGTTCGCCACCTCATCGTTGTCTTTTTAGAGCACTTCTTGGTCTCAGTGGTCCCATGAGTACTCATGTACCTGAAAATCTAACCATGTTATAGCCCGTTGTCAGTCATTCCCTACCTCCTCCCATCTGTCCGGACTCCGGACATATTATTGATTTTCTGTCATACTAACAACAATTCTTGTTCAACAGAAACATGTCTGGAGCCTGGAATTTAGATGTGAAAATTAAAGAAGAGCCATTGGAGTGTGAGCAAGATGACAACTACAAAAGGGAAGACATGACAATAGATTACGCAGCGGATCGAGAATCTAGAAATTTTGTGCCATTTAAGGAGTTCAAATCAGAAGAAAAGTTTGAAATAGAAGTTAGCATCAAAGAAGAGCAAATTAAACAGGAGGTGCCTTATCCACAGGAAAATAGCACATGTATAAATAATGAGCTATATATCAGCCACAAAATCAAGGTAGAACCTCTACATATAGAGCCTGCAGTTCTCCAGGATAGCGTTGCGTCTACATCGCTTATAAATCCAGTATCCTCTAGCTGTGAGGTGTGCCATGCACAGTGTGAGAGCACCTCGGCCCTGTCTGTGCACCGACAGCTACACCA
The DNA here is from genome assembly GCA_963506565.1 of Tachystola acroxantha. NCBI lineage: Eukaryota > Metazoa > Arthropoda > Insecta > Lepidoptera > Oecophoridae > Tachystola > Tachystola acroxantha. The sequence goes on from OY735881.1 coordinate 12,513,300, forward strand.
TGAGCTTGTGACCACTTCCCCAGGGAGCCAGCTCATTTGCAAGAAACAGTATCGCACCAAAGGCGGTCTTGATCGTCACATACAAATGCACAGTTCTGACAATTCAAGCAGGGATTGTATAAAACCATTTACTGGAAAGCTACTCGAACAACATCAAGTCGTTCGGGCTGTAGACAAACGATTCTCATGTGATATTTGTGATGAAAGATTTACCAGTAATGCTAATATGCTAGTTCATCAACAAAAACACTCAGATGAACAACCATTCCAGTGTGATATCTGTAAAAAAGGATTTATTTCTAAGAATAAATTGATTGAGCATATGTGTGTTCATGATAACCCGAGATTATTCAAATGTGAGATCTGTGCAAAACAGTATAAATCTAAGTCTTCCTTGATGGTCCATCTATGCATTCCAGCACAAGATAAACGAATCCAATGTGACATTTGTGAAAGACGATTTCTCTCTAAATCTGGCTTCATTATTCATCTACGTACCCACACTGGAGAGAGGCCGTTCAAATGTGATATTTGTCACAATCGGTTTAATACTAAGGCTACACTGACAGTCCATCGACTCATTCATACCGGGGAATTTCCATTCCCCTGTGATATGTGTAAAAAATCATTTAGAACTAAGTCTGCTATAGCGGCCCATCGACGCATACACACTCAAGAAACAGTAATCCCTAGTGATATTTGTGAAGAAAAGATTACTGGAGAAAAACGATTTAGTGCTGAACATTCTTTGGTAGGCCATCAACACATTCACGCTAAAGACAAAACGTTTTCATGTTCCATTTGCAAGAAACAATTTCGGAATTATACCGCCATGAATAACCATCGACGCATTCACAGGGCAAAGAAATCAATCCCATGTGATATTTGTAACAAACCATTTACTACAAAGAGTTCGCTAATAGTCCATATACGATCTCACACAGGAGAACGACCATTCCCATGTGTAATATGTGAGAAGCGATTTATTACAAAGGATTCATTGTCTGTCCATATACGATCTCACACTGGTGAATGTCCATACCCGTGTGATGTATGTCAGAAACGATTTATTACAAAGGATAGATTGACACTCCATCAACGGGGTCACACTGGAGAACGCCCATTCTCTTGTAATGTATGTGAGAAACGATTTAGTACAAAGGATAAATTGAGGATACATCAACGAACTCACACAGGAGAACGTCCATTCGCGTGCAAGTTCTGTGAGAAACGTTTTACTAAAAAGGATAAATTAACAGTTCACCTACGAGGCCACACCGGAGAACGCCCATATTTTTGTGAAGTCTGTGAAAAAAAGTTTATTACTAAGCATCAATTAATAGTTCATGCACGCATTCACAGCGGGGAACGTCCATTCCCATGTGATCTCTGTGAGAAAGGATTTAGTGCTAAGAGTAAGTTGGTAATCCACCGACGCATACATACGCGGGAGATTCGATTCTCATGTGAAATTTGTAAAAAGCAGTTTGTTCACCGGTCAAGTTTTATGAGACATAAACTCATTCACGATGAAGACAAACCCGTTAAGTAATATTTGTAAGAAACAATCTTTCACTAGGCATTCACAATTGCGCCAGTCGGGTCGCGGATGTATCGCAGTTCCCAGGGCTCGGCAAGAATGGCACGAGGTGGAACACCCCAGGAGGTTTAGTCGGTATGCAGCCCCTTCAGGGTGGTGACATAATCAACACGCTCCCTCGGGTGTGGTGGTACATGATTTTGCATGTTTTACCTGGGTTAAAAAAAAGCCATTCACAATTCCTAATACTTTAAGTTCTAGCATATAAGTTTAATCTATTATTATTAAATTATGAACAGGCAGCTCATCGTGTGCAATCCCATGGCAATGTTAGAGAAAAATGTCGCCTAATCACATGCCGATCTTTTTACTAACATTCAGTCTCTCTCTTGGCCAATAATATTATCGCCACATTAATATCGCCAGATCGGAAGCTATTAGACTATGAATTCTTTGAGTCGAACAATGCTTTGATTTTAAAAATCCACCTTATGGGTGATGCCTCATTAGTGCGTTGCGACGACGCACGCAATGCACTGGTGGGGCCTCGCCCTAAGCTGGTGATTGCAGTGTTGACTTTACTTGTGAATACACCTTTCCGTTAGGTGGAGGAATGTACATTGTACACGAGATGGGTTTATGATGAAAATCTTTTAGAAAATAAAAGTCATAAATTAAATATTTATTTTTTATTTCAATCTATCTTATCTACTAAATGGTTTAGCACGTTTCGAGAATACATAACCATACTCTAAACACCTGTTGACTTAAATGCACACCTATTTTATCTAAACAACATACACTGATACAAAAGGTTTATTATCACCCCAAGTAAATAAAAACTTTCCATTGTAACATTTTACAATATTTGTTCTGGGACTAAAATATGTACTTAAGTAAGATAGATTCAAATTAGGTATTAAGTAATATAACAACATCACATTACAAACATCAATATACTTTTCCAGGTACAACAACATCAAATATTAATAAGTATATGGGACTAGATATTTAAGTTAAATGCTTCAAAACATATTTCTACTTATAGTATTGTACAACATCATTTTCAGCCTCTATGAGCCCAAAATTGAATGTATGTACCCCTGCCCACAATTCACCATCCACTCTGTTCATCAAAAGTAATAAAATTAGAAGATCTATATCATCCTTATGGACTCTGCAGTAACATTTTTAATTTAATCCCTTTCTGGATAAAGTTGGACTATTGTCTGAGACAACTCCTGAGCCAGTTCAGGGGTGCTGGCACAAAGGACTCTTCTAGATAAAATATCGAACGGCCCACCAGATGGATCTATACAGACACCACCAGCTTCTCTCACCAAAATATCCCCAGCAGCAATATCCCAAGCATGGATACCAAATTCAAAGTTAGCGTCGGCCCCGCCCATCGCTACCATGGCCATGTTTAATGCTGCAGAGCCCAGGCACCGTATCCCGTGCCCTTTACTGACTACTCGCTGAAAATTTTCGAATACAACTTTGCATTTCTCCTCATCTCTGCTCGTACCAGCCTCAAATGTAATCAATGCATCTTTCAGTGCAGTAATTTTAGAGACGTGGATTTGTTTGTCATTGAAAAACGCACCTTTGCCTTTCCGTGCAGTGAAGAGTTGTTGCAAAAAGGGGTTGTAAATGATGCCAAGTATGGTCTCTTTTTTTATCGTCAGCCCGAGAGATATGCAGCTATGAGGAAAGCCGTGAACGAAATTCATTGTGCCATCTACAGGGTCGATGATCCACGTCGGCTCGTCAGTAAGAACACATTTTGCACCGTCTGCCGTAGCCTCTTCCCCGATAAACTTATGTGTAGGAAAAATCTTCGCGAGACCGCCGAGAACTGTCTTCTCTACTTTTTTATCCACTTCGGTGACGAGGTCGATGTCGCAGGACTTCAGTTCGAAGGTCTCGCATCCACTAGTGTGCTCAGTCATAAGGTTTCCAGCTCGTTTTACTAATGCTAAGGCGACCTCGAAATATCCTTCGATGGTAGACTGCGACATTTTCACTGAAACTGCACGAAGAGGCTTTAGAACACCGCAAATATATTTATGAGCTTTACCGGCGAATTGCTATGCGTATACGATACACAGAGCAATCTATACTGCTATAAAATCGAACAAATAAAATAACCACAAATGACGAAATTCGCGAAAAAAGTGTCAAAGTCGGGCAACAAATCAATAATTACATTTTTTTACTCCATTAGGACAGGCAAAGCTATCTAAGCACATACAGCCATGTGAGACGAGGTTTTCTATCTAATAAGATCATTGACTTATACCTATGAATAAGATAGGCTCCCGTAGAAGACGCGCCGCTCGGTGTGCCTTACGACCGGGCGAATGGCTCTTCGCCTCCACTCCATCAGTCTGGACGCTGACCCTTACCGAACAAATGTAGTAAAGTCTCACGATCACGAGGATTTTTTTCAGAACACATCCTACCTCATCGCAAAAAAAGAGGGGGCAGAGTAGAGTGCCTAAAAGAGTGTTATATTTATATGAGATTTATTTTTAATATTAAGTTTAGTAAAAGAAAGCTGAAATAAATGTTATTGATGTTCAGCGAGGAAGCGGGAGTACTTTGAAGATGAAATTGAAGATTCACAAAGGTAGTATAGGTCCCTTCGGAACATAGGTAGTGTTTTCTATAAAACAGATACAATAAGCGTCAGCGCAGATGACGGAGTGGCGGCGAAGCGACTAATTTAGTATCAATTTGAATTCATTTTTATTTACTTCAACATATTATGATCCTGCGCGCTACTCCGAGCGCCGCCGATCACCACGCGCAGCTCTTGTTACTAAATTAATCGCTTCGCCGCCACTCCGTCGGTCTGCGCTAACCCTAGATATCATTTGTATGTACAGTCGACAGCAGATCAATGGTAACACTTTTTACTTTTGACAGTTGTCGTAAGACTTGAAATCGTACTACAAGTGTTACCATTAGTCTGCTGTCGACTGTACCATGGAACACATAGGTAAGTTGTGTCATTTCGTCCGATGACGTCAAGTTACATTGCGGCAACGAGAGTTGCGGTAATGGGAACGCGATGGATGTGGTGTGTGCGACTGTGGTACAGTCGAAGACAGAGATCAGTATACAGGGGGCCTCAACAAGGTTGAGATTTTCTCAACTAGACCGAATTTAATAAGCTAAACGTGAAAAAATTCTTGCAATAGGTCAAGTAGTTTTTGAGAAAATCTCAACCCTAAAAACTCTCCTGTACATCTTTCTCTGCGTTCCACCGTACGTGTGGATAGTCTCCGAAGCTCACAGAAGGGGTCCTCGAGGAAAACAAATGAAACAAATGATATTAAAAATCATGAAAAATTGTTTAATTGGCATACCAACTGATAACTTGTTACAACCTATGGCCAATTTTACAATTATATCAATATTGTTAATAATTAAATATAATATTTATGTAAAATATGTTTATGCTTCAATGGTTTACTTACATTTAAATTTTATATTATTATTCAGAAAAAATCTATATAATTAAAAAAGACAATGTATCATTCAATACAAATTAGACTTCGGTAAATAGTAAAAATGCTCGCAAAAATGGATGATCCTTTTTTATTCAAAGTGGTTAGGCCTCGGATACACGAGGCATAATTTTTACGTATAAGTCCACAATAAAAAAAACTAAGGCCACGATTTATTACTAGGAATCTTAAGTCTACAATAGAGTAAGCCGTATCATATCATAGCGCGTACCATCGCTTGGGAAATAATCAAATAAGTAATACCATCTCGCTATGTAAAAATTTACATTTCTAACCACCCCTTAAGGCGTATTTACACGAAGATGTTAAAACATTGTACAGACAACGGCCCGAACGCAGAGCGGATAGAGTACAGGAATGGAAGCGTTCCAGGGGCGAATTTTTTAATGTAAATTCGAAAACAGTTACACTACCTTATTAAGGTTCAGATTTTCGCAAAAACTACTGGACCGATTTTAATAATTCCTTTACAATTACATAGTTTTAACCTTTATCTATCTAACAGTGAAAGAATTTTTGCAATAAGTCAAGTAGTTTTTAAGAAAATCTCAACCTTAAAAAAACTATCCTGCACTTTATCGATCTTATGCACCCTGCCACACAGAGACCAGGCATTCTGAGACCGAGATTCAAGGACAGTCTTGAGTCCAAGCTTAGCGTCAGTTTGCTTTTACAACTGTCAAATTCCATAAACGTTTGACAGTCACACGCTAAGTTCGTGCTGGAAACTGTCTAAATCACGGCTCCATTTATCTTGGCTGTCTGGTAGAAATGTTGATTATATGTCTTTTTAATGATTTCTCTTATTAAAGGTTAAGTTATTTATATTTATTTAATAAATGGCGAATTAGAAAACAACAAAAATCAATCCATTGCAAAATGAAATTAACTAATCGATATAAATGGTCGCTCCCCACACTTTTTAAAGTAAAAATCGACTCCTGCGCATGTGATTCTCGCTCTCGGTCCGTGCCGTCATCTGTAGTAATTACAAAATCAGGAGGCACAACAAGAAATATTAAAATTCTCTGTTAAAACACCTATAAAAGACGTGATAACGAATTCGAAATACATTTGGAAATAATAAATGTTACTGAAGCTTCAGTTTATACTCTCACTCAACATTGAGCCCCGAAATATGTACCGAAAGTCTGGACACCCGATAAAAAAGTTGTCGTTGTCATATTCATTTTAACAAATAGACTGGACACGATATTACTACAATAATTTCGCAAGTTCGAAGTTACGTTACACTTGCAATTAACGAGATGAATCTGAATCATGCATTGTATGAGATTCTGATCTTGCATTGTATGACATTACTAATTCTGTTAAAAACACTTTTTATATAATATCAGAATCAATATTGAGTGAATAGATAAGCAAGGTTAGAATAGTTCTTTTTATCCAATTCGTTATCACGTCTGTTCACTCCGTGAAAAGCTTAACACGTTACTTAACATCTATCTTAAAAATTTGTATGGCAACTAAGCGCTCAGTGAATCACTGACTTTATTTACATGTGAAATATGCTTTTGAGAAGTTGAGCATTCTCAACCTGAGCAGAAGAATCTTGAGCCAAGATTTAAGACAACTTTGAGCCGGAATTTAAGACAGTTTATGACATTTGACCGAGCTCAAATTGTCCCGAAAACGGCCCATATTCGATCATAAGTACGCGAGCCATTTAAGAATGCTCAACTCCTCAAAAAAACTGTCCAGAGAATAAAAACCAGCGGGTAAAGAGGAAAGCCTGATGATGCAAGGGAGTCAAGTATTGTCGCAACAGTCTTTCTTACTCAGTCGCGTTAAGGTCTATTTTCAATGCTGACAGCATATTGTAGGCGTTAATTAATTTCGCTACTGTAGTAAGGTCGATATTCAGAATCTTTGAGAGCATTAATGTAGCTCGCTCTTACAACTGTCAAAATTCAATTCTATTTGACAGTTGTAAGAGTTTCTAAATATTCTACTCTTATTAAAAAGAGATAATTTCGCCAATGTCAAATTATTTAGAGTATTCAAATTCAAGTAAATTGAAAATTAAACATATAGTAAAAGCTATCCGCCATTCCCAAATGATGACGAATATTTGATCAAATCTCAGGGCTATAATAACACATCGATTGATTGACAATAGATTGACTCGAGTGATCAATCGATTGACTGACGAGTCACGAGATTAAAAGTCACTCAACAAAAATCCACTCCTGCGCAAAAAAAAAACCACCTCATTTCAGACTGTCAGCATCAAAAAATTAGCCTATAAATGCAAAATTGAAGTTTTCTACATTTTGCCACAATTAATAATACTTTTTTTTCTTCATTTCTCATTACAATATCACCCAATGAGTAATTTAAACATTTCACTTCGACTAAGTCTATGTAAAATTGAAAACTCAATTGAAAGGAATGTTTCGTTATTAATACTGTGTAATATGTACCAATTGTTGTATATTCTCAGACTGTTTAAATGCAGTTTACAAAGTTGAGCACCCTGTATTAGTTGTCTCACCGTCGGCGAGTAAGCGAGTAACTAACGGATATTTTCTAGCAAAAGAATCGTACAATAGTAGTACAAACACAAACACTTTATGTCATCAAAAAGAGCGGACTACGTCCTATAGTTCTGTATGAAATCGTCGCCCATACATATGTACACATAATAGGTTGAAATATATATTACTTATATTAAATAGTATCACCGGATATATAATATGTATTAGCAAACGAACTCTAAACAACCACAAAGATAAACCCACCTGGGGTTTAACTGTGGTTTAAACTTATATACTTGTAAGAATACTGTAATATTTTATTCAATAAATAAATAAAACATGTTAATTAGATAAAACGGGAATTACCGTGTTAAACATTTATTATTGATGTCTCGATATTTCGCCAGCATTGCAGCCATCATGGTCACGAGTAGACTGACGCGTTAATTCCCGTTTTATCAAATTAATATGTATACAAACCGTGAAAGTTTAAAAAGTAATAGTAGTAGTACCGTCGAAGACAGAGATAAGTATACAGGGGGTGAGGTAATAAGGTTGAGATTTTCTCAAAAACTAATGGACCGAATTTAATAATTCTAATACAGTTACATAGTTTTAGCTTTTATCTATCAAACAGTGAAAGAATTTTTGCAATAGGTCAAGTAGTTTTTGAGAAAATCTCAACCTTAAAAACTCTCCTGTACATCTTTCTCTGTGTTCCACCGTAGACTCGTTCAACGATCAAATATAAAATATATGGCGCTGAGCGATTATCGCTGCGTCTCTTTTGTTTGTACGGAATGTACTATCTGTTATACGTTTCTTTAGCTAGAAAATAGCCGATAGTTGCTCGCTTTACTCGCCGGCGGTGAGACGACTGCCTTAGGGTTGTAAGCGAAAATTGGTCAGTCCCTGTACTCAAATATATTGAGACTTTGTCCGATAGTCATATTTGAGCACGGACTCAACGTAAGCCCGCATTTACGACTGTCAAAATTGTATGACTGTGATAAGACCGAAAACATACTCAAAAGACTATCGGCCTCTCATATCAAACGAAACTAAAAATTCTCGCGCATATATTTGACGACACTGAATAATAAACTTTAAATGATTCGACTTTAAGTACAAGAGTCAATGCAGACCAACTCACAGACGAGGAAAACTGCGTCGAAATACAGTTTTGGTGATTTCAGAGTGTGGCACGCTAAATTTAATCGTCGTTAATGAGTGATAGTTACAGTTACAAAACACACCTAGTTTTTCGTTTAATGAGATTAAAAAGTGAACGACCATTTTTGTCTGTTTGTTAATGAATGACGGCGCGTTTTGGTAACATTACATTAATATCGACGCGGAATCGCCTGTTAGATCAATTTGCAGGCCATTAATTTTCTCGATGCTTGAATCAAAATATTAAAAGTGAAATAGCAATGGGACTGATCAATTTACCTTATCCTCTATAAAAGTCTCAAAAAATTCATTGAATTGTGGTCATTATACAATTTAATTTGCATGATTTTTATTTTATTTTATTTATAGTACACATTAAAGGCAAAGGGTGTAGATAGAATGCGTCCGCAGCGCTCAAGCGATACTTGGTCTATTATTCCATACAATCTCATTCGTTCTGACGTAGAAATAACACGAAAAATCTTAAGCAAGGTGTAGAATATTATTAAGTCCCTAAATTAATTAATTTCCGATGTTAAAAACAACACAAAACAAATAAAAAATGTGAATTTTTATCAGTTTCTTGAAAGGCAAAGGTAACTATCGACCGTACAGCATACGCTTTACAGTTTCTCGATTGAATTTTACAAATTAAGTTTTCTACACCATGCCTAGGACCCAGCACATACATGTTTATCGATAATACTATCGATTTACATCGATATCGATAAACTACACACACGGATAACAGAGCCGGAGAGGAGCCGCAATTTTCACTGTGTAACATAGAATTTGATGTTAATAAACGTTATTTAAAAGTTACGCGTTGGTTAAGCCATGGTTAACATTTTAATAACAGTGCCAAAGAATTTTAAAGATTTTTTTACATAATTAAGTAATAAACCATTGCGTGATTTTAAAAATAGCATTTATTAATAACATCCCAAAACTTTGTATTGTAAGAATTTTTAGTTATATTATTTAAAAAAATAAATATAATATCCAATTATCCTGACCTGTCCCCTTGCCATGAACTCTTATAGCAGGATTACTTCAATAATACTTTATTTCTACCATGACGACTTTAAAGTAAGCTTATTAAGGACGTCATTGTACGAAGTAACAAAGTATTATTGAAGTAATCCTGCTATAAGAGTTAATGGAAATGGGGCAGATTATTGAAAATTCTTTAAAATTACATAGTGTGTTACTACTATCTTACAGTACAAGATTTTTTACAATCGGCCAAACATTTTATGAGAAAATCTCAACCTTATCGAGTCCCCTTGGATACTTCTTTCTCAAGAACTATATGACTTATTGTAAAAATTATTTTACTAGTAGACATTTTAGACTACAACTATGTAATTGTAAAGAATATTCAGAAAACAGTCTTGTACTTTTTGAGTACCCAAGTCTCCTGTAAAAATAAATCCGTGTTCTATTCCCAGCTCTATTGTCTATGCGTGTTGTGTTTGTTGTTGTTACTCGACGCTGTTTGTTGTGTCGTTGACGTCGTCGTAGGACTCGTCGCCGGAGCCGCCGCCGGGCGCGAGCGACGTGCGCTTCATGCGGGACGACGACGACGCGCCGGAGAGGCCGATGGGACCGCCTTGCCGTCTGTGGACGATAACAATGTCAATTGTGGAATAGGAATATATCGTAGTTTATAGGCCATAGGCGAACGATTCGTACAGGGTGTTGTTTGGAACAGAGACCTTACCATGAAGTCTTATAGCAGGATTACTTCAATAATACTTTGTTATTTCGTACCATTGACGATTTTAAAGTAAGCTTGTTAAGTTTTGATATATTCTTGCATATGCGCTATGCGAAACGAAAATCTAAATGATAAAAGGAGCAAAAATTTTATTTCCCCAAATTGGATACGAATCACGATGGCTCTGTTGGAATAGAGCGTGCCACGGAATGGCGAGGTCCCGGGTTCGAATCCCGGTCGTGATGAAAATTTTTCTCCATTTATCATTAAGGACGTCATGGTACGGTGGAAAACAGAGAAAGGTTCAATTCAAAAAGTTTTCTACAGTCTAAATGATTTTTTTCTTTAATACATACCTAAATAAATACATTGACTGCTTATTAATTGGAAATTGAATTATTGGAATGTATAGAATTGGTGGATATTGGTTAATTTTGAATTTGAACAATGTCTTTTAATAATTATTGACATTGAATATTGTATGCCTGATAAGGTACTTGAACTGTGAAACTGTGATGAATCATTTATACCAACTGTCTATAATAACCATGTTCATACAATAAAAATTTCTGATTTCTGATTGAGGTGTACAGGAGAGTTTTTAAAGTTGAGATTTTCTCAAAAACTACTTAACCTATTGCAATGATTCGTTCACTGTTAGATAGATAAAAGGTAAAACTATGTAACTGTAAAAGAATTATTAAATTCGGTCCAGTAGTTTTTGAGAAAATCTCACCTTATTGAGACCCCCGTATACTTATCTGTATTCAACTGTACGAAGTAACAACGTATTATTGAAGTAATCCTGCTATAACAGTTCATTGTAAGGGCAGGGGTGATACTGTAATATACACGATACTGCTGCCAAAAAAAGTGTACCTTAATTTTTCATGTAAAAAACCACAATAAAATTCGTTGTTACATACACTCGTGGCCTATCGGCAGGGCCACTGACAGCGCACAGTTGCTGTCATTGTGCGGTACAGCTAACATCAGATCAAGTGTAACACTTGGGACTTTGCACCGTTCTTATTATTTGCGTAGTAAGATTTAAAATCTCACTGCAAGTGCATTGATCTGTTGTTGTTAGTACAAAAAACGACCGACAGTCGACAACTGCAACTTGTTAACGATTTTTATTATTTGTGGATTCATGAAAAATTAGGGTACATTTATTGTTTAATTTTTTATTGCAGCACAGTATCGTGTCACTCTTAAGTAGCTGATCGTTGATCAAAACCACACCCTGTATGTGATATGGATCGCGATCCGATAGACGCCTTCAGAATTATCAGAGTTCTAATTGTTATATTTAAAGACGATGATGTTCCATCTAAAATAGACTAAGATGATTGTATTATGTTACATTTTGTTAGAACACTGCCATCACAAAACAACGCCTTAAGAAACGCCAATTCGACCCAATTTGCGCAAACGTAAAACTAATACAATAGAAATAATAAAATCTTAGGTTAGCCAAGCGCTAAGGGCGTTTTCAGAGTCGTGCGGATTTCGACACGCACGCGGGTTTGCCCCGCCAAGCGTGACATATAGGGTATTTGACTCATTTATTTATTTATTTCATCAATCAAACCTCATAACATCTGTTTGTATTCTCTAGTTGATAAATTTTCATGTCATGTACTTATTTGCGATTACCTATTATTGGCTGCGTAGAAAATATGTTCTGTAACAACTTTAGACCATGCTGTACAGCTGTTGGTAATCCAAACATGTAAAATAAAATAAATAAAATAAAAAGAGTACAGTGAAATCAGATTGTTGTTGTTGTTCGATATCTCAACTAATACCGAAGATATTCCTGCGGGGCTATTACCGTTCTCAAAACGATCAAATCATACCATGTCATATCGAGCGTGACAGGGACAGTGATATAGCGCTGGTATAGCGGCGTCTCTGTTCGGCGCGCGATGACATGGTATAGATAGATTTCAACGTTTTGAGAACGGTAATAACGGATGGTCAGACATTCATTACAAATAAAAGACATTGCCACATTTCAATGGAGCTTTGCCCCACCTACAAAACTACGTGATCATTTAAGCTCTATCATTTTGTTGGGGACTTATTACAGGTTTCATATTGCATAATCATAATCAGTATCATTTTTTACTACTGTATAGAAGAATAACAAAAACAATGAATAAATCGCTTCGATTTCCTACTATTTTCTGAATTCTTAATTAAGCTGTTTTATTCGAATCGCAGCTTGTACAAAACTTTATTTTAAACCTATAATTTATAAAAAAACGGAGATATTTTTACATTTATTCGTTATATTGTACAACTTGCTGTTGATGGTGGGGCAGAATCTGGCATTATCACCTTGAAATTGTAGTTACCTATTCAAAATTATTTTACGTCTACGCAAATCGGGTTCAGTGAACAGTTTTAGTAATGGCACAGATCTTGTTAAAAGTCACATTCGAAGATTCACAAGTACATAATGTAGACAGCTGAAAACATAGACGACTTGAACTATTTTCAAGTTTTGAGTTTCAGATCATGTATTGTTAGAGCTCTAAGGCCGGTATTCATAGACGGTTTTGAGTGCGAGCTTAGTTCGAGTTCGGTCTTACAACTGTCAAAACTCTTTGCTGCGTATTCATATGTGTATAAGTTATTACACGATTTCAGGCACAGTCTCTTTCTATATTTAGCCTTTTTAGTGTGAAAGTAACTAACAGTCTAGGTGAAGTAAACTAGGTTTATTTAATATTTTATTTATTTATTTATTGTTTATTAGAAATTTCACAGCCTTATTTATTACAATTAATATTAGTGATTATAATTATATTAGCCAGTTAAGGGCCTTCATAGAGCCAACTAGCGCCGCCAATCTTAAAAAAATAATATCTTCCAATACACAATTTTATTAAAAAAGCGTTTATTACGATAAATACTATTTTTTAAATGTTTATTTATAACGTGATTCAATTTCGGTAAGTTGTAGTTCGCATAATTGCGAAAAACGGTCATTTTTGGTACATTTGTGAACTACAACTTAGCTTGTCGCAATTATGCCATGTATTGTATATTGTAAAACAGTAAATAGTTTTTTTTTTAAATTGATTAAATTGGATCATATTATTTTTTTAAGGTTGGCGGCGCTAGTTGGCTCTATGAAGGCTCTTAAGAAATTTCATAGATTACCATTAATTTTAGACATAGCTTTTGAATAAGTACCCTTGTTTGACAGTTATAAGAGCGAGCTTACGCTAAGCCCGTGATCAAAGTTGTCTCTGACTTTCGGCCTAAATTACACTTATCCGTAGTATGTACACGTCATGTAGTAGGTATACAGGGTGGCCTTGAATTCATTCGACAAAATTAATTGGATGGTAAGGCGTGTGACATACATTAACTTGCTTTGGAGAACATTTTAAGGTATTTTTTTGCAACGTTTCTTTCACTGGAATTTGATCTAATGGTTATTTCTTGGGGGCCATCCATAAAGTACGTTACACGTAAAGGGGGGCGGAGGGGGTCGACAAAGTGTGACATGGTGTGACCAGGGGTGGGAGGGGTATCTAGAGGTACTAATCGCGTAATTAGAAATATTAATTAAACTAAAAAATATTTCCAACTCTATCTTTAGTTATTGTTTCAAATATTTGATATAATGTTGATTTCATAAAAAAGGTACTTAATTTAAATGGAAATAAAACTAATTTCGGAACTGCTGTTTTAATTTAAAAAAAAATCGATGTGAAATTGCAAAACATGTGACGTCACACTAGGGAGGGGGAGGGGGGGGGGTCTCAGAAATGTTACCACCTGTGACAAGGGGGGGGGGGGGGCTCAAAAAATAATGAAATTCGTGTGACGTACTTTACTTTTTTGGCAGTTCTGATTTACTAAAAAAACGTTACCATTTCAATATTTATCATGAGTACAACCACCAGTTTCAATTTATCGAATGAATTCAAAGACACTCTGTACACGACTTTTATTCCATTGTACTTTTATACGAATATGTGTAACTTGATAGTAAACATGATATGGAAAGCTCGACCAGGACGACAGAGTAAGCGTAAAATTCAACCAGATCACTCGCTTGCCTTGGCCCGCCTCCTCTCCCTCCCCGCCCGCCTCTAGTCACTACTACTGTCGGACGACAACGAATACCTGTAGGTATTGTAATTCAATTGCCAATTAAACACGGTGGACATGTCCTAAAGATTATTTTTCCCATAGAAATTCAGGCATACACACAGTCATTGCATCAGCGGCTCCACTGAAAACGAGCGCTGCAGTAATGTCCAATTACTGCAGCACATGCTGAGCTGGAGACCTGTTTGACACCACACCAATGCACTATATTTTTTTTTTTACATTTTCGGAATATCAACAGCTGTAAAGTACAGTCGATGATTTACAAAAACATATTCGCAAATAAGTACTTGATATGAAAACCTTATAAGCTAGAGAGTAAAAATAACAAACAAACATACAAATAAACAAAAACCAAAAAAAGATTGAGCGTTATTGTCCGGTAGCATAAGTTCTATGTATCTCTTTTCTTTGTAATTTTTATTCTATGCATCTCTTGTGTACTGTGCTCTGTGTGTGTGTCAAATAAATGTTTTCTATTCTATTCTATCAAATGTTTATGTGTAGGTATATTTCAGGCTCGATTTCACCTAAAATGATAGGTACAGCTAACAGCAGATCAAGTGTAACACTTTGAACTTTGTACCGTTCATATTATCTGCGTCATAAGATTTAAAATCGTACTGCAAGTGTTACCATTGATCTGGTGTTGTCCGTACATTATGGTGCATAAAATTAAGAGGTAGCAAACTCGACATCTTACATGTCAACAGATAATTTATTCAACCTAGATTACGATGTAGCTCAATTCGAGCATATTTAGGAAAACTAGAGCCTAACTTCACACAATTGTGGTAGACTCGCGTACAATATTGTTAAACTGGAGTACAATTATGGCAAATTCGAACACAATATAAAATCAAGAAAAATTACAATAAACTTAAGCATTGATTTTGTAAATAGCCTATGTTCGTCCAAACACGAGCACACATTAAAGTAAACTCGAGCACAATTACAGTAAATTCGAGCAAACTTATAGTAAATTCGAGCAACTTATAATAAACTCGAGCACAATTGTAAAACTCGAGCATAGTATTAGGAACTCACCTGAGCTTGTTGCGCAGGTTGTTGCACTCGCGCGCGAGCGTCTCGTGCGTCTCGAGCATGTCCTCCAGCTCGCGCTGCGCCTTGCGCTTGCCGGCCTTCTCCCGTTGGACCTCCTCTTCGGACTCGTCCAATTGCCGTTTGAGCGCTTTCACGCGGACGTTCATCTGGGAATAATAATATGTCATATATTTGGCTACGAGTTGCAACAATAGTGTAACTTCAAATATCTATATTAGAACAAAACTGCAAAAAGGTACAGTCTGTACGTGGGATATTTTTTTTGAAAATAATACTTGTAAAGTATATTCGCTTAGTGTCGCGCTTTGTAGGTGGCGACCGGCGCGTGCCGCGCGTTTGTCAAAGAAAGCCGAATCGAATTCAAAGGGCGCCGCCTGCCGCGTACACCCGCGCGTTATTTCGCATTTCGTATCGAAGCATCGCAGTGAAAGGTTGTGTACCTGTATTCCGTTTGGGTGTACCGACACTATCTAAGTGAACCGACTTTATTGTAACGTAGGATCGATACTGATGACAAAAAAATGTCTGTCGAAGTTCAAGCATCAATTCAAAACTACTGAAAGGATTATGATGGGACTTTCAGTAGAATATATCTCAAATATCTGGGCAGCACATAGGCCATAAACCATTGCGGTATTGTGACGTGGAACCACGTAACTACAGAGGAAGGTCTGTCACCCAGTACATAGAAAGTGTTTCGTGAAGGTCTTATAGTAAACAGCGACGCATACGAAGTTGTTGTACCCAGCTAGTATAAATCGATAGTACTGCTGAGACCAAATCTACTCGCTGCGGGAAAACAACAACCAAAATTTCACGATGAATTCATGTAAAAGCATCTGAAACCGAAGTTACCTTTTCAATCTGTTCCTTGTACTGGTCGGCGTGCCTTCGCTCCTCGTCCAGCTGCAGCGCCAGCTCCTTGAGCTTCTTGTCCAGCTTGCGCGATGACTTCTGCTGCGCGAGGCGCTCGCGAGACTCCACCTCCAGCTGCTCCTCCAGGTTGGACACCTTCAGCTCCAGAGAGGTGATCACGCCCTGAAATATATGTGCTAGTTTAGACTAATAAGTAGTATATAAGGAATATTTTTAATGACTTAAACATTTTTTATTGCGGTTGATATTTACGAGCATATTATCCGAACACAAGTCATTGTGAGAATTCATTTCCCTGAACTCGAGCACAGTTCTACTTTAACTCGAGCACAATTATACTTTAACTTGAACACAATTATACTTTAACTCGAGCCCAATTATACTTTAACTCGAGCATAATTATACTTAAATCGAACACGATGAAATTCTACATTAACTTGAGCATAATTTCTCCCAAACTCGAGCCAATAGAACTAAAGCACAATTTCCCACATACCTTGGTCTTGGTGCGTGCGGCGGTCTCGAGCTCAGCCAGCTTAGCTTTAAGCTCCTTATTCTGCCGTTCGAGCACTAGTTTGCCGCTCTCCAGCTTTTGCGTGGCCGATTTCTCTGTGCCCAGTTCCATCGTCAGCTGGTCAATTTGGTTCTGTTGACAACAAATGTAAGTTCAAATAGGAAGATCAGAGATTAAGGATATGACAGGATTTAGGGTAGGAACCGTATTCATATTCTTCGTTTCTAAACCTTCAGAACATTAAAGAGCCAAGAGGGATCAGCGGTGTTGTTCTATAAAGTTAACATAGGTAAACTAGTTTACACAATTATGGTATACTCGCGCACAATTTTGTTACTGAGTACAATGGCAAACTCGAGCACAATTAAGTAAAATCGAGGACATTTATTTATGATAAACTTGGAACATACATATTTTAAGTAGTACATGTATGTCCAAACTCGAGCACAGCTATAGCAAATTCGAGCACAAGTATAGTAAACTCGAGCATACTCGAGCTCGAATTTGTTATAGTGTTGCAGAACAGCAAAGAGCCAAATGGGATCAGCGATGTTATTCTATAAAGTTGGCCTCGATGAAGGTAGCGTCGAATGACAGAACCATGCAAAGTATCTACATAAGGCCTAAGCCAGCCGTTGCGATCGCCTGTGGACTGCTGAATACCAGGGTACCCTGAGGAAGACCAAAAACGGGAGTACGGAGGTAAGTGGCAGAAATACTTTCTTAATTTCTACTCAATTTCCCCAACAAATGTAAATATTAAATGGAGATTTTTTTCGATACCACAATGTCATTCGACGCTGCTTAACTTTTCGCGATGTGGATGTTTTACCGCCGACGTGGGCGGCATCAATGAGTTGTGAGCTGTTTCCGCTCAAAGAGTTGAGTGCGTATTACCTGCGCCTTCCTATGCCTGTCGGTGAGTATCTCATTGTTAGACTGCTCCTCGTCCAAGTCCTCCTCCAGCGCCGATATCCGCGCCTCCAATCGCTTCTTCTCGTCCACCAGAAGGGTGCCCTGTAACAAAACATAAATATAAGAACGAAATCGAGTCGATTTGAATCGAGACTAAAAGTTGTTATTCACAAAATACGGTCTAGCCGGGTGCATTTCCAAGACGTGCTTATCATAAAATATATGTTTGTAACAAATAAACTCAAAAGCTACTAGACCAATTTCAAAAATTATTTTTCCATTACAATGTTACATTATTCCTGAGTAACATGGGCTATATTTATTATCACCCGTGCTAAGCCGGGACGGACCACTACTATTTGGCTTGATCTGAGCCAACTAGGGCCACCGTGGTTAAAAAAAATATTTATTTATTTATTGTTTATTAGAAATTTCACAGCCTTATTTATTACAATTAATATTAGTGATTATACTTATATTAGCCAGTTAAGAAATTTCACAGATTAACATTAATTTAAAAGATAGCTAAAATTATATCTTTCAATTTAATCACTTTTATTAAAAAACTAATTAGGGAAATATTAAGAGAGACCAAAGTATAATAAAAATAAGTATAAGTGTACCTTGCTAGAGGTGTTATTGAGTTCATCCAGCAGGTCATCCCTCTCCGCCTCCGCCTGCCTGCGCGCGCGCTCCGCCCCGGCCAGCTCCTCGGCGTGCTGCATCGCCTCGGCCTCCAGCGCCTTGCCGCGGCGCTCGGCCTCGCGCGCGGCCGCTGCCGCCTCCTCCTTGCCGGCGCGCGCCTCGTCCGCCTCGCGCACGGCCTCCTTCAGCTGCTGCTGGAGCTTCTTCAGCTGCTTAGTCGCGTCCTCCTTCAACTGTATATGTAATAAAATTGATTTAACTGTCACAGTAGATACTAAATTAAAATGTGTAAAGCATTCGTACAAGTGTTTCGCCTTAACTTTGAGCACCGTTTTTCATAACTCGATCACAGAAATGTGAACTCCAGCAAGGTGTCGTCTGAACTCTCGAGCAGTTTCTCGTGTACTCTAGCACAATATCGCCTAAACTCGGGCACAGTTTCTCCTTGACTCGAGCACCGGTTATCCTGATTTCGAGCACAATTTCTCCTGAACTCGAGCACAATTTATCTTGAATTCGAGCAGTTTCTCCTGAAGTCCAGCACAATTTATCTTAAACTCGAGCACAGAATTCGAGCAGTTTCTCCTGAACTCCAGCACAATTTATCTTAAACTCGAGCACAGTTTAGCCTGAACTCGAGCACAATTTCTCCTGAACTCAAGCACAGTTTGGCCTAAGAGTCATCCCCACCTTGTTGGCTAGATGCAGCGCCTGCTCGGCGTCCTTGAACTCTCCCTCCAGCTTCTTGCGCTGTGCGAGCGCCGCCGCGCGCTGCTTGCGCTCCTCCTCGAGCTCGGCCTCGAGGTCCCGCAGCTGCTTCACGATGCCGCGACGCTTCTCCTCGCCTTGCTCCTCTTTGGCCTGCAAAATTGTATCTATACATATAATAAGACTGTAAAAAAGTTGTGTCTGTACATTGGATATTTTTTGAAAAGAATAATTGTAATGTGTTTTAGGATCGATACTGATGCTAAATCACTAATTTTTAGAATTTTTGTCTGTTTGTCTGTGACTTTGTTGAAGTATCACGCCATAACTACTGAAGGGATTTTGATGGGAGTTTCACTAGGAGATAGCTGAAATATCCGGACAGCTCATACGCTATAAAGCCATAGCGGTATGTGATGTGGAAACCAGGATCCAAAGAGGAAGATCTGCCTACTGATCTCCTCTATCCTCCTCCTCTACGCAAACGAAGTTGCGGGGTACAGCCAGTTATTTATAAATACAATAAAGTCCTCGGTGGAACACAGAGAAAGGTGTACAGGAGAGTTTTTGAGGTTGAGATTTTCTCAAAAACTATCCCGATCCCGACATACCTGCAAGTCGCGTTCAAACTGCGCTCTCATGGCCTGCATATTGACTTCCAGCCTCAGCTTAGCGTCTTCAGTGAGCTGCAGGTCGTCTTCAATCTCCTCATTCTGGGCCTTGAGTTCCGCCAGCTGCGACTCGAGAGCACGCTTCGCCTTCTCGAGTTCGTGAACGTTTTTGTCCGCCGTGCCTTGCGTGTTGGCGAGCTCGTCGAGCTCCGATTGGAGGAGGCGTTTCGTGCGCTCAAGTTCTTCGATCTGTGGAAATTGAGGTTAAAAAGTAAAATTTCTTTATTGCAAGTAAGCACGTTTGTACATTTTTGCACGTCAATATATTTTTTGAATTTATATTTACACCACTTTGCAAGGAAAAGTGCCAACGCTGAGGAGAAAAAGCGGCAAAAAACTCTTTTTATCTCGTTATTGTTGTTGTTTATCTTGGGTTAATGCGAAAAATATAGAGCCAAGGTGGAAGGGTTGGCTTAGGTAGGTCTATATTTCATTAGGTCACCAGTGGTGGCGCAACCAGTAGTGCAACCAACAAAATGTGAAACTGTATGAAGAGTCCGCGAGTGTCCGCATGGTTGCTCATCCAATCACCCACTGGTGGCGCAACTATGGTGTCCTAGTGAGATAGTGTCGTAGACCGAGGAACACATATGTCGACCAAATTGACAATGTTTTAAAAAAAAGGTGCCGCACTTCAGCCTTCACCTAATTATCGTACCAGTGTCTGAAGATAAAAAACAAGAACAACAAAAAAATATTTTGGAAAACTAGAAACTAAGTACAGCGTAGTAACAACTTATTTGGACTTAAGTATCAATTACAGAAAGGCTGAATACTGTGCAGATGGAATTCTAGTGTCCGCGATAGGTTTCCCTGTGCTGCGGCTACCAGTGACTCCCGGTTACACCAGTGCGTATGTACAAGCCAGTGTTTTTGAGCAATGTCAACCACTTTTGCCTTCTGGCGGATATACTCGTTTCTTATTCTATCTAACAGAGAAATTCCAAGCATAGCTCTTTCCATAGCTCGCTGAGCGACTTTGAACTTGTGGGCCAGTCTCACAGTCAATGTCCACGTTTCGGCTCCGTAGGTCATCACTGGCAGGACGCACTGGTTGAAGACCTTAGTTTTTAGGCATTGTGGTATTGGAGACGAGAAGATATGACGTTTCTGGACCTAATACTTGCTTAAGTTAGTATCAGTTAGTGAATGGGTGGCTGATTACTTATTTGTAGAGAGTTGTATTGAGGTAAAAAAAAGTAGCATGCTCATGTTAATGTCTACAATATAGAAGATGCTTATGAGCTTCGACAAGAAACCTATACTCCTGAGCTTGTCTTGAATAATTATTGAAGCCAGTGTACCTTCTCAGCTGAGTCGTCCAGCTCGCGTGTGAGCGAGAGCACGCGCGTCTCCTTCTCGCGCGCCTCGCGCTCGGCCTGGTCGCGCTCGGCCGCGTACCGCTCGGCCACGGCGCGCTCCTCAGCCACAACCTGCAATTACAATCAATACATCAATACAAGTATCGAAAATTAAATGTTTTTCATTATTATTACAAAATAGACAAATTCATGATCAACTGCGAAATCAAAATTGAAATTAGTGGAAAAATAAAGTAACAGGCATTTACAAAAGTTGCGTTAGAAAGGGGCAAACCTAATTATTTGACATGTACCTAATTATATTTTATTGTAATTGATTGTAGTTTTGTAGTTATATTTAATTTAAACTGTAGTGAATATTTTTTAATTAGTATTTTAGCAATAATATTGTATACGCCTGGACAGGTAGGATTTAGCGAATGATATATTGTGCAAATCCATCTGCAAAATGTACCTAAATTCTGTACAATAAAGAATTATCTTATCTTATCAGAAACAGTATACGATGTATTGTGGCTGTGACGTCATACTGAGGTAGCACCATACAAACTTCATACTAAAGACCGTTTTGCTAAAAAGAGGTAGAGCATCCCCCCACCACTTGACTTAATCGCTTAATATCTTTGGTATTAGTTGAGATATCGAAAAACTGATTTCACAGTTCTCTTCAGCAAAAGCAAAAGTCGTAAAACATAAGTTGTTCAGTTACCGATACTGAACACCCCCCTTCGGCTTCATATACCCTTTACGTTACACCCCGTATAGGCTTTGTCATAGTTTTGTATGTCGATCGTGGCCTAGCACGTAAACCGCACGTCCGTACCTTGTCGAAGCTCTTCTGTTTCTTCTCCAGCTCGAGCACCTTCCCGCGCTGCGCCTCCAGCTCGATGCTGGCGTCCTCCAGCTCGGCTTGGATCTTCTTCTTGCCTACACAAGGAACAAACGAAAACAATTAGCAAATAATAATAAGACATCTCACGGAGCAGTCACTTCTCAGGCCAGTATTAATAAATCACTCTCAGCTCAAAAGTCAACCTTGAGAACGACCTCAAGATGGCGTTCCTATTAATAAACGTAACTTAGGTGCGAGTTTAGGAATCGGGTATCACGTGAGTATTAATAAACAAAACTCAGTAAAAGAACTGTCAAACTCACACTTGAGAACGTATTTGCTGATTGTAGGCGAACCGAGACGTTTACTTGGTTATTCCACTTGATAAAGACATCACGTGATACGCCCGTTACGTGACATTACGTGATTGGTTTATTAATAAATGACATATTTGAGATGGTGATCACGTCTTGAGAGTGTATCAGCTGAATTCGCTCTTGAGGTTAGAGCTCAGACTATTAATACGGGCCTCAGACACGTATATTCCACGTCGGTCGTCGTTATTATAGACCGTCAACGTCGTGCTTGCCGCTCCCACAGGGTAACAGAGGTTGTCGGGGAAGAGGTAACTCTATACAAAGCCGTGCCGTGCCCATACCGCCCGCAGCCCCGCCGAGACAGTATTCCCTCGCTACAGAATTTTTCGCTAGCAAATGACAATGCCAGATTCTGCCCCACCATCAACCGCAAGTTGTACAAGATAACGAATAAATTTAAAAATATCTCCGTTTTTTCATAAATTATAGGTTTAAAATAAAGTTTTGTACAAGTTGCGATTCTAAAAAACAGCTTAATTAAGAATTCAGAAAATAGTAAGAAATCGAAGCGAATTATTCATTGTTTTTGTTATTCTCTATAGGAGTTGCGAGAGTAGTAGAAAATGATACTGATTATGATTATGCAATACGAAACCTGTAATAAGTCCCCAACAAAATGATAGATACAGCTTAAATGGTCACACAGTTTTGTAGGTGGGGCAAAGCTCCATTGAAATGTGGCAATGTCTTTTGTACCGATTTCATGTCTATTGGGTAAGTAGTCTGTGACTCCGACAGAGTATTTGGCTCGCGTGTGAACGAGACTCCACTTACTCTTATCCAGCTTGTCGTTGGCCTGCTGCAGCTCGTCGATCTGCCTGTACAGCGCCTCCACGTCCTTGCTCAGCTTCTTGCGTTGCTCCTCGAGAGCCGCAGCCGCCTCGGCTTCCTCTTCAGCCTTCTTCTTGGCGTCCAGCATCTGCTGCGTCAGGGCGACCACCTGGAAGGGAATAAGGTCGAGTTTAGACGTTTTGTGTCGGACCGCTGCCGCATGTTTACTGTCGCGTCGTCGGCGACCATTGGATTCGACGGATATTATGAACCTGAAGTCTTTACCCTCCCGGACCTCCCGGGTTAAACCTAAGGTTCATAAATGTCCGATTCCCAAAAAGTTAGTTTTCCCATAATACCCGGTGGGGTGATCGCAACTTCCATCGTTATCGTAATCGCTTTAAATTTGACACATGGACACCATACATTGCTGCTATGTTTTTGCAAGTTTTAACAAACGACAACGAAACGCAGCAATGTATATCGTTCAAGTGTCAAAATTAAAACGATAATGAAAAAAATTGAAGTCGCGGTCACCCCCCGGATCCTGAATTGTATGGTTCCTAAAAAGTCCGCCTTCCCAAAACGTCCGCTTTTTCAAATTGTCCGGTTCCGTTGGTCACCCACCTGTTTGTCGAGGTTCCGCTTGCCCTCCTCCTCCTCCTCGAGCTGGTCGCGCGCCTGCTCGAGCTGCTGCTCCACATTGCGCAGCCGCGTCTGCAGCGCCAGCTTCTGCTTAGTCTCCTCCTCCAGCAACGCCTGAATAATCAATATAATATGTTATTTGCGGGTGAATAGGGTACAAATTAGAACACGATGAAAAAATTCTTGCCGTGGACAGGACTTCAATCTGCCACATTGTCATTCCGTGTTACGGATAATGCATAATACAAATTAAAAAAAAAGGTAGTTCTGGAAAGTAAGGTCGCGCAATGATTGGTCGCTCCCTGTGACTATCGGCCTAAAACTTGTGTCCGAGTCTGACCTGTATCTCCGTGTGCAGCGCGCCCGCGTTCGCCGCCTGCTTGACGGCGGCCGACGCCTTGAGCTCGGCCTGCTCCAGCTGCTGCAGCGCCTGCTCGGACTCGCTCTGCAGACGCACGCACTTCTCCTGCACTTCAGTCCTGAAACATCACAATATTATTAGGTTATTATAATTTAACAAATGCCTTAAGTCTTTACGTTATACTTTATTGCACACAAAATTATTACAAGAAAATATTTACATGATAATGAATGTACGTACATTGGTCGAGCTTCTCTCTAATAAAGAGATTTCTTCCAGCCTGGCTTGTCCGGGCTCGAGAGAATATAATTTATGATACAATAGACATACATAAATGTGTACATTATATAACTAATGATATCAAAGTGGGATAAATAAAGAACAATGGGTAATTTTGTATGGACCCCGTACCCACGTTGTAGCAACTTGAGACCTATGTCATTCGAAAGGTCTTTAAAAATACATAATTTTTTTGTATGGCAGCAACCTTGTAGCTTATGGGAGAACGCCGTTATAATGTCGAGAATGTTTCGAAAATTCACCCTTCGAACCATTGACGCGCGCATTTTCTCACGGCCCGAGTCATCGCGCGAGTGTCGTTCGGGTAAATAAAAGTGGCGTACGGCACTGTCCGACCTTTCTAGGTATCTGTGTACAAAAAAAGTCCAGTCAATACGTTACACATTGCCGTGAAAGGAGGACAAAAAACAAACACACTTTCGTATTTATAACATTAGTTGGGTATAGTAGTTTATGCAATCTGTAACAGCAATACCTTTTATATTAAAAAAAAATAATAATGATGGAGCCTAAAGACAGCTGCCAATGGTATCGTCGTCATCATCAGCCCGTATCAATCCACTGCTGCGGATGTAGACCTCTCCCAAAGTACGCCCACTCAACCCGATTTTCGGCATTCTGCATCCAGTCACTACTCGCTGCCAGCCACCTTGCGAAGGTCATCATTATATCCTGGTGAAGGGGCGTCCCATACTATGTTTACCCGTTCGTGGCCTCTATTCGATAACTCTTCTACTCCATCGGTTATCGCTTCTACGACAGATGTGACCAATCCGCTGCCACTTCAGTTTGTTGATTCTATAAGCAATGTCAACCACTTTTGTTCTCTGGCGAATATACTCGTATATTCTATCTACCAGAGAATTGAAAGGATAGCTCTGTCATAGCTTGCTGAGCGACTTTGAGCTTGTGGGCCAGTTTCACCGTTAATGTCTACGTTTCGGCTCCGTAGGTCATCACAGGCAGGACCCACTGGTTGCCTTTGTTTTCAGGCATTGTGATATTGAAGACGAGAAGATATGACGTAGCTTCCCAAATGCTGCACAGCCCAGCTGAATTCTCCTGTCACTCTCTTTCTCGAAGATGGTCCTAAGTAGACAGTCATATTGCTGAACAACTTCAAGGACCGTGTTATGGACTACCACTGGTTCCGGGATGACTAGATCATCGAACATCTTGGTCTTGTCAGCCACCTCGAGAATGTTATCCATCCATTTGATGGAGGGCGTGCTACGCTACATTTATCCGATCGTGGACTGTATTCGCGGAACTCGTCTACCCTATCGGTTATCGGTTCTACGACAGATGTGTACAGACCACTGCCACTTCAGTTTGCTGATTCGCTGAGCGACCTTGAACTTGTGTGTCAGACCCACTGTCAGTGTCCACGTTTCGGCTTCATAGCTCGCCATTTGGCAAGACGCACTGGTTGAAGACCTTTGTTTTCAGGGCTTTCTAGTATGAAAACGAGAAGATTCGATGTAGCTTCCTAAATGCTGCACAGCCTAGCTGAATTCTCCTGCCACTCTCTTCTCGAAGATGCTCCTTTCCAGCTGCAGAGTTTGTTCTAAGTAGACGTCTTCTTCTTCTTCTTCCTCAGCATACAGCAGCCCACTCCTGGGCATATGCCTCTCCATGAATTCTCCATGTGGCCCGATCCCTAGGTTGTCTGGTCCACACCGAGCCAGCAACCCTTTTGATGTCGTCGGACTATCTGGCCGGTGGTCTGTCCACGCTTCTTCTACCCGTCCGGGGTCACCGTACCGGGGGTCCGTTACACCGTATTGAGTGGACTTTTTTTGTACAGAGATATCTAGAAAGGTCGGACAGTGCCGTGCGCCACTTTTATTTACCCGAACGACACTCGGGCGACGACTCGGGCCGTGAGAAAATGCGTGCGTCAATGGTTCGAAGGGTGAATTTTCGAAACGTTCTCGACATTATAACGCCGTTCTCCCATAAGCTACAAGGTTGCTGCCATACAAAAAAATTATGTATTTTTAAAGACCTTTCGAATGATATAGGTCTCAAGTTGCTACAACGTGGGTACGTTTTGACCCATCTTCTTTAATGATGTATATAATTACTTAATTACATACTTACTATAATCAAAATAAACCCCTAATTCATTAAACATAAACTACATAAATAAAATAATCACATAAACTACATAATATATATGCATACTACTTAGGTATTGTAGTGAGATAGTACTCCTTCAGTCTCTTAAACACGCCAATGGAGGAGCTGTCTTCCGCTCATCTCTGTACCGACTCAGGCCAACCCTCTCAAATCTATATCGCGGTGCTTGGGGCGATTTTAGCCCACAAGTCGCTCGACATCTGACAAACATGGCCATCCGGACTTTCTTTTACCAAACCTTGGTCAAACATTAATCTAGCCTGGTAGCATACCTAGCGCGCTCCAACTCCTGCCGCCAACTCCTTGCGCACTTCAGTTCAATTTCCAACTTTTATCATACCTCAGCCAAACATTCGTTTAGTAACCTGCCTAATACCTACTGCACTCCACCTCATGCAACATGGCTGCTAACTATTCTTCTAGTTCTTTCCGTGGTCAAACCTTGGTCAAACACATTAGTAAGACATTTGCACAGGAACATACCTAGCCCGGAATAGATATTGATACTCGAGCTTACTTTACATCAGCTACTATAATTATTGCAGTCCCAACAGGTATTAAAATTTCACTTTTTAAACTTTCACGGTTTGTATACATATTAATTAGATAAAACAGGAATTACCGTGTTAAACATTTATTATTGATGTCTCGATATTTCGACAGCATTGCAGCCATCATGGTCACGAGTAGAGTAAAATGTTTAACATGGTAATTCCCGTTTTATCTAATTAATAGGTATTAAAATTTTTAGTTGATTAACTAGAGTAGTTAATCAACTAAAAATTTCACGGAACTCAAATTAATTAAAGACCATCTATTTTATGAAGATTAGGGTTTGTATTTTTATTTACTATAGGGTTCCACCTTTCGCAGCTTGCCCGCCAACCCTAGTTTTAGTTTTCTTTCATGAAACCTTGGCAAACACACTGGCCAAACATATGCCTAGTAACTCACCTAGCGCGTTCCACCTCCTGCAGCTTGGCCGCCAGCTCCGCCAGCTGAGCCTCGGCCTGCTTGCGGCGCCGCTCGCCGTCCGCGCGCGCCGCGCTCGCAGACTTCAGCTCGGTCGCCAGGTCGGCGTTCTCGGCCTCCAGCACTTGCTTCGCTTTCTCCAGAGCTGGAATAACGTCACAGGCAATTCTTAATTACTTAGTAAATTCGATGGATCATTGACATTTTGACTAGACGTTCCAATGAATATAAAAGTTGTGAGATTTCATACCACACTTATATTAGATAAATTTGATAATTTTGATTGACCCTAATTATTATTAAAAAAAATTATTTAATAGCCTGCAATGTCCCACTGCTGGGCAAAGGCCCCCCAACCCTTCCACTCATCTCTATTCTGCGCAGACTCAGACCACTGTCTCATAAAAACGTCAAGTTTGTCTCGCCATCGTTTGCGGGGACGGCCACGTGGTCTTTTCGCGTCATGTAAAAAGAACGCTGAAAGAAAGTGGAGGGGTTGTGTTTGCGCATGGGTAAAGCAAAGGTCGACTGACGAACCAATAGCGCACCGGCAAGCATGCAGCGCGTGACCCGCCCCCCGCCCTCCGCGCGCCGCACCTCATACCAACAAATAGATCGATAACTCGCCTAATGCGCAGCTTGACCGCCAGCGTTCTTTTTACATGACGCGACCTGTAACAGGCTCTAGTTTTACTAAATTGTGTTTCTGTCCCACCTAGCCTAAAAAAATACGAGTTTTTTAACAGTTCCACAAATAATTACAGATCAAAGTCTCGTTCTTTCTCTCCGGCGACGAACTCTTACTGGTCCGGTGTTGCCAATAGTCCCTGGCAGATGAAAACGAGTTCCCGTCGTCTTGGGGAAACGGACTCTCCACTTCAAAATCATCATCCTTCGACAGACCGAACTTCACGTTTTTCTGCCTACGCATAGCACTCGCCATAGTAGCACATAACAATAAGAAAATTTGATCAAAATAAATAAAAATTTCAACGTAAATTGCTCGTAAAGTGTTTTGTAGATAATTTCGAAAAGTAGTAATTGACGTATGTTTGATCGACGTCAAAAACGCAGTTTTGGAATTTGGAATACGATATTTTCTTTTGTAGTTTACACTTTACTTAAAAGGAGTTTGTTTCACTGATTAGAGATGGATGTTTCAGAGGTAATGTTGGGTCAGACGGGAACCGCGCCAACAAAGGCCAAGGACAGGCGTTGGCTGCCGCGCAATGTCGCACATTCGTTGGTCTTCGGAGATACGTTCAAATACGGTCGTTATTCGTTGGCTCCGAATCCATAAGGTTGGCGAATGTTGCTCAAAATTAATGAAAATGATTCCTCGTCGCCGATGACAATATCGCAACCGAAAATACTCGCTACTTACTGTCAAGTAATAATTGTTTTAAGTTTTTAATTTATATTCCTTAATATTACGCGTATCGTGTGCAATGTCTGTGCACTGATTATTTTATTCGGCAACAGACAGTTACATAGTTACCGTAACTGATTAAAAATAAGGTAGTTAAAAGACCTATAATAAATATAAATATAGCTAAATTTTTTCCCATTATTCCATGCTCGGCGATCAGTTTTAAATGATGAAACATTTCAAGCCATGGTCAGAACTTGAACCTGTCACTGACACACTTTCATCTGAGCCCCCTCCGTGTCTCGGAAAGCACGTCAAGCAGTTGGTCCCGGTTTAGTTTTAGTTTTGAAAGTTCTTTATTTGCATAATGATACAATAACATGTATACCAAAAACATTGCAGTGGCTTACATTAACTTAAAAATTTAAATTGTTTCTCAGGTTACGAACCTCTTAAAACTTGTTCACTGATCTTAATTCACTACACTAGTTCACATCACAATAATATTTTACAATAATGCAGTTGTATGCGCATTTTAGTTAAATGTACATATATACAATAGTTGGTCCCGGTTGCTGTCGCTCGGCAGCAGTCGTTAGGCCACATTAGAGGCCTCCGAGCGGCCTGAATAACTCTGACAAATAGGTTTGGTTAAACTAACCACACGAAAAATGAAGACCTGTCATTGAATGACGAGGTCGCAGGTTCAAATCCTGAATACGGCTAGAAATATTTCATCATTAACATAGCTGTGAAGAACAATGCCGTTTTTTGAAAGAAATGTACTAGGGTCCTTTTTATATTACATTTCTACGGTATTAATAATAAAGGTGTTCACACATGCACCCTATGTACTGCACTTACCCGCCTTGGCCTTCTTGATCTGTTCATGTTGCTCGTTGAGCTGCTGCAGCTCCTGCGAGTGTTTGTGCCGCTGGTCCGCCAGCGTGCCCTCGTGCGACGCGGCCTCCTCCTCCAGGCTGCGCTTGAGCACGGCCACCTCTTGCTCGCGCTTGGAACGAAGCTCTTGCTGGGCTGGAAGAGATAGATGTTGGTTAGATCAAGATAATTAAAGACTCAACACAAAAACTTTTCTGTTTCAAATCCAATACTTACCAGCAGTAGTATCAAGCGAATCCAACAACTCGCTCTTCAGAGCCTCAAGTTCCTCGTTGAGATCTCGGCGCAGTTTCTCGGCCTTCGTCCTCGCGGCTCTCTCGGCCTCCAGGTCGTCGTGCGCGTCCGCGAGGGCCGACTCGGCCTCGCGGGCGGCCTTCTGCGCGGACGCGCGGTGGGCACCCTCCTCGTCCGCTCGGCTTATAGCTGTTGCTAGCTCTTCTTCGCGTTTTGCTGTGAAAAGGAAAGTACATTTATTTATTTTGGTAATGGACTCGACAGTTCGTCATTTGCCAATGTCATGTTACAGAAAATTCAATATATAATAGTTTTCTATCTTCCTGCAGAGGAGTCGCCGTAGCGTCTTCAGACTGGGTAGCCGCGTCTTCATCCAGAGGAGACGCCGTAGCGTCATCACTCTGGACGAAGCAGCTCGACAGTCACGTTCACTCTTGGGAACTCTTGATAAAAGCTTGAAACTTCAGATCTTGCTCAAATTATTCAATAAATTCACCATACTGTCATTCGCGAACATTTTCTGATTAACTTAAAGTGATATTAAACACAAAATAACCACTGTAGACATTATAACAGAAATTATCAAATAATTTTGCAACCGCCATTTTCAAGAGAACTTGAAAGTACATTTTTCGTATTACTTGAGAAGCGCCCGAATCAAATAATATCGAACGTATAATTTGTGAATATTATAATTAACACTGCGGTGTGGTAGTCCCCAAATCAACGATATAAAATTACTGACATGTACACTGTACAGTCGCGAGCACGCCAAACTGAAACAAAACATCATTAAACCCAAGTACTCACTAAGTACAATCTGCAACTCCTCGACCTGAGCCTTCCTCTCCGCGAGCTGCTCCTTCACGTCCTGCAGCTCCGTCTCCAGCTTCCGCTTGGAGCGGTCCGCCTCTTGACGGAGTTGGTGGTCCTGGAACACGGGGTAATTCAAGACTCCAGCTGGTATATTATTGGGTTGAAAATGCCTTGGTTTAGGATTTTTGCTACAATCTTCCAGAAAATGTTCATTCCCCAGTAAATTACCGATATGACCGGGGTGTCATTCATGGCGGACTTACCTCAGGGGCGGACTTACCCATTGGGGTGTTATTTTGGGTGATGTCAAGGAGAATTATTTTTTCTCCATTTATCATTTAGATTCGAATTGATAAACGTGATTTAAAGTTACGCCACCTTTTAGGCCCGCTATCCCTTTGTATCTTAACCTTTTTTAATGAAGTGTGAAAGGGATAGCAACACGATTTAAGGGAATCGAGTATTAACTAGTTTTATGAGACAGCTTAAAGTTTAGAATCTACACATCAGTATGTATAACAGAATTCAGTCAATAGAGCAGAGTCTGCATTTATGACGAAGACTATAGCCGTAAACAGTCCTTACCTTGATGAGTTTCTCCTCCAGCTCCGCGATGGCCGACTCCTGCTTGGCCTTCAGCTTGCTGAGGTGCTTCGCCTTCTCCTCCTCTTCAGCCAACGCTTGCGACAAGTCGTTGGCTCGCTCCTCCAGGATCTATAACACATAATTTTAGAATAAAAAATAAAGTGAGCCATTACTACAAATTATTCTAATTACCGACTTCAACAATATAAGTGAGTGATATCCGTTTCCATTAATTATACAGGGTGTAACATAAAGGGTATAAGAAGCCGAAGGTTTTGTTCTAAGACTTTTCGATTTTCGCAAAGTTTTCAAAGTCAAAGTCAAATTTCTTTATTGCAAGTAAGCACGTTGAGTACATTTTTGCACGTCAATATATTTTTATGGAATTTACATTTACACCACTTTGCAAGGAAAAGGTGCCAACGCTGAGGAGAAAAAGTGGCAAAAAACTCTCAGCAACACATCTTTTAAAACAATGATTACTTAATTACTATACAGTACGTAACTATTACTATTGTTAGTAAGTTTATCCCTCATCCTCACAAAAAAATTAATTTTATTTTTTACCTTTTTCACCGGTCAGCTGATCGATTTGTATGACATTAAACTTTTTTTTCGAAAAGTCGTAGAACAAAAGTTGTTCAATTGCCGATATTTAACACTCTCCCTTCGGCTTCATGTGCCCTTTACGTTACACCCTGTATAAGTATAGTATCACAATGCCCAGGAAAACTTAACTTAAAAATCAAAACCAAACCCTTTGGTTTTGATTGTCTCTCTCAGCTACAGCTACAAAAACCACGATCAAACCCTACCTTCTTCTCCTTGACTAGTTTCTGGTTAGTGTCGTCATGTAACGCCAGGTCCTCCTCCATCTTCTTGAGCCTGGCATCGCACTGCACGCGCTCCAGCTGCAGCTTCTGGCGAGCGGCCTCCTCCTCCTCCAGCTGCTCTTCCAGGTCCTGAGGGGGAAATGACATATTGCTTAATAATCCTTTTCCGTTGTGATATATTTCAATTTATATTATTGGTTTTGAATAAGCTCCTGCTTGTGGGCTGTCATACTCCACTCACCTGTATGTTGAGCTGCAGCCGCTTCTTCTCCTGCTGTAGCAGGTTGCAGCGCTCCTCCTCCTCCTCGATGCGTCCCTCCAGGTCATGCAGCAGCTCCTCCAGCTCCTGCTTGCGGGCTGCTGCGCGCGCGCGGCTCTCCTCCGCCTCGGCGCATAACTCCAACTCGGCCTGGGGGAAAAGGACACATTAGTTATCATCATTTTTGATTTTTGAGTCACTGTCACAAATAATCAGGTATTTATTTATTGAGTATTGTAGGTATGTTTAATTATTGTAATCTTCATTATTAATTTTATAAGTATTATGTTAGTGTTAAATTATATATTGTATGTAGGTATACTATAAGTGTATGTATGTATATTATGATATTGTAAATTTGTTTATCTTATATTATGCTCAGTATGTATTGAGGTTTATTTGTAAGTAAGTATGTTGTTTTGTTATCTATAATAAGTATATTTTAACCTTACGTGGGAATTATTTTTGGTTTAAATTGTGTTATCTTACTCGTATCTTATTATTATTACACCTGCCTCTGCTTTCTCCGCATGCCCAAAGGTCAGCTGGTAGATAAGGCCGCAAGGCATTAAGCTCGCCTTTTGTACACAATGTGTAAAAGCTTAAATAAATAAATCATATGGCGTGCTACCCTGCTGAATCTGCGCCTTGTCTAGAATCTGATCAAATTCTTTCACCTGTAACTATTCGCCCAGCTGTACCAGTCTGTGTAATGTTACTCCTGATAATAATAAATCTACTACTCCTCCCTAAGCGTTGTCGCAGACGTAACACAGCCGAAAGGGATAATGGCCGTTTCAACTCGAGTCGTTGAGTATTCTTTGTTGAAACTCCATACTGCAACGCTCACTAATCGCCTCCGTAACGGCATCGCATCAAGTATTTTGACAACTGATTGACAGCGAGGGGCGAGGCGAGGCGATGCTGATTGGGTCCGTGTGCTACACAGACCACTTACCCCATAGACCTGTAACAGGAGGGCGCCCGTTTCTGCCCGCACATGAGCGCAAAATTGCTTCGCGACACGCGTAATCTTGATATATGTAAACGGGTTTAATATGGCGCCCCTGCCCCCCGCTTCGTCTAATTGCGCCTATCGTTTGACAGAATTTTTCGCTTGCAAAAGACATTGCCACATTTCAATGGAGCTTTGCCCCACCTACAAAACTACGTTAACCATTTAACCTGTACCTATCATTTTGTTGGGGACTTATTACAGGTTTCATATTGCATGATCATAATCAGTATCATTTTCTACTACTCTCGCAACTCCTATAGAAGAATAACAAAAACAATGAATAAATCGCTTCGATTTCTTACTATTTTCTTAATTCTTAATTAAGCTGTTTTTTTCGAATCGCAACTTGTACAAAACTTTATTTTAAACCAATAATTTTAATAAAAAACGGAGATATTTTTACATTTGTTCGTTATCTTGTACAACTTGCGGTTGATGGCGGGGCAGAATCTGGCATTGTCATTTATACCGATTTCATGTCTATGGGGTAAGTGGTCTGTGGTGTGCTACAATGCTAATCAGCCAGAACTCGTCCTAGCTATGATAGGGCTTAGTGCTTGTTGACATTAAACTCGCGGGCATGAAATATCAAACATATGGCATAGTATGAGTGTTCACGGACGAAATGCAGTAGTGGTGTGTGTAAGTCCACCGTACCAGCGTATTAAGCAGTTAGCCTGCCATAATTGGTCCCCAAACTGACCTGCAACTGCTCCGCCAGCTGCGTCTTCTCCGCGCTGGCCTGCTGGAACTTGTGCTCATACTCCTGGCAGCGCTTCATCTGCGTGTCGAGCTTGTCCCGTACGTGGCGCAACTCGTCCTCCTTCTGCGTCAGCTTCTCCTCCTGCTTAGTCACCTCTAGGAGCGGCTTCACCTGGGGACGGGGTTAGGGAACGTTTTAATACAGCAATACACTACATACAGTATGTAAATCTTCTTTGAACATTTTTATTATTATTTTTATACTCGATTTTGGAGCTATTTTATTTAGACAACTAATTTCAATATTTTATTTATTTATATAGTAGTAGTTTTTTATTATTATTAATTCAAAAAGTAGGCTGTATAGATTTTATATGCCTTTGCTGAGTAGAAAGATAAATAATGATTGATAAAAAAAAAATATTGGAAGGCGTATGAGTTTTTGCCGTATATAGTCAGATATAGCCTACCTTTATAGGTCCAATTAAAATAAAATAATCGCAAAGTTTGAAGAATAATGATTATTAAAGTAAAATCTCGAAATGGTTTAGGAAAGAGCTCATTAAAAATTTTCTTTACATATCGAATTAGCACTCATATATTCCTGTGATCTAAAATAATAGACGATTTTGGTTTGATATATTATAAATCTATTATATACTCACCTAGAAATGCAAACAAGTTCAACATAACACTAACATGATCTAACAATACTTTACCCAAGTAAATATCTAAATACTACACGATTCTACACAAAATATAGTCTATTGAACATGTAGGTCTCGGGCAGCTTACATAACAGTCGAGAAATACTAGTAAACGAGGTTGTTTTCAAAATATTGCATTACTATAATTAGATTATTATACCGTCGTGACTGTACTCACGTCAGTTCTCGGTTATTTTGAAAACTTAGCCAAGGAATCTAATGAAATCATTACTATGACTGTAGAGCAGTCTTTCTCAAAGTGGGCAATAACGCCCAGCAATATGCTGAGTCAGCGCCCTTTCATTACTGCGACACACAGACAGTATGTACCTAAAACACTTCATGGTACTTTCCTTAGTGTAGTATATCTATCTGTTCTCCATGTTTGTACCTTCTTTTGTGTACCTATGTATTGTAGTGTGTTGCAGAAACGAATAGATGTTTTATCTATCTATCTATCTATCTATCTATCTATCTATCACTTGTGGGCGCTGGAGGCCTAGAAGGGGGCGCGCCGGCGGTAAGAGCTCCAGAATTATTTTAGAACATCCAGACTAATATAGCACAAATTAAATTTATTAAATTAATAAATGTCATTGCGGTTTTTAAACTGCGGTAAAGTAAAAAAAAATGGGGGCGCTGAAAAAGAATTGATTTTCAAAGTGGTCGGTAGACGAAACAAGTTTGAAAACCTCTGCTGTAGAGGATATACTAGGAACTATGAATATTAAACAAATATAGGTATTTCGTTGTTGAACAAAAATAACTATCCAAAAAGGACCGGAAAAAAAATGGTAAATATTTTAAGTCTGAGGAACATGCTTACTTACACATTCATACATAAACTCACGTGTGTTAAAGTATTATGGTTTTAAATCTCACCTTGATATAAAGCCTCCACCACTGCCAATTCCTCAGCTTGAGGTACGCTGCACAGTTCCTCTGGATGATCCTGATAGCGTTCAACTGCTGCATTCGCTTCTGGTAATTCCTCCTCGCTAGGAAACCTCTGCAGAACGCCTGGAAGTTCACTATCAGATCCGTGATCTTGTAATCTCGTTCTTCTTCCAGATGAGCCAAGACTCCAGCTCTGAAGAAGATCTTGGACTGTCCCACGCGGAATAAGTTGTGGTCCAGTTCCAATGAATCGATCATCTGCTCGCAAGCCTTCTTCCCGTCCATGAAACCCTTCGGGATAATGTTCGGGGTCAGCAGCTCGTAGCGCTGACGGAATTCCTGGAACGGAATGCGGTTCGGGAAGCCTTGTCTGCAAATCCTGATGCCTTCGAGTACTCCATTGCATCTCAACTGGTCTAAGACGAGAGGTGCTTCGATTTTACCAGCTTTCTTCTCGTGATTGGGGATGATACATCTCACGAAGTTAGGGTTCGTATTTCGCAGCGTGGCCATCAGTTTCGTCAGCTGCTCCTTGTACAGTTGGGACACGGTTCTGAACATTCCCTTGCGTGTTCTCGCCCCAAATTGGGTGTCGGTCATGGCTTGCTGCGCCATGCCAACGATTTCCGCATCCTTCCATATGTGGCACACGAAAGGATCCTGAGAAGACTGCAAGCAGGATACGACGTTCTCATTTAGAGGGTCCATGTTCTTCATCAGCCACTGAGCGGCGGAGTAGTCCACTTTGCCAGCGTAGTGGATGATGGCGAAGTCAGCCACGCCTCGGAAGTCCGTCTTCATGAATTTCGGGTGGACGGAGTGAGCGGAAACCAGCTTCTCAACGAAGGTTTTGTCTGTGGCTTTGGGGAACCAGCATTCCTCATCCAAGAGAGCCATAATGCCCATCGGTTTGTCGATGAGGTCGATCGTGGGCTGCAGATCGAGACCGAAATCGATGAATTTCCATTCGATGCCTTCTCGCTGGTACTCCTCCTGTTCGAGGATGAACATGGTGTGGTTGAAGAGTTGCTGGAGCTTCTCGTTCGTGTAATTGATGCAGAGTTGTTCGAACGAGTTCAGTTCGAAGATTTCGAACCCGGCCATATCGAGGATACCGATGAACGACGCTCCCTGCCTCTTGGTTCTATCCAGGGACCTGTTGATCCTGTTGACCAGCCATCTGAATAAGCGCTCGTAGCAAGCCTTAGCGATGGCTTCAACAGAGAACTCGACTTGTTCTTTAGTCTGTGCTTTCGTGACGAAGTCGCGCCCGACTTTGATTCTTGGTTTGAGGAAAGCTTTGGTCATTTCCGTTACAGAGAGACCTGGAAGAGAGATAAAACAAGTTGTGACAAAGAAATCAAAGATAGTAGACGGGTGTTTTAAATTCAAGATCTATCCATATTAAAGCAGAAAAAAGCGAAAAATGTAAAAGAAAATTATGTGAGAAAATTACAGTGTAATTTGCAAGAAAATGTTAGGATAGGATTGAAGAGTAAATGGATGTAAATGCAAAAAAGAAAATGTAATATTTGAGGTACAATTTACATTATACTGATGTATTATAATGTTAACGAGACAAACCGGAATTATCGTGTTAAAGGCAGTGCAATACTGCAAATATGCCGCCATCGTGGTTACGAGAAGAGTAATACCTAAAATATTTATGTTAAAAATCCCGTAATATTGATATCGGAAAACAAATCTTACCGAGTAAATGCGCGATCTTCTGCGCAACAGTGTTGTCGGGCAACGTCGCCTGATCCGAGTTCCTCTCCTGCCGGAACTGCATGGACCCGAACAGCAGCGTCGCGGACACTATCCTGAATATAGAATTGAAGTCCTCGTTGTTCATCCCCATGATGTTCATCGACTTGATCGTCGCTTGGAACTCTGCGGAGTCATCGATCCCTGGTACCGGAATGGCGGCACCCATCAGGAACGGGTAGCTCTTCGGGTCCTCGAGGATGTACTCCGCTCGCTGTTCAGGAGTAGCGCCCGAGAGGAGCTGGTAGAATATGTGGAATGCTCGTTCGTCCTTCGCCTGTCGGATTGCTCTCGACTTCTCCAGTAAGTACGTTTCGATGTTCGCACCGGCTATGAAGCCGGACGCGTCGAAGTTTATCCTAATGAATTTGCCCTGGAATTTAAAATAAAAAATTAAGGTTTAAAACTATAATATCGAAGTTAACGGAGTCGGTCATATCCTTGATATTGATGGGGTGACGGAACCGAGAACGAGCTGCGGAAGCTTCGGTCTCATGACTAGTGCAACAGACCGCGCGTGAAAGGCTGCAGAGGCGCTCTAAGGTGTGGGAGGCCAAGATCCCTTAATTACCGGAGTAAGTAAGTAAATCGTGAGGAAACCTGCACCTTTAAGTTCAGAGTAAAATCTGCTTTACCATTGAACATTTGTAACTTTATTGGTAGCCTCAAATAGGGTCAAAATTTGTCCTAAATATTTACTGCAAGCGTAGACGCATCCACTAGTAATTTTTAATAGACATGTGTCATGTATGTATTGATGAATTTTTTTTTTAAATTACTTACAAATCTGGAAGAGTTGTCATTCTTGACTGTCTTGGCGTTGCCGAAAGCTTCTAATATAGGGTTGGCTTGCAGCAATTGTTGTTCCAATTCACCCTATAAAAGAAACATCGTTATAACTAGTTTCTTAAACTAAAGCCACTAAAACACCACAAGCATTAAGTTTCAAAACAAAAACCAAGCGATTGCTCTTCAACAAGCGATTACAAAGGTTCATTCTCAGCCTCATAATAAAATAAAGTTGACAAGTTAGCAAAGAATATGCAAGTGTGGCTAAGAATATTTGATTTCTAAACATTCTCTGCTAAATTGTCAATAGATAAATTAATATAATGCATTAATAATACTGTGATTTCACATAAAACATTAGGGAAAGATGAATTAATTGTGAATTTATGATAGTAAAAGTGTAATAATAACCAGGTGTTGGATACAAATTATATGCAGAAACTTTACAAAGCGACAGACTTAGCATTTACCTCGAATGTGGGCCCATTGCTCTAAGGAAGGTAGCGTGAAATTAAATGTTTATGAAACAAGTGGTTAGTGGGTTAAACTTTGTCTAGCTATTTATATAATAAATATGGGACTATTGGGCTTAATTATCTAAATTGTGAAATATAACTGGCATTCGAATTGTAAATCTCCCATTTCGATATTTATCCCATAACAAATTCTCGAACACAATTTACGATTTCTTTTGAAATGTAATATTTAAATCGAATTTCCTCAAATTTGAATATATTAATCATAACAATGTTTATTACAAGGATAAATAATTCAATCGTTTACTAAACCAATTGACAACAAAATCGAATGACATAAATACGAGTATGACTAATATATGTAGCCAGAAGCGTAATGTTTCTGATAGTGAAATGAGTTATTAACAGTGAAATCATGACATTACATATTTGGTTAGTGAAGCAAACAAACAAACATTTATGGTATGTTATTGAACGAAGTTATCTGCGGTATTAGCGTTGTTATCGATGAACTTACATGATATTGAATTATCTATTACATTTTTGGAATTTAATATCTATTGGTTAAAATACTTGGCTGTAGAACAGTTTATACATATAAGAATTAAAGTTAACTTTAAAGTGCGCGAGTTTCGAGAAATGTTGTGTTTATACAGGGCGTAATGTAAGTCGATGTTCAGTATCGGTAACTGAACAACTTTTGGTCAAAAATTTCAAATGCTTTCTTTTTCTATTATTAGAAAATTTCCAAAAGAAATTTCAGGTCAAATTGGGCAGGATTTATCCAAAACGTTACGCCGATAATACTCTCGGGAAATGTCGGCCAACTACCATATTGTTTATTTAATCACTACGTAAATGTGGGAGCGACACAAACTGTGATCAGACATTTACCGAAACACAAACTATATACAATTTATTTACATGATAAGGAGTATTGTGTTAGTCAAGTGTTATGAAAATATAGGTATATTTTTTAGTTTATTTAAAGTTATTAAACAATATAACAATGCTGCAATGAAAAAGTCGCATATGATGATATATTATTTAATAAAACTTATTAAAGTAACATGCTTCAACCAAAAACCCATTACCAAAGAATGCAAAACAGTTACAAAAGCTCAGAATCCGCAAAATGGTGATAATTGGTCCCCAAAATTCATTTAAAGTACGCGCCAATATTTATGACGTATCTGAATATAGTTACGAGTCGCGTCGGAGTACAAATTCTTGGGGTATCAGCGGGGGAGAGGTGAGGTAGTGGGCTCGATGAGTGACTACATTCAGATATGTCATAAAATTTGAGAGTACGGTACCCCAAAAGCATTTTAATACAACACAACTTTTAAATGAGGATAATGATTATGTCTCAGCAATGAATGATTAAAAATTGTCGGCAAGCTTTTGTTTGCAGCCAGTTTTATAATTTTGTTGTATGTTTTTTGACTTACTACAATCAACTGTGGTGACGGCCCCTGTTGCGCCGTTCGGTATTGCCAGGATGTCGGGAAGAGAGAAAAATAAAAACAATATATTACAAAGGAGATAGATACAGAACCGGTACAGTCGATAACAAAGAAATGGAAACAGGGGGTATCATTAATTTATTAAGAGGAACAGCATTCTGGAAGATTTCAATGATAAAATACTTCGTTGTACTGTTGATCAGGAAGTTGACGGAGCATTTCATAATTATTGCAAATAATGAATGTTACTAACAGTAATAAAAAAACGTTTTTTGATTTTCTCAAAAACAACTTGACCGATTGTAACAGATTAATTAGATAAAACGGGAATTACCGTGTTAAACATTTATTATTGATGTCTCGATATTTCGACAGCATTGCAGCCATCATGGTCACGAGTAGACTCAATAATAAATGTTTAACACGGTAATTCACGTTTTATCTAATTAATATGTATACAAACCGTGAAAGTTTAAAAAGCGATTGTAACAGAAATTTTAAGAGATGGTTTAGTTGGAGCGCAGACCAAGGATTTTGATAATTGGACAAATAGTTCTTTGTTTATTCTTTATTGTACAGCTAACAGCAGGTCAAGTGTAACACTTTGGACTTTAGACCTTACTTATTATCTGCGTCGTAAGATTTAAAATCGTCCTGCAAGTGTTACCATTGATCTGCTGTTGTCCGTACACGAAACAACACAATTACATAAAAAAGTGAAAACTTGTGTACATAGTTTTTGAGAAAATCTCAATCTAAACGAGCCCCCTGTATACTTTACTCTGCCTTCGACTGTACACATAATTGTGCTGTACAATATATTACAATATCACCTCCAAGTGCCAAAAGTGGACTTTATTATACAAAAGGTGATTTCAACCTATCAATCGGTATCTACAAAAAATCACACAAAACATATATAGGTAATATTAAAATAACTAATTATATGTAAACGAGAAAAACATTCCCACTAGTTCAGTCAACTGATCAAATGGGAAAATTCTTCTCATTAGTTTAGTCAACTAAACTAGCGGGAATAAACGATTTTATCATATAATATTAAGACGTGACGTGGCTTTCCAATTCCATATAAGCTACATAATAAGTTAACACGACTTTGACCATCTCTAGCCATAAAATGTATAGGAATAACATTTGGTAACGAAAAAACAAATCCAATACATTTTTATTTCGATTTCACTAGCGTTAACTAAAGTAAATATTACTTGGTTATGGGAGCTTAGAATAAGAACGGTACGGTAGAACACAAATAAAGGTGTATAATAGAGTTTTTAAGGTTGAGATTTTCTAAAAAGTATCTGATTGATTTTGAAAAATTCTTTACAATTACATAGTGTGTACTCTAAACTATCTAATAGTAAAAGAATTTTAACAATCTGTCCAGTAGTTCTTGAGAAAATCTCAACCTTATTGAGACCCCCTGTGTACTTATCTCTGTCTTCATATGTCAGCTAACAGCAGATCAAGTGTAACACTTTGGCCTTTGGACCGTTCTTATTATCTGCGTCGTAAGATTTAAAATCGTACTGCAAGTGTTACCATTGATCTGCTGCTGATCAGTACAAATACTAGCTTAATTTGTCAAAGTCAAAGTTCTTTATTGCAAGTAAGCACGTTGTGTATATTTTTGCACGTCAACATATTTTTGAATTTACATTTACACCACTTTCCAAGGAAAAGGTGCCAACGCTGAGGAGAAAAAGTGGGAAAAAACTCTCAGCAGCACATCTTTTAAAATAATATTGAACTGGCAGGTCTAGCATGAGTACTATTTCTTACCCGCAAACGATAGTCGAACCAGTAGCCGTGGGTGCGCTAACATCAAACTCAATTTATAATCGGCAATTCGGCACGCATTCAGAAGGGTCAGGGGACATGTCGCCCGCTCAATAACTGGACCCCGGGCGAGATGTCCACTTCTTAAAACTGCTATGGTATGTATTGATATTTTCTTGCATATGCGCTACCGGTTGCTGGATAGTCGGGAGTCGGATATCCGGCAGCGAAATGTATGGCATTCTATGAGAGCTTTCATTT
Source organism: Tachystola acroxantha (assembly GCA_963506565.1). Classification (NCBI taxonomy): domain Eukaryota; kingdom Metazoa; phylum Arthropoda; class Insecta; order Lepidoptera; family Oecophoridae; genus Tachystola; species Tachystola acroxantha. Next base: position 12,555,893 of record OY735881.1, read on the forward strand.
TCACCTATATATAATACACTTCGCCGTCGGATACCCGGCGCCGACAATCCGGCAACCGGTGCGTGTGAAAAGGCGCTTACCCTGTTATTTAAAAAACATAATCTCATTTACACTTTCCCATGATCTTACATAATTATTAAAAACAATTACACGAGATTACAACGCCCCATGTATGGAACAGCTCGTCCCCATATAAGGCGGCTTTGGACATATGTAATTACTTCAACGAGTCGCGCTTGTCATATTAGCACCGATGTCGCAGTAATAACGGTGTGGAGTGGGCCTTAATTGCAACTCTACGTAAACCTACGAAATTATTCATGTATACCGCGGCCCAAATCAAGTGTCTCATTTTATAAACAAATATGATAGTCTAATTACCTGGTGATGTAACACTGAATGAACTGGTCGATCGAACCTATTCATCATTGTGAAAATGATGATCGTGGAAATGATTTAATATAAATAGTAACTTTTGATTGCAATTGAGTGCATACGACAACTTAATTTTATGGTTTGTATTCCGGCATTCTGCGGGAGCAGGCCGGATGGCAATATGGACGGGGAGGTACCGCTGCAAGTCTTAAGGACGAAAGACCTGGCTTCCCATAGCACAGGGAATCCTAGTTTGGGAGCCAGGAACATTATTGTCTTATGCTATTTTTTTGTGAACAACAATAAAACATTTCATTTCAAAATAAAGTGATCCGACCTAATAATGTGAAAATAACTATGCAATAATCACAGAACAGCTTAAAAAGTTAGTATGGTAGGGTAGTTTTTGTTTACAAAATAAGACACTTGATTTGGGCGCTACCTTAGATATCTAAATGATTAGTTTAATTACTAATCGGTATCAGAATCGAGTCGGCAACTTTACAGTTTAGTAAAACTGTCAATATTAAATATTTCAATTGTGTCAAATCCATACTCCATTAGTTTGAAAACAAATCGAAACAAACCTAAAATAACTTGAGTTGAAAGTTCCAACTTAAACTAGAAATAACAAACCAGAATTCTAGTTTAAAATTCCTAGCAATGTAAAGATTGTAAAAGGTGTAATTTTGGTTAAAATATCCTTCATAGTAAATTATCATATCTATTAGGTGTTTTTGGACAACAAATTATGCAAATGGGCCATAAATTATGGCGTTATTTTATTTTATCAATTTGTAATGGTTATTATGATTCAGAATCCATAAACAAGTAAGCTCCGTTTATATCTGTCGCAGCCAACTGATTGAAATGAAATAGACGTTTAATTGAACGGCTAGCCCTTTCATAGATTGCTGAGATCTTCAACCGTAGAACTGTTTTTAATGGTTTAAGCCCCGTTTATTTACCGACATCGAACGTGTCAGACACGTGTCGTGGCTGACAAAATATTTTTCTTCAATACAATATATATATGAATGTATTTATATCTACTGTACACGTGCAGACGCAAACAGACACATTGTATATAATAATATAATTTTGTCTGTCACGCTACGTACGGTGGATCACAGAGAAAGGTGTACAGGAGAGTTTTTAAGGTTGAGATTTTCTCAAAAACTACTTGACCTATTGCACGAATTCTTTCACTGTTAGATAGATAAAAATGAAAACTATGTACTGTAAAAGAATTATTAAATTAGATCCAGTAGTTTTTGAGAAAATCTGAACCTTATTGAGGTCCCCTGTATACTTATCTCTGTCTTCGCCTGTACCAGACACGATCAATGTTTGTAGATGTAAACGAAGCTTTAACCCTTCCCACCTTACGCAGCTAAAACCCTGTATAATATATGAGTATTCTTGAACAAACTAAAGGTACAAGTCCGTAGCCGACCGCAGACGGCAACACCAGACGACGCGACGACGAACGTGCCGCTGCTACACTACTGTTTTCTGTATATTTCTATGAAATATCTTCCTTAGCTAGCAACACGTCGTCTGCCGCTACGCAGCCTGCAGACGTCTGCCTGCAGACGGGTACAGTCGAAGACAGAGATAAGTATACAGGGGGCCTCAATAAGGATGAGGATTTCTCAAAAACTACTTGACCGAATTTAATAATTCTTTTACAGTTACATAGTTTTAACTTTTATCTATCAAACAGTGAAAGAATTCTTGCAATAGGTCAAAAAGTTTTTGAGATAATCTCAACCTTAAAAACTCTCCTGTTCACCTTTCTCTGTGTTCCACCGTACATACGTGTACCTTAACCACTAATCAGTGTAAGTAAACACATAAATACGATCCTTACCGCGCCCGACCCCTTGGGTTTGGAAGCGGCGACATACGCGAGGTACTGTATGACCTTCTTGGTGTTCTCCGTCTTGCCGGCGCCGGACTCGCCCGTGCAGAGGATCGACTGGTCCTCGCGATCTGAAACACCAGGACAGGAGGGTCAAGGAATTGACAATAGGGGTCAGACAGTAAGAGCATTCGAAAACAGAGATACAGGAGGTCTCATTAAGGGCCTGATATGAGCTAACTAGCGCCGCCAATCTTGAAAAACTAATATCTTCCAATTTAATCAATTTTATTAAAAAAGCTATTTACAAAATGTTAATTAGGATTAATACTATTTTTCAATATACAATACATGGCATAATTGCGACAAGCTAAGTTGTAGTTCACAAATGTGCCAAAAACGGCCGTTTTTCGCAATTATGCGAACTACAACTTACCGAAATGGAATCACGTTATAAATAAGCATTTAAAAAATAGTATTTATCGTAATAAACATTTTGTAAATAGCTTTTTAATAAAATTGATTAAATTGGAAGATATTATTTTTTCAAGATTGGCGGCGCTAGTTGGCTAATATCAGGCCCTTAAGGTTGAGTTTTGTTCAAAAACTACTTGACTGATTTTTAAATTCCAGTTACCTAGATAATGTTGAGTCAAAGCTGTGTGTAAAATGATTTCCACAATCAGTCAAGTACACATCAAATCAGATAAAGTGTAACACTTTAAACTTTGGACCGTTCTTATTATCTGCGTCGTAAGACTTGAAACCGTACTGCAATTGTTACTATTGATCTGCTGTTGTCAGTACCTAATTCTTGAGACAATCTTAACCATAGAAGTCCTCTTTTATATTTTTCTCTTTGAACTGTACAGTCGATACAATCTAGTAGTAACATAATTTTTACAATCGGCCAAATAGTTCTTGAGAAAATCTTAACCTTAATGAAGCCCGCTCATACTTTTCTCTGTTCTTTTGATGTTAAAAAAGAAAATAGAAAAGTATGAGCAGGCTTCTCAAACGATAAACAGTTCAATTGGCAGTGGGCACGCACCTTAGTCTCACATTTCAAAAGTTTTTTCTTTACTATGTACAAGTAGGTATATATTTATGCGTGCTGTGTTGTCAAATTCAGTATTCCTTCATGCATTCACTTTATAGTACAGCTAACAGCAGATCTTTGGACTTTGGGCCGTTCTTATTATCTGCGTAGTAAGAGTTAATATCGTACTGCAAGTGCATACCATCTGCTGATGTCCGTACTTATAGTGAGGCCGACGCCAGACATGTGAGCGTCTTTGCAAACATTTACCTACCATTGACAACTTTGTACAGAATATATAACTATGACGTCATAAAAAGCCGTCAATGAACATCGAATTTGAGAGTCTTTGACAATGTCTGACGCCGGGGTAAAGCTAGTGTCTTTTCTAATTCATTCTTAGATGAAAAAAACAATTCAAGAAACACTCCTATCCTACAGGTCCACAAAATCGCTAAACTCTTACGCTAATATCCACTTCGTTTAAAACGAGCGGAAAATTAATTCCTCTAAGAGTCTGATACTCTGGTACCTACTTATGCCTAAACACAATAATATAGTGGGTGTTTCCTTTATGTATGTAGGTACCTGCTGGGCTCATTAGTCGCTGTCGTTATCGCCTTAATGATATAGGGGCTAGTGTTGTCAAAGCTTTTGATTTACCATGTCTACTACCTACACTGCAACGCCTGCCTCCCGTAGGAATGTAGAAGAGATGATGAACGAGACCACTTATATTTTATGCTATCCTGGTACATTATTTTCGCTTCTTCGTCATTCAACACTTCCTATTAGCTCGATGTATCTATCTCTTTCGTGACTCTCGCTGTATGTGGCCAAACCAAGATTTCTTTCAAAGCACACCGTCACTTAACCTCGTCACGTCATTCAACTTCTTTCAACATGGTATTTCCACAGCATTCATTCTACTCAATCTAATAGCCAAACATTACATACAATACTTCTTCAGTCTGCTGCAAACCTGGTCCTATATAATCTGAAAATACCTAACGGTTTAATGTAGCTCGAGTACTCGTAGGCGTTGATTAGATGAGTAAAATTAATTGTGCGTTGATTTTATGATTGCCTGGTAGGCTGTTTGAATGCAACCATTACATTCATCCCACCTAATGTGATTGTTTTAATGTTTCGTAATAAACACATTTATCCTTTGCAGGATAGCCATGGATTCTATTAGGATCTTTAACAATGCTGAATAAAAAGTAGTCGACCTAGGTCCTAACATTAGCTGAACTGGTCATATCTGTCGTAAAACAGACAATCAATGTGGTAGACGGATTTTAGAGTGTAGGTCACGATCTTGAAGGGGAAAAGCGACTTCCACATTTTGAGGGATGAGCTGCAAACGGTGGCTGGCAGGAATTAGATGCAAAGGGTCGAGAATCGTAGAGTGTCGCCATGGTAAATAGGATTCTTATTCTATGGTGTCGCGCCTTGGGAGAAGCCTGCATCCAGCAGTGAAATAATGATACAGATTGATAATTATAGCAATTCGAAAGTGCGCACGCAAATTTTTACGAGTTGTAACATATGTGTGACAGTGACAGTCGCCTTTAGAATAAGATTTGGGCGTTCACAACAATAACAGTTCAGGGGACAAGTGGAAACCTCAAATATTTTAGGGGACGAGTGGGCACAGGGTGCGAATTTCAGGAGACCAGTGGGTACTGACCCAGAAACACACCTAATGGGCAAACTTAAAGCCATTTGAAGACAATTAAAAAACAAACTAAGGGCCAAGGACGTGATCCGTCTTGGGCAACTCGTTGTTCAAAGTTCCAGCCAAGCACATCACTAGCCCATAGATAAGAGACGGGTTTCGAAACAGCCATTTGTCTAATTGTTCACTAATGGGCGAGCGACACGATACGAATACCTTGGGCACGACTCTGTGGCATTTGTACGCCTTTGTATACCTTACAAGTTGACGTGTACAGTCGAAAACAGAGTAAAGTATAGTATACTTAGTATAGGGGCCCTCAAAAACTACTCGACCGATTGTAATAATTTTATTAATAGAATGGATGCAAAGAGCTGAAAATCGGCTTGATGGCGTGCCTTGGAATGGAAGAGGGATACGTCCAGATGTGGCCTGTTACAGGCTGATGATCATCATTCATAGACGAATTAAACAAAGGACGCGAAAGTACCGAAAAATGTTGAGAACTGAGTCAACCAATACTTGGGGGATGACGCCCACCCGATTAAGGGGCTGACATGAGCCAACTAGCGCCGCCAATCTTAAAATAAATATATCTTCCTATATACGAAATTTTATTAAACAAAGTCTTCGCGAAAAACTACAACAGCTCCATTGTTCCTACTTCCTTACATTTACCGAGTATTTCACGTGTCAAAAGTACCGCTGCTCCGTAGTTGTCAGAGCCGTCGAGTCTCACTGACGCTAAAAAACTAGTGCCATACTAATACCATGGCTACATTATCACGGTATGTGGCAGAGGGGGGTAAAAGCAAGAACGGCCTCGTGTCTTGTCCATTGGTTACTTCGTCCAAGAGTTATTCAGGCCGCCCTCTGACGTGGCCTAACGACTGCTGCCAAGCGACAACAACCGGGACCAACTGCTTAACGTGCTTTCCGAGGCACTGAGGCCTTAAAATGGTGTCACTAAACCACACTTCCTCCAAGTCATGATTCCTTGCAACCCCACATACCTTGCAACATGGAGCGGTATGCCGTGTCTGTGATAGCGAACACGTGTGGCGGGACTTCATGCCGCTTGATGCCTTTATACCTCTCCATGATCTTCTCAGTGTAGATTGGCAGCTTCTTGTACGGGTTCACCACCACGCAGAAGAGCCCCGAGTATGTCTGCGAAAGAGAGAAAAGATATTAGTTGTAGGTAGTGTGAAGAGTTGGAGAATTAGGTGACGCTGTGGTTGGAATGCTCCAATTCTATTACGGAGGCCCGGCTTCAAACCACAGGTGGGTTATGTACCAATGCGTTATCATCGGTTTTCTTGAAGGAAAATTAACATACATTTACCGATTGCTCTCAAAAAGGACGAAGGAAAACTTTGTGTGAAAACCTACATGCTTGAGATTAAAGAAATGTAAGCCATCTGTAAACCCACCAATCGCATCGTGGTGGATAATGGCCCGTTCCATCAAATCCAGGAACAACTGGTTAAGGAGTGGGACCTCTGGTGTCAAGAAGACCTATATTCTAAGACCTCGGATGTGTTGCTGAGAGTTTTTTGCTACTTTTTCTCCTCAGCGTTGGCACCTTTTCCTTGCAAAGTGGTGTAAATGTAATTTCAAAAATATGTTGATGTGTAAAAATGTACACAACGTACTTGCAATAAGAATTTTGACTTTGACCCAATATTTTAAGACCTTCTATATTTTGGGACCTTCTTGCTCCTAATAAAAGCTAAGTTCTTCTAAAACTATATGGTCATGCAGACTGAATTAGAGATTTATTACTATTCCAGGTCATAAACTAGATCGACTAGACTTTACGAGCTTACCAATTAACTCAAATCAATAATTCTGCCTATAATTAGTTGTTTTCGCTTACATACTGTAGCGCCGACAGTGGACTTTACTTGACCTGAATCTACAGGCCACCTAGTGCTTTAAATTAATGCCCTAGCTAGCAGAACTAAACTTACTCGTATGTTAGGTACTACTATTTGTTGAATTGTTAATTAGCCACGACATACATTCCGCGTATTAGGAATACATGTTCATGTAATAAAAATAACATATGTAAGGCTGTTAGTCATAAACTTAGTTCAACCTCCATATGTGCAGATTTCTTCTCGACGTTTTCACTGGTACAGTGTTTGTTGTCTTTACCCGACTGCGCCAGAAGGAGTGTTATGATTTTCGAGTGTATGTATGTCTAATTCTTTGGCACGCCCTGCAGCCTAAATGGCTTGATGGTTTTTAATATATAATGTGTCGTTAGATTCGTCTTGATTGTAGAAGTTATAAAAATTTATATCGGCTATAAAAATATTATCGAAGCGGCTTAAATTATTGTTTTTTAAATTAATTTCTGCTTGTTTCAGTAAGTAGTCCACAATACTATTACTCGAGGCTGAATATTCTTACTAATTCAGTGCAATATGGGTTCATTTCGAGGTCAATTCACTACAATGTACGCCTGCAAAAACTGCTCGAGGAAAAGTCACGCCATGATTCTCGAGAGTAGTTGTAGAAAAAAATTACACCATTGACCGATGATTGAATGGCAGTGATTCTTAGAACGTAAACGGAAACAGTGAAACGGCTCTTTCGACCTAACGTGGTCACTATTATGAACCATATCGGTAAGAAACCATCTGTTATTGCGACTGCAAGTGATTTGAGGTAGACAGGTCATGCCACAGACCACTTACCCAATAGACATGAAATCGGTACAAATATGCAAGCGAAAAATTCTGTCAACGATGAGCGCATAGAGACGAAGCGGGGGACATGGGTGCCGTATTAGCGTACCGGAGTGTACGAGGTGCCGCCGCCTAAGTAAGGGCCCGGGCCCACGGACGCAGTGCGCGAACCGCACGGCCCCGAGCGGCTCGAGGCTCAGACGGGGAGGAGGTAGGTGATGGATGAATGGATTATACATTGTGCGCTAGTACAGCCCGCAATGGGGACTGTTCGGGCGCCAGTCGGGTCGCGGTTGTATCACAGTTTCCCGTGGCTCGGCAAGAATGGCACGAGGTGGAACACCCCAGGACGTTTAGTCGGTATGCTGCCCCTTCAGGGCGGTGAGCCCGACATAACCAACACGCTCCCCCGGGCGTGGTGACACATGATCTAGCATGTTTTACCTGGGTAAGAAAGGGGTGCCGTATTGAAGAGATGCGTCAATAATATCTTTAGGTGACACGTATCGCGAAGCAATGCTGCGCTCATGTGCAGGCAGACACGGGCGCCCTCCTGTTACAGGTCTATGGGGTAAGTGGTCTGCGGCTGACAAGACATTCGCCGCTCGGAAGACGCAGCCTCTAAATTCAGTCGGTGGCATCACAAGGGACTAAATGTTATAAATACCATAATTGTTATTTATTTACACTAACGTTCAATACTCGCATATGTTCATAGGTCATCGCAAATTGAATCAATATGGTACGAGTATAATTGCTGTACTAACAGACGACGTTTGATAACATGTTATCAGTACTGCGTAGTACAGCTTTGATGTAGCCGACAGACATCACAAACATTTGACCTGAGCGACAGAACACACAGGAATAAACATTGGACATGAATAATAGAAGTCATTCGCCATTGTAGGTCACCGCAAATAACCTTGGTAAAGGTCTTCAATATCACAGACTGATATTACTTATGAACCACCTCTTTTGTAGGCTTCGACGACAACTTGAATATAATTAGCACATTTAATTACGACTTTAATTCTTATGATGCAGACAATAAGAACAAAGTCAAAGTGTTTGTCTTGATATCCTTTCGGCACAATACGTACATACATAAACTCTCGTCTTTCCTGTAGCGGTAGACGTGCTTCTATCTGATGCGATCCTGGTACACAACTTTCGCTTCCTCCAAATTCATCAATCTCTTCATGCTCGCCGGTTTGTAATAGACCTCCTGCTCAATGGGCCATTGATTTGTGCATTCGAACTTTGAAGTTATACCATCATCAACCTGTCTGCTGATCAATCTATCAAACTTCCGGCCGCAGAATGAGCGGACAAGATGGACTTCTTCAATCTGCTGCGATCCTGGTAAATCACATTCGCAACTTCCGTATTCCCTAAACTTTTCATGCTCTGGTGTGTTCAAACATTTTCTAGAATCTAATCTATTGCTTTCAGGCCGAGATTCAGAGACGATTTTGAGCGTTAGTTTGAGCTCTCCTCTTCCAACTTTTGACAATCGTAAAAGCGATATTCATAGACAGATATGAGAAACCTTTATGGATTTTTTTCTAAGCGTAGTCACGCTCATAAGTGTCAAGAATCTCGGCATCATTACCCATTTTCAGTCTACAGTTATTTATATAGATTTATTGTAAATTGACGTTGTTTTCTACTGTCTATCGTATAATTTATAGATTATGTTCTACTACGAATAAATCCTACTAATTCTAGATTTTAAGACACTGCGTAACTGTTTATTGTTCTGAAGAAGTTTCTCCAATCTCCAGAGACAAGCAACCCCCAAGTTTGGTCTTATCGAATCGCAAGACAGTTGTGCAACGCGCAAAACCCATTCGACACAGTTTCCACAACACGCCAGCCATATTTGGACGATTCAATCCGTACCCATACTTGGAACTATACTAACACATATGCTTGGCTAACGATTGAATTGAATGGCGATTAAATACTTTGCACATAATTACAAGGCAATTCGTATTTATTATATGATTAAGCAATCTCAATTTATCTCCTAAGCAGCTGTTTATTTATGTGGGTATGTAATTTTGCTTTATCCTGCGTATTCACTCACTAATTTATTTAATCTACCTTTTAACTGACTAAGAACATTCCTTGGTTTATTATTTATTCCAATTTCTTTTTGACTTATCCCTAATCGACATTTTATTTTTTGAAACTTTATCGCCTGAGGCTCTTTACCCAAATTAAACCCACCAATATAATACAGTGTCCAGTTTATAATACCAAATTAAGTATCACATTCGTTCGCTCTACCGATTTACAAATGAATGTTACGTATCAGGCGGTGGCTGAAAATCAGTACTATTTGTATTGCATTAAATGCTGCATTTAGGACTGAGCCACTCTTAATAATAATAATAACTCCTTTTTGTCATAGTGTATGCAATGTAATTATTTATGTTAACTTTTATGTACGAATAATGTGGCAAATAAATGATCTTTTATTTTTATTTATTTTATTGATGCATTCCTAACTTGATATAAAGGCAATGATCTTAAACCTTTGACAATTTAACTGTTTTTATAACTCTATGGTAATACTTGCTAACGTAGGTAGCCAGATCACCAAACTATTAAACGCACGAATCGCGACCAATAGTGGAGGTAGTTTTTTATTGTTTTCATAAAACGCGCGAAACGCGACCAACTTAGTTGTTTACTCAAAAACACCGACGCACGAACCGCGACCAATTCGGTTGCCGGTATTACCATGAATTGTAAGTTCGTTCGCTAACGACTACGTAAATACGCAGCTACTTCGGTTGCAAACTAAAGATTAAAAAATTTAAACATAAGCCATTATATTGAAACACATCTGTGGAAGCTTGTAATTAGCTCTTAGATATTAAATTACAATTATGTAGCATATAGCTGTAAGCTACCCGAACAAAATAAAATAAAATAAAATACCTTCGCAGCGACGTACGGGATTGGCGGACCTATAGTTCCACTACTAGAGAGGCAACAAAAATCTCAGCAATCTCGTACGTCGCAGCGAAGGTATTACGTGGTCGCGTTGGGCGAGGTCAGGACCTGGATGGGTGACCGCTAGTGACACTTTCATATGAGCCCCTCCGTGCCTCGGAGCGCAAGTTAAGCGGTTGGTCCCGGTTGCTGTCGCTCGGCAGCAGTCGTTAGGCCACGCCAAAGGCCTACGGGCGGCCTGAATAACTTTGACAAATAGGTTTGGTCGCTAAACCACACGAGAAAAGAAAAGATAGCGAGAGAACTTACATTGGTAACTTATGGTGTTCATGGTAAGGGTCAATGTGTAGAATCATACAGTAAAAGAAATACTTCAGTAACATACTAGCACTCTCCGCGGTGGTAATACGGCGTATAATGTTTTTGTGTATGTTGCTGCACTGTCGACTGTACATGCGATAAAGGAAAAGCAACATTGTCGGTAAACATGACTCATGAGCACCATTAAGTCGGGTTGTCAGACGTTCGACAGCGATATTTTATGGTCAATTAATGGGAATACTTTTGGGGGATTATGTTGCGAAGTTGGATGGAATTCTTTTGTTGGATATTACGACTTTGGAGATAAATTATGGTGTTTATGGGATACATGATAAGACGTTGTAACTTGTAACATGCTTAGATGAAAAATAATTCTTAATCCAATATTGTTTTTTGGTTTTTCTATAAGACATTGTATCCAATAAGAATCGTTAAAATCCTAATAGAATATCTGGTATCCGCAAGGGATGCCATAAATTATTATATATAAACGGATATCACTCACTTATATTGTTGAAGTCGGCAAGTAGACCGACAGTTGATGCAATAAGCCGCTTTTATCGCTACGAGCCCCAAAGATTATTGATAATTCGTCTTAAACGCACACATCATAAGGTTTAAATCCGATTATAAGTAGGTGCGTACATAATATAGCAAAAAAACAATATTTAACAATGCGGACAAAAAGTTCGAAGCTTATGAAAATATGAGGTCATTAGTAGTGAGAATCATCATCCAGTAAACAAATTGGAGGTCGTGTTGCGTTACTAAGTTTAGAACGAACTTGAACCAGGTTTTTTGGTATTATAAGGAACGCTAAATAGACTGAAATAGCTAGACATCTTATACACTTTGCTATAGCAAGTTCGCTCGCTAGCGAATACGTAAAAACCACAGCTGAGAAGTTCCTGATAGCTGGGATTTGAAACTCAGCAAAAAACATTTAATCCAATGTTTTAATTCCCTTCCTAACGTACATAATGCCTAATTTCAGGTGCCATGACAGAGTCAGTTACCAGGTTCGCATAAGACGAAAGCGACATCCATAGAACGCATTCCTTTAGCACGGACTGAGTAGTCCCGTGTCATATACAAGGAGTGCAGATCCACGAAGACATTAAAATCAATATTAATTTCCCCTTCCTAACGTACCTAATGCCTATGTTCATGTCATTGCGCCAGATCCTGTTACCAGGTTCGCATAAGGGAAAAGCGACCTCCATAGAACGGATTCCTTTACCACTGGCTGAGTAGTACAGTCCTGCCAATCATGCAATGTCTCCAGTCACATACAAGGGGTTCAGATCAGCGAAGACATTTAATTCAATGTTAATTTCCCCTTCCTAACGTGCCTAATGCATATATTCATGTCACGGCGCCAGATCCTGTTACCAGGCTCGCATAAGGCAAAAGCGACATCCAAAGAACGTATTCCCTTAGCACAGGCTGTGTAGTACAGTCTTGCCAATCTTGCACTGTCTCCTGTCACATACTAGGGGTTCAGATCAGCGAAGACATTGAAATCAATACTTATTTCCCCTTCCTAACGTGCCTAATGCATATGTTCATGTCACGGCGCCAGATCCTGTTACCAGGCTCGCATAAGGCAAAAGCGACATCCATAGAACGCATTCCTTTAGCACGGGCTGAGTCACCGCGCCGTCGCGATAGCGCGCATCTGTTCAAACGGAGGCAAGGCCGCACGAGGCCGCCTTTTAATTACTCAACTATAATTACTGTATCGTACGTAATAAGACCTGATAATCAATACACCGTCTTATGTGCAAGGGGATCAGACTTCGTGTATACCCTGTGGTTTCTAGAAGCGTCATGAAATGACACAGTCAAGACGAACATGACACTTGTAACTCTAAAGTCAAAGCCAAATTTCTTTATTGCAAGTAAGCACGTTGTGTACATTTTTGCACGTCAACATATTTTTTGAATTTACATTTACACCACTTTGCAAAGGAAAAGGTGCCAACGCTGAGGAGAAAAAGTGGCAAAAAACTCTCAGCAGCACATCTTTTAAAGTATGGTAACACAATTACCCAATAACTAGGTATTACTTAATCTAAACTTTATCCCTCATGCGCAACCGTCGACACACACCATACATGTTCATCGTTTAAATAGTCTATTAATTTCTAATGGTGTTATTCATAAATCTAGTTAAACCTCACTTGCTTTAAATCGTGTTGCTATCCCTTTCGTTAAAAAAGGTTAGTATAGAAAGGGACAGTAAACGGTAGCGTAACTTTAAATCAAGTTTATGAATACGAGCCTAAGTCTTTTGTTTCTGAACCTTATACGCCCACGCAGTTTCTTGATATATGAAACCTAGTTAGTGTACTTCTATATAATGTAAGTCTTGGTATGAGCCAACTGATATGCTCCGGAAAAATCATATCATGTTTGTGATTTTTACTTGAAGGGTACAATTGTTGACAACGCCATCTGTTGACTAGAGAGCAGTAGCACTTTACATAATAAAGTAGTAGGCATTGATCTCCTATAAACAACTGGATACACAGGCTACCTTCTAAAAATGTCCGAGCTCAAAGAAGCAAACGGATGAATGGACCCTTTGCTTTTGTTGGACATTATTTGGACGTTTTTTTAAATTGTTTTAGTAAGACCTATGTGTATCTAGTTGTTTATAGGATACAATGGTAGTCGGCCACTTGATTGTTGCAATTAGAAACGAATACAGGTCCTAATATCTACCAAATAGTTAACGTTTAAATGACAATTGGAATAAAATAACACTTAAAAGGTCGTTATCTATCGCCCACACCACTACTGTTTAGAATATTCAACCCAATTAATTTCCCTTATCACAATATAATAGTTTCAAATAGTCTACCTAAAGCTGGTACTTAATGTGACTCAGATAAGAACGTTTTGGGAATAGTTACTAGTAAAATGTTCCATATTAGGTGACTGATACTGTTCCTTTTAGAGTGCTTAACAGCTACAAATTCGGCAGAAGTATTACTATTTACAATAGATAATAGTGTTAGACAGATTTGGGTGGTTGTAATCTAAAGAACAAAGCTCACTCAGACCATATTGTATTCAACATTGGGCTTTTGAAAATGGCGTGAAACGACGGTTCCGAAATTATTCGATAAGTTTCAGTTTAATGTCTAACCTAAAGTAAACAGTGTTTTGTGTTCAATATCACGTTAAGTTAATCAGAAAATGTTCGTGAATGACAATATGGAGGTAATTATTGGAGGATTCATGCAGGATCTGAAGTTTGGCGCTATAGTCAAGAGTCCCGCTACGAGCTCGGGAGTGAACGTGACTGCTTCGTCCAGAGTGATGACGCTACGGCGGCTCCTGTAGATGAAGACAAGAACACGCGGATACCCAGAGTGATGATGATACGGCGACTCCCCTGGATGAAGAGAAGACGATATGATAATTTGAATATTCTAATGACGAACTGTCGAGTTCATTAATAAAATAAATAAATGTATTCAACATTATTTGTATAGAAACCAAACTAAAGAGCGATGTGGAATGTATTATCAATATCAGGAACCTACTTAGGTTCCCACTGTTGGGGCATAGGTCTTACCTTGCAGCAATGGAGCATGAACCTTGATTCATGATGCGAGCCTATTGCGTGTTGTACCCAGTATCTTTAGAAATATTACCACCCTACCAAGACAATTACATTTACCGGCCTTTGCGGCAATTTTCCTAAATTTTGATTTCATTTGTACTTAATTTTCACACAGTATAATCCCATTTATATTGTAGTTCTAACCATTATATTATGTATTTTATCATCAACATTGTCTATGGCTGTCATAAACAAGGTTTAACCTCTTTAAACCGTGTTTTGTCACTTTCACACTTCGTTGAAAAACGTTTAGTTAGAAAAGGATCGATAACAGGATAGCTTAAGTTATGTCACGTTTTCGCCAACAGGGTATATGTATGTATGTCCCAGCCCCAGCTGTAGGGACACATACCCTTACCTCTACCAAAGCACCAGTACAACCACGTAGTAGCCAGACTGAGCTCAAATATTGAGTCCAACAATTATCATATCTGGTATCGTCGCAACAATAAACAGTTCTGCCCACGCGCCGCCCGTTTCGGTAACACAAACAATCCGTCCGCATCATTTAGTTTTTATAGTTAGTTATTACAGTAGTGCCTTTTGTTTGATCGCTAGTAGATAGCCGACAGAAGCTATTCGTTTGAATCATCCCACTTACTGAGAAGACCTACCTAAGAAATGGATAGGCATGAGACCTACTAAAGTGAGGCAGCAGGAACTGGAGACGATTGTTAGCTGACTACATAAGAGTGGTGGCCAGTACACACACGCTGCCGCCGGCCCGTGCATTTACGACAAGTTCCCGGCTACCGTTAGGGACGGAGGCCACCAGCTAGCTGGTGGCTCTTGAAGCTGCATGGTTTGGTAGCCATATAAAAATACAACGAAGCGTGATTTTTCTCAATAAAACGTATATAAATTGCAAAATATGATGTATAATCCTACTACGCTTCATTACATGAAGCTCGCGCAATAATTTTAGAAGAGAGCATAAGTAAAACTATACAATAAAATCAATTTTTTTTCATTTGCAAAGTTTGTTCTAATATTTAATTTATTTGCCGGCTATCAACCACATTTTATGGTTTTACTTAGGCAGACATCTTATTTCAAAAAAAGTCCGTAGAACTACAGACTTATTTTCAGTCTCGCCCTACGGAATTTTGAAAAACGGATCTGGCAACTCAAAGTTTAAAGATATCCCGCCACCATGCAACATCATATAGATAAACTCTATGCTATAGACTTATAGAGGACGAACAGACTACGGCTATGTGTAGCTCACGGGCACACGAAGGGTTACATCCCGGTCCTCAGGGCGGCATGACGGCACATGCAACTCCTTTGGAATTCTTTGCCGTTCCTTATTAATAATATATATAGCTCGACTACCACTCACTCACTGACTGACTGACTGACTCACTGATTGACATGCCCGTTTAGTCTGAAGGAGTTCCCGGAGGTGAAAGTGATGTAGGGGGGAGTTGTATAGTTTAGTGATTGGACCAGAGGAAAACTATAGGGAAGTGAAAAAAACAAAATGGCGGCGGGTCACGTGATGCCATCTCCGCCATTTTCCAACCGATTTCGTTCAAATTTGGAACACGCGTCACATGGTCGACCTACTTTGTGATGAAATTGAAAAACAAAAGAAAAACAAAATGGCGGCGAAAATATAGCCGATTGAAAATTTGGACATTTCAGACCAAACTTTGACGAATTAGCTGGCCTAGCACGAGCGCATGAGGAATATCCAACCAATTCCACTTCGTAGCACATATGATGCAGTATACCAGAAAATTGTCATTTTTGGGAAAAACAAAATGGCGGACGAGCAGTAAACCATAATATTTTTTCCATATATTTTCCTATACGAAACGAAAGGATTACTGGCGTGCGTTAAATATCTATCAGTAACTATAGCGAGGCCGAAGGCCGAGCACCCTCCCGCGAGGCCGAAGGCCGAGCTCCGCGTAGGGCGAAGCCCGAAGCGATAGAACACCGCGAGGCCGTAGGCCGAGCTCCGCGTAGGGCGAAGCCCGAAGCGTCCCCTTGCCAAGCAGAAACAACTCCCCACCCTCCAAGTAACTTTTGCGAGGCCATAGGCCGAGCTCCGCGTAGGGCGAAGCCCGAAGCGTCCCCTTGCCAAGCAGAAAAAATTCCCCACATTCCAAGTAACTTTTGCGAGGCCGTAGGCCGAGCTCCGCGTAGGGCGAAGCCCGAAGCGTCCCATTGCCAAGCAGAAAAAAACTCCCTACCCTTCAAGTAACTTTTGCGAGGCCGAAGGCCGAGCCGGACTGCGAGGCCATAGGCCGAGCTCCGCGTAGGGCGAAGCCCGAAGCGTCCCCTTCTCAAGCAGAAACAACTCCCCATATTCCAAGTAACTTTTGCGAGGCCGAAGGCCGAGCCGAGCTGCGAGGCCACAGGCCGAGCTCCGCGAAGGGCGAAGCCCGGAGCGTCCCCACGCTACCAAAGGCTGAAAGCCCTTGCCTTTCGAATTATGAACAAAGTTATGGAAATTGTGTACAGCTAGCAACGTGTGGGTTTCGAAAAACTTTCTTTAAGTTTCTGGCATACGGGCATTTCGAGCGTTGCTTGCTTTTTAAATCACAAAAAAAAACCTACTTTAAATGAGAAAATTCTTTTCGAAATAAATGTTTTTCACAGAGTTTTGAACTTGCAACTTTCGGGCGGTGCTTGATATAATTAGTGGATGGACTTGCACGAATTATTTGCACAGCGAACAATCCGGATAATATTTATTTAGTTGCGGCGCCTACAACACGAAAACAAAGCAGTCTCGCGGGCCGCGCGCGGCCCGCGCACCATGCAACACCTAGTTTATATTATAATACGTCTTAATATCCTCAAACTTCGAGACATTTGGCTTAACTTCATTAAGCGCCGAAGTTGATATCGCAAGTCGCAGCGGATGCTCGATACGCGAAACAAGCCTATATCCTGCGCGCGCGCAGTTGAACGACCCGCGATAGCGGCGCATTATCGCACCGCTAATTGTATTGTAATTGTTGTAAAAGAATGCCTCTTGTGCGTTATCTGTACGTGCAGTGTAGGTATTAAACAGTGGGTAGGCATTTATCATCAACCCAATCATGCTGAACTTAGGACCTCTATTGGGGTCGGAGCCTTGGCGCTTTGTCCTGTCATCCTTCCATGTGAACCGAGGTGTTCAGGTGTCTCATTACATCTTTTCTGTTCTGCCTGTCTGTCTGCCAAGCTGCTAACCTGACTGGATCGGGTCGCTGGACTCTGGGTCTGGTAGCAGTTGGTGGCGAGGCACTTCCAGGACATTAACCATCAAGCTGGCGCTAATGCTGTGCTTGGTGCCCAGGATCCACGGCACGAGCTCACCTTGGCCTACAAATTTTATTGCATGCTGACTGGCTGGAGTTCCAGCCTAAATCTACCACCTGGACACGGATCTGCAGGTTCTGAGCTGCCGATGCTCAAAGACTCAAGGCCAGTGATTGTGTTCTAGTCTAGACCTAGGGCGTATGGAGGAAGTGTGATATAACGGCTTCAATAAACTGGTGAACCTACCTCATCTTTTTATTTGAACCCTACCTTTTTTTTTTTTTTTTGTTAACGGGGGGGAAATCTTTTAAAAGATACCCGACCTCCTGGGGGGGAGGACGGGTTATGTGGGATTTGTACCCACTAAAACCCCCTCGATGGCCTACCTCGTGCTGTTCGGAGGGCTCCGGGTTCTCCTACGGAACGCACCGGTGCCCCCCTAGCACTTGCCCGAGGCCCGTCCCGGGAGATGTGTGCTTCACCTCCCAGAACCTCCCGACGCGGCAGCACGCGGCCATTGCGTACTGCCACCTTCCCCGTGGTCGTTTCTGCCATGGACGGTCAGAGCCCCCACTTTGACCGTCCGCGACCATGACGTCCCCTTTTAGTCGCCTTTTACGCCAGGCAGGGGATACCTTAGCTCTATTCTTCGCCCGAGACTACAGGGCTGACAAAACAGGGCGCGGGTTACCCTACTACCCTTTGAACCCTACCTACCTACCCTATCTGCTGGTGTGCTTGGGCTGGCCTAAAAAACCCCAACCGCCGCAGTGGCGATTCAATAGAGTTTCCGAGAACTCGTCTTCCGTTTGTAGAAACGACAACAAAGCGACCAAACAGTCTATTGGCACAGTTACCGGTACCTAAGGGCTAGCGTACAACAGAACGGCGCCGGCCGACATCGTGCACCGGTAGACACCGTGACACGCCAAGCCATGCGACGGCACTGCGCCGCGCCGTAACGTTGTACGCCGGCCCTAAGTTGCGTTGCACGGAAGCCTCGGTGCGCGAGTCCGATTCGCACTTAGCCGGTTTTTTTCTTATTAAAACGTGATGGTTAAAGTCCAACACTCCATGGAGCCAATGGCCTTTAGCGAACTTGGTAAAGAACGATTCAATTAGTAGCCGAACTAAAGAGATTATGAGCTAATAAGGTATCAGTGACCGTCTGACTTCTCTACCCTTTAAAAGACCTCAAC
Organism: Tachystola acroxantha; assembly: GCA_963506565.1. Taxonomy (NCBI): domain Eukaryota; kingdom Metazoa; phylum Arthropoda; class Insecta; order Lepidoptera; family Oecophoridae; genus Tachystola; species Tachystola acroxantha. The sequence continues at coordinate 12,574,927 of OY735881.1, forward strand.
GGGCTTTTCAAATGTCCGTAACTGTGTTATAATTCATAATTCATTTATTCCTTGCTTTATGTGGTAACATGGTTGTAAGATAGTACAGGAAGTGCTCACATAAACCCTGTAAGGGCACCGCAACATTAGACACTTAAACATATAACTTACTTACTTATTTTTCAATTGATTTCAATTCTCCCACCACAGTTGACCACGAACTTATTTTATTTCAGTTTTATTTTACACATTCTTGCACAAAAGAATAAAAGTACATTCGTGTAAAAGAGCTCGGTGGCTTAGTGGTTGGGTCAATGGACTTGCATTATGGAGGTCCCAGGTTCGCTTCCCAGCCAGGGTAGCCATGTACAAACAAGTTATCCTCGCTTTTTTCAACGGAATAACTTACGTACATTTACCGAGTGCTCTCAAGACGGTGAAGGAAAACATCGCGATGAAACCTACATGCCGTAGATGAAGAAAAAATCTAAGGCATGTGAAATCCGCCAATCCGCAGTGGGCCCGCGCTCCCTCGATGTACGGGAAGGTCTGTGCCCGAGCAGTATGGACATATAAATAGACTGATGATGATGTGTGCAGTCGAAGTATACAGGGGGCTCAATAAGGTTGAGATTTTCTCAGAAACTACCAGACCGAATTAATAATTCTTTTACAGTACATAGTTTTAACTTAAATACTCACCCACCTTACACACCTACACACCCAGTCCCCCACCCTAGTATAGTTCAAAGGGAAGATAGCACTAGGCTATCTTAGTTGAAGCTCGTTATCATACCGAATATCAGGTATATATTCTAGCAGGGAAGAGGTGCATGTCGAGTCCCAGCGCTGCACACCTCGGTGTCAGCTCAGCTGAAACTTGCACCTTTTGCCACACCACTTAGCATAACTAAATTAGATTATAACTTACTACTTGATTGATTTTTTGTAAGCTTATGTAATTGGTGTGTGGCAATAAACATATTTTATATTTTATTCTTAACTTTTATCTGTCAAACAGTGAAAGAATATCAAATAGTTTTTGAGAAAATTCAACCTTAAATACTCTCCTGTACACCTTTCTCTGTGTTCCACCGTACAAACGGCCAGCTAACCTCTAGATTTGGACATGCTGAGAAAGACAAGGCACGTGTAATAATTAAATATCTATTTTGTAAAACTACGAAACATGACTTATTTATTTATTTTATTAATGGACTCGACAGTTCGTCATTTGCCAATGTCATGTTACAGAAAATTCAATATATAATAGAGTCTTCTATCTTCCTCCAGAGGAGTCGCAGCAGCGGCTTCACCCTGGGTAGCCGCGTCTTCATGTCTTCATCCAGAGGAGTCGCCGTAGCGTCATCACTCTGGACGAAGCTGCTCGACAGTCACGTTCACTCCCGAGCTTGTAGCGGGAACTCTTGATAAAAGCTTGAAACTTCAGATCTTGCATAAATAATCCAATAACTTCACCGTACTGTCATTCGCGAACATTTTCTGATTAATTTAACGTGATATTAAACACAAAATAGTTCCTGTAGACATTAAAAGGAAAATTATCAAATAATTTCACAACCGTCGTTTCCCGCCATTTTCAAGAGAACCCGAAACATGACTTGTTCGTCAACCACTCTCATGGTAGTCAACTAATCAACGCCATGTTCCCCCCTCCCATCAATACTACCGAATACATTATTTACAATGTTGCCCGAATTTATGGCCCTCCGGTGTGTAGTCGTGAAGGAAAAAAAAATCATCGCGCTCTATGGAGAGAGTCTAAAGTACATTTTGCACGAGGACACCGTACCATGAAGTCTTATAGCAGGATTACTTCAATAACACTTTGTTATTTCGTACCATGACGACCTGAAAGTAAGCTTAATAAGGACGTCATGGATATGATATGATATACTTTATTGGTAAAAAACAAGTTTACACGTCAGATGGGTATTTCATTTTTACATTGTCATATTTTCATATTTGCTTAATTTATAATAGTTGTTAATTTTTATGGCAATATGGCTTTAACATCTCAAAAGACATTGCCACATTTCAATGGAGCTTTGCCCTACCTACAAAACTACGTGATCATTTAAGCTGTAAATATCATTTTGTTGGGGACTTATTACAGGTTTCATACTGCATAATCATAATTAGTATCATTTTCTACTACTCTCGCAACTCCTATAGTAGAATAACAAAAACAATGAATAAATCGCTTCGATTTCTTACTATTTTCTGAATTATTAATTAAGCTGTTTTTTTCGAATCGCAACTTGTACAAAACTTTATTTTAAACCAATAATTTTAATAAAAAACGGAGATACTTTTACATTTATTCGTTATCTTGTACAATTTGCGGTTGATGGTGGGGCAGAATCTGGCATTGTCATTTAATTAATAGTAAAAAAAAAAATAGTATAATAGTTTCATACTAAAATAGTACAAAATAACAACGTATTATTGAAGTAATCCTGCTATAAGACTTCATGGTAAGTGGCAGGTATCCGCCCTTGTGACACTTTCACTCTCATACGCCTGAAAGAGACATCTGTTTTTATATGTTCGACTTCTATTGAAAATTCAAACAATGAAAAAACAAGTGACTGATAGAGACGAGAAAAACTGGCATGCAAGAGTCTGCGATGTAAATATGGGTAACTCCGTCGGCAGTTCCTTGCTTCATGGGTGTAGTCGACAGGTGTGGTGTGGATCCCCGCTCGTCCCGGACCCTCCCCTAGACAGGTGCAACGGCCTCGCCTCACGAAAACCACGGGATATTGGAAAGTTACCTCATTACTTTATAGTTCGGTGAATGAAGAAATTGGAAATTATAGTTTTAGAACGACCTTCAAGTCTACTTGGTCTTCTCTGCAAGGGATGCTTGGTTCAATTACGAGTAGAGAAGTGGCTTGTACGGTCGATGACAGAGAAAGGTGTACAGTTTTAAGGTTGAGATTTTCTCCAAAAACTACTTTACCTATTGCAATAAGTCTTTCGCTGTTAGATAGATAAAAGTTAAAACTATGTTCTGGTAAAAGAATTATTAAGATCGGTCCAGTAGTTCTTGAGAAAATCTCAACCTTATTGAGGCCCCCTGTATACTTATCTCTGTCGTCGTGTGTACAATCAAAAACATGGAAAAGTATACAAGGGGTATCATTATGCTTGAGATTTTCTCAAGAATTACTTTACCGAAGGTAACAATTCTTGTACGGACAACAGCAGATCAATGGTAACACTTGCAGTACGAATTCAACTCTTATGACGCAGATAATAAGAACGTACAAAGTCCAAAGTGTTACCTTGATCTGCTGTTAGCTGTACTAGTAGATAGTTTAGATAACACACTATGTAATTGTAAAGAAATGCTGGATGTCACTGCCAATTTGACAGCGACGAAATCCAGCGAAACCCTTACCATGCCTTACCACCTAACTTTTAAATCACGCTTGATACAGTGCTATCAACTTAAGCTGAGAATTGCATTTGTGTGAGTGCACACCGATAGTGTAGATTGGCAATCGGCTTGTGGCGCGGCGCGTCCCGCGCATGGTTTAAACCAGTTTATACTAGTTTATAGCAAGCGGCCTGAGGCAGGCCTGGTGCACTCCGCGCTTTAGGTATAAATCTACAGGTACATCGGGCGGGCGGCCTTGGGCCGCGCCGGCGCGGCTATTCAGTGGGCTGCTGCGCGCCAGATTGATTGCACGTAGCCCGCTATTTTGCGCCCGCGCTGCGACGTATTTAGCCGTCTTTCATTGTATCGGAAGAAAAAAATCGTGACAAGAATTTGGTCTAAATTATTAAAATATTCTTTCATACAATTTAGTACCTACCATAATAATTTATTTTATTTAGGGTGGATTCGACCAAACTTCAATTTATACTGGAGTACCTAACTATCCCAGGGTTATTTTTATTCCCCGATTTTATTCTCCATTAACTTACGAGTAGTTTTACCATGCAATCTAGAGAATAGTTGCAGATAATTGAATGAAATTGAATGAATAATGAACGAATAATTAGATTAGATTTATATAATAAATCGCAAGGCTAGTTCTTGCATCTTAAATATGTAAATATGGGTTTCGGCTCCCGGACTAGATTGTACCTAGCTAAAACCTAAAAGAGTTATGTTTAGTATTGTAGACACCCATTAAAGTGTAAGAAGATAGCATGCCTATGGTCTTTTGTGATCTAATACCGTAGGTATATTTGAAATATCAGTTTGTTTACAAAAGTAGAATAATAGAGTGGTATAATAATATATGTTCATTAAATATTCAGATTATTTATCTTTCACAAGCCGGCAGCCCTAATCGTGTCAGAAGAGTAAAGAGCTACCCGATAGAAAGAGACGCACGTCGTAGGTGAATATAATTGTAGGCACTTCGCGCTGCGCGAGCTGAATTGTACTTTATTGCGTCGCTGCGAGACTCGCGATTTATTTTAACGGTTTTTAGGAGAGACTCTTCTGTACTTGTACTATTATATATTCTGTGCCTGAGGCAACACTCACACAAATGCAATTCTCAGCTTAAGTTGATAGCAGTACTAGCTTTATCAGACCATTTTAAGAGCATGAGCCTATATGAAGATATTTTTTTTTAAGATTGGCGGCGCTAGTTGGCTCATGGAAGGTTCTTAATACTGCCTAACCAATTTCTAAACACGCATTCTAATAACGAGGTTATCTTGCCACACAGGATAACCTATAACCAACCAATATTGGCAAACAACTAACAATGAAACATGACCACATTATACCAACAATCTGCTTACACCGCATATAAATCCTTAAGGCGAGGTGTTGGGACGTTTTTAAGTTTTTCGATGAAGGCTACGGCACTAACTACTGAAATTAAAGGCCTGAAAAAAATATATATCAATCTTGGGGTATCTATTTAGGGACTGTTGGCTCCCGAAACACGATTGGACAAACTTCGCTCGATAGAAAAAAATCACAAACATACCCCTTTCCTGTCTTTTCACTGAGTAGTGTGTCTAAACTAAAACAGTTATTCATACATAATATATATCAAAATGTAGGTTATTATAAATAGAGGAGCTTGATAAATTAAAAATCTGTTGTTTCTAACGTTTTTTTTATACCAGGCAAAATTTAAGAAAAAACACAATTTGTATAAATACAAATGCACGGCGCTACGAGCTTCAGTGCGCCGCTGGGCGCTGCCGAGGTCGGACCTGTATCGATTTTTGCCAAATGTTCCACTTTGGTCTTTACCTTGGAAATCTTGGAATGCTCCCACGATCGTCATAACGTAATAAAATTTAAAATAATACGAGTCGAATTTGGTCACACCTATACTTTAAGATTATTAGTTTACTAATCACGGAATGATTGTGCATCGTTTTGAATAAAAAAAGGACTCATAACCTAAAACAGATATTCCTTAACACAATAGATTTTTCGCGAACCATGTTTTTGAAGTCATCATATTACACGCGACACGAACACCAGTGTCGAGTGTCGTATATTGGGAGCGAGCAGTGGTGTGATAATTGCAGATGAAGACAAGTCGGCTAACATTACAGTGGGGCTATAACATTACGGTTCTCAAAACGATCAAATCAAACCATGTCATAGCGGCCGTGAAAGGGACAGTGCTATTGCATTGGTATAGCGGCGTCTCTGGTTGGCGCGCCATGACATGGTATAATTTCATCGTTTTGAGAACGGTAATAGGGGGGCTGATCAGTAACTTCCAAATTGACCAAAGTGGAACAGGCCAAAACAAATGACTATTGACGGTGATTTGTCCCACAGAGCAAACAAACAAACAGCAATCGAACTTAAAATAGTTTATACGTAGTTGCTAATTGTAAAACTATGTACAGTGAACATCACATAAAGTTTGCCACATTTTACTCTACGCACACTCGCACAGTGATAATAAATACGGGCCAGATTTCAATAGCTATGCAAGTGTAGCTGTGGTGTGTAATGTGGTGTGCGATATATACCTGTTTTACTCTAAGCACAGTGATAATACGGGCCAAATTTCAATAGCTACGTAGTTATAGACTGATTCAATATACACTGTGCCTACTTTTAAAAGTACAGTCAACAGCACATAATGTGTGTCATGTTTTACCCTACGCAGTGATAACACGGGCCAGATTTCACCATCACTGACGTCACACCTGACACCAATAATAATACTTACCTAACATCACGTTAAACATTTCGTCATTTATTTAGTTTTATTGATACACTTGACAGTTTGTCACTTAAATTTGTCAAAGACAGATTTGTTGTAATGTAATCTCTATGGTTATTACCATTTTAATAAATTTTGTATTTTATAAGAATTTATGCTCAATTTTTTATTAAATCGCGTGAAAGTACTTTCAAAATATATTCCCCTAGCAAATAATTTGATTATTCCAATTTTTCACTTTTATTGATTTTGTTATAACAATATTACCTAATTGACATTCCTATTATAACAGGTCCTTTTTCCGTCAGATTAGTATTAACATAGTATTTTATTCTACTACGTCATACTATCATACGTCAATATAAATAACTTAAAAAATAATTAAAATAGACCTGTAGACGTGAATTTGACTGCACTGAACCCACTCCGGACGGTCGGTTTAACGTATGTCTGCTTATGACCTTCCGTATAAATAAATACGTTTAAAAGTACAAATTGCTTTACTTTATTGTCAACTAGCTTCTGCCCACCACTTCGTCTGCGCAGGATTATAAATTATAGCCTATGTGTTATTTTGATGTATAATATGAGCTATATTATTGTAAAGTTTCATTCAGCAACATCCATCCATCCATCCAAACTTGCGCATTTATAATATTAGTGGGAGTGGTATGGGATAGTCACGAGCACAGCCCGTGTTAGGGCCAGTGTAGAAGTTGAAGCCTGGTTGGCGGCGAGAGGTGAACAGGAGGGGTGATGATGATATGGTTCCGAATTGACATAATGTGCGACGACATTTAGTATAGACAAAAGTTCAAGATTGAAAGAAATATTTTCCGACAATCGCGAAAATTGAAATAAGTAACTCCGAAGCTGTCAGACTTGGGATATCCCTCATCATCAGTCTATTTATATTGCCCCACTGCTCGGGCACAGACCTTCCCTTACATCAAGGGAGCTCGGGCCATAATCCACCACGCGGGCCCAGTGCGGGTTGGCGGATTTCACATGCCTTAGATTTTTTTCTTCTTCTTCTACGACATGCAGGTTTCATCACGATGTTTTCCTTCACCGTTTTGAGAGCACTCGGTAAATGTACGTAAGTTTTTCCGTCGAAAAAAACGAGGATAACTCATTGGTACATGGCTGCCCTGGCTGGGAATCGAACCTGGGACCTCCATATTGCAAGTCCATTGACCCAACCACTGCGCCACCGAGCTCTGCTGGGATATCCCTATTTGGCATTAAATGGGTCGATAATGTTGGCACCGACAAGTGGACTTCGGTATATCGTCTATCCGTGGGACATTCTGTATAGGTATTATTATGGGTAGCGAGCTGTGACGTCACAGTGAGGACACTGGTTACGCTTACTCTGTGTACCTGCGCGAGTAATGACCCCGATCAATGCGCGTCATCCCTCTCTCGCCCCTCCCTCGCCCCGCACCTCACCCCCTCACTAGGCTCAAATGACCCAGTGGCCTCGCCTTAATCATCCCTACAAAAACCGCATGCCCGCTCCGTCATCGGTACCCTATACTCTGAAAAATAAACAATTTCCAACAGAATCTTTTGCACATGGTAAAAGTATGTGATGCGTCATCAAGTCTCACTCGAGACAGCCTTTGCGTTCACTCAAGAGGCTGTGGAACGTGAGTCACTGGAAAAACTCAATTTTGCAACGCAAGGAAATCTATACTAAGACCCGGTATCCACCAAAGCGGAGAGAAGAGGAGATTTGGTTGAATAACCAATCAGATTTCGTTCTTTATCTTAAGCGGAGAGGAGATGTCAAAATAACGACATCTGATTGGTTATTCAAACACATCTCCTGTTGGAAACCGGGCCTATAGTCATAGATGAGGCATCTTATCAAATTTACTAAAACTAGTCTAGTGATTAAGTACTAACATAGGATAAGGCACCTGTTACTAACACAAAATGGACCTAAATTTTGAGCACGAACTCGGCCTGAGCTCGCACTCACGACTGTCAAAATTGTATGAAAACTGACATATGTAAAACCGAACGCAAATACCAGTCATACTCAAAACTGTCAATCACTATCGGTCTAAGAGTTTGGACTAAGAGTTTCTGGCGAATAATGACATTAGAAATATGGTGTCCCACAGACGAAGACGACTATTTCCAGAGTTATTTCAATTTTAGCATTGTGGAGAAATGTACTTCCTCTCTGTAGTTACTAGAACTACCAAAAACTTATAATGAAAAATGATATAGGCATAATTTGCTATGCCACAGGAGTCCATCACTTTTTACCCGACTGCGCAAGGAGGGTTATGTTTTTCGAGTGTATGTATGTGAGTATCATTCGTCTTGATTGTATGAGTGACATAGGCTATAAAATCATAGAAATGATGCACCCTTCTTTTAAATAATTTCTACTTGTTACTTTGTCAAAGTAAACACCATAAAAAGTCATTAGCTGTCGGGTTCAAGTTTCCGACAGCAACTTGATATGTTCAATCACGTTCAGAGACACGCCTGGTGAAAAACGGAATGCATCAACAATGTCAATTGGTACTTAACCTTGCTGCTTACTAAAGATGCCCAGTGATTTGGGGACACGGACTTATTAAGGGACAAGCGAAGGCACAGGCATTCGCAATTGGTGCTTATTTTCAATTTTGTAAGCGCAAACATCCTTATAACTTTGCCTTCAACGTTATTATTAATGGTATCAGTGTGCTGGTTCAACCCAGCAGGGTTACTCTCACCTCTTATAGCGATCCAGTTTAGGTTCCTAAACTGAACCGAATCGCTATTTGCTCCAATGACGTTTGACGTAATTGTAGCAAATTGTCAGTTTAGGAACATAAACTGGATTGCTATAAGAGGTGAGAGTAACCCCGCAGATCAATGGTAACACTTGCAGTACGAACATAGTTTTAACTTTTATCTATCTAACAGTGAAAGAATTTTTACAATCAATCAAGTAGTTTGTCAGAAAATCTCAACCGTAAAAACTCTCCTGTACACCTTTCCTTGTCTTCGACCGGACCTGCAACATTGTGCAGATACTTCAAGGACTGTATTATATTATGATCATTAATGTTATCATTAATACAGGCTATTATTATTATTTATGAGTCCTTTGGGCCTGTATTTCGCCCAAAGGATCAGTCTAGCGATCCAGAGGGGAAATGCCGCCAGCATTTTGGGCACGTTGCCGGACAACGGGGAGCGGTTGAACTATAGTTCATTCAGAGTCATTCAGATAGTTCAACCGACCTATTGTACCTACATATAGTTTTTAGTTTAGTTTGTATATATTTTTTAGGTTAATATTATAATCCTCAATCAAAGGTGATCACAAGTCGGTGATCCGACTAGGCTGGTATTTGGCGCTGCGTTTCCACAACCTCGTTCCAAACGCGATGCGTTGAGCACCTTGGGGTTTTAGTGGGTATAGGACCGTATTCTGGCGGGAGTCCCACATACTCACCGCGCGCCCCTCCTCATTGGCGCGGTGAGATGTGAAAAGCATTTACCCAAGTAAAAAAAAAGGCTCGTCAAATATGCCAAGCACAAAACCTCAGTGAATTTCCCCTAAAGCACAGCCTTGTAAAATTAAAAATACACCACAACGACGGTGTCTTCTCGTCACATGACTCACGTATCAATTACATCGTGTCATGTGGGTCAACAATCCGTCTTTGAGTCATCGGCGCAGGTAAGCGATGCCTTTCCCTGTCGCTTCAACAATTTTGCAATCTGACACCAATACTTTGCAGAATGACGTCTTAAAATGCAAGGTGGATCCGTATTGCTCGGTACGGACAACAGCAGATCAATGGTAACGCTTGCAGTACGATTTCAAATCTTACGTCGCATATAATGTGGGATCCACGTCAACTCATGCTATACGAAGATTACGAAGTACTCAGAATGGGCATAAACTCATAATGCCTAAGCACAGACTAAAGACCACTGAAAAAAATGCCAGAATCATTGGTGTCAAACTGTTCAACAGTCTCCCGGTGTACCTACAAGCTGAAAAGAAATTCAACGTATTTAAATATTCATTAAAGAAGCATTTATTGAATCGAACACTGTATTCAGTGACGGAGTTTTTTGACGAACCATTATGAGGACTTACTTACATTTACATTTTTGTAAATTGTAATAATCTTTTTGGTAAATAAATGTATTTGTATAATAAGAACGGTCAAAGAGTCCAAAATGATAAAAATGTAATAAACTGACCATTCCAAAGAGCTCAAACACGATACCTCTGCTGTAAGTTGGTGATGAGTTGGGTATTCTGCTGATTACATTGTGATACTACAGCAAAGTCAAATCTCTTTATTGCATGTTGTGTACATTTTAGCAAGTCAACATATTTTTTCACTTTGCAAGGAAAAGGTGCCAACGCTGAGGAGAAAAAGTGTCAAAAAAAAACTCTCAGTAGCACATCTTTTGTAATAATGATCTGCCCCCTTACCTTGAAGTCTTATAGCAGTATTACTTCCATAATACTTTGTTACTTCGTATAATGACGACCTTAAAGTAAGCTCATTAAGGTCGTCATTGTACGAAGTAACAAAGTATTATGAAAGTAATACTGCTATAAGACTTCAAGGTAAGGGGGCAGGAAAATGTCGCCATGATCTTGTATTCAAGTAACAGGACACCAAATTTCGAATCGATCAGACCTGTGGAAGTAGCTTTTTCCTTCAACTACAAAAGAGCTGATGAATCTTCAAACTGCTGAACAGATATTCTAGAATCAAAACTAAGGTCATTTTCGATCAAATCACCTTTCGACCAAACTAAATTAAAATCTGTTCAAACGTCTACGGTGCCAAATACCATAGACAGACACGTTTAACCTCTAACACCCCTCTTTTGCGTCGGAGGTTAATAAAAGAAATGTGGTTTACTACAAACCGACGAGCGTGAAAGGATTGCTGAAAGTGGAGGAAACTAGATTTGTGTACCAGGATAGCAACAGATTGAAGGCGATATACTATGCCACCTCTGCTGGAAACGGGAGTTAGTTTATGTATGTATGATACCAAAGAGTATTAATAATAAAACGAACGCCCACGTAAACGCACGTGACCTAATTAAAGGCACGCCACTAATTACTCGGTAGTTATAAAATTAAATTACTCATCGATTTTACACATACTTTACGAAGTAACTTACGCAACGCTTCATAAGCAGAAATAGTTATTTAGGCCGATGAGTAAGTATTTATTGGAGAAATATTGTTTTAGTTTCGAGACAATTTACGTAGGTACAGTGTCAGTACATTAATAGTAACACTTGAAGTACGATATTAACTCTTATAGCGCAGAGAATAGGTAATATTTTTTTTGCGAAATCCAAAGGATTACACATTGGTGCTCTTGACTGTAATACATGGTTTAAAATAAAAACATATTAAAATTTCCTCAAAAAAGCAAGCCCCTAAAAAGCAACGAACGGCTAGACTGGACTCATTGATCTCCTATAAACAACTAGATACACAAAGGTCTTACTAAAACAATTTAAAAAAACGTCCAAATAAGGGTCCATTGTTAACGTCCAAATAATGTCCAATAAAGCAAATGAGGACCCATTCATCCGTTTGGACCTTCTTTGCGCTCGGGCATTTTTAGAAGGCAGACTGTGTATCTAGTTGTATAAAGGAGATCAATGACTGGACTAGACCTTTAAAACATCGACGATCTGCTGACCCACGTTACTATACCTATGATTCCTAAAAGGAACAAATGTAAGTTAGTCATTTAGATACAGTCAAGGTAGAAGTACATTGACCAAGATAATGTTTATATTTCGGCAAACCCAAACGTCGGTAGGGTTGCCAAAACCAATAAAAACTACAACTAAACGAGTTTGCAGCTCAAATTGCAATTTTCAGGATTTTGATTGTATTTATTCCTGCTGAAAACAAACGAAAATAATGTTAATTTGTTCTTTGACTTGTTTTACAGAACAAAGTGCTGACCAAAATAAACGTTTTATTTTGAGACGAATAATCACCGAAAATAATTGCAGGGAATGTTTTTAAATAAAAAATCATTTCTACGCCAATACACAGAATAAACACACATTTATAGCCATAAACGTGATTTAAAGTACACCGATTAACCGACTTTCGGTCCCCTTACAACGTTTTTAACCTCTAAATCGTCCCACTGCTGGTCAAAGGTCTCCCCCCTCCTCTTCCACTAATCTCTGTCTTGAGCCTATTCCAGCCCATCATTGTATCTAATGATTATCGCCTCTCCACCTACGCCGAGGTCTGCCCCGACGCCGGCAACCGTCCAATGGCACCCATTCTGTGACAGTCCGGGCCCGTTCGGTCCGGCTGCAGGCCGCAAATGTAGCCCGCCCAGTTCCACGTCAATGTAGCTGCTTTCAATTAGACCAGTAATTCCCAAAATGGGCAATAACACCAACTTGTGGGCGCTGGAGGAATGAATAGAGGGGGGCGGTAAGGGCTTTAGAAAAAAATGGGGGGTGTTGAAGTGTTTTAGGGGGCGATGGCTGATTTGTAATTTCATCTAATTAATATTCTAAAATTCACTGAAATTAAAACCTACCTACTACACAACATCATTTATTTTATTTAGTTAGTTTATATGTATAAAATAAAACTAGAAATATTTAACTTAGCTTTCGTAGGATAGCCAGTGAGCAATCAAGTTTAAAGTAATAAATGTCATTGTGGTTTTTAAACTGTGATAAAGTAAAAAAAATGGGGGCGCTGAAAAAGAATTAATTTTCAAAGTGGGCGGTAGACGAAACAAGTTTGAGAACCTCTGAATTAGACGATGATAATTATTTACAAAATAAGACACTTATTTTGGCATTAGGTCTAGGTAACAGCCCTAGCCAATGACGAGAGGTGAGTGCAGACGCGCAGTGCACTGACTCCATATTTGCTGTTATTAGCGCCAAGCAATATTCAATTTGCGTACACGCGGCGAATTCGTACTACGTTTTAATTAGCCAAGTGTCGTTGAACCGCCATCATCGCCTAAAGGAAAACCACGAAACATTATCGTTACCATTTGCAACGCAATAGTTGAGCTTGTTATTGAAATTAAATGACATTTATGGAATTGTTGCTCGTAGTCCGTTTGTGAGTGCACGTCGAAAATTATCGTACAAGCTAAGGAACGTTGGGCGATGTCACTAACTGGATGGGTGACCATTGGTGACATTTTCAACTGAGCCCCTCTGTACCACGGAGCCACAGACCACTTACCCAATAGACATGAAATCGGTACAAATTGGCAAGCGATAAATTCTGTCTACGATGAGCGCATAGAGACGAAGCGGAGGACAGTGGTGCGGTATTAAAGAGATGCCTCCATGTCGGTAATATCTCTAGGTTACACGTGTCGCGAAGCAATGTTGCGGGCAGACACGGACGTCTTCCTGTTACAGGTCTATGGGATAAGTGGTATGTGCTTCCAAGTCACGTCCCGTGCGTTTTGTAGTGGCTCAGCAACCCAATTCTCGACAAGCAGACGGGCCCGCACACTCCGCACTTTGTCCCCTCGGGCAGTCTATCCCTAAGAGCCGGGTTAGCCTCCTTCCCCTTTCGCTTCCTCCTCTTCTCATCACTACAAGGAAACCAAACACAGTCAAACGTCAGGACTGTTGTTTCGCATTCCCTACCTCCCCATCTGTCCGGATAAAGTCACCCTTAAAATTAAGACCTCAACATTGTCTTGATAATTGTAACATCCAGTATGATTCACACGTCGATATTCCACATGTGTCGTCCAGTTGATCAGCAATCGCACAAAAACCGGATAGCACGCTAACTCCGTATGCACGACCGTTAAAATGACTCACTGTAGACCACTGTTTTGTTCTTGTTTTTATATTTTAGTTTAAAAGTCCTTTTCTAGTCACACGGAAAACTGTTGCATGATGGTGGAAGAGAGGATTCTGTACCCTTAACAAGAGTTGCCATAGTAAATTCGCCCGCTAGTGACTGCGTAATAATGTAGGTTAAGGTTAACGATTGGAGGATTTTAGTTCCGGTAATGGATCCCCTCCGCTAATCAGTCGCATTGCCAGGAAGAGTAGCGACAACCTGGAAAGATTAATGGTGACTAGCAAGGTAGATGGAAGGAGACCTCGCGGATAAAGCCCGATAAGTTGGTACGATCAGATCCGTACCAATCCTGATACCGGTATTTACGATGCTCTTCACGTCGCCGAAGATAGGAACAGATTGGCGCAATATCATCAGAGAAAAGATGATCTAGAGGGGTCACGACCCTCAGCAATGAGGAATACGACGCAAGGAGGAGGAGGAATGGATCCCCAACCCAGAGTGATTTGGGTTGGATTCTGAAACGCAAAAACTCGTGACAAAATCTGCTGATTGGCGTGAAAACGCGGGTTGTAGCTGAGATTTTGAAACTGCGCAAGAAGACCGGCGTCATAAGAAGAAATGTGTACCCAAGGCTTTCTCGTTACCCATTACTTATAGTCAGTGCAAGACAATAGGTAACCGGCGCCGTCGTGACCCGAATCCTTGCTCCGGCCGTCATTATAACAACTACTTACATACAACTATATTATATTATATATAATATGCATTGTGACCGCTCACCGCATTCAAGAGTTATCTCTATACAGGGTGGCCTTGGATTCATTCGACAAAATTAAATGGATGTTTAGGCTTGTGTTTGGGGAAAAATAAAAATAAAAATTTAAGTACAATAAACTCAACTATCAAAAAATTATTAATTTGATGTGCATCGTTACTGTGCTTTGGAGTTTTTACATTTTAAGGTATTTTTAATTTATTGCAACGATTTCATTCACTGAAATTTGACCTAGTGGTCGTTCCTAAGGTCATTGTGTGACTTGTGGCATGTCGGCGATGACGTCACAACTTTGAGTCCCTCATGATTAACTGGTCAATTTTCGTCCAGTCACTGGACGAAAACGCGTATGTTTTACTGCTTACACGAGTGCTTGTGGTTCAGGAGCATAATGTCCAAAGCGCACAATGTCCAAGGCGCAAAACCAAGCACTCGTGGAAGCAGTAAAACAGGCGCGTTTTCGTCCAGTGACTGGACGAAAATTGACCAGTTAATCATGAGGGCCTCAAAATTGTGACGTCACAGCTCGTCAGAACCTTTCACAACTCAGGTGTAACGCATGCCAAACCTCAGTATTTGAATACCTTCTCAATTATTCGCATACACAATGACATTCGCACATTTCGGGGCGGGTGTTGAACCCGTGGCCCGTAATCCGCTGCCGTGGGTGGCCGGGCGCTTTCAATGGAAATTAAATTATAATCTTTATCTCGTTACAATAGTGTTGTTATTGAAAATTAATGCCGTTGTTACGAATAACAGATACAGGGTTGAGTGAGTTAATAAAAATTGATTAAATCCAGCCCAACATCAGATCGAGGAGATGGTGGCTGAGCCTAACATCATTGGAGAAACTAAGGCCCGGTATCCACCAAAGCGGAGAGGAGACGTGTTTTGAAATAACCAATCACATTTCGTTATTTCCTCCGCTTAGGACAAGGAACAAAATCTGATTGGTTATTTAAAACACATTTCCTCTAGTCTCCTCTCCGCTTTGGTGGAAACCGGGCCTAAAACAGCTCGACTCCGCTAGTCGCGTGGAGAGGATGGGAGAGGAGCGCGCAATGAAGCGAGCGTATTCCGGAATGCCCAGTGGATGACGACGGACGGCCGGACGTTCTAGGTATCGGTGGGGCAACGAGGTGCAGAAGACCCTGATCTAGCTTCAGTCACCCGATTGGCTACAGACAACGCGAGACAGGGTGCAGGGGCGGTCACTTTGGGTCACTGAGCCAGCGTAGTATCAGAATAGAAACCCAATGAAGCCTCCAAAAACTTAAAATTATTCGCAACATGTCCCATATCCGGCATCAACCGCCATATTGTCATTCGAAATACAAATTCAAAACCCAAACGTGCGCGTGCGCCGACCTTCACGCGGTGAGGTTACGGAGGGGGGACGGGACCGCCTCACGAACTGGCCGAGAAAATTGGTCAAATGCGTGATGGAAGGAATGGTTCTCTACAAAGATTTTCGAGTGATGCATTCCGTTTTCTACAATCATTATCATCAGCTCGAGCCAGTTCCACTGGACCCGAGTGCTTCATCATCGGCCTCATCGTTACTTACCATTAGGTGAGATTGAGGCCAAACACGGGTTTGGTCTCTATAACATAAAAATAAAACAAAGGCCTCCCCCAATGGACGCCACTCTACACGATTCTAGGCCTTTTGCATCCAGATCTGACAGCCACCTTACCCCCTGGCCTTGGAGCGTCCCACACTAAGTCGATAACTCGTCTACCTCATCGGTTCAATGGTTATAAATAAAACGGAATAATCACTTATGTTATGTCCAAACTAGGCTTCCCTTTGTCCAGAAACATACATAGCAACAAACAGAAATATACCCAGACTCGGAAAAAGTGATATAAGCACCGCCTCGACTGGGAATCAAGTTAGACAAAACAATTTGGTCGGTTTAATTTCAACTATAGAGAAATTAGCGCAGGCCATAACTAATAATAACAATACTAAAGAAACAATAGGAGAGGTCCTATGTCTAGCAGTGGACTGATACAGGTGATGATAATATTGGAACAAATCACTTACATAAGGAACCCTAACCTTAAAACAACCAACTAAACGTTAAGTGACGTCCTTGACGCACCTTGCTACACAAATCCAGTTACATTTACTGTACACAGTAAAACTTCTAATCCTTAACACCAAGATAATAGAGCTTAAACTCCAATAGGATTCCACTTGGACAAGGACAAAAGAGTCGGACAGAGGATTAGAATTCCAAATAGGTGGGATTGGTCCTCGTAATGTTTTTTGTTGGCATTAAAACCTATGGGACAGTGTATCATATAAAATAGTCATATTAAGATGCTTGTTAAATATAAATGTGCTGATTTAAATATATAATCCACGAATCATATTTACCAAGCATGAGGGATATGAGACTGACACGAAGATCCAGTCAGAATCGTAAAAGATTCCAATAGAATATCTGACTAAGGGATATATCGTGAGACCTATCGACGAAATAAGTAGGAAACGGCTTCAGTTAAGGATGTCTGTGTTAATTATCAATAATTCTTTAAAAAACGCCATAAATGATAATATATTATATGACATTATAAAGGCATGCTAAAACACTGACTAATCTTAAACCATAAACAAACAAAACCCAAGAAACAATGTGCGAATTCTGTACAAATACTTTAAAATTTAAACCCAAAACAAACACGCAAAAAGTTGAACAAACTTCTTTTAAAACAATAAAGCTAAAAAACTCAACATGCTAAACTCTGGTCCAATAAAACAAGAAAGGAACTAAACAAAAAAAGTATAAACAAAGAACGTAAAAGGTAAAAAGCACAAAAGGGGCCAGACAACCTCCGACCCGCGCGTTCCGTTTCGAAACACGACGACAATGACCGCCGATGCAATGCAATAACGGAACGCAGACAATTATATAAAACTCGGTTACAAAAGAATGTAACAGAAGCAATATGTAACCGCAATCCTTGGCGAGAAACAAGAGCGCCTGAAGGTGTTAATAAGTGGGTCATTAATACCACTGTTGAAACCTGATCGATAGAGGTAATCATATATTTGATGGATAGTGATAGCAATTCTTGTTGACGCATTTGATTTGAAACTAAAAAGTAGCTGTTTTTCTTTCGTAACTTTATCTAAAGAAAATGATGTCTTTATATGTGGACTTGTCAAATATAAATTCAAGAAAATACAGCTCAAAGATGCTATAATAGTAATTGAACTATGTTATCCCTTATTGGGTAGTCTGATATTCTAGTTGCATATGTGGATAAACTATGCTACTCTTCGAAGGAGCTCATAGATAAACGAACGTTAGATAATCTCTTTAAAACCTTGACAGATAATAATTGAAAAGATATTGCGATGACACGTGACAAAGTGATTAGTAGAAAATGAGTCACAAATCCGTATCAAAGAATCAATCAAACATCAAAGAGTTGTTATGATATGACAATCGTAAGAAATATGGGAAAGGAAACTAGATAAGACAAAGGGCGTTAAACAATGACACATAGTGAGCCATTCACCATTGTTTCCGGAGAAATGAACATCAAACAAAACATTATGATTAACAATAACTTAAACAATGAAGATCGATTACTTAAATATACATAATCTCCCAACAAAGCCGTCGAAATTCACAATTCAATACAAAATTATGGCGTACATAACTTTTCACACAGAACTCTCACATACATACGAGTAATATACCATATGCAACTACCGCATTCAACGTTCTGTTAATCTAGCTTGATTTTGAAGAACATCAGTGGGGTGATCGCGACTTCCATCGTTATCGTAATCGCTTTCAATTTGACACATGGACCTTATTAATGCTATGTTTTTGCAAGTTTTAACAAACGACGACCAAACGCAGCAATGTATATTGTTCAAGTGTCAAAATGAAAACGATAACAAAAACTATTGAAGTCGCGGTCACCCCCCAGATTTGATTATCAAATCGCGTAACAACTCAATGATACAATTTCACAATTGAGGATCCAATCGCATAGTAATTGACAAAACATCTACGACTTAGATATGAGGATTAAATCTTGTATTAGATCTAAAAACCGTGAGCTGAACCTGTGTCCCATAAACCAAATGCCACGGGCAACGGTACCGGCTGAGCACTCAGGACCGGTTCCACGTAATTGAACGCTCGTGTCGACACAACTAAATATATTGATGGTAAAAAGAAACTTTCCATTGGGAATGACTTGAAATAAAATACTTGAGAAGGCTCACCAGCTAACCTTTGTGTCGCTCTATACATGTTGTTATCGGAACACACGTTGGAAAGATCGATATATGTTGCGGTAGTAAGTTTTGACAGATCCCTAATATTCAAAAGCAGTAAATCTCCGAGAAATAAAAATAAGACCAGAGATTTTATACTCGAGTCAGACATACTATTATTATTTGATATCATGGTGTTGGTACAAGCCCAAGGGTCACTGCGACCTCAAAGGTCTATTGTGGCCGCGCACCGAGTTCTTATATCTCGCTCCCAATGCCAACGTCCTTCAGGAATCGTATGATGCACTTGGGTGAGAGAGTTTTAATATCCTCGGGTGGCATTATGTGTCCACCTAAGGCTCGGCTGCTGCTGTGAATGAGTGCTCCACACTCACAGGGGTTTCCTCGGCTTCGCAGCAGAATCTACAGGCAGTGGTGTCGGACAGGCCCATTCTGTTAAGATGTTTATTTAGCCTGCAGCGTCCAGTTAAGGCTCGTATAAGTATCCCAGACATACTTCAAGAAATTAATTAATCGTTCATAAACAAGTTATCAAACCTGACAAATGACGCATTAGTGGTCAGGAACTTACCTGTAAAGAAACAAAGGAATCATTAATATTTATTAGTAGATGCGGTTTGGACAGCTGGCATACTTACCATCGCGTTCATTATTGACACAAATTAAGACCAGCTCGTTCAAGAATATGCTTTTTATTTAGCTCTTGAAACTAATATGACTAAATTATGAGGTATGTATGAACTATGTCCTAAAAGTTTAAGAAGGCAATACCCCCTTGCTAAACAAAGGCTAAATCCAGTAGGTCACTGTGTTCTTATTATACCTCGTCAAGCTCTACAAGCAATAAACACAATTGAAAACTAGCATTAAAGGCACCAAAGCAGCAAATGAAACGTTAGAAAAAGACGCCAAATACGTAAACTATGACAAAGGAGAGAGTGATAGAATCGATTACAGATCAGACAATAGATACAACACGGATGGCTCTGGCGTCGCGTGCGCAACGCTTGGGAACGCGATTAGCGTTACAGCATTCACTATGACGCGTGATGTCATCGGCTCACGTAAGACTATTGTGGAAATTATAAATGGGAAGTAAAGCAATCTAGGAAGCACGGGTTTTTAAATAAATAACGAAATGTGATGCTGTTGTGTTGTTTGTTCTACCTACAATTGTAGGAAGGTGTCGGCTGGCTAATTTCCAAGTAGAATTGGGAATCGCATCATGAATGAAGTTGGAACGCAAAATAAATATACTCGTATACAAAAGAGTCAAAAATTCTTCAAATAAACAGTCAAGAAGATTTGAAGGTTGATCGTGGAGTCGTGGATTATTTTTGGCAAAGGAAACTCCTTTGAGTAGGTAAAATTAAGGAGTTTTAAAACATTAGTATTAATGACCAATATTCTATTAAAAATCATTATTTTGTCCATTATAAAAGTAACCCATCTCGTCTGAGTCTTATTATCTCTGTATTTTGATATATCTATAATATTATACGTGTACCTTTTATCATAGTTATCCTATTGAATGTTTAAGTAGCTAAATTACTTTACGGATCTTACATCAGCGGGATCATTATTTAAATTGTGCCTTTGGGTACGAAACGGTTAGAGATAATGATACGATTGCCAATTTGCAATAGATCGCTCGTAGAGTGATTCAATTTCAGTGATTCATCCATTACTTTATTTGGAATCTCGCTTGGAGTTCTTTTAATTATATTGGATGTATTTCTGGTTGCATTCTAATTCGAACCGAATGTTTGGTTCTAATTTAATGTTTTTGTACAGCTAACAGCAGATCAAGTGCAACACTTAGAACCGTTCTTATTATCTGCATCATAAGAGTTGAATTCGTACTGCAAGGTAACCCATTGATCTGCTGTTGTCCGTACAATCAACTTCTTTACTCGTAATCGAACCAAGCATCCCTTGCAGAGAAGACCAAGTAGACTTGAAGGTCGTTCTAAAACTATAATTTCCGATTTCTAACGTGGTAACAATTATTCATCTGCTGTTGTCCGTACAAATTAAGCAACGTTGGGCGCGGTCTGTACCTGAATGCGTGACCGGTAGTGACATGGTCATCTGAGCTTTCTGTGCATCGGAATGTATGTAAAGCAGTTGGTCCCGGTTGCAGTCGTTCGGCAGCGGCTTACAAGGCGAACTGCAGAGTTACTCTTATAGCGATCCATTATAGGTTCCTAAACTGACAATTTGCTACAATGACGTCAAACGTCATTGTAGCAAATAGCGATTCGGTTCAGCTTAGGAACCTAAACTGGATCGCTATAAGAGGTGAGAGTAACCCTGCTGAACTCTAGCAATAACTTTAGTCACTAAACCACACGAGAGACTATGATCTAAGGCCAGTCATGGACAGTTTTAAGCACGAACTCAACGTGAGCTAGCATTTACGACTTTTTTTCGCCTCTCTCACTGTAACTCCTGTTTGATAAGGATCAACAGTGGAGTACTATTTAACCGTCATACAGTGACGGGTTTAAGGGCTAAAATGCCGTACGTTACACAAAATCACGCCTCGTATTTAAAGAAAAGAACGAAGAACAGAGTATGAAGAAGTTATTGCATACTGTTATGAGCTATGAGCCGTAGAAGAAGGCTACCTTCTGTAATAGTGCCAATAGTAACTATAGTACGTACGCGTTAAGAAAATAGTGAAAAAAAAACAAGTCTATCCACGGTTGACAAATTAGATGACTTAGCCAAATGTGCCATAAGAAGGAAAGTTGATTTTTTTTTATTGAACTTTCCTTCTTATGGCACATTTGTCTAAGTCATCTAATTTGTCAACCGTGGATAGACGTGCTCTTCTTTTCACTATTTTCTTAACGCGTACGTACGCATTTACGACTGTCAAAACTGTAAAAAAACTGTCAATTTCAAGACTTCACGCATACTCAAAACTGTCTATGACTATCTAGGTCGACAACAACGGCACCTCAGCTCTTCTGGAGTTACCTACCGTTCCCTAATTATGAAGAAATCACCAAAGATCGTCTCGTTCATTAGTCAACACGTCGTCTACACTGTTATAGCAAGTATTACAGCACGTCGTTACATCGTGCCGAGTCCCGTCCGACCAGATGGCATTAAAGTCGACCCACTTCGCGAAGGTCCGAGCGACCGGCCCGACTTATGCCTTAAAAGGACTCTCAGGGTTACGCAAGGAGCGTCATTCTGCGAGCAAATTGTACTACGCGTAATTGCGGTGCAGAGTTGCGTTTGCAGAATATTTATGAGGAATTTTCAGGTAATGCAAATAAGCTATTATTACAAAATAACTAAGGGCAGGTTCAAATCGCTCGAGTCCAAATGAAGTGTCTTATTATGTAAACAAAAACTACTAACATTTTAAGCTTGGTGATTATTACATAGTTATTTTCACATTAGGGATAAACTTACTAACAATAGTAATAGTTACGCACTGTATAGTAATTAATTAATCATTGTTTTAAAAGATGTGTTGCTGAGAGTTTTTTTGCCACTTTTTCTCCTCAGCGTTGGCACCTTTTCCTTGCAAAGTGGTGTAAATGTAAATTCCAAAAAATATATTGACGTGCAAAAATGTACTCAACGTGCTTACTTGCAATAAAGAAATTTGACTTTGACTTTGACATTATTAGGTCGGATCACTTTATTTTCACAATGATGAATAGGTTCAATCAATCGATTCCTTCAGTGTTACATCACAACGGGTACTTAGACGATCATCTTTGTTTACAAAATAAGACACTTGATTTGGGCTTCGGTATAGATATTAATGATTAATGCCTGAAGTAAGATACTACAATAAAGCAATCACGAAAATTCAGACGTGTCCTAAAAAGGTGGTATCTTCCATTCTATTTGTCTACTCATCTGATAACCACAACTGGAGTCAGGTCAATTAATTGTAAACAATAATTACTCTAGAAGACAAACAGCAACTTTGTCTGTCCCTATACGTGTAAAGGTTTAACTGCAGTTGCGAAAACTTAACAGTCACAGTCATTGATCTCCTATAAACAACTAAATACACAAAGGTCTTACTAAGACAATTTAAAAAAACGTCCAAATAAGGAGACATCAATAATAGATGTTTAACATGGTAATACCCGTTTTATCTAATTAATATGTATAGGTACAAACCGTGAAAGTTTGTATACATATTAATATATAATAATACAGAAGCACAATTGTTTAGAAGGTGGTGCGTACGTACGCAGTGTGTTCCCTATATAAGTTAATAATCAATTGTAATTTATAATGTTCATAATTAATTGATGATCAATGATATTTATATTCTGATATTTTAATAATTTATAATGTAACCTAATTATGATTTTTTGATTTGTGAATTGTGACTTACATGTATGGTTTATTAACTGTTAGGTGTAAGTTTGTACATAATAAATAAATAAAAGTTTAAAAAGTGATGTCCAAATAAGGGTCCGTTGTTAACGTCCAAATAATGTCCAATAAAGCAAATGAGGGTCCATTCGCCGTTTGGACCTTTGCGCTCGGACATTTTTAGAAGGCAGACTGTGTATCTAGTTGTTTATAGGGGATCAATGATCGTAACCCAATTTAATTGAAAGTAGTTTTTTTAATATCATTACAAAATAGACACAAATTCATGATCAACCGTGAAATCGAAATTAGTTGAAAATGAAATAATTACAGGCATTTAGAAACAGCCAGAAACATGTACCGTGGCCGTGACGTCAACTCCTAGTAGCGCTAAAAAGAGATGGAGCTATCTTTGGTATTAATTGAGATATCTAAAAACAGAGTTCTCTTCTGCAGGAATATGTGAGATGACTGATGCAATAAAAAATTTACTCAAATTGCTGCTATTCACAAACCTAGTTAAACCTCACTTTCCTTAAATCGTGTTGCTATCCCTTTCACACTTCGTTAAAGAAGGTTAAGATAGAATGGGACATGGTGGCTAAACGTGTCCTGTTACCTGTTACTTGTTACCTGTGTAATATTTTCATTCCGTGAAGGTTTCACAGCTTGAAACGACCAAGTGCGACTCAATACGAGCGTTGATTGCAATCCAATACCGTTTACAGTTAATCAATGCTACATCTGTGGTGTGCGCAGGTTTCCCAACGATATCTGGCATATGGCGACTGGATCTAAGCCGTGCCCTTTTAAGGCCAACACATATGGACGGCGTGACTTGATATATCATACATCGTATGCGTGACGACGTTTAAGGACAAAACGTGTGACGAAATTTTTGAAAAATGACCAACGCCTTTTCTGTACCGCGTCGCCTAGGGTTCCCAACCCTACTGTTAAAAATAGTATTATACTTTTTTTCGCTCTTCAAACTTTAGAATAGAATAGAATATAATAGAATAATCGTTTATTTGACAGACAAACAGCACACCTATGCATACACTTACAATATAATATTTTAAAAGAGAAACTAAATTTAGTTACAACCATGAGGTAAAATAGTAGGTATTCTGGCGAGTGTTTGTATGGAGACCCCAACAATAACTCCTCTATCGATGAAACTTTCTACTGTTCTATTTATTTATTTCGGGTTTCCAACAGATGGTACCCATTCTATACTAAATTACAATAAACATAAATTTCAAAAATTGTGCCCGGCCACTTAAAGGTAACCACAGCTCACACTTAAAACATGACATGATTGAACATAAACAGTATACAATATATAGGTGATATAATTAACAGTTATACATTACAACTTCAACACTTAATATTTGATATATATTATATAAATAAATGTGTGAAATACAGGTAATATAATAATTAATACAAGTAACTTTTTCACAAAAAATAAACCGTTGACAAAAGAAGGAGACAAAATATCTATAAAAAAAAAAGGATACAAACTACTGTTTTTATATCCGCTGGTAGACATAAAATGAGCTCCTTATTTATTTCAATATTAACTTAAATTGTGGAGAAGCTTATGAATATTTCAAAAATGATAATAAATTGTTAACTTGAGCAAAAAATTCCAAAAATAGATTTTAAAATGTAAAAAAAATAAAATACTGTTTTCTTTTGTAAAATACTGTTCATTTTAGTTCTCAGACTCATTTATTGTACAAAAAGTTGAGAACCCTAGTCGCCCGACATGAGAAGGTTTAAAGAATGTTAAATGGTCGTTAAATTTTAAGTTGGCCAAACTTTTGTTTAAACTTTATGATTATTGTCGCGGAATATTTCGAATGGTTCTGACGGAATAACAATATTTTATGGGCTTTTTTCCAGAAAAGGAATTCATTAAAATTAAAAGACTGAACTGGTTGGAGAGGAATGAAGGTAGGCGTCAGACATCTTGGTAGATATCTGTGACCAGCAGTAGACTGATGCTGATTATTGAGGTGATAAAGAAATGAATATTTTTTAAAATTATGACGTAGGTTGATGGATTTTAATGAATAAGGTGTCGTTAGATTCAGACTGACTTGGGTTATATTCTGCCAAAAAACCAGTTGGTGTCCCTTTCTGACGTATGAGAGAGAAAGTGACAACAAGGGCACCCATAAAAAGGAGAGGTACTTACTTTGAAGACTCCTAATTGTAGACAGACAATATGCCATTTTGAGAATTAGGTATTGTGCGAATTAGCCTTTTAGAGAATTGGGCATTTTGAGAATTAGCCCTGTTGCTAGTTTGAGAATTGGGCCTTCTGCGCCTAAACCTAAGTATCTCCGTTTTTTATTAAAATTATTGGTTTAAATTAAAGTTATGTACTTTTGGCTAATTCTCAAAATGCCCAATTCTCTAAAAGGCTAATCAAGTTGCGAGTCGAAAAAAACAGCTTAATTAAGAATTCAGAAAATAGTAAGAAATCGAAGCGAATTATTCATTGTTTTCGTTATTCTTCCATAGGAGTTGCGAGAGTAGTAGAAAATGATACTGATACTGCAACAATGCAATATGAAACTTGTAATAAGTCCCCAACAAAATGATAGGTACAGCTTAAATGGCCACGTAGTTTTGTAGGTGGGGCAAAGCTCCATTGAAATGTGGCAATGTCTTTTTAGATACAGTACTTCATTTAAGCTACTAGGCCAAGTAGGTCCTTTCTCGTGTGGTTTAGTGACCAAACCTATTTGTCAGAGTTATTCAGGCCGCCCGTAGGCCTCTGACGCGGCCTAACGACTGCTGCCGAGCGACAGCAACCGGGACCAACTGCTTAACGTGCTTTCCGAGGCACGGAGGGGCTCAGATGAAAGTGTCACTAGCGGTCATCCAGGTACTGACCTCGCCAACGTTGCTTAACTTGTACGATTGTTTTCAACGTGTACTCGCAACTGCACTACGAGCCCCTCTAGCCAAGTAGGTTTAGGAATATCTCCTATATTAGGTCATCGCATAAAACATTCACGTATCTTGCGGAGCTGTTTGTTTCAAATAAAACGTGTCATTGCAGTTTTATGAACCGAACCGATTGTTGCCTCATTACAAACCACAGCAAAACATGCATGTTATATCAGTAGCGACACTGGTCTAGGTAGGTCAGTGGTCTAGGCGAAAATGGGAATGCATTAGTTAGGTATGCGTTTACTGTTTAATGCGATTTATTTTTTTATTTACAGGTCGTTATACAGCATGTTACATTTGAAAAAAATACATGTATTAAAATATATAATGCCAATTACATAACAACGCAAAATGAATTTCAATTAAACATGTACCAAATATTATATATTAAAAAATGAATATAAAATAGATAACAAAGGTTAACTAAATTTTCGAGTCTATGTCTATCTACGTGTGTGTATGTTTGTGTGTGCATGTGGGACGGTGCGTGTGTGTGTGTGTGTGTGTGCGTGTTTGTCATTCTACGGTCGGTTGCTCTGTGAGTGCTCTCAACAGCCTGCGGATATACTCAGGCTGTGACATAAAGAAAACATCGGAGTCTGCCATAAGGAGCGCGATGACTGACACCAGTCAATATGCTTCACAAGACATCCTTCTACAAGTGACGCCACTAATTTAAAAAATTACCTACACCTTCTAATATATTTTTAAAACGTACTGCTTATTACGATTAATACTAATATCTAATATGCAATGCATACGAGTATTATTTGTAAAAGGGGTGACTTTTATTTTATTTTTATTTAAAGTTTACAATTACAGGCTACACCTAATTATTAAAGAACACTGTCGCAGGGTAGGAAGATCAGTAAACTAAATCAATTTCTAGGTGAATTTAAATAATAAAAACTCCTTATTTTGGTCTATAAAATAAAGGAAATATTATGCCTTTACGCTTTCTACATACGTACGGTGAACACAGAGAAAGGTGTACAGGAGAGTTTTTAAGGTTGAGATTTTCTCAATAACTACTTGACCTATTGCAAAAATTATTTCACTGTTTGATATATGAAAATTAAAACTATGTAACTGTAAAAGAATTGTTAAATTCGGTCCAGTAGTTTTTGAGAAAATCTCAACCTTATTGAGGCCCCCGGTATACTTATCTCTGTCTTCAACTGTACAGACTTAAGTTAGGCAATATCAGCAAAGTTTTAAAATTCGAAAACAGAGATTTCGCGTTATTTTTAAATGTTGTTTGTTGAGTCTACTGAACCCAACCATACAATACCATATACTGTGCACAAATTGCAATAAAAACCTTAATTTACGTCTTTTAAAGAACATTGCCTGACAAAGACAAGACCTGATTATGCTCAAGTACTCTTAAAAACTGCAATCTCTTTACCAGAGGAGACAACACTCTATGCACTCGTCTTAAGATGCTTTATCGGGCGTGCGATATGATAATTATGATTGGCAGGGCCACTACCACGGGTACAAGATTATTAAAGTTATCTGACTGTTATTCTTAGAATTTAGTCATAATACGAACTATCTAATCTATTGAATACGGATTTCCTAGAAATAGCTGTACAAAATATTGTGGCCCAAATTCAGTTTTTGGATTTATTGTAATCTCGTATCCTATTCCTAGCTCCAAAAGACCAGCGACATGGTACGGTCTAACACAGAGAAAAGTGTACAGGAGAGTTTTTAAGGTTGAGATTATCTCAAAAACTATTTGACCTATTGCAAAAATTATTTCACTGTTAGATAGATAAAAGTTAAAACTATGTAATTGTAAAATAATCATTAAATTCGGTCTAGCAGTTCTTGAAAAAATCTCAACCTTATTGAGGCCGCCTGTATTTCTGTCAACAGATTCCCTGTATGCATATCTATACATATAATAAGACTGTAAAAAAGTTGTGTCTGTACATTGGATATTTTTTGAAAAGAATAATTGTAACGTGTTTTAGGATCCATACTGATGCTAAAACATACATGGCATACATGGCAGTCATTTTATTCTTGTTTTAGATTCCTAAAAAAATTGATTACAATAAAATAAACGCGAGAATGAGGACCCGAATGAGTTATTATAATAACCATGATTAATTTCCTTGAAGTTATACTTCAACTCGAACGCGAGTTATATTCGAGTACCCAATGACTTGGAACCGTAGTAATTCAGGTCAAGAGACGCATGCGCCTCGCCTCAGCCTCCCGCGGAGAATAATTTGCGTACGCTATGAGCATTTGCACTGAACGCACTTTTGAATGGGTCGAGTATTTAAATGGTATGTTAAACTTATAATTATTGCGTGACATAATCTTGTTGCTATAATAGTCCTTCAGGCAAATACAATAAAAAGCCAAGGATAAAATAAAATATTTTAGAATTAAAACTATAGTATGCCATTACTACAAATTATTATATATAAACGGATATCACTCACTTATATTAAAAATATACGTATATAAAAGACCGTCGAAATCGGTCGAAACTGTCGGTCTAATTGGCGACTTTAACAATATAAGTCAGTGATATCCGTTTATATACAGGGTGTAACGTAAAGGGTATATGAAGCTGAAGGGAGGGAGTTCAGTATCGGTAACTGAACAACTTTTGTTCTACAACTTTTCGAATAAAAAATAAAAATAAATTCATGTCCCATACAAATCGACCAGCTGGCCGTTACGAAATGTATGAAAAGTTAACCCCTGTTTAATAAAATAAAATATCTTTATTGCAATTTAGGTAGGTACTTAAGTACCAGTTAATAATAGGTATTTAATATTGCTCAACAAGCTACCTGTTCATACGCTGAAATCTCTACCGAAAGGTTGTATGGAAGAGATCGCTTGGAGCGATAAGACCGACAATTGTAATATTAGCTGTATTAGCCTATTTCTTTTGTGTAATTCTTATTTTTTTGCAATAAAGAATATTTATCATATCTAAGCACATTGTGCATATTTTTGATTTCAGAAGGCACGGAAGTCGTCATTTTATAACGTCTACGATTTTACGACTTTACGTCTAGACAGCAAAGGGAGAACCGAATTACCTATCAAGTCACGCCCGTTTCCCTAAAGTGGTAGACTGAGATTACAGACATCCATCTGCTGCAATCCTGGTAAACATCTTCCGCTTCCTCCACATTCATCAATCGCTTCATGCACGCTCGTCGGTTTGTAGAACGAGACAGTTTTCCATATATTTGGTTTTGTATTTAGAGTCGGTTAATAAATATTAAAAGAGCTCGGTGGCTCAGTGGTTGGGTCAATGGACTTGCAATATGGAGGTCCCAGGTTCGATTCCCAGCTAGGGCAGCCATGTACCAATGAGTTATCCTCGGTTTTTTCGACGGAAAAACTTACGTACATTTACGGAGTGCTCTCAAAACGGTGAAGGAAAACATCGTGATGAAACCTGCATGTCGTAGAAGAAGAAAAAAATCTAAGGCATGTGAAATCCGCCAACCCGCACTGGTCCCGCGTGGTGCATTATGGCCCGAGCTCCCTCGATGTAAAAGAAGGTATCTGCCCGACCAGTGGGGCAATATAAATAGACTGACGATGATGATGATGATGATAATAATAAATATTAAACATAACTTTGTTCATGTTTTCATGTTTGCTTGAAAAGTAGTCACTATGACCCAATTTATGGCTGGACTAGCTATATCCAAAATTCACCACACGCATATAAAATCATAAATTTATAACCTCGTAGAATTACCAGATCTGATAAACATATTGGGTTTATAAATAACTGCCTAGTAGGTACCAGTTATTGAAACATTGCTTAGTATAAGAGTACAGTCAAGAGCACAGCAAGTGCAAAACACGAGCACTCTATGAAACGGTAATACGGGGTATATTACAATGGTGTTCTGTAGTGTACCCACGCGTGGAACGGAACAGACATCTCATTCATATAGTTTTTTTATACATATTACAGACACCACACATGTTTCGATTCTTGATCGAGAAGGCATCATTTTAATTTATGGATTCCAGTATGTATTTCAATAACAAGTGAATTCATCATCAGTATATTTTTATGTCCTCACTGCTCGGGCACATACCTTCCCTCACATCGAGGGGCTCCGGCGATCATACTACACGGGCTCAGTGCGGATGGGTGGATTAAACGCGCCCTATATGTATATATTTTTCTTCGGCATGAGGTTTGGGGCGTTCCTAACCGACCACCTGAGCTGTCCACCTGGTTGGTCCGTTAGGAATAAAATATTCCTAACCGTCCACCTCCTCACGATGTTTTCCTTCACAATTTTGAGAGCATTCGATAAATGAATGTAAGTTTTTCGTTCGAAAAAACCCCCGACTATATAAAAACCATACTCATTGATACATGGCGGCTAACCTGACCGGGTATCGAACCTAGGACCTCCCAATGACCCAACCACTATGCCACCGAGCCCTCTCAAGAGAACCTCATCGCTGTCTTTTAGAGTACTTTAGATTATAAATATTTATTGGTCTGATAGTGGTCCTGGTGGTGGTATAGGTACAGTCGAAGGTATATCGGGGGTCTCAATATGGTTGATATTTTCTCAAGAACTATTGGACCGATTTTAATAATTCTTTTACACCGAATTTGAATTACGCATTATCCATGCTCGGTGAATAAATTATAGGAATGACAAGGTCGCAGGTTCAAGCCCTGCCCACGGCAAGAATTTTTTCATCATGTTCTAATTCATTTTCAATTACATAGTTTTAGCTTTTATCTATCTAACAGTAAAAGAATTTTTACAATCGTTCAAGTAGTTTTTCAGAAAATCTCAACCTTAAAAACTCTCCTGTATCTACACCTTTCTTTGTTTTCGACCGTACCTCATGACTACAGACAATCGAACCCGAATAAATTATCTTTAAAATTACCTATTGCTATAACAAGATTATTTTAGTCCTAAGGCATCAAATGGGCTGATTCATGTTCACATCACGTACGTACACATCAAAGCACATCAAGTGTAACACCTTGGACTTTGGGCCGCTCTTATTACCTGCGTCGTAAGAGTTGAAATCGTACTGCAAGTGTTACCATTTAATCTGCTGGTTGTTGGTACGTCGAAACGGATTCAACACATCCCATGCTGACGTGCAAACCATTGCATCATCCGCCAATCTCAAAATAATCACTCTCGACTATTCCAAAAAACATAAAACTACGCATGAGTAATGTCGTAAATTGTAATTTTAATTTACAATTAGCTTACGCACCTAAACCTTTTTAAAAACATGTATACCGCAGCCCAAATCACGTGTCTTATTTGGTAAACAAACATTTCTAATTACCTGTTGTGATGTAACACTGAAGGAACTAATTAATCGAACCTGTTAATCATTGTGAAATTAAAGTAATCCGATCTAATAATGTGAAAACAATTATGCAATAATCACAGAATAGCTTAAAATGTTAGTAGTGGAGGGTAGTTTTTGTTTACAAAATAAGACACTTGATTTGGGCTTCGGTTTACATATATCATTAGTTATCACTTCATGGGGTTTGCTGGAAGAAATCTCTCATAGAGATAAGTTACGCCCTTTGTGCATGTCTTTTATTTTCAATTTGTTACATTAATGTATCAGTGTGTACAATAAAGAGTTATTATTATTATTTTTGAGACAAAGAAGAGTAGCCTCAAAAACCACTAAATCAGACAGAGAAAGCAGATGTTGCGGATTGCGAATGGCGACCGACGCAACGGTATCCGCAGTGCGGATGAATGGATATTATGGACAAGTCACTTCACGGGTGAATGGAGGAGGAGGCTGCATTTTTTAATAGCGAGAATAAATTGTCTGCCTATTTACATAAAGGGATGTCAATACTATGAATCATGATCAGAAAGCTTATAAACTAATACGTCTTAGTTTGCAAAGAGTCTGTCATCGTCGTTCTTACAGCGCCCACGGCGTACAGGGGTTGCAGAATGGTAAAAAAAAGTTTAAGTTTGATTCACCTTTTTTTTTTTAACCTATATATTGTCCCACTGCTGGGCAAAGGTCTCCCCCCTCCTCTTCCATCCATCCCTGTCCTGAGCCTCTTCCAGCCACCCATCCCTCTATCTAACGATATCGTCTCTCCACCTACGCCGCGGTCTGCCCCGACGCCGGCGACCGTCCGATGGCACCCATTCTGTGACAGTCCGGGCCCATCGGTCCGGATGCATGCGGCACACGTGGCCCGCCCAGTGATTCACCTATCATTAATTAATCGATGATTATATTATTATGTCTATATGTCTTCAGAAAATCACATTTTGCGAATTGCACGTTCTGTTTCAATATGATTCAAATGTTCTGGCCATGTCAATGTTAGGATGACATGACTTTTTCAAGAGACTGGAGCATACTCAAGCTACTAGAAGCTTCTACTATTTCTTCTCCAAAAAACCATGTAGGTACTAGGTATTCATAAAAGTATAACTCAACAAACGCCAGTTGACCACAACATCGCGTATTTTGCGGTGAGCCGAAACATTGCGTTGACGCGTTGAGGCGGGCAGAACATTTGTTTTGGCAAGCGACCGACAGACAGTAGCCCATACGTACCCCATACTAATGTGTTGAAACATTATATCGCTGTGTACAATGACATTCAGAAAATTAATTCCTCGAGACGTTTCGTTGAAGGCCGTTTTGCGATACAGCTTTGTGAAAGCACAATGGATTTGATTAGACTTACTTGAATGTCCATGTGTTAATAAACTGCTTGATTACTCTCAGAAGTCTCCATTCATGACTACAAGCTCATACCAATTCATGTCTGTTTCCAGTAGTAGTCAAGAGCCGATCTACTTCAATCTTCTGCGAACCTGGTACACTACTTTCGCTACTTCCACATGATCATCAATATCTTCATGCAGACTCGTCTGTTGTTAACCGTATTTGGCTTTATATAAAACATATTAGATACTCTTGACTTCTAATTTCCTGGTGATGGTGTTGTTGGCAACTCTATGATTCTATGGTACAATACAAACAAACCTACTCATTACTAATCTCATGGCAGTGTATCATCAGCTTCTATCCTTCAAGATATTAGAATCTACCACTAGTATCTCTTGGATCTTGCCTTACACAACCAGGTAGCTATAAGCTCCCACACCTCACCATTTTTAGTAACCTATTGATCGTTTAACCAAGGTCTTCCACTCTTCATCCATCGATCCCTGTCTTTAACCGTCTCCAACCATCTATTTCTGTATTTAGGTTTAATTATATTTATGGTAATCTCCTTACCATAAATATAATTAAGCCTAACTCCAAATCCCCATGTCAAAGCTTCAACAAGAACACAGAGATACCAGGCGATGAGAAGTCAGCAACAATGCGGCCTAACCATCAAATATGCAGTACAACCCTCTCGACACGTTACCCAGAGCGACGACCCTCAAGGGGTGGCAGCCAGACTAGGGTAGGACAGGGCGCAGACGGGATAAATGAAACTTTCAGACGGCGGGCGGATTAAGGAGGTATTCCACTAGCTAGGATGCGACGACGAGACATAGTCACTTGATTTCAGTAATTTTTATTTATTAATTAAATAAGACTAGACCCAAATAGACTGTAAACAGGTTAATTAATTTTAGAATATAATAGAAAATATATTTATTGCCATACACCAATTACATAAGCTTACAAAAAATCAATCAAGTAGTAAGTTATAATCTAATATAGTTATGCTAAGTGGTGTGGCAAAAGGTGCATGTTTCAGCTGAGCTGACACCGAGGTGTGCAGCGCTGTGACTCGACATGCACCTCTTCCCTGCCAGAATATATACCTGATATTCGGTATGAATATTTTAATACTTCAGTGGGGCTTTTGAAAATGACGGGAACGTGACAGTTGCTTTATTACTTAATAGTTTTAATTTTATTACAGACAGTTTCCAGCTGAGATTCAAGAGTCCCGCTATATAGCTCAGGACAGGTCTAAGCAGTGAACGTAGATTGCTGAGCTTCGTCCAGGGTTCAGTCGCTTCAGGCGACATCTCTGGAGAAAGAAGGCTACTAAAGGACGTTAGGTACAGGTAATCTACTATAGAATATTGTTAATCTTTACCTATTCTACATTATTACATGTATGACATAACCAAGTGTTCCCTAGAGCTCCTAAGGTTGAATAAATGAAGTATTGAAGTATCTTTAACCTTCTGACATTGACAAATAAGAAAAACTGTCGAGTCCATTAATAAAAGTAATTAAATATTTCGATGAACAAAGCTATGAGACATTGGAAGTTTTAGTTTGTCTCGCGTATTCGCATACGATGGAAAAGCACCTTTAGACCCTGGATGTTGACTTATAGCGGTTAAAAAGTCGCCGGTGGCAAATTGAAGGATTTGTCATGTTGATAACAGAAAGGGGAAGCAGCCGCTAAGACAATGGGACAGAAATTCCTATTCATCCTTTATGGGAAGGAAATAGGGTTGTGTCACAGTGTTTATTTTTTGTTTGAGCAAATCGAAACATGTGAAAAGACATTGCCACATTTCAATGGAGCTTTGCCCCACCTACAAAATTTACGTGACCATTTAAGCTGTACCTATAATTTTGTTGGGGACTTATTACAGGTTTCATATTGCATAATCATAATCAGTATCATTTTCTAATACTCTCGCAACTCCTATAGAAGAATAACAAAAACAATGAATAAATCGCTTCGATGTCTTACTATTTTCTGAATTCTTAGTTAAGCTGCTTTTTTCGAATCGCCACTTGTACAAAACTTTATTTTAAACCAATAATTTTAATAAAAAAAACGGAGATATTTTTACATTCATTCGTTATCTTGTACATCTTGCGGTTGATGGTGGGGCAGAATCTGGCATTGTCATTTAGAACTTTAACAATGCCAACTTATCAACCGTTTCTTTTTCATGAGCTGAAACTCTACAAAATAGGTTTAACCTCGCCCAATGCGAATTAGTATCTTATTGGAAGAAACATTTCAGTTTATCCGATAAACGAAATCAAAGGCCAATTGTGATATTATATATTATATTAGCATATTTCTTTCCTTCTATTTTGCAATAAAGAATATTTATCTTTATCTTATCTTAAAGGCCGATAATGCAGGCTGGAATTGTATGAAAACCTACATACAGTTGTAGACCGAGCTTAAACTTAACTCGCCCTCAAAACTATGAATCTAAGCATTCGTGTGAGCTCGCTCTTAGAATTGTCAAAAATCAATCTCTAAAGCATAGTATAGTAGTATTTTATTATTATTGTTAAGATCGATATAACATTGTAACCTTTTCCTTGGATTTCTAAGCATGCCGTTGTTGCCTATAATTGGGGTGACACTTAGCATAATTATTTTGTGGACTGTTACACTATAATTGTTTTGGTCTACACCCTGTGGGTAACCTATTTCATAAAATAAAATAAATAAATAAATAATAGTGTGGCACTAAATTAGAGTCTTAAATCGTTAATGCACTTAGTTATGTGTCAATCGTATCGATACATTATCGCTATGCTACAATGCATCTCGATTGTTTCGGCTCTACAATCGATGTTATCTCGATATCTTGATTAGGTCGCTTTTATCAACAACATTCAAGTCAAGTGTGTTTGATTGATCTCTATTTGAATTTGTAGGTATTTGTAAATCGTATTTACGGACTTTGCATGGATTACTTTGAAAGCATTAATCCTCGTCTACTAATGGTTTTATTTAATATCATAAATACTTGAGATAAAACGGTGCTTAGGAATTTAATGATTGAAAATGTGGCTGATAACTATACTAACATATCTGTACAGTTAATTACTCACTCACATATGTTTGTATTTATTTAAGACCGGATTTTGTTGCCTAATAAAGATATTTCTATTCTTTTTTATTATATTCTGATAAAATAATATTTTTTTAAAATTTTTGATATACCTACATGTCTGCTCAAATTGGAACGATATTAAGCTCGCGTCTGTTTCTGGAGATAGAGAAAGGTGAAATAAGGAAAATATATTATAAATAATACATTATCCTAGAAATCAAATCTATTAATTCCGAGTAGGATGCTTCGTCGATAATGAAGATTACTATACATTAGAAATTAGACGTAAATAATTTAAAAAAATGTACGCTGTTTCTTACATAAAAAGATTTCGTTTAAAAAGTGTGTTCCTAATTTTTATAATATGGCCAATAATATTACTTAAATAGGCACATTATTATTATTATTTTTTATTTGTAATATTTTTTATTTACCTACTATTGTATTATAATTATTATTTTTTAGTATCTATAGTATTAATTAATTTTATTTATTAAAATGATTTTTATGTTTAGCATAAAATCTAAATATTTATGATTTTTATTTTGTGAAAAAATTCGCGGTAATTATTTTAGAATTAAAACCTATAATAGGCACATAATTAGTGGATCTGTAGTTCGAATAATTAAGTATAGTCGTATCACATAGTCGTTATGATGATGCTTTTATATCGCATTCTATTTCCGATTACCCACGCGGTTTCGTAAGAAGCGATACTGTCATACATTACGTTCTTTGTGAATTTACACTCAAAGTGAATGTTGGCCAGACATAATTAATTTGATATTAAAATTACAGCAGCCTAGTGAAACCTGCGTTTATTCCCACTTGTTCTACCCATCTCTACACAACACAATGTTTAGACATTTAATTTCCCAAGAGGTGGTAAGTTAATTCAGATGCGTGGTCCAACCGAAATAATGCTGGTTGTATGGTCTAAACTAAAACAGACAAAAGTATTCGACCTCAGGTTAATATTTGGGTAAACAGAACTGTACTGGTTTTATTCATTTATTTTATAATTAAAACTATAGTGAACCATTACTACAAATTATTATATATAAACGGATATCATTCACTTATATTGTTGAAGTCGGCAATTAGACAGACAGTTTCGACGAGTGCGCGAAGGTTGGGGGGAGGCATTTGCACAGCAGTGGGACATTGCAGACTATTAAAAAAAAACAATTATATGAATTGAAACTATGTAGGTATTAGTTGTTACCTAGTGAAATATTTCTTTTAAACACTCCTGACTTTACCAAGGGTAATTTCTTTCTCCAGTGGTGGACCAATTAGGTTGCCTATGAATATGTTACTAGTTCGAAAACGCGACTTTCTACCATATTTCTTTCTACGCGGTGCAAGTTCTGCCGTCAAAAGAACGCGTCCGATGTTGGCAGCATTTCATAAACAACATTGACGGCTCTCTTGACTGATGCAAAAACTAACAAACTTGACTTTTGTTTTTAAAGATATTCTGCAAAGTAAATATTCGTCGTAGTACAATAACCTTCTGTTTTACGTTTCAAAGTACAGTTTACACAACGAACCTTTGGTTAGTTTACTTGAAATATCGAAATAACAATTTCAGATTTCCAGCATGATTATGTGCGTTGTTTGATGGCATATTTACCTAGTTAACTATCCTAAGGATCCTTAGTCATTTATTACACAAAGTGGCTCCTATTAGAAACGATAAAAAGTCCTAATAAATTATCTGGATAGTTAAAATGCTAATATTCTGATTAAGCACCAAAAGCCAAACGTATCTACAGCACAAATACTAGGGCAGCAGAAAATCAGTGAAGTATCTAACCCAAATAGGCTCATGTACCGACAGAAACCAAAATATTTCCAGTTGCAATCGACGATAAGCTCAAAACTTTCATCCAGATTGACAAACACACCATCCCAAGTTCGGCGCAAGTACCAGGGCGCCAGAACATCGGTGGAGGTTAGACGTAGCGTACATATTCGCGTGGGCCGTCCCCCCACCTCCCCCCACGCGGGGTCAACGACTGGCGCGGCCGTTTCGGCCGGCGGCGCGCCTCACCTTGACATTCATCTCGGGCACGCTTCGCCC
Source organism: Tachystola acroxantha (assembly GCA_963506565.1). Lineage (NCBI taxonomy): Eukaryota > Metazoa > Arthropoda > Insecta > Lepidoptera > Oecophoridae > Tachystola > Tachystola acroxantha. Next base: position 12,613,212 of record OY735881.1, read on the forward strand.
AAACGTTTGAAACACGAACAAGTTTAGAACGATCCAGGTTCTTCCCTAAGTAGCTGCAGAGTGCAGACAGATCGCTAAAATCGACGCAGGAAAGTATTGGAAATTGTTCCAAACAAATCTGGATTCGTACTTAGTTTACGCATGGATACTATGTAGGCCGGCTATTGTGTTAGAACAAAAATGGAAGACGAATTTCAACTTTCCATGCCATTCATCAGGTAATGATCGAAAGAATGGCTAAACAATACTTCCTACAGGGTTCTGAGAGCCTGATAGCGGTCGCCCGCCCCCATACGGTTTTATGGAGGATTTTTATTATGATTCTCATGGGATCCACTTCGGACCATGATCCGCCACCACGCAGTAATACCAATGCAGATAAGTGGATTACAAATGTCTTACATTTTATTAGGTGTTATTCTCAGACATGCAGGTTTCCTCGCGATGTTTTCCTTCACCGTTTTGAGAGCACTTGGAACCTGGTTATTATAAACGGAAGCCTTCCACTGACTTCTCTAACACTATTCCTGATTTAAAGTTAATCCACGCTTGCTAACTAAATCTTTTTGTAACGAAGTGTACAAAACACGGTTTAAGGGAAAGGTTTAACCTGGTTTATGGCTAACAGCATAAATTAATCTTAAGCTAACGCGTTCTTTGGTTGTGACGTCACGCACATACGATCCGAGTTGAACCACAAAATCCTCGTCTTAATCCATCACGAGGTCGACAACCTTCGAACCAGTATTTTGCACGCCACGTTGACCACGTACAACCGAGCACAGTACAGACACAGTATATACCTGTGAATTAATGATTTATTTAATGAGAGAGAGGGACAGACTAGCAGACGAGCCACCTGATGATAAGCGGTCATCGTCGCCTGAAACCATCGCCGGTGGGGTTGCTGGTTTGCTGTCAACCTTTAAGGGAGACTCGTTCTTCCAAACACTGTCGGAACACATCAACGAGACGGAGATATTAGGCTCCATGGAGTGGTCGCTAGCAAACTCCAGAAGGGATCCTTCCATTCACCGTTTATCGTGTATCGCCTTGTACGAACTACAGCAAATCAATGGTAACTTGCTGTACGATTCCAACTCTTACGACTTAGATAATAACAACGGTCCAAAGTTGTCACTTGATGTGCTTTCGTACGATCACACTTTCCCGGGGCGAGAGGGATTTGTAATGGCCTACACTATTCGAATTTACACTACAGTTCAAAACACATCAATTACCTAAATAAAATACCTAACTGAAATGGTATCAGTGACACTGCCAAAAGTTGCTGCAGTAAATTCGCTCGCTAGCGAGTTCGTAAACACGGTACAAGGCTTGCGAATGGAATTTGGGTTCCGCAACTGGCCGCTAGGGGAGCAAAAAACTTGCACCAATGACAATGGATCTCAGCGATGTTCGCACCGCTCCCTTCACCGTTCTAGCGTCAGTATACTGTACCATTGACACTGTGTGCCAACGTTTGTCAAAGGCGAAGATAATGGCTGATCTATTACTGTGCTTTCCACGTTCAATCGCATACAATTGCCGTGTGCGCTACGCTCGGGAGGGAACTCTTCGGTTTAAGAGATATTGATGGCGCGTGCCGTCCTAACAATTGAGCAGTTTAGGCCGAGTCACAGACAGTTTTAGCACGAACTCAGCGTGAGCTCGCACTTACGACTGTCAAAATTATATGAAAACTGGCACTTGTAGGACCGAATTGAAACTCAAAACTGTCTAAGAGACATGAGAATGTTTAATATGACAGAACGACTGTTGCGAGGACACCATATGAAATTAGACTGCACCACCTCAGCACCCATGTCGCTCGTCACATCCTGAGCAACAGGCCTGAGTTGTTCAGGCCTGGAACTCACTTCCAGACGACGTTGTCTCTGCCGTCTCAGTTAACGCATTCAAAAACAAATTGGACAGTTATTTTAAAACCATTAACAAGAATACTACTACTAAGTGATAGACTTTACAAACACTGTGAAGGGGACATATCGGCGATGAGCTGCCTGGACATAATTTAATAATAATAATAATAAGACTATCGGCCTTAGGGTGACTTGTAGTAAGAGACTCTACCTCTAGACTCTTGAGTTATAAACATAACCCGCCAAAATTCGCTATCTTCGTATATATGTATGTATTTATAAGAATTCTATTAACATCAGATCAGGCTGTATGCCCTTGGCTTTGCCTTTCCTTCTGGCAAGAATTTGCCAAAAAATATATACCTCTCTATGTACAGTCGACGACAGAGATAAGTATACAGGGGACCTACATAAGGTTGATATTTTCTCAAAAACTACTGGACCGAATTTAATAATTCTTTTATAGTTACATAGGTTTCACTTTTATCTATCAACAGTGAAATAATTTTTGCAATAGGTCAATTAGTTTTTGAGAGAATCTCAACCTTAAAAACTCTCCTGTACACCTTTCTCTGTGTTCCACCGTACGCTCTCTACACTCACTATCTCTCTACACCATGACTCAATGGGAAACAATCTATGTTCGCTACAGCTCCATATCTTTGAGGAAAATATTTCGCACAGACACGGCCCCAATGACCTCATAGTTGACATTTCTGGCCATGTTATAGTTGACACAGAATGCGGATTCAAACCAGAAGGCGCACGCTATCGTCGAAGTGAGGCCAAAAAAGTCGATGAAAAATCCAGTGTGGTAGCGAACACTTCCTTTAAATCATGTTGCTATGCCTTTCACACTTAGTTAAAAAAGGTTAAGATAGAAAGGGACAGGATGGCTAAACGGTGGCATAACTTTAAATCACGTTTATGAATAACAGTCTGTGAGTTTTCGTCAGCGACTTCTATCAATTACTGTTTCACACTAACTACCAAAATTAAGTTACCAAAAGGCACGGTCAAAAGTAGGTTGCTGATCTTGCAAGACAAAAAGCAGTGTCAACTGTACAATATTTATAATTGTTGCAACTCAAATATTACCATCCTACAGAGAGTCCAAAACTCAATACTCAGGGCTACATCAAATGCACCATGGTTCATCACTAATGCTGAAATACATGAACATCTTGTCATCGCCACAGTGAAGGAGGAGATCCGCCTCACAGTCACCAAATACAGGGTCTGACTATTCAATCATCCAAATCCACTTGCCGTTGAGTTGTTGCACGCCCCCTACCCAAAGCGTCGAAGGTCCAATAATGGAGCTGGATGAATGATCCTGAGACCCAAGTTAAGAGAATTGCAGTCTCAATGGAGGCTGTGAATCGAAAGACAATCTTCGCTCACCGCATTTGCTTATGGTCCGAAGACTGATCACCGATAAAACTCGGATTTTTTAAATAAATAGAGGATACTTGTACAGACCCACTACTAGGCAGGTAATTATTTGCATTTTACATTACTGTGTTACTTTATCAGTTATTAAAACTTACAAAAATATTGTCAAGCTCAGCAAGCTCCTGAGGGAGGCGACGGGAGACCCTCGTGCCGGCGGTTTTCTCGCGCAGAGGCTGAGCCTAGCCATCCAGCGCGGGAATGCCGTCAGTGTGATGGGCACCCTCCCAAGAGGGACGAGTTTTTTGGAGTGTTTTTAGTTAGGTAGTTTTTAAGTAGTTTTAAATATTTTAGGTAGTTTTAATTTATTTTGTAAGTTAATTTAAAATATTGTAGTAAAGTATCACATACATTTGTCAAAATTAGAACAATTAGATACGTAGGTAAGAATACAACAGTACGGAACATCTACAGAGGCTATTATAAAAGTCGCCAAGGAAAACTATTTAAATTAGTTATACACACCCACAGCATAATCTCAAGGGTAACATAACAAGCATGAGTAAGCTGATAAGATGGGAGATAGCTAAAAATGTCTTTGGACATGCAGCTAAGTAAAGTAGAGTTTCACCGTTTTGTCTTAACCTTTTGTCAAAGGTTTTCTGTTGGCTAGTATCTTCCTACAACAAAGTAGTTATATGCAGACAACAGAAGACTATAGTTAGTACTATAAACATATAAACTATATACATATAGATAACATTGATAAATATGATCATGTTAGGTACTTTCATTTATTAGTACTTGTACACTTTAATGTTTCATCATAATCATCCCATATCAGTCCACTGCTGGATGTAGGCCTTTCCCAAGCCGTGACGCTCAACCCTTAATACAGAAATGAGTACCTATGACCTAATACAGCTTTTTTTAAAGTGTAAAGACGAAAATAGAGAAAGTATACAGTCTCATTATGGTAAAGATTATTATATATAAACGGATATCACTCACTTATAAATTAGACCCGACAGTTTGAGTGAGTGATATCCGTTTATATATAATAATTTGTAGTAATGGCTCACTATAGTTTTAATTCTAATAATGGTTGAGATTGTCTCGAAAACTATTGTTACACCTAAAAAGAATCGCCATTGACCGGATGACGTCGGCAGTGCACGTGGCGCCATTTTGCGCGCAACTATTAAAACACCGTGCGGCAGGCGGGCCGCTCTCATTCGGTCTGCGATCGTCGTCATGTTCAGTGATCGTCGTGTGTGCTGTGTGGGTTGCCCCACACCGTCTCCGTGCTTCTGTTCCTGACCCTGGCGCCTGCCTGGTCTAATTTCTGAGTCGCTCTGCTGCCCAGACTACGTGTAAATTTAAGTTAAGTGCATTGTTTCAGTGAAGTGATAATTAGTGCATAATAAGTGATTCACATTTCGTTGCCGCCTAGAACTTTTAGGTTATGTGGTGTGGCAGATAGCCAAATAGCATAAATGGCTCATAGTACTGTTAAACCTCATCAATGTCGGATTAGTGCAAACCCGTGTGTGCTGTTAATGTAACTTTGTGTAATAGATAATGAAATATGTCGCTAGCTAATGTTGTGCGGGTTAAATAATAAATTGATTATGACAATCACTGGTAATTGTTTATTTTATATTATCACGCTAACCTTGATGTGTAATAGTTTCAGAAGTGGGATAAAGATTAAGAGGACCTGACAACGCAACGTGTCCGAGAGCAGTGGCGACGAGGATCCTACCATGCGAGCAGCAAAGCGAGGTCGTGCGCTACGCCAAGGCGACAAGATGGCAGACGCTGACCGCTCATCTGATAACCCAAGCCCATTCCCCGCGTTAGAAAAATTGGTAACGGACAAGAGACAAGGTATGGTGAACCAATATTTACTTGATAGGAAAGACGGCAAACTATGTGATCACATAAATCAATCATGAGATATTTACAGCTGGGATGAGGATAAGAAGCGCATATCATGTGCAAGCTCGGTTGGATGGTACAGACCGTGGGTGGTACAATCGATTAGATAACTATGATTGTGCTAAATGTTTTGAGTTTTCGATTATGCAGTAAGCTTGTGCAGTAGGCTTGTGCAGTAGGCTTGTGCAGTAGGCTTGTGCAGTAGGCTTGTGCAGTAGGCTTGTGCAGTAGGCTTGTGCAGTAGGCTTGTGCAGTAGGCTTGTGCAGTAGGCTTGTGCAGTAGGCTTGTGCAGTAGGCTTGTGCAGTAGGCTTGTGCAGTAGGCTTGTGCAGTAGGTTTGTGCAGTAGGCTTGTGCAGTAGGCTTGTGCAGTAGGCTTGTGCTGTAGGCTTGTGCTGTAGGCTTATGCAGTAGGCTTATGCTGTAGGCTTATGATGTAGGCTTATGATGTAGGCTTATGCTGTAACTGCTAGTGCGCCGAGAGATTTTCTATGATGAATTGGTATTGTGTAGGAGATGTCAAGTGAGTGTAAGACACAGAAGAAGGTGTAAAACTGGGCACTGATAAAGCCACTATGATCGCCGTAAAGATCGAAGGCTCTACTGGTGGAGCTATGTTCAAACCGCGGTACTACAACTTTTCAGGACTGGCGAACATCATTAAGGCTATGGTTTTAGAGGGCGATAGCGGCATGCTGGAGGTGTGCAACCTGGACGGCCAGAGCCTGGCGTTCACTGCTGGAACAGTCTTGGCTCGGGCGCAGGACTGCACTGAAGCTTTGGGTAAACATTGTAGTTATCTGGTGAGTCAAATGTTTTAAGTCTGTACTGTGGTCCAATTTTGATGCGAAGAGTGATATGAGTGGTTTCGTACCGTGCTGTAGGCAGACCGTTGGAGTACCGTGTTATGGGCAGACCGTCGGTTCCGTACCGTGTTCCACTGAGGTGGTTTGAGAGGATGAGCTGCATTTGGATGGTTCCATACCGATGTATAACGCCGATAAAATAAATCGAACTTTGATCATAATTGTGAGACTGTGTATACTGTCTGTAGTAACGTGGAGTTTAATCTTATTGCTGAGGAAGTGGTTAATGGTATAAAATTCAAAAATATTGACATTAGCAACAATGACATGACTTATTTTCCTAGCTTAGATCTCGCAATCGTACCACCAAGTGCCGTTGTCAAATCCATCTATACACAAGACAGAATTAATCACGTCCATAGGTAGAATAGAATAAATGTTTATTTGGTAGCCAATCAACACACTTAAATTATAATTGCAATGTAGGTAATTAGTAAAATTTAGAAAAAAAAAAACTAAGTTAAGTTACTACATATATTATGATAATGGTAATTACGAGTATCTTCGCGTCTCGTTCGGTATATCCAATTCCTCTGCAGTATTTCATCGTCTTATTGATTGTTTAACAAGAAAACGAATTACAGAATAAATAATTATTTAAACGATGGACATGCATGGCGTGTCGCTGGTTCCGCATGAAGGTTCAAGGTTTAGTTTGTTAATCATATGTAGTTATCTAGATATTAAGTAATTTAATTGTAATTATTTTAAATGATTTCTTCTTCAGCAGCGGCACATTTTTGAGACATGGACATTTTGGGACTTGGACATTTTGAGACTTGGACATTTTGAGACTTGGACATTTTGAGACTTGGACATTTTGAGACTTGGACATTTTGAGACTTGGACATTTTGAGACTTGGACATTTTGAGACTTGGACATTTTGAGACTTGGACATTTTGAGACTTGGACATTTCGAGACTTGGACATTTTGCAACCGCTTGACATTTTGCAAATTGGACATTCTGCGACTAAACGATTTTCCCTTGCAAAGTTACCTAATTTTAAATTCCAGAAAAAAATATTGACTTGCAAAAATGTTCACAAAGTCCTTACTCGTGATAAAGAGAGAGATTTGATTCGCTTAGTAAAATTAATGCTGTTGAAAATTTGAAATCTGGTTTTTGATGGCGATATATATAATTTCCCTCAGTAAATGTATCAAGTGGGTTAGAGCTCATCAAGTTGCCACTGAGAACTTTGAGACTTTGGATACCCCTTTGTCAAGAAAGACTTGTTTTCTAGGATAGTAAGACGGTGGTTACTGGTTCAATATGACATTGAGTTAGACATAGGGCTGGTGACAAGATGCGGATTGAGTAGAAACCAGGCAAATATCCATGTTCTGTCTACGGAAGATTGGATTTAGACTGTTCAACCATAGGATGTGAGGTTAAACAATATTCTGACTCAAAACTATGTAATATCTGATGAAACTTTGTACCATAAAAAAAAAAAAATATTGCTTGTCTATCCCAATATACCCAAGGATACTGTTCATGTTGACCACGGGGACTGTTCCCAAAGAGATGCGAGTGTTAACCAGTATATTCTAGTGACGACAGATTCCTTTTTCAAATTTTATTCACATGCCTTTAAGAGGCATTTCAAGGATTTTGCTGTAGAGTAGGTTAATAGGACAAATTTTGGAGGAGTTGAGAGTAGCTGGCGATAAGAAGTACTTGGGAATCTTGAGATATTATACTGACTGACATGGTTTCAATCAGTATCAATAACACACGACATGACACTACAGGACATGGCACTACAGGACATGGCACTACAGCACATGACACTACAGGACAGAACACTACTTAAATCTCATGTTTAAATACAAAAGTAGAGTCCGGCTTAGAAAATAGTGATAATAACACCGGTCTTAGTTTTGATAAGGAAAGAAAGCCTGGCCATGTCTAACGTAAGGTGAGATTTGCTCTTATGGAGGAGGTCCAAGGGCCTTAGGGGCCATAAGCATAATTTGTCGATAGTTTATATAATTATTTTCGATACAATAATAAAACACAGATTATTATAATGTAGAGAATCCTAAAGTAATGTATTTATGACATTAAAATTGCGTTTCAATTATGACTATGCACAATATTTACATGAAACAGTAACTTAAAAGTTAATTTGTACAATCTGCACATACGAACTAGCGAATTGTTGCGTGCTACGTTGTTCGTCCATACAGCTGGCATTCCAATGCAAAACATGGTTGATGTGGATACCTTGAGGCCCTACGTAGGGGTGGCTGGGTCAGCTACGGCTGGCTGGTAATGATAGAGTAGTAGACGCGGAGGGTTTGGTAGAATTGCTTGAGACTTTCTATAAAACAAAATGAGAGTAAAGTGAATGCTGTAGAGATGCGCTCATCGCGTAGTATGTGTGGAATGAAATTGTGTGTCAAAAAAGGGGAGAGTTGAATCGATGCTGTAGAGATGCGCTCATTGCGTAGTAGGTAGAGGTGTGGAGCTAGTGAAATTGTGTGACAGGATAAATCGATGCTGTAGAGATGCGCTCATTGCGTAGTAGGTAGAGGTGTGGAGCTAGTGAAATTGTGTGACAGGATAAGGAATGAAGTGATCGGAGAACACATTGTGGTCTGAAAGAAAATGTTATAAAGTGGATGGGAAAAGAGTATCTTACTCTGATTTGGGCGTTTAGAGCAAGCGAAGAAAGGGAGGCTCAATTGCGATCTACAACAGACCGACGAGTGTGTATGAAGAGATTGATGAATGCTGATGAAACGAGAGTTATATGCTAGGATCGCAGCAGATGGAAGTTCATCGTTTCTGTTTACCCCTACGGGAATGAGACGCGAGTTTCTGACGATGATGAGTTGCTGATGATGATGATTATTATGGTAAAGTCAATTTATTCGTTAATCACTTGCGTTCTCTTCTGCAGGACGGCCGAGCTGTTACACCTAATAAGTTATTATTAAATAATAAAAAAACCGCCTTCAAAAAAATAAACAAAAACGAACTAAAAAGCATAAAATAATTAATTAATTACATCTACATACGAATATTGAAATAAAATATTATTGCTATGTACCTACTGATGTCTTTTAAGTCGGTGCCAAGCCAAAGCGCGCGCGTGTTATGTATGTGATGCGGCAGGGGCGGGAGCGGGAGCGGGGCGGCGAAAGTAGTAAGTTACGTATCCCTATCGTATACCTATTTGGCTTGGCACCGACTTAAAAGACATCAGTAGGTACATAGCAATAATATTTTATTTCAATATTCGTATGTAGATGTAATTAATTAATTATTTTATGCTTTTTAGTTCGTTTTTGTTTATTTTTTTGAAGGCGGTTTTTTTATTATTTAATAATAACTTATTTTTTGCTTTTTAGTGGTGTAAATATATAATATGTAAGTATGTAAGATAGGGTAGGTTATGCATGATGGGGAGGCCTTCCTTACGTGCATCTCGTCTCGTATGATAAAGCGTCGAGCATATGAGTCTGAAAATGACAAAGGTGAGCGCCTAAAGCGCAATAGAAGAAGTAACAGAACAAATCACCTCGGAGAAATCAGATTTTTGTTAGGGTATTTTTATTTCCCTGCCAGAATTCATAAAAATACGAATATCGAGGCACGCTCTTCACTCCGCCGCTGTGGGGCATCATCACCCCTCATTAGACAAATATATATACACATAATGCTAATGGCTTCATTTCCATTCCCCAATTTGTACTACATTCCAAGCATCTGAGGCTATAGTGACATTATTTTATGTTGAGCTGTAACTGTAACTGCAATAAACTACAAGGTACAACCCTCAATAGAGCTGTCAACGTGAACCGGTACTTGTCTTTGTTCTGTGTTTGTACATTATTTAAAGAGTCATCCCCTACCTACCAAGGAATTATACCTTCTACCATCAGCGTGAGTTATTCAAGTGATTCAATAACTTAAAAGATTATAAGTAACAGTCTATGTCTATAATATTTGAAGAATTATCCCCCAACTCCTAATCGTTAAGGAGTTATACCTTCCATCATCAGCTCACCAACATGAGATGATCACTACTAGACGCAAATACTTGAATAGCTGTAGAAAATATATGAAATACGTTATTTGTGCCTAACATTTCAAGAATTCCCTCTATCTCTCCAGGACCCCATCATCAGATCCTGACCTGATGAGTATGAGACCACCTGGGAGGTATACCCTTTCAAACTTTAAATATTATAAGTAATACTGCCTAAGTTTGCCTATAATATTTAAATAATTATACCCCAACTCTTAATCGTTAAGGAGTTGTACCTTCCATCATCAGCTTACCAACGTAAGTTGATGACTACCAGATGTAAATACTTTCATATCCTTAGAAAATATACGAAACACGTTATATGTGCCTATAACATTTGAAGAGTTCCCTCGATTTCTCCTGGATCCCATCATCATATCCTGACCTGTTGACTATGGGACCACCTGGGAGGTATACCCTTTTAAACTTGAAAATTTACGTCCTAAGTTTGCCTATAATATTTAAAGAATTATACCCCAACTCTTAATCGTTAAGGAGTTGTACCTTCCATCATCAGCTTACCAACGTAAGTTGATGACTACCATATGTAAATACTTGCATAGCTTTAGAAAATATATGAAACACGTTATATGTGCCTATAACATTTAAAGAGTTCCCTCGATTTCTCCTGGATCCCATCATCATATCCTGACCTGATGACTATGGGACCACCTGGGAGGTATACCCTTTCAAACTTTAAAGATTAAAATTTACGTCATAATTTTGCCTATAATATTTAAAAAAATTATACCCCAACTCTTAATCCTTAAGGAGTTGTACCTTCCATCATCAGCTTACTAACGTAAGTTGATGACTACCAGATGTAACTACTTGCATAGCTTTAGAAAATATATGAAACACGTTATATGTGCCTATAACATTTGAAGAGTTCCCTCGATTTCTCCTGGAACCCATCATCATATCCTGACCTGATGACTATGGAACCACCTGGGAGGTATACCCTATCAAACTATAAAGATTAAAATTTACGTCCTAAGTTTGCCTATAATATTTAAAGAACTATACCCCAACTCTTAATCGTTAAGGAGTTGTACCTTCCATCATCAGCTTACCAACGTAAGTTGATTACTACCAGATGTAGATACTTACATAGCTTTATAAAATATATGAAAAACCTTATATGTGCCTATAACATTTGAAGAGTTCCCTCGATTTCTCCATGATCCCATAATCAGATCCTGACCTGATGACTATGGGACCACCTGTGAGGTATACCTATTCAAACAAAAAAATAATTTTCGAAATCGGTCCAAGCGTCTTCGAGTAATCAGGTAACATACATAAAAGAAAAAAAAAAAAAAATATTTCGACGAATTGATAACCTCCTCCTTTTTTTTGAAAGTCGGTTAAAAAGAATCGCCATTGACCGGATGACGTCGGCAGTGCACGTGGCGCCATTTTGCGCGCAACTATTAAAACACCGTGCGGCAGGCGGGCCGCTCTCATTCGGTCTGCGATCGTCGTCATGTTCAGTGATCGTCGTGTGTGCTGTGTGGGTTGCCCCACACCGTCTCCGTGCTTCTGTTCCTGACCCTGGCGCCTGCCTGGTCTAATTTCTGAGTCGCTCTGCTGCCCAGACTACGTGTAAATTTAAGTTAAGTGCATTGTTTCAGTGAAGTGATAATTAGTGCATAATAAGTGATTCACATTTCGTTGCCGCCTAGAACTTTTAGGTTATGTGGTGTGGCAGATAGCCAAATAGCATAAATGGCTCATAGTACTGTTAAACCTCATCAATGTCGGATTAGTGCAAACCCGTGTGTGCTGTTAATGTAACTTTGTGTAATAGATAATGAAATATGTCGCTAGCTAATGTTGTGCGGGTTAAATAATAAATTGATTATGACAATCACTGGTAATTGTTTATTTTATATTATCACGCTAACCTTGATGTGTAATACTATAGATACTTGACGAATAGTAAAAATTCTTACACTAATATAAAATTTTGCGTTTATTGCATTGATCTCCTATAAACAACTAGATACACAGTCTGCCTTCGAAAAATGTCCGAGCGCAAAGAAGGTCCAAACGGATGAATGGACCTCATTTGTTTTATTGGACATTATTTGAACGTTAACAATGGACCCTTAATTGGACGTTTTTTAAATTGTTTTAGTAAGACCTTTGTGTATCTAGTTGTTTATAGGAGATCAATGGTTTATTGAGAAATTCTCAACAGCGCTATTTTTAATAGCTCTCCTGTACACTTTTCTTTGTGTTAGACCGTACCAATGTCCAATTTAAGAAAACAATTACACAATAATAATATTCCAAAAATAAACCCAAAAGCGAATATGTCTGTGACCTCACTTATTGTTTGTATAAGTATGACTTACGTGAACTTGTGTGAGTCATCCTAACCTCAAACTTGCAAATGGACAGATGCCTTGAAAAAGCCTCTTTATGGAGGTAATGCAGGCTACATAAATTATATACTTAAAGACATAATTCAAGTAAGGCATTGGCAGTATTATCATTATTTTTTAGTGTAATTAGTAGATGTACTAAGTTGGGCTAGCCTAGTTATTGGGATATTGAAGTTATGTCAATGAGGAAGGAAGATTAATAAAGTTGAATTTGAAATTAAACTTAGGTATTTTAAATGTGACTCAGAGTATTGAGCCAGTTTTCTGATACAAAGCTGCCTATAGAAATTCAGCATGGTAAAGGGATTAGTTTTAGTGGTACTTTTGCATATGGGAATGACAAAATATGATTTTTTTAACCTGTAATTTATTTACGGAAGATGATTGGAACGGCCAAAAAATTTAATTAAATAATTCTTACTGATCCTTTCAGCGATATGAAAAGCTACATTTATAAAAAAAATGTATGTAATAATTTTTTAAATGCCCACAGTCTCCACTCTAGGCAATCTCACGTCATGAGACGTCCCACAGTCATATTTTGGACATAACTGATCATCATCACCATTCTAAGTCTGAAAAAGGATGTTAGCAACATTAGGCACGATCTTAGACAGGTGACGGCTTGCTTCATACAAGCCCCTGCATGACTCCGGGCCCGGCCCGAGCAGTAATTTATGGTCAATGTAGTTTGACCAACAGTCATGCCGCCACATTTGCAAACACAAGTAAACTTCTGCAAGAAATGTCTGACGGCAGCTTGCAAGTGTGGAGTTTACACAAGCTGTTGGACATTTGCAGAAGATTTCTTGCAGGTGGAAACGCGGCCTTAGGCTATGATCAACTCCGGCAATAGGCCTGGACACTAACTACAAATGAAAAAATAAATTACTTACATAAATGAGTCCAGAGTAATATCTGTCCTTGATGTTATGGAGTACAGACGCTTCATTGAGACAGGTTAACTCCGCCATATCCTCCACTTTATCGAACTTAGGCGGATTCATCTTCTGGATATCATCTATGGCCACCATCATCCGTTTCCCTGACTCCGCGATCTCGACCTCCACCTCGTCTCCTCGATCGCCATTGATGCCGGCCGCCACAAACCCTTGGGTGTCGTGGGGCACCCATACCAAACGCTTCTGGGTCCATTCCGCCTGAGTCGCCGGGTCGTTGAAGCTGTTCCGATCTACCGACAGGTACCGGAGCTCCGGGTCGTTCCTATCCATGTCCACCATCGCGCCCGATCACGCGAGCGACTTACTATAGCCCGACACCGCCGCTGGATGCCACATTAAACGGTCACGGAGACCTACACTGCACCTCACAACACTTTAGAATTCCACGATAACCGCGTTACTTTTGCAGAGCAGAGACCGCGCACGGCGCTCCGCTGATACGTACAAAATGACGAGCGCGACTGACTGACTGACTGACGGAGCGAGCGACTCGGCGACGGTTATTCACGAGTAGGAGGGATGGACCGGTCGACGCCCGAATTCGAGTAGTTTGCCGAAAATATGACGTGATTCTTTGATTTTACACAAGGGTGATATCAATAAAATAGTAGTGGGAGTAATTTACATAAATTAAACATATTGACAACACAATTAGATGAGAAAAATACAGTGTTTTTAACAGAAAAATAGCGAAAAGAACCACACAACAACTCGCCTCAACCTCGCAGAATCTTTTTTTTCAAAAGGTATTGTTTTCTATACGCCAGTTTTTCAACGGCAGATGTCACTTGATATTTTTGATTGGTTGAGAAAAGTGAGTGGGACGCGTTCAACCAATGGGAGGTTATTTTTATTCATTTGTAATCTATGGTTACCAATCTGTCAAACAAAACGTTTGATATGATAAATGAGAACCTGCCATGTTTCGTCCAAAAATCTTAATAAACGGCAGTGAATTTGACCGTTGGGACTCAATTCTACTCATGACATATTAGAAGAGAAGCGGGGCTAGCACGAGTCACCTTAGCGATCGACGCAACGCCGCGGAGCTGTCAAACTAATTTCAACCGCCTTATAATAATCTCACTTTGACAACTTCGCGGCGTTGCGTCGATCGCTAACGCTGACACGTGCTACAAGGGCAAGAACCTAAATTCGTTCTTCCTAATACGAAAAATATAATAATAATAAAGGTTTTTATTACTCAAGAACTTGATTGAAAACTTATAGCTACCAGCATTGTTTGGATACAATTTACAAGAGTGTGATAAAAAATATGTGAAAAATATGTCAAGAAACGAAATTATTACATTCCTTTTTTCATATCGTTTGCAATATATGAAAAATGATTGGAATGATTACTTCTTATTCACTTTTTGGCTTCTACCCGGGGTGGCACAATACAGTTTTGTAATCTGTTATCCTATAAAGTTTCATCTGAGTGACAGAATGCCATTTACCATGCATTTGCCAGTGTTCATGACAAACGTCATTTCATTGACAATATCACAAGAACGAAGTTGAAGTCGTAAACCTGAGTCGTAAACAGATGGAGGACAGAGGACTTCCGCACAGTGGTCAGTTCAGAAAAATATTACTTACGTTGCTAGCCACGGATACCGTGATCGGTTGATAGAAACATTAATTCGTTTTTTATGGAAATGGATGATCCATTTTGTGTATCATTAATGTGGGTATCTTTGATGTGATCCCAGGATTCGTGAAGACAAACCCCGATTTTTAACGAAGTCTGAAAGTCAAAACTTGGGGAAGTTCATATGTAAAATAATGGCGATTGTAAATTCGCCACTTTTCGTTTTTCCATTTATTAGAATTGGGCCCTTGCCTTGGCTTTAACAATACACTTTTTGCAATACCCACAGCCATAAAATAGTTAAAAAATAATTATTATTTTTGATTTTTGCTCTCGGTTTCAGGGTTTCCAGATTGGGATTTTTCTCGCAATTTTGGGGAAAAATTTTGCCGTTAGGGAAATTTTGGGGAAATGACATTGCTGGGGAAAAGTTTGAGGAAAAGTTTTCAAGTTGTGATCACATAATTAGGGTGGGATATGGCTTAAAATCTCGTGGCGGATGCTCAAAGTTTATGCTGACTGCTAAAATTCTACTCAAAAAAAGTTAAACGTAAAATGTAATCACGTGTCTTCTAGACAAGTGGTGTTGTATATCGTCGATTTTAAAAAACACACACTTGAAAATGTTAGTTAAGTCATTTTTTTTTTAATTTTGGGATTTTTTTTGTAAAATGTATCATTTTGGGGAATTTTTTTATCAATCTGGGGAAATTTCAAAAATCCAATCTGGCAGCACTCTAGCTAGCTTGTTTGTATTGTCTATTATATCGTCTTTGTCATAATGTCATTGATTTTTTTTCATGGTTTTGTTTGGTTTTGGTTCTCTGTCTGTTACTTTGTTGATCTTGCTTGATAGTTTTTCTGAAAATATTCTAAAATAATAGTAATTTCTGTAATAATAGTTTGAACCCAGTCACTACGATCTACATTTTACTTACCAACGAAATTGTAAGGTAAGATAAACTACAATATAAGTACAAATATAAACCATGCATGTCATTCGTCACTTTCCCCACAAGTCTTTCTAGTTTCCTTTCCTCACACGTAATTACTTTGAAATGTAAGTTGACCTGGAGGATGAGACGTGTCTTCAATGACTAACAGCCGTTTCGCACTGCATCTGATCAGAATTCGTGAAAATACGAATCTGATTTCCGTCATCCCATTTCAAACATAATAAACTCGGAACTACTGTTAGCTATTAGGGTTATCGCTCGCTCGCCCCCATCCGATGATGGATACCTCACTGAGGGCTGTGGGAAAATAGGCGGATAGAGTGTCGCTAAGGGGAGACTGAGGAATTTTTTTTGATCGAATTTCGTATCTATACAAAACCTCCCCTTTTATGATACTATCGGTACTCTTTCGGGATGATTTTTTGTCAATGTAATTTTTTTTCAGATCAACCCCTGTCAAATTAGGGGCTGAAAATGAAAATTACTGAAAAAACTAGACCTCCCAGATTCTTTAGGTTAGGTTTTTTTCCCTCAGTGCCCCGGCCCTTAGCGACACTGACCAAATAGGCTAAAGTACCTATCTTGTATATTTAGCAAAGTTTTAACAAACCATCTTTAACAAATAATGGTAACGTTTACGCAATCCCATCTATATGGTGGGATTTATATTATAAATATATAGAAGACTTATGTTAAATAAAGAATGTTCCTAGATTATTTGTTGATTAGTTGATATTCATTCATTCATTTATGAAAATATCATGTACGTACGCAAAAATATATCTCTATTTCCAAAAATCAGTGACACACATAGTTATAATACAAGAAATAGAGATAAACTTGCATTTCCCGGATTCAGACTACGTAAGGTTAGTACATCCTTCATGGGGCACTGTATTCGCTTTTATAACAAGTTGCCAGAAAGTGTCACGACGTTGACAGAGAGGAAATTTAAAAATTTCATTAAAGGAACACTTGTTAAGAAGGCGTATTACAGGATAGATGACTATTTAAACGATGAACATGCATGGTGTGTGTCGCCGGTTCCGCATGAGGGATAAACTTACTAACAATAGTAATAGTTACGTACTGTATAGTAATTAAGTAATCATTGTTTTAAAAGATGTGTTGCTGAGAGTTTTTTGCCACTTTTTCTCCTCAGCGTTGGCACCTTTTCCTTTCAAAGTGGTGTAAATGTAATTCCAAAAAATATATTGACGTGCAAAAATGTACTCAACGTGCTTACTTGCAATAAAGAAATTTGACTTGACTTGACTTGTTAAATAAAGAATGTTCCTAGATTATTTGTTGATTAGTTGATTATTGAAATATTTTACTTTCAGATCATCAATGTCAAATTTTCATCACAGCTATGGCATCACCACAGAATGTGTCAGTTGACCAAGTCCGTCAGATCCTGTCCGAGGTGATAAATACCTTGGAGTCGCCGGACTACGCGTCGAAGTTGGACGAGGCAAAAGAAGCCGCTGGCAATGAAATGCTGAAGATGATGCAAATTGTTTTCCCCATGGTTGTGCAAATCGAAATAGAAACTATCAAGCGTCACGGGTTCAGCGGTACTCGGGAAGGTGTGTACTCTCTTTAACTAAATCAAATCTCTTTATTGCATATAAGCACATTTATGGATGTCAATAAAATAAATTTTTATTTATAATTTTAGATTAGCTAAGCGTTCAAAGAGTTTTTTGTGCAATGGCATCAGACTATTTAATGAACTTCCCAGTAACATCGGAGACTTGCCATTGAATGAATTTAAAATTACATTAAAAATTTAAAATCAATAATAATTGAGAAAAGCTACTATAATATCGCAGAAGCTTTAGCTGACATTATTGCATAAAAATCTTATAATATTAATTTTATTTACATAATTTTAAGTGTGACAATGCCCTTTTACAGCAGCATCAATTTAATTTGATTTGACAATGCCTATTTACAGCCGCTTTACTTTGGTAAATATGTTCTTACCTTTATTTTGTTTTGACATTATTTAACAAATATTTGACATTTCACAATAATTTCCCTAATTGTATACACTGAATGACAAAGCCTCTTTACAGCTGCTATTATAGTATATAAACTAGGTGAAACTTGCAATTGTGACAATTGCAAGTTTAAATATTATGAACTAGGTTTAAGAACAGTACTGTGCTGCTCTTTGCGCTCACATCACCCAGCCATGTGATTTGAAATATGATTAATGAATGTGTACAAACATATAATATGTAAGAAACGTGACGTAACCAAGTGTTCCATAGTGTACCTAAGGCCGAATAAATGAGTATGAGTATTATATTTACACCACTTTGCGAGTAAAAGGTCCCACTCTTATGAGACAAAGTGGCATTTTAATGCATAATATGCTAGCTAGTCGCTATGTGAAACGGTAATCTAGGTCAGTGGTTCCCAAAGTTGACTGGACCGCGACCCACCTTATAAAAACTTCGAGATTCAGGGCCCACCTCTTGGCTGTATTAAAGAAAAAAAAAGAGTAACATAACTTAGGACATGATGAAAAAATTCTTGCCGTGGGCAGGACTTGAACCTGCGACCTTGTCATTCCGTGACGGAATTCTAATTCTAAATTATTCACCGAGCATGGATAATGCGTAATTCTAATTCTGAGTAACATAACTATTGATATACTTTAAGTTTAATGATGTCTTATTTGTTCGGGCTATTTATTTTTTCTATGTTGTTTTATAGTTTATTTATCATCTGACATTGTCATCATCACAAACGACATACAGTGGCCGTCCTCAGAGCCTGCGCCGTGGATCAAATCTAAGTCATGGTAAAATTATCATGGTAATAGGACATCACACGAAATTAGACCGCACCACCTTCAGCACCAATGTCGCTCGTCACTTCCTGAGCAACAGAGTGGTTCAGGCCTGGAACTCACTTCCAGACGACGTTGTCTCTGCCGTCTCAGTTAACGCATTCAAAAACAATTTGGACAGTTATTTTAAAACCATTAACAAGAATACACTAAGTGATAGACTTTACAAACACTGTGAAGTGGACATGTCACCGATGAGCCTGTACATAATTAAATAATAATAACAATATTTGTTCTACCTACTCACTTTAATATTCTACAAAAATAAGCAGGCCTTGGTTGATAGTCATAAATAAAAGAGCACAAACTCAGCTTACGACTGTCAAAATTGTGTGAGAACTGACAGTTCATTTCATTTATTCGCAATAAATTGTAGGTTACAAGTTGATGGTAAATATTACGGTATGAATAAGTTCCATACAATTGTACCGATCGGGTGTAGCGAGAGGAAACAATACTGTACAGTTGTAATACCAAACCCCACTCTTACTCAATTGAATCAAGGCTAAATAGTTTTAGACAATTCTTATTCTTTTCCTCATCCGAAACACCAAGGTTTTGGTACAAGTCTGATTAATAGAGACGCGCATCCCAGATTAAGGGCCGAAACACAATACCGCAACGCAACGCGGTTTTGTGTTTCGGACCTAAGGTGTAGTTTAGTTACTTTTTAATTTTTTTGGGCTAAAAATGTACCTATCCGAACTCAGTCCCATGTACAGTCGACGACAGAGATAAGTATACAGGGGGCCACAATAAGGTTGAGATTTTCTCAAAAACTACTTGACCTATTGCAAAAATTCTTTCACTGTTTGATAGATAAAAGTGAAAACTATGTAACTGTAAAATAATTAATAAATTCGGTCCAGTAGTTTTTGAAAATTTCAACCTTAAAAACTCTCCTGTACACCTTTCTCTGTGTTCCACCGTACTATATAGTTAGATATGAATCTAACTACGCATACGACAAATTACGCATGCAGATACATGAACCACATACAGCAAATTAGAACTTACTCAAAGTACATAATATTATTTTCTTCTAAAATGAGGAAGCTCTAGTGATATGTAAGTTTAATTCATTTTTTATTATTATGTGGCCCCAAACCTACGTCACGTCTACGGGCACGTCGGAAACGTACAGGTGGCCTGACTCACTCAACTAAAATATGTTTAATAAATAAATAAAATATTTATTGCTGTAGCCACACAATTTTTTTACAAAACATTACATTTATAACTTAGAAGGCTATGGTGATGAGCACACAGAATGAAACGCTGAACTCTCAAACTAGCTTAAAACCTGTAACTTGGGAGTCAGTAATCCGGCCTTACGCGCGTTCCAAAAACAGCAATAAGTTTTTTTTTGTGCATGCAAACTTATTAATAACTAAAGTTTAGCTGTAACTTACATAATAATTTTTTATGAATTTGTGTTTGTTCCACTAAGCCACATGAGAAGAGATAAGGGGGTAAACAAAAATAGGTCCCTCAAATTATAGGCCTAGTGCCATCCCTGCCTTGCGTTGTGTCAACTCAATGACACAATATAATAGCCAGTAACAATTGGATGTGATGCTAAAATAGCGGCCATCAAACTCAATTTAATTGTGTTAGCCTTGCTGCAGTGAATGTTTGTGTCGTTGATTTGTGAAACAATGTGGTGAGAAAACTGGTACATTATAATAGTATGAGAGCCCACGACCAAAATTTTTGTCTCATAGCAATACAGCCAAAACCGCATCAAATCGATAGATACGATTATCCTGAACTCGAAAATACCAATTTCAGACATTTTCCGCGTAGCGTTTGATCTGACCGAATTTTAAAAATTGTCAAAGAATTTTACCGAACTGCATCATAGCAATATGTCTGATTTGCAGACTGTAGTTGAATGATAGTTCTGAGATACCGGAAACATATTTTTCAGACGTTAGTGGTGTAGCTCAAACCCGTAAAATCACTTAAAAAAATTAAAAATGAGACAAAAAAAATGTCTCATAGCAATACGTCTGAAAATCTTTTTTATTAGTAAATTTTGGTTATTTGATGCGAACAAAACAATTTTCAGACGGAAATGTGAACGCATTAAATTTTGAGACCGTTTTGAAAATGTTAACAAATTTTACCGATCGGTATCATAGCAATATGTCTGAAAATTGTTGAACATGATAAAATAAGTTGTCCACATGTGCGAAAAATTTATATCAGACAAATTAAGTGTAGCACCTTCTCTATCAGACAACTTTTCGATACTCAGATATCATTTAAAAATCGTATTGAGGCATCTTGAATTCTCTGTTACAAACCAATGAATACGTTGCGACCCTGAATTTATTAGATGATAATTAACAAAGAATTTACCCGAAACCGTAACATTGAAGTTGAAGGACTGAAATAAATCACACAAAAGGAAACTGGGATGAAGTTGAAAAAAAAAACGGTTTATTCAAAGTTACAAAATATTCTCGTATTCAATCGCTGTCGGATTCGGAATCGTCGTCTTCGAAATCACTCTCGACGTCGCTCGGGAGATCTTCAACGTCCTCTTCTGTAAAATAAACATCGTTAGTAAAAATCACGAAATTATTTATGAAATTAACAGCAAAAGCCATGTAAACTGTACCTGTTGTGGATGATGATTTGTCGTCCAAAATAACGTTGCTCAACTCAGGTAGTTGGTTGCCAGAGAACCACGAAAACAGAGGCGTCGGCCAGGCGACTCCGAAACGTTATTTTCGTTTTTGGGAGTATATGCTACACTTAAAGTGTCTGAAAACAGGTTTTTGGTAATCATGGCAGCAATACGAAAAGTTAAAAAAAAAATTATCCGTATTGCTATGATACAGGTCGGCTAAATTTGTTGACATTTTCAAAAATGCGCTCAGGCTATGTGCTACGCGCAAAATGTCTGAAAACAAACTTTTTCGTAATACAATTATAAAATGTATGTACATTTTCACTATCAGACGTATTGCTATAATACCGACTGCCTTTTTTTTTTGACACAGCAGAAATGGCCTCCCACGCAGTTGCTACACTTTCGACCGTTACTACACACCTAGTCGGGTTCAGAATCATACAATCTAACGATTTTATAGGGTTTTTGCCGTATTGCTATGAGACATGGTTTTGGTCGTGGGCTCTCGTACTATAAATGTTAATGCCAGACGGTATATCGGTTCCTTTGTTAAACATCATAACTACCTAATTATTTTTTTCCTGACGGTTAATTTAAACTTAGTCGGTGGTACAGTTCCGAGTCTGGGTAATTTGTGATGGGTATGTCTCTGGACCTCGCTGGCTCAGTGGTTGGGTCAATGGACTTACGATACGGAGGTCACAGGTTCGATTCCCAGCCAGGGCAGCCATGTACCAATGAGTTATCCTCGGTTTTTTCGACGGAAAAACTTACGTACATTTACCGAGTGCTCTCAAAACGGTGAAACATCGTGATGAAACCTGCATGCCATAGAAGAAAAAATCTAAGGCATACGAATTCCGCCAATCCGCACTGGGCCCGCGTGGTGGATCATGCCCCCAGCTCCCTCGATGTAAGGGCTAGCGTACAATGTCACGGCGTGGCACCCGCCGGCACGACGCCGTCCACCGGTGATTTGCGCTGTCCGACAATGTGCACCGGTGGCCGGTGCCGCTGGACGCCGTAACACGCCGCGCCATGCGACGGCATGGCGCGGCGCCGTGACGTTGTACGCCGGCCCTAAGGGAAGGTCTGTGTCCGAGCAGTGGGGCAATATAAATAGACTGATGATGTCTCTGGACCTAGGCAAGTCTAATTAGGTAGTGTACAAATACTTAGTATACTAATTTGAGCACTGACTGAAGTCTTATTTTATTTCCAGGTATAGTTCAGTTCACTCAGCTGGTTCGCGACCTGGAGCCCGTGGACGCGGAGCTGGCCCGCCTGCACAGCCAGCTGCGCAGCCACTACCTGCCGCCCGTGTCCATCAGCTCCACAGTGGACACGTCGCTGTGAGGTACGTCGAGCGAATACTATACTTTATAAAATACGCAAGGTGGCTGTCAGGGAGTCGGAAATCGTTGGGTGTGGGTCGCGACGTATATGGCTTTCCGTATTATGTACAGTCATGAGTAATAACATAGAAACATCCTTAAAATTCAAATTCATGTAACAACTTTAAATCGCAAAAATAAGTATGCTAAACTGTGGCCAATAATTATGTAAACGCTAAATTGTATCAAAATAAAGTACACACCCCACCAAGCAAATGTTGTACAAGGGGTGTGTACTTTATTTTGATACAATTTAGCGTTTACATAATTATTGGCCACAGTTTAGCATACTTATTTTTGCGATTTAAAGTTGTTACATGAATTTGAATTTTAAGGATGTTTCTACTGTACGTCCCCCGAGGAGAGGTGAGTTAGGTACGCATTTCTGAAATACCGTATGCAGTACGTACGTACAAATGATAAAGTTTAACAGAAACCCGTATTCAATAGGTCTACAGAGCAATGATAGTATGGAAATAAAACGTCGATCGTATACGAGGAGAATAATAATAATTTATTTAGAAACAAAAAATTTTACAGTTTTAACTTAAACCTAGAAACAATGATCACTTCTATTTTAAGGAGTGTAGCTAACAGTCTAGTCCCCACACTAGGATTCCCTGTGTCGTGGGGGCTAGCGTCTTCCCAACAGGTGCTTTAGATTTGTAGACTCGACGGCGCATCAACGGTGACACTTTGAGTTTCAGTTATTACTGACCAACAAAAAGAGGTCCAAGGTCCAAAGTGACCTATGATGCGTCACTTGAAGAAAGAGACTTGAAGTAATATTTTTTTACAAAATTAACGTTGAAATCTGTTGTCGTAATGTTTCTTTGCCACAGTTTCGTTACTTTTGATATTTAAAGAAATTGTCTTATAGCATCTTTTTTACGCTTGCTCTCAGCGAAAAACGATAATTATACAATGCGATGGCCGCGTTGGAAGGTTTTGGGAGGTGAAGCACACACCTTCTGGGACGGGCCTCAGGCAAATGCTAGGGGGGCACCGCTCTGAGAGAAAGGTTGGCAAGAAAGAAATCCGCGCCATGGGGTGGTACGAGGCGGTGCCAAGCGTACCGGAGTGTACCAGGTGCCGCCGCCTAAGTAAGGGCCCGGACCCACGGACGCAGTGCGCGCACCGCACGGCGCCCGAGTGGCTCGAGGCTCGGACGGGGAGGAGGAAGATGATGGATGAATGGATTATACATTGTGGGCTACTGCTCGGGTGCCAGTCGGGTCGCGGATGTATCACAGTTTCCCGTGGCTCGGCATGAATGGCACGAGGTGGAACACCCCAGGACGTTTAGTCGGTATGCTGCCCCTTCAGGGCGGTGAGCCCGACATAACCAACACGCTCCCCCGGGCGCGACACATGATCTTGCATGTTTTACCTGGGTAAAAAAAAGGGGGCACCGCTGCGTTCCCTAGGAGAACCCGGACCCTCCGAACAGCACGAGGTCGGCCATCGAGGGGGTTTTAGTGGGTACGGTGGAACACAGAGAAAGGTGTACAGGAGAGTTTTTTAGGTCGAGATTTTCTCAAAAACTACTTAATCTATTTCAAAAATTCTATCACTGTTTGATAGATAAAAGTTAAAACTACGTATCTGTATAATAATTTTTCAATTCGGTCGAGTAGTTTTTTTTAGAAAATCTCAACCTTATTGAGGCCACCTGTATACTTATCTCTGTCTTCGACTGAAACCGACACAACCCGGCCTCCCTAAAGAGGTCGCGTATCTTTTAGAAGATTCCCCCCCGTTAACAAACAAAAAGGTACCTAAGGTTAATTATATTCATTTTAATAGTAATTAAATTAGTTTAGAATTAGTATTTAGAATTAAGTATTTGAAAAACTGTTTGTCTCCAAATATAGTAAAAAGATACTGATTTCGTAGGCGGTCAAAGGGGATTTTTAGTTATCTCAGTTCATAGCACATCCTACACGAACACAATGCAATCTAGGCCGTATTACCGCCGCCTACAGAACCCATGAGTTAAACTCGTTGTGGCTGTCGACTATACCTAATTAGATCATTACTGAATCATAATGCAAGTAAAGGCGCGCGGTAGTAAGCAGGTATGCGTTAAGATTCACTATAATGTATGATTTACAAGTCACCTTCAGTCACGGAGGCTTATAGCCATAAAGCTAGTTTAACCTCGCTTCCCTTAAAGTGTTTTGTCCGTTTCACACGTCATTAAAAACGTTAAGTTAGAGACCGTGGCTTAGAACCACAGAATAGCTTTTATTCCGCGTTTATGAGTACGCACAGGAACAACAAAACCGGGCTTAAGGCGCATCCTCCACTTTCATTTCTTATACAAAAAGTCGTGCTTAATAACTAAAATCGTATGCAGACAATCTAATTACGAAATCAATATAATATGTATAAAACTAATTCAAAAAACAAGAAAACCAGACTGCAAAAAACTGTCCCCTTTCGATTAATTTTTCATACCCTATGACACTCCCATAATCAAGGCGAATCTAACGATACCTCATAGACCAAAATCTATCAAGCCGTTTAGGCTACAGGATGGCAGGAAGGAATGGACATACAAGCATAAACCCGAAAAAACATTACCCTCCTTCTGGGGCAGTCGGGTAAAAATACCTATATATATTTATAACGTGATTCAATGTCCGTAAGTTGTAGTTCACATAATTGCGAAAAACGGCTGTTTTTGGCACATTTGTGAACTACGACTTAGCTTGTCGCAATTATGCCATGTATTGTATATTGAAAAATAGTATTTATCGTAATAAACATTTTGTAAATAGCTTTTTTAATCAAATTGATAATATTGAAAGATTATTTTGGACCCGGAGGGTCCAAAATTACGTCAATCTAGGATAGCGAGATTTTTTTTAATGTTTTAATTTTAGTATTTTGATATTTATTTATTTATTCATAATATTATATTTGCACCCTTACAGTTAACATCATCGCGGAACAATAATTAATTAACAATACAACTTTTAAATCAGATAAATAATCAAGTCAACTAACACAACATGAAATAATATAACTTTTAGTCAACTATCTTACCTTTCTATACATTAATCTTTGTCTTTTCCGAGAACAAAATACGTAAACCACTGTTTCAGATTATTAAATTAAGGGCCTTCATAGAGCCAACTAGCGCCGCCAATCTTAAAAAAATAATATCTTCCAATATAATCAATTTGATTAAAAAAGCTATTTACAAAATGTTTATTACGATAAATACTATATTTCAATATACAATACATGGCATGATTGCGTCAAGCTAAGTTGTAGTTCACAAATGTGCCAAAAACGGCCGTTTTTCGTAATTATGCGAACTACAACTTACGGACATTGAATCACGTTATAAATAAGCATTTAAAAAATAGTATTTATCGTAATAAACATTTCGTAAATAGCTTTTTTAATAAAATTGATTATAATATTTTTTTAAGATTGGCGGCGCTAGTTGGCGCTATGAAGGGCCTTAAACGAAAACCGACAAAGACGCGATATTTTAATAAAATATTCAAAATTCAACAGACAACTTGCGGTTTTTATTAATAATTTTCCTTTTACTAACTAAAATTTTACCTAAACATAGCAAACTAAATTAAATATTGTCATTTGTTTTAGGTGCTTGCCCTCCGCACCGAGAATCGCGTACAGAGATCAGAGGCACAATGTATATCATTCCTTATATTATTTATCATTAGATTACTTAGCTAAATTATTATAATTTTGTATCACATTTGAACATATCTTTTATTTGCCTAATTTTGCCCGCGCACAGTTTATATGTTTTTGCTGCGATCATGATACAAAACTCTCCTTCATCTACATTCATCAATCTCTTCATGCACTATAAATAGTCATGTCAATTTATCACTTCTTCTACTTCATCATCAGTCTATTTATATTGCCCCACTGCTCGGCCATAGACCTTCCCTTCCATCGAGGGAGCTGGGGCCATGATCCACCACGCAGGCCCAGTGCGGATTGGCGGATTTCACATGCCTTAGATTTTTTTCTTCTTCTACGGCATGCAGAGGTTTCATTACGATGTTTTTCCTTCACCGTTTTTGAGAGCACTCGGTAAATTTTCGTAAGTGGTTCCGTCGAAAAAACCGAGGAGAACTTATTGGTACATGGCTGCCCTGGCTGGGAACCGAGTAATTTATCACTTATCGCTGATGAAATAAGCATCATTTTACAGTGTTTGTAGTCTATCATCATCAGCACGTACGGAAAACACTTGCAGTACGATTTCAACTTTTAAGACGCAGATAATAAGAACGGTCTAAAGTACTCTTGATGTGCTTTGATATGTATCAGTCCACTGCTGGACATAGACCTCTCCCAAAAGCACGCCACTCAACCCGACTCAGCCTTTTGCATCCAGTCCCCGTCACCTTGTGCAGGTATTCCCTCCATCCGGTCGAGGGGCGTCTATCATTTGGTTATTACTCTTTAATTCAATTAGGTAACTAAAATCTATTTAACTTCTACTCTCACGCACCCTCTCACACACCATGCATGCGTATTAATAAAAAATTATTAAAAAATTGTATACCTTTTATAAGTACATTATGTTATTTAATTTAAAAGTAAGGTAAGTAAGACCATTGGAAGACACTGTCTCTTACAGCACAGGCTATCCTAGTGTAAGAGTCAGGAGTCACATTGAATGTAGTCTCTGTAATTTTATGAAATATACAATTTTTCATTTTCATTTTTTCATTTTCATTTCCAAAAAAAGGAGGAGGCAATTCGTCGAAATATATATTTTTTTTATGTATTTGTCTTGCAGATTGCACATGCCTTTTGCTAGTAGGTATTATGTACTAAATCTTCCTTAAATACAAACGATAACCGCATCAAATTCCTAGAACACCTAATAATCCCTTTGTGACATCATAAGAATAGAATACCATATTAACCAGAACTAACATATGCACGCTAAAATCAGGTCATTTTGAGGTAAGCTTTCAATGAGTACAGGCGTGTATTCATAAACGTGATTTAAAGTTACGTCACCGTTTAGCCACCCTGTCCCTTTCTATCTTAACCTTCTTTAACGAAGTGTGAAAGGGATAGCAACACGAGGAAAGTGAGGTTTAACTAGGTTTATAAATAGCAGCAATAGGGTATTTGACTATTTTTTTTATTGCATCAGTCATCTCACATATTCCTGCAAAAGAGAACTCTGTTTTTCTATATCTCAATTAATACCAAAGATAGCTCCATCTCTTTTTAGCGCTACTAGGAGTTGACGTCACGGCCACGGTACATGTTTCTGGCTGTTTTTAAATGCCTGTAATTATTTCATTTTTCAAATAATTTCAATTTCGATTTCACAGTTGATCATGAATTTGTGTCTATTTTGTAATGATAATAAAAAAAAACCATTTAATTTTCGTTACTTTCAAATAAATTGGGTTACGATCATTGATCTCCTATAAAACACTAGATACACAGTCAGCCTTCTAAAAATGTCCGACCGCAAAGAAGGTCCAAACGTCTGAATGGACCCTCATTTGCTTTATTGGACAATATTTGGACGTTAACAATGGACCCTTATTTGGACGTTTTTTTTAAATTGTTTTAGTAAGACCTTTGTGTATCTAGTTGTTTAGAGGTTACGATGCGTTGCGAATCGTATGGTGCATCCTATATTCTGAACTAAGATGACACCATAGACTATGTAGGCTTCCGTTATCTCGGCCAGAAACCTCCGCGGCAAATATTTCAGTAGTCCCCAGTGATTAGATAGCATTGTGTTCAGAAGTCAGTGTTCGCGGGGGCGTGTGGGAGGTAGCATACCGTGTTCCTTCAGTGATAGTGGGACGAGAATTACTGGATTTTCAACGTCTCTTGAAAGACAATAATAATGTAAGAAGACTTCATACATATTAATTAGATAAAACGGGAATTACCGTGTTAAACATTTATTATTGATGTCTCGATATTTCGACAGCATTGCAGCCATCATGGTCACGAGTAGACTATATTCCCGATTTATCTAATTAATATGTATACAAACCGTGAAAGTTTAAAAAGTGACTTCATACATGTATTAATATAACAGAAAAAAGTTGTGACGGTTTATTGAATAATTTGGGTATCTGCTTGTACACACGATGACAGGGAAAAGTAGACATGGGCATCAATAAGGTTGAGATTTTGTCAAAAACTACTGGACTGAATTTAATTTTAGCCGAGTTTTTTTGCCACTTTTTCTCCTCAGCGTTGGCACCTTTTCCTTGCAAAGTGGTGTAAATGTAAATTCAAAATAATATGTTTACGTGCAAAAATGTAAACAACGGGCTTACTTGCAATAAAGAGATTTGACTTTGACTTTAATAATTATTTTGCAAGTTACATATTTTTAACTTTCATCTATCTAACAGTGAAGGATTTAGGAATAGGATTTAGGAATAGGTCAAGTAGTTTTTGAAATAATCTCAACCTTAAAAGCTCTACACTTTTCTTTTTCCTCCTTCTTGCGCCGTCGGGTAAAATCAGACTGTTGCCCCCCCCCCCCCCCCCGATAATGTTGACGTCCCTACTAAGTATCTTATCTAGTACTTTTATCGATAAAAATTAAGAAAACGAATTTTTTGCCATTTATTTGCGATACAATATATTTACAACTAAAAATTACGCGGCGCGTTCGTTCTTTCTATAATCACCTAACTTATAAAAAAATCTGCCCCCCCCCCCTTGCCCAGAACCTGGGTACGCCCACCCACAGTGGTCTGTGAACATACCTAAAATCGTACACTCATACTATCAAAATCCGTCAAGCCGTTTAGGCTACAGAGCGACAAAGGAACCAACATACAAACATACTGTATGTATGTCGCCCTGTTGGTATGTATGTAACATACATAACCCGAAACGTTACTTTTCTCCTTACGGCAGTCGAGTACCAATCACCCGTAAAAGAAGTATAATAATAATATAATATATAATAATAATAACTTTTTTATTCAAGATAAGATAAATATTCTTTATTGCAAAGTAAAAGGAATTACACAAAAGAAATATGCTAATACAGTTAGTATCACAATTGGCGGTCTTATCGCTTAAAGCGATCTCTTCCAGACAACCTTTGTTTACAGAATTCAGCGGATGAATAGGTAACATTGATCCACTTTTGTTAGTAAAACACCTTAAAATTATTGTTAGTAAGTTATTATCTATGCTTCGTTGAGGTGCCGATCAAAAAGAGTTAGTTCTTTCCGATCAACAGCTCAACGAAGTGTTTTATAATAGGAGAGTCAAAATAGTATAATAGCATCTCCTGATTTGAAATTCTCTAAGAGCATGGCAATGACATTTGAAGAATAAATTGGCACTTACGAGTGCTAATTTCAAGTGCACACGAACTAATGTTGGTAATTCTTATTGTCTGCGTTGTAAGAACTGTAATCCTTCAAGTATGACGGTTGGTGAGCAGTCGACTATACCTACTTATGCTACCAGACCAGTATTGATGCTAGGAATTTGACCTAAATAGGTTTCATTTATTATACCTTTGGTAATTGCTATCAAAATGTTAGCAGTTAGACCAGTCTTTCTCAAACTGGGCAATAACGCCCACTTGTGAGCGCTGGAGGCCTAGAGGCTCCAGAAAAAAATGGGGTGGTGTAGAAGTGTTTTAGGGGCGATGGCTGCTTTGTAATTTTTTTTGTAAACTGATAAATTGTCCCACTGCTGGTCAAAGGTCTCCCCCCTCCTCCTCCATCCATCCCTGTCCTGAGCCTCTTCCAGCCACCCATCCCTGTGTCTAACGATATCGTCTCTCCACCTACGCCGAGGTCTGCCCCGACGCCGTCGATTTCATCTACTTAATATTTTAAAATTCACTGAAATTAAAACCTACCTACACAACATCATTTATTTTATATTTCTGCCCTGTTTGATTGTATAAAGCTTTCGTAGGATAGCCAGTGAGCAATTAAGTTTTAACAAGTTTTTGGTTGGCGCTGAACAATAATTGATTTTCTAAGTGGGCGGTAGACGAAACAAGTTTGAGAACCTCTGCGTTAGACTAATAAGATGCATTCAAGTTGAATAGGTTGATGTAATCTGAATTTTTCTTGCATCATATGTGAAACGAAAATCTAAATATTATTTTGAGAAAAAAATGTTCGTTACTGCCGGGATTCGAACCAGGGCCAGGCCAGGGCCAAACTAGTTTCTTAAAAAACTGCGTCTGCTTTTTTATGAGGAATCTTTGAACAAAGTGGATACTAATAGAGTCTCTGATAAGTGATAACATCACTTCACTTAAACCTTGTTTTATCACTTTCACACTTCGTTAAAACACAGTTTAGTTAGAAAAGGGACCTTGGCCTAAACAGTGGGATAAGTTTTAAGTCACGTTTATGACTTGTTAGCGTATAAGTCGATTATCCCACTGCCCCGCACCACGCAGCATGTTGCGTGTCGCCGCACGTATACTTGTGGAAGTGCAGATCTGCATCATCGTGCGGGTTTTTACGCACTCACGCGCGTAGTTGCGTTTTGTGGTTTCACGGCGGCTCTCACTCATTTCATTCAAAGCTGTTCGCTTTGGTGATAGTGCTTCCAAAATCCCGCACGGCACTGCGAGACTCGGTGAGCCATACCTTGCGTCTCGTGCGGGCGGAGGTGCATGTCTCTCCGCTTGTAGGCGCGTGATTTGGATGAACGCGCGTGGATGCATTTTTTGTGTGTTGGACTGTGCGTGTTTTCTATACAAACGGAGATACTTACAAGCAACGTTAGAACATACATTCACGCGTGGTGCGTGGCAGTGTGTTAATCGCCCAAGTCTAAGTTCCTTTTTGACGCACAATGGCTGCCACTCATGTGGCCAAGTGCGGAATATAGCGTCCAGAAGAAGTCTTAAGTTCCTTTTCAATACCTTTAACATCTACATTTCTTTCCCATTACAGGTGTCATCGAAGTATCAACAAAGAATCTCATAAACTTTTCTGATAGCAATTATGAAGAGACGAAATTATAGGTTTTGTGTGTGTGCAAGTTTCCTTGTGTACATCTACTACTTCTTCGGCGTCGGCGACTACATGCATGCCAGGGACTTCGACGACTTTAACTACCCATTAACAATAGACATAAAACCAATGGTACAAGAAGTAATGGCAGGAAACAAGGCTACAGTCAAACCTATCAACTATTACCCCTACAGATTCCTAACGAACTCAGGAAAATGCAACACAGTCGAAAAACTAGACCTATTCATTGTCGTCAAATCGGCACTAGAAAACTTCGGACACAGAAACGCTATACGACAGACTTACGGCCAAGAGAACTATATACCAGGCAGGATAGTAAAAACGTTGTTCTTCCTAGGAATCGACGAATATCCTAAATCTGAAATTCAGAAGAAAATTGATGCTGAAATGGCGGAATTTAAAGATATTATACAAATTGATTTTCATGATAATTATTATAATAATACTATTAAAACAATGATGTCTTTTCGATGGGTCTACGAGCATTGTTCGACAGCTGATTTCTATTTATTCACAGACGACGATATGTATATCTCTGTATACAATCTCCTTGATTATGTCCAGGATAAAACGCTTGAAGCGAGCAGGATGGAACGTCATTCAAATCGCGGGAAAGACAGAGTCAACAACTTATTTGCTGGTTACGTCTTCGATTCGACGCCTCAAAGATTCCGCAGCAGTAAATGGAGAGTAACATTGGACGAGTACCCTTGGAATAAGTGGCCACCGTACATAACAGCTGGAGCGTATGTTGTTTCAAATAGATCTATGAAAGTCATGTATGTAGGAAGTCTTTTTGTGAAGCATTTCAGGTTTGATGATATATACTTAGGCATAGTCGCTAAGAAAGTGGGTCTGGAGCCCACGCACTGCTCGAATTTTCATTTTTACAAGAAAATATATTCTAAGGAGGGTTATAAAGACGTTATTGCGTCGCACGGGTATGATGACCATGAAGAGTTGATTAAAGTTTGGCATGAACAGAATAATGTTCATAATACGTAGTTATTATTGGCATAAGCGTTCCACAGACAAACGCATGCTCCGCTCCATTTTCTGGGCATTTTAACGTCAAATAGGTAGCTGATTGAGGCCTAGGCCGCAATCCCCTACATACTGGACGTTATAATGACCAGAAAATGGGTCGGAGCACGCGTTTCAATTGGCCGCAGGTCGCGGATGTGTGTGGAACGCTTTAAGGCCCATATTATACTACAAACGGCGCCCCGAACCTTAAAAAATCTCGTAATATAACATAAGATTTATTAGAAAAAGCGATTGTACCAAATCTCTATTGAAACATATAGTATTTTTTTAAACCATAGTGATTACTAATCACATAAACCTAATGAAACCCCACTTCCGTTAAATCGTGTTGCTATCCCTTTCACACTTCGTTTAAAAACGTAAAGATAGAAAGGGACAGGGGGCCTAAACGGTGGCGTGACTTCAAATCACGTTTCTAAATACGCGCCATAAAGTGATTTAATTTCGGTAACTTGTAGTTTGCATAATTTATATTTGTGAAATATTAAACTACATTTTTTTTTATGATCACAACATCTTTATTCACAAAATTTAAAATAATTAAAATTAAAATACCTAATCAATTTGGCAAGTAAATAAAATATTATAAAAGGTACACGTCGTCGTGCAGCTCCCCTCCACAGGGCTTAAACTACATAATTATTAACTACATAATTCACAATAATTATTACTGATTTCCATATTAGAAACTAGTATTTATCGTAATGGAAATTTGGTACATACGTAGCTTTTTATAATAAAACTTATTAACTTAACTTAAATTTTGTTCTTAACCCCTTGAGGGAAATCTCATATTTGATTTGCACATTGTAGATAACTTAATTACACTTTTAAACTTACACTATTTGTAAACGTATTATCAAGATTTATCTTGATTCAACTCAATTCTTAGAAATCTCCAAAATCTGAAACTCAGGAAATATAAGCTGTAATGACGGGATTTAAATACATTTGTCAATGTAATTGAACTAAGTGAAATAACCAGTGGAAATCATTTACACTGGTTACTTATTTCACTTAAACAAGTAAATAGTTATTACCTATGATACTGAATCTGAATAGTGATCCTAAAAACTGAGATTTTAAATAAATGTGAGAATGTTAGCTTAGTTTATAAGTTTATACAATTGTTTTCGAAATTTATTGTTGGTTAATTTAATACCAAAGATTTGGAATTTATTTAGAGGTGTAATTTGAATTTATTAGAAACACAATCTCATGAGGCATTCTCTTAGACTGAATAAGAGTCGGCTTAGTTTGATGGTGCGACGCTCAGTTTGACGGTGCGACACTCAGTTTCTGCCGGAGCTACGTTCAGTTTGACAGTTAGACGCTCAGTTTTTGACCTAGCGACGCTCAATTTGACAGGCCGACGCTCAGTTTTTGACGGAGCGACGCTCAGCTTGACCGTTCGACGCTAAGTTTTTGATGGAGCGACGCTCAGTTTGAGAACGCATCGTCGAATTAAGTGCCGTTATTATTATTAGTTTAATACAATTTAAACATCTTATCTGAATATTAAACAAAACTGAGAAATATTAACACAGAGAAAGGTGTACAGGAGATTTTTAAAGGTTGAGATTTTCTCAAAAACTACTTGACCTATTGCAAAAATTATTTCAATGTTTGATAAATAAAAGCTAAAACTATGTAACTGTAAAATAATTATTAAATTCGGTCCAGTAGTTTTTGAGAATATCTCAACCTTATTGAGGCCCCCTGTATGCTTATCTCTGTCTTAGACTGTACCTTGGTATTTTGGGTTGGAGAAAATTATTGTTTTTCTTTGTGTGTGGTGTGTAAAAAGCTGGTGTCATTAAGACTTGGTAATTAAAGTGTTTTAGAGACATTTAGATTTATATACTGGTATGTTTGACTTGAATCATGTAATAACCGAGGGTTTGCCTGCGATTAATTACATGTAAAAAACCTCATTGAACATAAAGGCAAATGTCAATCTTAACTAATTTAGGCTGAAGATTCAAACCGAGATTCTGGATAGTTTTAAGCAAGAGCTACGCGTGATTCGCTCTTAAAACTGTCAAACACCTATGAAATGTCACATTTGTAAGAATTTACGCTAAGCTAGTGGTAAATATTGTGTATGAATCTAGATCTAAAAGATTTTGAGCGTAAGCTCGCACTCACAACTGTCTCGCTCGCACTCAATTCATGGCATTTTGACAGTTGCAAGAGCACGCACTAGTCTCTGATTCTCGACCTAAGTGGAGTGAATACGTGTTAAGGTAGTTGTTCCACCGCCGGCGAGTAAGCGAGTGACTATCGGCTATTTTTTCGCCGAAGAAGCGAACGTTCCCTGTAAACTAAAGGGACGTAGCGATATTCGCTCAGCGACATAATATTAATAGTTGAGCGTTGAGCTCTTTTGTTTACACGGAATGTACTATCTATTGTATGTTTTGGTTCTCATAAAAATGGCGGGAAACGACGGTTGCAAAATTATTTGATAATTTTTCTTCTTTCTACAGTGGTTATTTTGAGTTTAATATCACGTTAAATTAATCAGAAAATGTTCGCGAGTGACAGTATGGTGAATTTGTTGGATAATTTGAGCAAGATCTGAAGTTTGAAGCTTTTATCAAGAGTTACACTACAAGCTCGGGAGTGAACGTGACTGTCGAGCTGCTTCGTCCAGAGTGATGACGCTACGGCGACTCCTCTGGATGAAGACGCGGCTACCCAGGGTGAAGACGCTACTGCGACTCCCCTGGAGGAAGATAGAAGACTATTATATATTGCATTTTCTGTAACATGCCATTGGCAAATGACGAACTGTCGAGTCCATTAATAAAATAAATAAATATTGTATGTTTCTTGCGCGAAATATAGCCCATAATTACTCGCTTTACTCGCCAGCGGTGTGACAACTGCCTAAACCCCAAAAATGAATGTCGTGTGTGTGATTTAGCGTCGTGTTAAGTGCCTAGTGTCTTGCCTACGAGTTTGGTGCAAGTAGCCGTAAGTTGCATGGATTTATATAGGTTTATTTATTATGCTTTTATATAAATATAATGCTCAAAATAATTATCTAGCCATAGAATATGACTATGATATCAGGTTTCAGCGACCGAATACTATTTCTTTTTACATTAAGAAATTCCTATTATTTACGAGCTCCGCATGTATCCATATATAATTGTATTATTGAATCTCTTTTCAATTCTCAGGAACCGAATTTTTTAGGCCAAAGCGTTTAAAATTATAAATGTTATTTAATAATCGAAATGTACTTAAAATTTGTCTTGAATATTATTATTTTGGGCGACCTTGAATTCTTGTACAGTCGACAGCAGAATGGTAACACTTGCAGTACGATTTCAAGTCTTACGACGCAAATAATAAGAACTGTCAAAAGTAAAAAGTGTTACAATTGCTGTCGACTGTACAGGTCAAAAACTTATCGTAGCTCACGTACAGTTAGAATTCACATCTAAAAAGCCACAATTTTTATTATATTATTGATAATTACTTATTATTATTTACTTACTTATTTAATTTTGATGTACCAGGTGGTACTTATCTCTAAGTAGAGATAAGTACCACCTATCTACCAGCAAGATCTAAAAAACGACTATATACTAACGATCTAGAAAACTACTACTTATATTATTTTAGCGTTCGACCAACATTTCCACGCCAAAATTGTGGTCATTTATTTGTTTATTTATTCAATACATAACTGACTGGTTTACAGGATACAATATAATAATAATGCTTACAATAATCAATTATACAATAAAATTAGCTGAAAGCAAAGCTAGGCAAAGCAGCCATAAATAGCTGCTTTGTCTAGCTTTAGTCGCGAGCGGTGTCCCTTCATTTGATAAAAAACAAATTACAAACATTTCATTTCACAAACAACGTTTGGCAAAATCATGATTCATAAGTTCATCTTTGTACAAAGTAATGGTTCTATAAATAATTCATTTGACAAAACAATTACGAGACAAAGTTTCTTTCTTCAAAACATCACTTAACAAACTATTCACTTATTATATACGTTAATAGATAAAACAACGCAAGGCATAAAAACCTTTGACAAAATGCATTGTTTGGTAATTGTAATTTGTTTTTTATCAAATGAAGGGACACCCCGACCAACTCTCTAACCAGATCCGACACGGATGTTTAGGTTCAGAAGGCTCTGGCTTGGAGCGAAGCACAGCTTCGCTCCAAGCCAGAGACTTCGATGTTAGGTTTTTTTTTTGTATTCAAAAAGCAAGTTCATTTATTAACAATTATACATATAAAATACCCACTTATTTACCCAATATTTTGTCTAATGGCGACCTTGCAAAAGGAATACTTTGGTCATTTAATCAATTGCAAAATGACGGTTTAGCATTCACAACATTTGCTATGTTAAATATTTATAAAATGGATTTTTGTCAAATGATCACTTTTAAAACGATCACTTTAGTAAATGATAAGTTTGTCAAATGATTACTTTTTCAAAAATAATTTGTAAAATGATCATTTGTCATACGTTTTTTGTCAAACATTAGTGAACCGTCGCGAGCGTCGATAATTTTTTTTTGAGGGCCCTGTTTTTTTTCCTGGCTTGTATTTGATGCATGCGAAATGTATGAGATTATTTTAGTACTAAGTTTTAGAGTCTAGTCTAGAATCTTGCACAGGTGTTGTGGTTTGTGAATTTAGTTTATAATATTCGCTTATCTGGAGATCAAATCTAGTATATTATTTTTAAAACATGAGAGTCCATACTTTTAGGCCCGTATTAATAGACTGCGGTAACAGACCACTTACCCCATAGACATGAAATCGGTAATTTGCAAGCGAAAAATTCTGTCAAGCGATAGGCGCAATTAGACGAAGCGGGGGGCAGGGGCGCCATATTAAACCCATTTCGATATCTCAAGATTACGCGTGTCGCGAAGCAATTTTGCGCTCATGTGTGGGCAGAAACTGGCGCCCTCCTGTTACAGGTCTATGGGGTAAGTGGTATGTGACAGCGGTCGACATGTGATCACCATTTCAAGTAGGTACGTCGTTAGTTGGCAAATCTTGAGCAAACGCGCACTCAAAACGCGGTCCGACTGCACTCAGCAACGATCTCAAGTGTAAGCTTGAGAGTGGTCTAAAGTGCTGATTTTATTATTATTAATACTTTACGTGATACCTGATTTCTAAATGAGCACTTAAGTTCCGTTTATTAATGGAACGCCGTCTTAAATCAGTCGATATCGATGTCAGAATTGAAAGCGGTTTATTAATAAAGGCATTAGAAACGTCAAATGCTTAAAATATATAATTGAATTGTATCGCAAACGCAACAGCAAAGCAAGTGACATTGGGGGGCTGACGCCGTACTTCAGCAAACGGTGTAATTTAGTAGATTTGAACCCCAGAGCAAGTTTTTAATTTACTAAGGTGGGTTTAGATATTTTAATACCTACGAGTACAATGTTTTAGTAATGAAAAACTGTAAAACAGTAAGATCTTCACTTTGTAATACCTTGTCCAGATGAGGCGTTTTACGCGCGAGTCACATTTTAGCCATATTAATTAGATAAAACGGGAATTACCGTGTTAATTATTGATGTCTCGATATTTCGTCAGCATTACAGCCATCATGGTCACGATTAGACTGAAGTCGGTGGTTTTGTATCACCCTTCTGACGATCAACACTCACCGACTTCAGTCTACTCGTGACCATGATGGCTGCAATGCTGTCGAAATATCGAGACATCAATAATAAATGTTTAACACGGTGATTCCCGTTTTATCTAATTATGTATACAAACCGTGTAAGTTTAAAAAGTGACATTTTAGCCAATCATGTCTTTGCGAACGACAGTAGCGTGATTGGCTACGCGGGACTCGATTCGCGCGTAAAACGCCTAATTGTCGAGTGTACATTTTGCGAAGTGCACATTCTGCGTCAGACCCATCTGGACGTAGTCTTCTAAGGCAGGCTTATGTGGTTTGATGTATGAATATCAATGAACAGTGAATCTGTAGTTATATTAGCTTAAATTGATATTAGAATAAATAAAACGATTTTATTGAAACAAACAACTTTTATTTAAAATGTAACTAACATACGGTAACAATTGTAAATATAATATTCTTATAATATAACTATGTATTATACAGGATGTAACGTAAAGGGTATAATAAGCCGAAGGGAGGGTGTTCAGTATCGGTAACTGAACAACTTTTGTTCTACGACTTTTTGATTTTCGCGAATTATTTTTTTGACTTTTCATACATTTCGTACCGGTCAGCTGATCGATTTGTATGAGACATTAATTATTTTTTATTCGAAGTCGTTGAACAAAAGTTGTTCAGTTACCGCTCCTGAACACCCTCCCTTCGGCTTCATATACCCTTTACGTTACACCCTGTATATAACTTTAATTATTATTAATAATGGCACCTTCATATTCTGCACAGTCTGCGCGCGATCATGAGAGCAAGTAGACGCATCTCGTTTTAATTCTCAACATCGTGTCTATAATTAATTCAAAGTATGACTTACTAATGTGCAGTTAGTTCTAATCTCGGTTGGACCTAAATCCTCATAGTTACGTTAACGCAGTATTGGGGAGGTGTAATGCGCTTGTAGTGCGCTGGCGCCTCGGCCCCCTCACACCCGCGAGTGACAGTGATAGTTGACATAATTGCTCTCCCTGTCGTGTCGGTGCATACGTCCGACAATACCTGTTTGCGTCTGATTTTTTCATTGCCCAGCGAATATATATTCTCCGTACGTACATACAAGAGTTACCGCAACCATGTCCAACGCAAGTCAATCACAACACTCGCTCTCCGATCCCGACCTTTCAAAATATCATCAAGATCAGGGTAATCGGAACAAACGGGCCAGAGAAGTGTGTTTTGAAGAAATATTTTCTACCTTCACCAAGGACGTAATGAGTAAACTGAACAACTGGAAGAATGAAATCGACGCTAAACTGGATTCCACCAATATGGACTTCAAAACGTCATTGGAAAGTCACCTAGGCACTTTGTCCTCCTCACTGTTGGAAATAAAATCTGAACTACGAGATATAAAATCGGAAAATGGTAAATTGGCCTCTTCTGTTAATCAAGTGAAGTCCAACCAAAATATCTTGCGAAAGGAAGTCGACGAGATTAAGATCTCCGCACAATATACATCCGACCGCGTAGACGAGTTGGATAAAGGTCTAAAACAAACCAAAACTTCCGATACCACTATTCAGGAGATGAAATCTAAATTATCTAGCCTGCAGATCGAGTTAAATGCACAACAACAGAAGGAACGACTTTTAAACATCGAGGCAGTCGGTATACCGGAACGAAAACAAGAGAATCTAACAGAAATCATACTTAAAATCGCCAACCATGCTAAAGTCCAGATGGATTCCACTGATATTCTTACTGTTACGAGGGTTCAGTCTCGTTTACCCCAGCCCGGACGACCGCGTATTGTAGTATGTAAATTTAAATCGCGAACATCCAAAGAAAACTTGATTGTCGGAATACGAAAAAACCGCGATCTAGCAACAAATACCCTGGGATTTTCGGGAGAGGCTAAAACAATTTACATACGTGAACAACTGACAGTCAGTAACAAGTCGCTTCTGAAAGCTGCCCGCGACATTGCTAAGGAAAAGCAATACCAATACGTCTGGGTGAAGAACTGCAAGATTTACGCAAGAAAGCACGATAAAGGGGATTTAGTAGCCATAAATACTGAAGAAGACCTGAAAAAACTAACTTAGTTATTATAAGTTTTTCTTTTTCTTTGTATTTTTTGTAGCACACGAGTATCTTAATTAAACTTTAATTTTTGTTCACTTATCCATAATTATGACTAAAACTTTATATTTTAACTACTATTATATTCGTATCTCAATTATATTATTATGTATTAACTTAACAACTACACAAGTA
This sequence comes from Tachystola acroxantha, assembly GCA_963506565.1. NCBI lineage: Eukaryota > Metazoa > Arthropoda > Insecta > Lepidoptera > Oecophoridae > Tachystola > Tachystola acroxantha. Next base: position 12,654,120 of record OY735881.1, read on the forward strand.
CTAAATATAAAACACCGTATTTTTCACCTTATTACCCATTATGTCATTATATTAAAAACCATCCTAACCGCTAGCAACCATTATTTATTAAACTCACACCGATATCACATACACGATATGTATAGTACACACATATGTATAGTCTGCATAGAGTACTCGAGTCCGCGGTATCGTATGGGAGACACACACACGACGGCACGGATGCCAGCTGGTTCACTTTGTATCGCATACGCAAGTTGTACCAAGCTAAACCCAACCTTATTGTATATCTGCATTAAACATATTATCCTTCACCGCATAATACCGTACCGTCCGACATACCATAACTACTTATTTTTATCCAACATTAAGTGCGTTTTTCAAGTATATCTACCTCGGCTTACACAAAAACAAAAATGACCAGCACACGAAAGTTACAGGTATATTACCAAAACGTTCGTGGACTGCGAACGAAAACGCACAATTTTTATAATTCAATGCTCGGAAACAATTACGATGTAATTATAATTACGGAAACATGGCTACACGACGGCGTTCTTGACAGTGAAATTTGCGACCCGCGCTATGACATATTTAGGCTCGATCGTGACCTCATTGCTCACGGAAAAAAATCAGGGGGAGGCGTTCTTCTGTGTATAAAACGAGACTTGGAAGCAAAGCGACGCGACGAATGGGCGCACCCCCCTGCTGAATTCTTATGGGTCACTATACCTGCACGGAGGCTCGGGTCGACCTCAGACTTACATATCGCATCATGCTATATACCAGGTGACATAGCAAACCCAACTAATCAAGTAACTAAACTGGATAACTTGCTATCGTCGGTACAGTCGGCTGTAGCTAGTTACCCTTCTCATTCGTTTTTAATAGTAGGGGACCTCAATCTCCCATGTATTTCGTGGAATTGCAAAGTACCAATCATTCTTAAGAAAGGTTCTACCGAGGTTCAATCCAAATCCAAAGAGTTACTGAATGAGTTTAGTCTCTTAAACCTCGAGCAAAGCTGCCGATTAAAGAACTCTAGTGGAAACACTTTAGACTTGGTGTTTAGTAATTTCTCCTTAGAGCTTACAAAATGTGACTCACCTTTTTTACCTGAAGACGAGTTCCATCCCACGTTTGTAATAGATGCGGCTGATATAATCACGTCACCACTACAACCTCAACCATTCATAAAATATAAATATAATAAAGGCAATTACGACAAAGTCAAATCTTATTTGAATGATCAATCATGGAATGAACTTTTTGACGATTGCTCGGTCAATGAAGCTACTAGCATCCTTTACGAACACATATATTACTGTCTAGAACATTTCATTCCCAAGGTTACGACACATAAACGTAATTCGTACCCAGTATGGTACGATAAATCACTTATTCAGGTAATTAGGGAAAAATCTAAAACACATACCAGATGGAAACGCACAAAAAGTCCTTTCGACTACTCTGAATTCACCTTGTTGAGGACTAGACAACGGAAATTAGAAAAGGAATGCTATAAACAATACATATCAAGAATGGAAAATCATATTAAAATTAACCCCAAACAATTATGGTCTTTTATAAAATCTCGCCGATCAACACCATCCTTTCCTAAAACAGTAAAATATAAGGACAGAAATTACACACAAGGGGATGAGATATGCAACGCGTTTAACGACTTTTTTCATAGCGTATTTATTACTCCCGCAACTGCATATCCCACCGTCGATTTGGCCCCACCATCCTCTGGTGTCACTTCCTTGCTGCATTCAGTAATTTTCAATACCACAGAAGTCCTAAACGCGTTGAAACGTCTTGACAAATCAAAAGGCGCAGGTAGTGACCGTATCACTCCATCTTTCATTGTTGAATCGGCTGATGCTCTAGCTCCTCCGCTCTGTGCTATTTTTAACAAATCACTCAATGAAGGGTCATTTCCTGATATCTGGAAGGAAGCCTACATTGTTCCTATACATAAGAAGGGCACTAAGACTAAGGTTGAAAATTATAGACCCATATCAAAATTAAACATATTCGGCAAAGTTTTCGAAAAATTGATACATGCCATCCTTTATCGATCACTAGCCCATTGTATCCCTGCTGAGCAACACGGTTTTATGAAAGGTCGCTCCACAGTATCAAATTTAGCAGTTTTTGTAAACTCAATCGTCAATAGTTTGGATAATAAATTAAGTAAATATAAGTACAATAAACAAGTAGATGTGATCTACACTGACTTCGAAAAAGCATTCGACAGAGTGGATCACACTATCCTCTTACGTAAAATACAACACTTAGGCATTTGCGGAGACTTACTTAGATGGGTAACTTCATATCTTTCAAACAGATCACAAGCAGTCGTAATAGGAGGCTATAAATCCGACTTTGTTGATGTGTGCTCAGGAGTCCCCCAAGGTTCGCATTTGGGCCCACTGCTGTATAATTTATATTTATATGACATATACACCTGTTTTCTTCACTCCAGATATTTGATGTATGCTGACGACACGAAAATTTTTATTAACGTTAAAGATATCTCAGACTGTAATAGGTTGCAAGAGGATTTGGAACGTGTCTCTCTTTATTATACTCTTAACAGAATATCAGTTAACACGAGCAAATGCCAGAAGATATCTTTCACTCGTAGCAACTGTCCCTTTAGGTGTACGTACACAATATCAAATGAACCCATAAATAATGTAACTTTGGTACGTGACCTTGGCGTATATCTGGACTCAAAACTTCTCATGCGTGATCATAACGAATATATAACTAACAAGGCATACAAAAATCTTGGATTTGTTATTCGGGTCTGTCAACCTTTTAGCAATATAAATTGTATAAAATCCGTTTATTACGCATATGTTCGAAGCACTCTTGAGTACGCATCTAGCATCTGGTCGCCACAATATGACATCTACATACAAAGTATTGAACGTATCCAAAAGAAATTCATTAAACACTTAAACTACAAATCACGAAAGTATTTTGAGACCTACGAGGATGGCTGCAAGTTTCATAAACTGTTCACTTTGGATAATCGAAGAAAAATGTTGGATGCCATGTTTCTATATGATATTGTACGAAATAGATTAGACTGTCCCATGTTAGTTTCCGCTCTAAATCTTAATGTGCCTCAACCCCGTGTCACCTCAAGATTAAACACCTCACAGTACCGTTCACGTGAAATAGCCCTTTTTAATGTCCCACTTACTAGTACCAACTACGCAAAAAACTCTGTTTTGCCCCGCATAGCACGCACATACAACTCTTTACTCTTCGATTTGGATCCATTTGTGGGCACCAAGGAGCTATTCAAATCTAAATTATGCAATAAATTCATAAATAAAAATCAGTCAACATAGGTGGATCAACTAAATTTAAGTTACTGTTAAGTATGTTTACTCTATTTAAATTAAGTAACAATATATAATTATATATATATATTTATTTATTTATTTATTTACCTCTATGTAGTATGTATTATAATCATTTTTGTCTTATTTAAGTATCATAATAGTATGCCGTAATATATAATATTTATACTTATTTATTTATTTGTACACAACTAATCATTAGTAATTTATGCACCTATCTATATAACTGTGATGCTCTATCTATTTATCTATATGTATAATATTTGTAATTTGTTCTTTGCTTTTGTAAATTCGTGGAAAACTGTAATTGGCTCTTCTTAGTTGTAATCATATTTTTAAGACCTATTACTTGTAAATAGCTGTAGTTTTCCCTAATAAAGAAAATAAATAAATAAATAAAATATTGCACTTTTAGTTAAAACTAACCATCACCTGAAAAATAATTTCAATTATTGGCAGTAATAATTTTAATGACTTGTAGACTAATTATGAGGGGTTTTCAAAGTGACATAAACGTAAAAAAACTAGCTTCCTAAGTTCATAATAGATGGCGTTGCAGGAAGTCAGGGTGAGCTCGTAAACAATACACAGGGACCATGAAACAAATGTTATCATCATCAGCCCGTATCAGTCCACTGCTGGACGTAGGCTTCTCCCAAAGCGCGCCACTCAACCCTACTCTCGGCCCTCTGCATCCAGTCCCTGCCAACCTTGCGAAAGTCATCCCTCCATCTGGTCGGGGGGCGTCCAACACTACGTTTATTCGTGGCCTCCATTCGAGAACTCGTCTACCCCACCGGTTATCGGTTCTACGACAGATATGACCAGCCCACTGCCACTTCAGTTTGCTGATTCTATGAGCAATGTCAACCACTTTTGTCTTCTGGCGGATATACTCGTTTCTTATTCTATCTAACAGAGAAACTCCAAGCATAGCTCTTTCCATAGCTCGCTGAGCGACCTTGAACTTGTGTGCCAGTCTCACCGTCAATGTCCACGTTTCGGCTCCGTAGGTCATCACTGGTAGGACGCACTGGTTGAAGACCTTAGTTTTTAGGCATTGTGGTATTGAAGACGAGAATAATTTTATTAATATCAGCTGAATAATTATTTTACAATACTTTTAACAGGTACCAACAAAAAATACACATGCAATTCATAAACAAGGTTAGCCCGTGCATTGAAGCTTTTAAATTTGGACGTCATACCGAGGAATCAGTGTCATCTACCCTGAGCTATCGGTACTATTTTTGTTTCGTAACTGCAACTTTGAAAACCCCTCATTAAGAGCTTTCCATGAGCCAACTAGCGCCGCCAATCTTAATAAAATAATATATTCAAATATAATAAATTTTATTAAAAAAGCTATTTACAAATGTTTATTAGGATGAATACTATTTTTCAATATACAATACATGGCATATTTGCAACAAGCTAAGTTGTATCACTTTTTAAACTTTCAAGGTTTGTATACATATTAATTAGATAAAACGGGAATTACCGTGTTAAGTCATGAGTAGACTACTCGTGACCATGATGGCTGCAATGCTGTCGAAATATCGAGACATCAAATAATAAATGTTTAACACGGTAATTCCCGTTTTATCTAATTAATAAGCTAAGTTGTAGTTCACAAATGTGCCAAAAACGGCTATTTTTCGCAATTATGCGAACTACAACTTACCGAAATTGAATCACGTTATAAATAAGCATTTAAAAAATAGTATTTATCGTAATAAACATTTTGTAAATAGTTTTTTTAATAAAATTGATTATATTGGAAGATATTATTTTTTTAAGATTGGCGGCGCTAGTTGGCTCATGAGTGTTGATACTCACAAAGTAGATCCTATCAGAATCGTCGTCGTCCACATACATTAACATACTAAAGTTAATATTTAAACATGATACAATAAAATTGCACAATAATGACATAATTGATAACAAATGGCAAGTAAATGGCAACCCTGTTGTCTTTATAACAACTTATTCTACAAAATGCATTAAACTATAATAACCGTTAGTTTAAAATCAATCTAGCGAGATTGTATATTAAAATATCAAAAGACATTGCCACATTTCAATGGAGGTTTGCCTCACCTACAAAACTACGAGACCATTGAAGCTGTACCTATCATTTTGTTGGGGACGTATAATTACAGGTTTCATATTGCATAATCATAGTCAGTATCATTTGCTACTATTCTCGCAATTCCTATAGAAGAATAACAAAAACAATGAATAATTCGCTTCGATTTCTTACTATTTTCTGAATTCTTAATTAGGCTGTGTTTTTCGACTCGCTAGATGTACAAAACTTGGTTTTAAACCAATAATTTTGATAAAAAACGGAGATATTTTTACATTTATTCGTTATCTTGTACATCCTGCGGTTGATGGTGGGGCAGAATCTGGCATTGTCATTTTCCGTCTTATTTGCCTATTCGACACACAATATGTTGACAAACATCATATATGATGCTGCCACTTCACTTGGCTATTCGTATTAGCTATTGATGTTTGTCGTATTTGTCAAACACCTGACGTACAGTCAACAGCAGATCAATGGTAACACTTGCAGTACGATTTCAAGTCTTACGACGCAAATAATAAGGACTGTCAAAAGTAAAAAGTGTTACCATTGATCTGCTGTCGACTGTACATACAAATAAGACGAATATTTTGTCAAGAATACCAACCATACTTGTCAATTATGACAAATACGCAAATACGAATAGCCAAGTGAAGTGGGAGCACAAAGTATTCGACAAACGTAACGTAATATTCGACAGTTTGTAATCTATTCGTAACTGTCAAACGTCTATGGAATTTGACGTTTGTAAAAGCGAGCTCACTCTAAACTTGTTCAAGATTGATTAGACCTTAGTAAGAGCGTGTCACGGAATGACAAGGTCGCAGGTTCAAGTCCTGCCCACTTTTACATCATAAATGAGATTGCTACATTTCAATGGAGCATTGCCCCACCTACGTTTGCTTCGATTTCTTACTATTATCTGAATTCATTCATTAATTAAGCTGTTTTTTTCGAATCGCAACTTGTAAAAAACATAATTTTAATAAAAAACGGAGATATTTTTACATTTATTCGTTATCTTTTACATCATGCGGTGGATGGTGGGGCAGAATCTGGCAATGTCATTTGCTCACCGAGCATGGAAATGCATAATACATCATGTATTGTTTGTGTCTCTTTCTAACAACTTTTCTAAATGCCTGTAATTGTTTCATTAATCAACTAATTTTGATTTCACAGTTGATCATGACTTTAAGTCTATTTTGTAATGATTTGTCTCTGAATTTCAACCTTAGACATTTCTAAATATGCAATCTCTATTCTTTTTAAACTTACACGGTTTGTATACAAAGTAATTTGATACAACGGGAATTACCGTGTTAAACATTTATTATTGATGTCTCGATATTTTGACAGCATTGCAGCCATCATGGTCACGAGTAGACTAATATCGAGACATCAATAATAAATGTTTAACACGGTAATTCCCGTTTTATCTGATTAATCTCTATTCTATTTTTAAATCAATGGCTTCTACTCTTATTCAAGAGATAATTTCGCCAATGTCAAGTTATTTAGAGTATTCAATTCATGTAAATAGAAAATTAAACAATTAAAAAAATTCAATCCATATACAATCTTTTTAGATTACAAACTTCCGGTGTTCACAATCTTTCTATACCTTGTTAGCTGCGTCTAGTTCCTTGAACACGTACGTGACCTTCATGACGGCGAGCCACAGGTCCTCGTCGGAGATGTCGCGGTGCAGCGTGAAGCGCACGGTCTTGCTGTTGAACTGGATGGCCTTCACTATCACGCCCTCGTCGTCAGGAGTCTTGCAGTCGCCCTGCAAGATAGCAATATCTCGACTTTAGTAGTTATAGAACTGACCAGGTGACCGCGACTTCAATCGTTATGGTTATCGTTTTCATTTTGACACTTGAACGATATACATAGCTGCGTTTCGTTGTCGTTTGTTAAAAGCATAGCGTCCATGTGTCAAATTGAAAGCGATAACGATTGGAAGTCGCGGTCACCCCACTGGGGCCACTGATCTCCTATAAACAACTAGATACACAAAGGCCTTATTAAAACCATTTAAAAAAACGTCCAAATAAGGGTCCATTGTTAACGTCCAAATAATGTCCAATAAAGCAAATGAGGGTCCATTGATCCGTTTGGACCTTCTTTGCGCTTGGACATTTTAGAAGGCAGACTGTGTACCTAGTTGTTTATAGAAGCCTGGGGCAAATGGCGGGAAACGACGGTTGCGTAATATTTTCATTATAAAGTTTGAAGTGGTTATTTTGTGTTTAATATCACGTTAAATTAATCAGAAAATGTTCGCGAATGACAGTACGGTGAATTTATTGGATAATTTGTGCAAGATCTGAAGTTTCAAGCTTTAATCAAGAGTCCCGCTACAAGCTCGGGAGTGAACGTGACTGTCGAGCTGCTTCGTCCAGAGTGATGACGCTACGAGGAAGATATAAGACTATGATATCTTGAATATTCTGTAACATAACATTGGCAAATGACGAACTGTCGAGTCCATTAATAAAATAAATAGAATTGACCTTCGTAGACGTAACGCCGCGGAAAGGTATAAGCGCCGCCTCACCTCGGGCGTTCAGTATGCTTTGTATGAAACTCCATACTGCAACGCACACTAATCGCCTCCGTAACGGCATCGCCTCGCAGTATTTTGACTACTGGTTGACAGTCGATCTCACTTATCGGGGAGTCACCGCCACTCACATTAGGTCCCGTCACGCAGTATGTACTCACTGCGTCTACTCTGCATTCACTCACACTCCCAACATCGGATACGGCCTTAAGTACGGTCTCATTGCAGACTTCAACAATATAAGTGAGTGATATCCGTTTATATTTAATAGCAAATTATTATATACAGGGTGTAACGTAAAGGGTATATGAAGCCGAAGGGAGGGTGTTCAGTATCGGTAACTGAACAGCTTTTGTTCTACGACTTTTCGAATAAAAAATAAAAATAAATTACTGTCTCATACAAATCGATCAGCTGACCGGTACGAAATGTATGAAAAGTCAAAAAATAAATTCGAGAAAATCGAAAAGTCGTAGACCAAAATTTGAGCAGTTACCGATACTGAACACCCTCCCTTCGGCTTCATATACCATTTACGTTACACCCTGTATAAACGGATATCACTATAATTCATAAGTTTCTTAATGATAATAAACCACATTACTCGAAGCTTTGGAAACGCGGTCTCAGTGTTACTGACCTGAGTCTCCGCCAGGCAGACCTGCGCCAGCCGCTGCAGCACTGCGTCGGCCGTGAGCGCGGTCGCGGCCGCAATGCGCACGAGCACGATGTTGCTGTGCACGCCGCTCACGTCCACGCTGAACGACTTCAGATGCAGCCCTTCAATCACTGCGGGGACAACACTATGCAATATAGGCATTTATTAATGAACGACCACCACCATCGCTTTCTGGCTAAGCGGCCGGAGGGTGAAGCATTGCTTACTCGGATGTTCGCGTTACTATAATTATTAAATTAAGTAATAAGTAAAAATATAATTGATTAATGAGTAGTTAATATTTTTATTCTAAATTTTGTGATGTATTGTAATTTGTTTGGCCTAACTTTTGTATATTATGTATAAGCGCTGGTAAATAAACAATTTTGAATTTGAATTAAGTCAATGTTATTTTCTTGTGCTTAAATTATGTTTTATGTAAATTAGGTAACCATGTTGAAATATTTCCTGGAACTAAATGCCAACTAACTAAGTTAGCATGAAAATAAGTAACTCTGTTAAGTAATCTACCTACACCAATTCGTATAAGTATGTATAATCGTAGCCATAAGTTTAAAAATAGGAAACTTCTCTTAGAAATAAACAATTTGTCATTAGGATATTACATGCTAGGATTATTACAATTTACACTAGATATTGTAATTGTTAATTTTTATGACAAATAAAGACTTTTATAAATCAAAAATCAATATAGGCATACAGAGTGTCCTTGAATTCATTCGACAAATTGAAAATGGGGGCTGTGCTCATGACAAATATTGAATTGGTAAGGTTTTTACGATATTAGTGGGATAATGGAGTCTGACCGCTAGTGTGTATTTCGCTATTATAAATATTCTTTGATTTTAATGGTTCAGCGGTAGCAGTTACCTAGCGCCAGGCGCTGCGCCCGCTTGTGGTCCAGCGGCAGCAGCAGCCGCACCTCGTCCAGGCCCACTATGGCGGCGGCGGCCAGCACGCCGGCCTGACGCATGCCGCCGCCCAGCATCTTGCGCATACGACGAGCCCTTAACACAATATCACTGTTATACGACTGTTTAAACAACGTAAGGTTACCAGAATAGAGAGGTATATTAAACGTTAGTGCTGTTATTCATAAACCTAGTTAAACCCTTCCTTTAAATTGTGTTGCTGTCCCTTCTTTTATGGTTTTATTGGGCAGTCAACGGCGTATTTACAAAACATGAGAATTATACATAAAATAAGTCAAATAACAGACTACCACATAATTACTAAACAATAGACGTGAGAATAAACGTTAAAGTGACGTGAGTTTAAAGGAGGTCAAGCGACGGAAGCTCCAATATTTCGGTCATATTATGCAGAACCCCCGATATAACCTGCTGCAATTAATCATCCAGGGCAAAATTTGTGGAAAGAGGAGCGTTGGCAGGAGAAGACACTCTTGGCTGAAGAATTGACGTGATTGGTTCGGCTGCAGCACCGGCTCCTTGTTCCGGGCAGCCGTTCAGAGGGTGAAACTTGCCATGATGTTGTCCAACCTTCGATGAGAAGAGGAACGTTGAGAAGAAGAAGACGTGAGACATAAAATAATGCTAAGAGTGAATTACAAACAAACAAATAACAATGTACTAATGTAACATTTTGTACTAGACAATTTCTAAAAAAAAAACTACACTACTAACTGCTGTATAAAGTGGTATGATCCGACAAGCGCGGATCCGACGGGCGCGGAGAGTCCTTTACTGAACGCCACGGACACGGACGCGCAGTCCCGAGTGAGGCGCGCGGGCGTCTCGCCGAGGTGCGCGCTCGCGTTGAACAGGCGCGCGCCGTCCATGTGGAGGGGGAGGGAGTGCTTCTTGCACACTGAGGCCAGCTCGTCCAGCCATTGGAGGGGCAGCGCCTGGGAGACACAGGATGGAAACCCTTGTATAATACAAATGAGAAATAGAGAAAAAAAAATTCAATACGACCTAGATTTGAGTCAGGAACCTCGCCATTCCGTGGCACGCTCTATTCCAACCACAGACCATTTACCAAATGGACATGAAAATGTACAAATGACAATGCCAGATTCTGCCCCACCATCAACCGCATGATGTCGAACGAGTCGAATAAACAGCTTAATTAAAAATTCAGAAAATAGTAAGAAATCGAAGCGAATTATTCATTGTCTTTGTTATCATTTTCTACTACTCTCGCAACTCCTACTGATTATGCAATATGAAACCTGTAACAAGTCCTCAACAAAATGATAGGTCTCGCATGTTGTACAAAACTTTATTTTAAACCAATAATTTTAATAAAAAGCGGAGATATTTTTACATTTATTCGTTATCTTGTTCATCTTAAGGTTGATGTTGGGCCAGAATCTGGCATTATCATTTTAATTATATTTTCGTAACGTTCACAAATATGCGTTTAATACTATTAGTAAATTCCCAACCTTCCCGCCGCAGCAGTTGTGTGTGTTCTCGACAGCCACCAGCGCTGTGACTGGCTCGTGTATGTCCGCGCCGCGCACGCGCCGCTCCAGCTCGGCCAGCTCGAACGTGCCGTCCGGCTTGTTGGCCAGGGTCGACACGAACACGCCGGCCACGTGGGACGCGCCGCCTGACGGACATTGTATTGATGTAGGTAATATGCAGCAAGGGATCTTTCAACTTCGCTGGTAATATGTCGTTTTCTTTTGAATGAGAATGAAAAAAAAAAGTTTGTTTTGTTATTCTAAACTGTTACATTACAAGTTGGGGCACTCCTTTTGAGTATGTAAGTACTCTGATAGAGGTATAGTACTCTTCCAAATCCCGTGTACACACAATATGTACTAAGTTAGGTTATACTAAAGCATTTAGTTAGGTATATAAATTAACAATGACTTATTTTATTCTATTTTTTATTTATCCTTTTATTTATCCTTTTTTATACCCTTTTTTAACTCTCTAATGTAACTTAATAATATACTTAATAGTTTGTTATTGTAAATAAATAAACTCGTAACGAAATATATGTTCTTAAATAATATTTTTTTTTAAAGCAAATAGGTGCCATTTATGAAAGCAGAAATAGTGTGAGGAGGAGAATGTGTGTTTGTGAAAATATATAAGTGTGTTTTTGACTGTAATTACTTGACATGATTTTTTAAACCAACCTTGTTCATATTTAAAGATATGTGAGCTGTCTCCGACCAGCACCTCCGATCCTCGCTTATTGCAATGCACCATTACTGAAAAATTATATATAAGAAGTCACAAACTAGACGGACATAGTAGGTTGTGTCCGTCTAGCTACCTTTATTTTGTCACAAACTAGATTCTAGATTGATAAAAAAGTGTAAATAATTTATTTCAGAAGTTTACCATACCTAAAGTACAACAATTTAAAATTAAAATGGATAACAGAGTAGAGGTCACTTTTATTTCCAACTGTTCCGACTTGCCGTTGGGACGTCCCTTAGTTCCTGGGGTTACATACATTTAATAGTGACTATAATACACTAAAATTTCTTACTTGCAATTAAATTAGCCATAGTACACGATGGTACGAACAGTCCCGCCTGCTTGCCCAGCATAGCGGCGATTTTGTTTTCCAAAGTATTAACCGTGGGATCCTCTCCCATGACGTCGTCTCCCAACGCAGAGTTCACCATCGCATGCTTCATGGCTTGCGTAGGCTTCGTCACGGTGTCCGAACGAAGATCCACTATGTACGCCATGGTATTCACACAGAAATTCCCCAAATTCAGTAACTTCACAAAATGATCACAAAAATAACTTTCGTTTTTAACGAATGTTTAGCGGAAAGTTGAACAAAACTAGGTCGCACTTTTAGCGGAATCTCTCCAATTTATCAAAGACTTAAAACCGGCTTTTATCAAACCCGTTTGCCTTGAAGATGAGCGAAAATTTATTTGATAAACAATTTTGTTATCACATCGTCTTTCTTATCACTTGTCAAATTACAATCGAATCGAGACAAGTCGAATAGTTCCGTCTCGTGAACTGTCTAGTGAGTAAAAGGGCCAACACACTAATTATTAATCAAACAGAAAAAATGCACTTTCGCGAACTGTCATTGTGACAGTACGTTTTCATTCTAGGATGTATAATTTGTGCAGAACTTTGCCGTGAAATTTATAAAAAAGTAATGTTGCCAGACTCAAATAAAAGATACTAAAATGTACGTTTTGCAGCAATGTGCATTAATTTCTAGAGGGCGTGAGGCGGGAATAGCACGGCAGTGCGGCGGGTGGCAGCGGCGACCGGTTCCATACAATACTGTCAATTCCTTTTCGATCGGGTTCGGTCCGGTCGGTAACTATGAAAACGCAGAATGCGGATGAATTTTTAGTATTGTCCGAAATGTCGTCAAAAAAATTGCAACACTGAATCTGTCAACACAATTTTTGTTTGTGCTGTCGAAATGGGCGAACGGGGCTTTTTCTGAGTTTTTACTATTTTTCCAATAAAATAAATATATGTAAATTACCACGTACTCTCAAATTTATTGATATTTAATCGTGCAGTGAGCCGACATCAAATTAGCGTGAGTATTTACTTTATATATTGTGCCCGCGAATTTTAAACATTTTAAATATTTTTTCCTAATTAAAATAGGTTAATTAAGCCACATAAAACTCGTAAATTAAAGGATATAATTAGTAAAGTGTGTGAGAATATATAATTAGGTTCTTTGGGGCCTTGGAGTTTGCTTAGACAGCAAGAAACTTTCCACCAGTAAACTGATTAAATTATCATCAACAGGCTATTTTAGTCACTTGTTGACACATTTCTCCCTTTGCCAGGGCACAAGCCTTCCCTTCTACTGAAGATCAGGCCATGTTTCACTATTGAGCCTAAAATTTCTATTCGTTTAATATTTTGATTTGAAATAATCAGTAAATGTATATAAAACCATATATGTAAATATGATAAGTATGAATAATGTGGTAATCATGCACAGACCACTTACCCCATAGACCTGTAACAGGAGGAGCCTGTGTCTTCCCGCACATGAGCGCAAAATTGCTTCGCGACACGTAACCTAGAGATATTATCGACATGGACGCATCTCTTTAATACTGCACCCCATCCCCCGCTTCGTCTCTATGCGCTCATCGTTGACAGAATTTGTACCGATTTCATGTCTATTGGGTAAGTGGTCTGTGTAATCATGTATCAAGTTTGTAGTAAGCATATATCAATAAAACTCCAGTAGAATTTTACTTTCCTTTATTTGCAAACACCTATTGAATTAGGCTACGACTAGACAAAATATCACAGTAATTACAATCTATGAACAGGCATCAATTATAATTTTATTGATATTACAAAAAGGTTACAAATACACCATAACCTTACATCCAAAAATACACTATACTATAATTAGACAAATTCATATCAATGAATTCGTCTTGCTATGTCACAGCTTATATCAGTTAATCAGGACAAAACATTTCTAAAATGATAGGTACTACCACTTTACAAAAATACCCAAAACTGGCTATCTGACCTACAATTCTAAAATGGAATTGAAAATCATTCATGTTCATAACTCAGGAATCAGGATACATTTTATATCAAAAACAATGATTTTATTGTTTGTTTTTGTAATAATCTAAATGCATACTCATGAATGAATAGGCAGAGATGGTGCACTAAAGGTTTTTGAAGAATTTCTATATCCATAAACCCATCCTTTAAAAATCCAAACACTTAGCAATCTTCTAAGCATTGTAAAGCCAGGAATTTATGTACATTGTAGTTTCATATGAGAATTGATCAGTGCCCTCTTAAGCCGATAGTCAAGGACAGTTTTGAGCACTAACTCAGTGTAAGCTCGTACTTAAGTCTGTCAAAATTGTATGAAAACTGACAGATGTAAGACCAAACTCAACCTTAATCATCTAGCTGGGTAAGACTCGCAACTCCCCTATTAATCCAATGCTTCTGCGGTATATCCGACAACAAAGTGACATACATGACGAAATTACTGGAATGTCCCGTTGTGGCCAGTACTCCCTTCCGTTCACTCGTCTTGTAAATGGGGCAGAAGTAGCACGGAGGCGGATTGAACTCGTGGATAAGGGCCGGCTTGAACCAGATGATAGGGATAGTGTCGAATAGGATCTTTGGGAAGGACTCGTCCATTTGCATTGTTTGACGGTTCCAGCGGGCTCCCTGCAGGAAGAGGCCCTGTGAACATGGGATTATTTATTTATTTATTTTGAGAAAAAACAGACAATAGACACAAAAATATTCGATAATTATAGTTAACTTAACTAAAAAGTTTAGCCTATGCCCTTACCAATCTCACTATGACATAATGTTACATAGGAACGAACTAAGCTGACTCAACTAATTACATAATAATAATATAAATACATAGACACTTCAGACATACATATACAACATGATACCTAAACTCAAATCACATTTCTACAAATGCTCACATCACAAAACTAAATTGATAGCTATAAACTTATAATACTCATTTATTGCCTTAGGTACTATATGGAACAATTGGTTTCGTCAATATTAACAATGATTTAATTTATTACATTAATAACAGATTCAACGAACAAAGGCTGGCTGGACACAAAGATGTAGAGATAGCAGTAAACATGTAGAGAGAGAGAGAGAGAGAGAGATAGTTATAAACATGTAGAGACAAATGTAAAAATGTAAATATGTTGCAGTAATAGCTGTAAACATGTTTTTATTGTGGTCTTTGGAAAGAACCCTTCCATTATACCAGTACCAGAGAGATCCTTAGAGCAAACATGTTGAGTTGAGAGCTGTGAAGATGAAGATAGAATTGTAATATTTGGATAATATAATGTACGGTGGAGCACAGAGAAAGGTGTACAGGAGAGTTTTAAAGGTTGAAATTATCTCAAAAACTACCTGACCTACTGCAAGAATTCTGTCACTGTTTGTTAGATAAAAGTGAAAACTATGTAACTGTAAAATAATTATTATAGTCGGTCCAGTATTTTTTGAGAAAATCTCAACCTTATTGAGGCTCCCTGTATACTTATCTCTTCGACTGTACCTAGTTAAATGACAACCAAGCCTTCTTAACACGTTCACAGGTCCCATACAAAAAATGTTTTGATTTCCTTGTAAGTCCCGCCTGAAGACAATAGGACGTGAATGAATAGCAGCATCCACCAAGGGATCTATCTATTTACTTACCTTCAGGAAAAAATACCCTTAGTGCGGATCTGGAAAGCACATACTGGTAGGCAATGGACTGTGAACGTAGTTCAGTTGTTTGGTCTTATTCTACAGTGGGTAAGAATAAGTAATCAAATCAATATCCTCGGCAAACGTGATGTTTTTTTCTTCAAACTAAGCGATAGTAAAAGCCGTGCGAACATGCGAAATTAATAGTGAATGTATAAGTATAGTTGTCTAGATGCTTATAAACTTAAAAAGTTATGCAAACTCGTGTACAATTTATTTGTCTGACTATACAGGGTGCATATGGATCAACAAAAAAATTTGATGGATTGGTGGCGTCATTTGGAAGGTAAAACATGCGACTAAGTGTCACGAGATTTGTCCAAAGAGTCACGGGTACTGAGATTTTTAAAATTTGTGAAATTATTCCTTACTTTACTTACAGGCTTACCTTGCACTTGCAACTAGTATCCCTAATTTTGACCACATAATGAGTTACTTGGACGACATGTGGCATGCCGTTGGAAAGGGCATAGACTAAACAACTTTTTAAAAGAAAACGAAGGTCTCAGTTGCTGTCAGTTTGTTATAAATAAATTAATAAGTTAAGATCCTCATACTTTTACTAATTTTTGGGATTTTTAAATTAAATCGTATCTCAGTACCCGTGACACTTAGGACAAATGGTCACATGAGTTAAAACCATGCCAATGACAGCATCTTCTTCTTGGGGGTTGCCTCTCCAACTAGTGAAGGGCAATCAGCTCTTCATATTTGTGCCTATCTTTCGCGAAGCGGAACAGGTCTGCGGCGCTCGCAATTCCAGTCCATTCCCAGATGTTACGCAGCTACGACTTTTTCCTGCGATCGATTCGTCTCTTTCCGGCGACTTTTCCCATCATAATAAGATGGAGCAACTCATAGCGATCGTGCCTCAGAGTATGTCCTAAGTAGGTCTTGATGGTCTGTAAAAGTTCGCATTTTTTGTTCATCATCATCAATGACAGCATCAAACCACCAAAAGACATTGCCACATTTCAATGGAGCTTTGCCCCACCTACAAAACTACGTGACCATTTAAGCTGTACGTATAATTTTGTTAGGGACTTATTCCGGTTTCATATTGCATAATCAAAATCAGTATCATTTTCTACTACTCTCGCAACTCCTACAGAAGAATAACAAAAACAATGAATAAATCGCTTCGATTTCTTACTATTTTCTGAATTCTTAATTAGGCTGTTTTTTTCGAATCGCAACTTGTACAAAACTTTATTTTAAACCAATAATTTTAATAAAAAACGGAGATATTTTTACATTTATTCGTTATCTTGTACAACTTGCGGTTGATGGTGGGGCAGAATCTGGCAATGTCATTTCTTTCGATCCATCTGCCGAACACCCTGTATAACAATATTCCATGCGCATGCATATAATACAACTTCGCTGATAATAATAATTCGTGCACTTTGTTGTACCGCTCACACACGTGCGTAATGTGACATATTGTCACTCATCGCGTCGCCTCACGACTCACCCAGGCAAAAAAACTGTGCTCCTGACCTTGCTTGTCCATCGGTTGCGTTTGCTGCTTGCGAATATCAATAAGGGTACATTTACATTAGTCCGAACAGGGCACACGAACGCGCGCTGCGACAGTTCAGTACGAACAACAGCAGCAGCCCTATTATCGTTTATTTATTTATTTTCATAACAACACTTGCAGTTAAACCAAACGTGCGTTACATGTCAATTTATAATTACTAATTACATACATATATGATGCTTACACTATGCCTATTCGACAATCACGACATCGTTATCAAAACGATGAAATCATACCATGCCATGAACAGAGACGCCGCTATACCAACGCAATAGCGCTGTCCCTGTCACGCCCGCTATGACATGGTATGATTTGATCGTTTTGAGAACCGTAATAGTCCCATAGATCAATGACTCCGTAACGCTTGCAGTACGATTTCAAATGTGCTTTGATGTATACGTCAGGAAGTCAGCCTTATACGAGTTCCAAGGCATGTGATTTATTATGTAAAGAAAACGACTAAGTATCATTTTTACCCCCACTTGGAATAAAAGATCTTAAGTCACCCCAAGCTTTACTGATTGATTATTGCATAATTATTATTTTGTAATTTTTAGATCACATTATTTTCACAATGACGCTTATTCCATCTTGCACTTTGAACAGACTCATTCGGTTACACCACAACAGATAAATTAAACGATTATATTTGTCTACAAAATAAGACACTTGCTTTGGAATGAGGCATGGATGGACAAGTTAGCTGCGTTGGTATTGCTGAGATTCCACTGGTGTATTATTATTTGATAGTAGCAACAGAGCTAACGTCTAATGTAAATGAACCCTAAATGAGTTTAAAAATACCCCAGTCTCGAACAAGACGGCACTGTCGCCCGAACATTTAAATAATTGTATATTTTATAGCTCTCTCATGTTTTGCATCTTCCATATGTGGACATCGGATGTCGTTTTGGTCTTGGCTATGTAGGTATGTACACAGTGTGAGAAAATGTGGTGTACGGTGGAACACAGAGAAAGGTGTACAGGAGAGTTTTTAAGGTTGAGATTATCTCAAAAACTACTTGACCTATCGCAAGAATTATTTCGCTGTTTGATAGATAAAAGATAAAACTATGTAACTGTAAAATAATTATTAAATTAGGTCCAGTAGTTTTTGAGAAAATCTCAACCTTATTGAGGCCCCCTGTATACTTATCTCTGTCTTCGACTGTACCACTAGAAGCAGAGTTGCATCAACTGACTAAATGTTAAAACAACCTGTTAAATCGCGGCGACTTGTAAACACAACTCATCCAGTTACTGTCCTATCATTATCATCATCAGTCCACTGCTGGACTTAGGTATCTCCCAAGGCACGATTCTCGCCTCTTTTGCATCCATTCCCTGGCAGCCACCATGCGTATGTATACCAGTTCGTGGCCTCCATTCGAGAACCCGTCTACCCTATTGGTTCTACGACAGATGTGGCCAGTCCACTGCCACTTCAGTTCGCTGATTCTATGAGCAATGTCAACTACTTTAGTTATCTGAAAGCTGAAAAGCGAAAAGTCTTGGTATGCGGGGTAACAATGGCGAGGTTACAGGATGCGATACCGTCTTCCCAAACATTAATTAATAACCCTCCTTCTTTCGCAGTCGGGTAAAAAGCAGCGGATAGGCAATGACAGCGGAATAGCAGTGGTAGTAGTTATTTGTTTATTTTATTAATGGATTTGACAGTTCATCATTTGCCGATGTATGTTACAGAATTTTCAAATATATTATATCATCTTCTATTCATCCAAGGGAGTAGCCGTAGCGTCATCATTCTGGACGAAGCAGCTCGACAGTCACGTTCACTCCCAAGCTCGTAGTGGGACTCTTGACCATAGCGCCAAACTTCAGATCCTGCATGAATCCTCCAATAATTTCACCATACTGTCCAAGTCCAGGTTCTCAAACTGCCCGTTCCCCCACTGGTCAAACTCACCTTACAATAGACGCCGAAGCTGGGCGGCTCCTCCACCTCCGACTCCATGCTGGTGAGGGTGAACTCGAAGTGCACCTAACACACACATAGGATAATTACTGATATATCTTATACACAGACTTCCTTATTAGCTTCTTGGTATTCTATAATGAAGATTTCTGTCTATACGGCAGCCCAAACTAAGTGTCTTATTTTGTAAACGTGATCGTCAGATTACCTGTTGTGATGTAAGACTGTAGGAACTGATTGATCGGGCCTGTTAATCATTTTGAAAATAAAGTATTCCGATCTATTATTGTGAAAATAACTACGTATAAATCACAGAAAAGCTTAAAATGTTAGTAAGCTAGGGTAGTTTTTGTTTACAAAATAAGACACTTGATTTGGGCTTCAGTATAGGTGCCTTATACATATAACAGCAAGGTACCTACGTAATACATAAACTCACGCCAGTCTAAGATAGGGAGAGAGACGACGGGATTCCGTCTGCCGCATTAATTGCAGCAAAACAGCTTACTGCCGCTCGCTTTTCGCCTCTTCATCTTAACGTACCTGGTCTATGGGTATGCGGTTGTGCCGCGAGTAGTTCTGCAGCACGCCCGTGAGGAACGACTGCGTGAAGTAGAAGCCCGATAGCCAAAACACGATCGGCGGGCCGACGTCGACCCAGTCCTGCAGGAACTTCAGTCTAAGGAGACAAAAGCCATGGTTATAGTGGAGGCTTTTAGCTTTTTCATCTGGGGTTTGTCCGCGATGACTCCTTGAATCATAAAGGAATGCGGCGAGCGAAGATTGGCTTTCGATTCAGCCTCCATTGCGACTGCAATCATCCTAATTTGGGTCTCAGGAAGTCAGGATCATTCATTAAGCTCCATTATTTTGCGTCGTTTTAGTTTTTGGGTAAGGGTCGTGCAACAATTCAACGGCATTTGGGTGATTGAATAGTCTCTCCATGTATTTGGTGACCATTAAGCTTAGAATAACGAAAAGCGATAAGGCCGCCTGTCTGTAAGATAGCTCATTTTGGTTTTATATGCAACCGATGTATTTCTTTTGTGTGCAAATGATTTGATAACAAACAATTGTTACGCGTATGGCACTTCGACCAGTTGGGATATTTTATCTTTTGTGCCCAGAGAGTACTCTAAACCATACTCCGTAACCCATTGGGTCTTTGGGCGAGGTCAGTACCTGAATGGGTGACATTTTCATTTGAACCTCTCCTCTTGGAAACACGTTACGGAGTTGTCATTCAGCAGTAGTCGTTCACCTGTCCTCGCCTAGATAACCTTGAGGTTTGGTCACTAAACCACACGAGAAAAGAGAACTATATCCTTAAAATATATTATTTATTTCAGGTGTACAATGTCCGAGCAAGTCCTGGACGAGGACACGTGGCCGCAGGAGGCGGAGGCGGCCATCAATGACATCAGGAAACACGTGAAGGCGGCCAGCATATCGCCCACACTCAACAACAATAACCAGCGAATATACATCAACCTAAAGACCTTGGAAGACGCCAATTATTGCATAGAAATGTCGGCATCGGGCTTCAGGGTGGTCGGCAGACAGTTTGATGACACCACATTGTCTACTATCGAGAATATGAACTACGAAACCCCGTATGCGCTGCTGAATAGCATTAGTCAGAAGTACAGAGAGTCTTTTGGTGGAGAACTCATGAGTAAGCTGATGGATCTGGCGAAGAATGCTGAGGAAAGTGAATCTCCTGTTTCTCTGGATTAAGTCAAATTATGTGCGGATTTAATGTTATTTGTGTCGATTTATAGACATTTTAAGATAATTTACATCGCATTGATGCAATCGGCGATATATCCAGAGAAATTGGAGTATTGGTTTCGACATACAGCGCCATCTGGTTAGCAGTGGTCGTTATTGGTTTATAATTTAAGAGTTTCAGTTTAGGCAGTAAACCCGCCGAATGTAGCCGTAGGTTATAATGAATGTAGTAATTGTTTGAAACAATGTGGATTCTTGAATTGTATGTTTTGTTTATTACGTTTAAGTTTAAAAACGACGACGGATGCATCGTGCAGGATCTAATGCATGTGCAATCTACACTAAGACCGCGTGATGGATCATGGCCCGTGCTTCCTCAATGTAAGGGAAGGCCTATGCCCCAATAGTGAAGACTTGAAAATAGGTTATTTATGTATGTTTTCTCGAAAGTTAGGCCTTAATTAAATTGTGTCATATATAGCTTAGAGTTATGTTTCGTTTTATTTCTGTAATAAACTTTATAACAAGCTTTTTAAATGTACGGCGTTTCAGAAAGCCAGAAACATGACTTTTCCCACTGTTTAACCATATACTTATTTATTAAGAGCCTTCCATGACCCAATAAGCGCCGCCAATCTTAAAAAAATCATATCTTCCAATATAATCAATTTTATTAAAAAAGCTATTTACGAAATGTTTATTACGATAAATACTATTTTTTAAATGCTTATTTATAATGTGATTCAATGTCGGTAAGTTGTAGTTCACATAATTGCGAAAAACGGCCGTTTCTGGCACATTTGTGAACTACAACTTACCTACATTGCATCACGTTACAAATAAGTATTTAAAAAATAATATTTATAGCAATAAACAATGTGAACGTAGCTTTTTTAATCAAATTGATTATATTGGAAGATATGATTTTTTTGAGATTGGCGGCGCTAGTTGGCTCATGTCAGCGCCTTAATCCACAATGTTTGAAGCGTCTACTAAACTCTGAGCCAGAAATTCAAGTCACCATTAATAATATGGAATTCAAGCAAAGAGGTTATCTTTGGCGACGTATATACTAGCCTAATATTGAATTTACTAGCTTTAGCTAAACTTGTGTCAACTTATTATAACCTGTCAGTATTTAGCAGTGCTATATGTAATGTTAATGTATATTAGGCATTGGCCTACCAGCAAATGGAAGTCGGGTCAGCGCTCAAAAGTGTCCGAACCAAAGGAGAAACAACCTTTTTGCGTTTCGTAAACAAATATTGTCATAAATGATAAATGGAGAAAAAAAGACATTGCCACATTTCAATGGAGCTTTGCCCCAACGAAAATCTAAATGATAAATGGAGAAAAATTCCCAAGGTCCCGGGTTCGAATCCCGGTCGTGATGAAATGACAATGCCAGATTCTACCCCACCATCAACCGCAAGATGTACAAGATAACGAATAAATGTAAAAATATCTCAGTTTTTTATTAAAATTATTGGTTTAAAACAAAGTCTTGTACATCTAGCGAGTCGAAAAAAACAGTTTAATTAGAATTCAGAAAACAGTAAGAAATCGAAGCGAATTATTCATTATTTTTGTTATTCTTCTATAGGAATTGCGAGAGTAGTAGAAAATGATACTGATTATGATTATGCAATATGAAACCTGTAATGATAGGTACAGCTTAAATGGTGGGGCAAAGCTCCATTGAAATGTGGCAATGTCATTTAAACATCCGCTCACTCTTACGCGATGTAGCATATGAATGACAGATGCGCCTAGGTTAACGATTAGATTTGGTGGCCGCGATAGAATTACACCTACTCGTAGTATTAACCATATATGCGATCAAATGTTTCTTTGTAGAGGTAAGTTAAGTAATTACATTTTACTCAGGATATAGGTCGCGTCATGTAAAAAGAACGCTGGAAGAAAGTGGAGGGTGTGTGTTTGCGCATGGGTAAAGCAAAGGTCGCCTGACGAACCAATAGCGCAACGGCAAGCATGCAGCGCGTGACCCGCCCTCCGCCCCCCGCGCGCCGCACCTCATACCACCAAATAGATCGATAACTCGCCTAATGCGCAGCTTGACCGACAGCGTTCTTTTTACATGACGCGACCTGTACTTTTGACGCGAATTTTGGATTACAACCGCTCCTCATTTGTTGGTAGGTGAATGATATTAGGGATAATTGGATGGTTAGGGTATCGGTTTAAGCTGTTGTGACTCTTCCTATCGACGTAAATCGTCAAACGTTGTGCAAAAACAACTATAGTATGACCGTCTAAATCAGTCTTCGCCTGCGCGGTACAGGGACGCGGGGGTAACGACAACGGGGACCGAGAGAGGTGCGGGGGCGAGCGAACTGAGTTGTAACAGAATTGCGCCCGCCCCCGCACCTCTCTCGGTCCCCGTTGTCGTCATACCCCCGCGTCCCTGTACCGCGCAGGCGAAGACTGATTTAGACGGTCATACTATAACATAATGACGTTAAAACTAGAAATGTAAATGTTCATATCTCGGTATCTAATTGGTATTAAAAAGGGACCTATTTGGATCAATTACTTATACAAATAAATCCGTTATTTAATTGTTTATGAATTTCCAAAAATATCATCTTCAACGTTATTTGATTATGATTTTGACCTGGGATTTAAGCGCGTCTGACCACTAATGGTCGTTGGCCATAAACCTTAGTTTAACCCCGTATTTTGTCACTGTTCCTTTTAGTTAAAAATGTTATGTTAGATAGGAACCGTGGTTTAAACTGTGGATTATGGCTAACAGCGTCAGTTCTATGATAATTCTATCAGAAGATCATTAATTACTTATAGTAATGCAAACAGACTGTCTGGATGATTTTTTTTACAACCTGAAGGATTTTAAAAGAATGGCTAGTATTCTTGTATAAAGTGTGCAATGGTTGCCTATCAGTACAAGGACTGACTGAGTACAAAAAGTACCTAATTGAACATTAGTTATAAAATATTGTAGTTACGTGTTGTGATAATTAATAAACATTGTTTTATTGTATTTTATTTATTTTATTAATGGACTCGACAGTTCGACATTTGCCAATGTCATGTTACAGAAAATTCAATAGTCTTCTATCTTCCTCCAGGGGAGTCGCAGTAGCGTCTTCACCCTGGGTAGCCGCGTCTTCATGTCTACATCCCGAGGAGATGCCGTGGCGTCATCACTCTGGACGAAGCAGCTCGACAGTCACGTTCACTCCCGAGCTTGTAGCGGGAACTCTTGATAAAAGCTTGAAACTTCAGATCTTGCATGAATAATTCAATAACCGTGGTTACCTTTAACTGGGTGGGCACAATTTTTGAAATTTATGTTTATTGTAATTTAGTATAGAATGTGTACCATCTGTTGGAAACCCTAAATAAATAAATAAAATAAATAAATAACTTCACCGTACTGTCACTCGCGAACATTTTCTGATTAATTTAACGTGATATTAAACACAAAATACAGGGACCTGTAGACGTTAAAATTAAAATTATCAAATAATTTCGCAACCGTCGTTTCCCGCCATTTTCAAGAGACTGTTTTATTGTACATACCTTTGTTTTTGACACTCACTTTTTCTAAATATTTACCGGCACGGCACGACGCAGCCCTGGCCGAACTCGTTGTGGCAGGCAACCCTTTTTTGTCCCAGGTAAAACACGTTTACCCACACGCCCGGGGGAGCGTGTTCATTATGTCGGGCTCGCTGCCCTGAAGGGGCGAAATACCGACTAAACCTCCTGGGGTGTTCTACATCGTGCCATTGTTCCCGAGACACGGGAACTGCGATACATCCGCGACCCGACTGGCGCCCCGAGCACTCCCCATTGCGGGCTGTAATAGCCCACAATTCATCATCCATCACCTTCCTCCTCCCCGTCCGGGCCTCGAGCGCCGTTCAAGCCGAACAAGCTTGCATCAAGCATTGCTTCGGGTCGGCTTTGTTGATCAATAAATACTGCTGAACCGACCATAGACCCGCTTCTGTGTACAGCAACCCCTATAAATACCTGGCCAATAAATCAGCCACATATGAGCCTAGTTGCGTCATTGATGAGTACGAGTTGGCCATCCACGGGGACGGCATGATGCCCTTGGACTAATTATGGCATTCTTCAGCTCTGCGCTTATTATGGTCGCTCAACCACAACAAGAAGAAGTGACCAAATACCTGGCCAGGAGACCAGCCATATATGAGCCCAGCGGCTTCAATCAATCATTTTTTTTCTCATCACAAAGTTTTATATAGGTACGGTCGAAGACAGAAAGGTGCATTGTAGAGTTTTTAAGGTTGAGATTTTCTCAAAAACTACTTGACCTATTGCAATAATTCTTTCACTGTTGGATAGATAAAAGTTAAAACTATGTACTGTAAAAGAATTATTAAAATCGGTCCAGTAGTTCTTGAGAAAATTTCAACCTTATTGAGGCCCCCTGTATACTTATCTCTGTCGTCGTGTGTACATGTATGGTATTCCAGAATTCGGTGCGATACATTTATGGGAGTCTGGTGCCTGAACTAAGTTGTAAAACTTGTACTTCATTGACGGGTACAGCTTGGCTCCATGCTGCCGGCACGATACCCTCGACGAACGCGTTGTGGTACCCCTCAAGCTCCGCACTCATTGTGGTCACTAAACCAACAAGAAGAAGTGACCAAATACCTGGCCAGGAGATCAGCAACATATGAGCCCAGTGGCTTCATGGACGGGTACGACTTGGACATCCAGGCGGCCGGCACGATCCCCTTGCCGAACGCGTTGTGGCAGCCCTCGAGCTCCGCGCTCATGATGGCCAGCCCCTGCGCGGCGAGGTGCACGCCCCTCAGGGTACGCCGCACCACAAACAGCAGACGGTTGTAGCGGATCAGCTCCTGACGACAACACAGGATACAATAGAGAGTGCTACTTCCTCTGATGGATTCTGCAATGGGTTCTACCACAAACTAAACGTTGAAAACGATCGTAGACTCTTGGTTATTGACTTCGATGTTGGTCCCGATTGCTGTCGTTCGATATCCTAAATGTTGAGTGTTAAAGGTTATGTTTTCTATTTACATTAAAGTGTAACTGTGCAGGCCACGTGTGCCGCATGCAGCCGGACCGATGGGCCCGGACTGTCACAGAATGGGTGCCATCGGACGGTCGCCGGCGTCGGGGCAGACCTCGGCGTAGGTGGAGAGACGATATCGTTAGATACAGGGACGGGTGGCTGGAGGAGGCTCAGGAAGGGGAGGGCTCCCACCTTTGCCCAGCAGTAGGACGATTTATAGGTTATTATATATAAACGGATATCACTTATATGTTGAAGTCGCCAATTAGACCGACAGTTTCGACCGATTTTGATTTTGAATTTTCTTCGCGCACTCACCGGCGACGCGGGCGTGGCGCGCTCACCTTGAAAAAGACCGTCGAAATCGGTCGAAACTGTCGGTCTAATTGCCGACTTCAACATATAAGTGAGTGATATCCGTTTATATATAATAATTTGTAGTAATGGCTCACTATAGTTTTAATTCTAAGATTTATAGGTTAGCAAAAAAATATATGTAAATGTAAACTTTAAATAAATAAATGTCAGAGGTACGGGCGGCCTGAACATCTCTAACAACATGTTAGGTCACTACGCCACGTGAGAAGGTGAATATAACCGACCTGTTTGAGCACAGTATTCATGCTGTTGTAGTACTGCACCGGGTATCGCGCGGCCACCTCGTCCACGTCGTACTGCGGCGGCAGGCGCGCGCCGAGCTCGCGCGTCAGCTCCACCACGCCGCCGCCCTCCGCGTCGCCCCCGCCGCCGCCGCCGGCCACGATCTGGGTCTGCGTCAGCAGGCACCCGAACAACAGCTGACGGGAGAGTGGGTGGGTGAGAGAGGGTATGAGTGCATGTGAGAGACGGTATGTGAGCGTGTTAGAGAGGGTATGTGAGAGATGGTGTGTGAGTGTTTGAGTAAGGAGTACGTATGAGAAAGAGAGAGAAGGATGAGGAGAGTAAGGATGTACGTATGAGAAGAAAGAGATTTTGTGACGTGAGAGAAAGGTCGTGTTCGCGCATGTGTGAGAGAGGATGTATGAGCGTGTGTGGGAGAAGCCTATGTGAGCGGGCGTGTGGTAACGTGTAAGAGATAGATATGTGTGCACGTAAAACACTCTAATTCATTAATAATTTACTAAAACTAACCCACATTTTTAAATTATTGGCGATAACTTTTAAATGGCTTAGTTTTTAACTTAAGTTTATAACCCATATTACATACATAAAAGCTGTAAGTTTTCCTATCAAATAAAATAAAACAGAGGTGTGCGTATGAGCTTCTGTGAGAGATAGGGTGTGTATTTGTGAGATAGCGAGTTCGTGAGCGCGTGCCAGGGAGAGCGATTCTGTGAGCGCGTGCGAGAAAGTGTCCTCACGTTAGCCGTGTCCTTGTTGTCCTTGGTGATGTCCGCGTTGTCGTGCAGGCCGAAGACCTCGGGCTTCGCGAGGCGGGGCAGCGCGCGGAGGTGCTCCAGCACGCAGCCGTACTCCATGCTCGGCGGGAGCGTGTACGCGCCGCTCGGGGAGAAAGAGTACCTGCGCACGATACGCATATGTACTGTGTGTACATTATATGAATGAATGAATGACCATTTATTTGACACAACACAGCACACATACATACACATTGTACACAAAAACTGATAAAACAATGAAATATATAACTACGGTGCGTGTAGCAGTGCCAAACAGGTCCCAGCTCAGCATGTCTCTCATATACGTATATCTTTACCTATATCTCAGAAACCCGTAAACGTATCAAGTTGAAATTAAAACCAAATGCTCAAGTCTGCAATCTCATGCAGCCGTGAAAAAAACAACGTTCTACGTCAACGCAATCAAAAGATATGGTCGATTATGTCGAATTTTTTCGCATATTTGTACGAAAATGCGAGAAAACCAAAACTTATAGGGTACTTCCCGTTGACCTAGAATCGTGAAATTTGGCAAGAAGCTAGGTCACAAGTAAAGAATAAAATCCGAAAACTGTAAATTTGAAATTATTTACTTCTCCCTAAACACTCTCAACACAACACTCTAATTCATTAATAATTTACTAAAACTAACCCACATATTTAAATTATTGGCGAAAACTTGTAAATGGCTTAGTTTTTAACTTGAGTTTATAACCCATATTACATACATAAAAGCTGTAAGTTTTCCTATCAAATAAAAATAAAATAAAAATATGTATTTTTCTTATTACAAATTTATATTTGCAGATGAACTAATCAGGAGTATATCGATGATAATGGCAAAGATAAGTTGGTTTCTAAATCTAGTTTATCTTTTCGTTAGAGCAAAGTTACGGGGTTAAGTTGCGTTGTACGGAAGCCTTGGTGCGCGGGTCCGACCCGCACTTGGCCGGTTTTTGGTAATATCCTATAAGTCGTCCCACTGATGGGCAGATATCTCTTCCTCCACCGATCCAATAGCAAGACAAGTTCTTATCACCAGCTCAGCTTGTTGTGGATTCTCCTTAGAATACTTATATTTTCTATTTACTTGTCACTTTGATGTGAAAAAAACTGTTCTTTTGTTCCTTCCATGTTTTGATATCGATTTACGTCTTAATAGTGCTAATATATATTTACTAGGTGTTGCATGGTGCGCGGGCCGCGCGCGGCCCGCGAGACTGCTTTGTTTTCGTGTTGTAGGCGCCGCAACTAAATAAACATTATCCGGATTGTTCGCTGTGCATATAATTCGTGCAAGCCATCCACTAATTATATCAAGCACCGCCCGAAAGTTGCAAGTTCAAAACTCTGTGAAAAACATTTATTCGGAAAGAGTTTGCTCATTTAAAGTAGGTTATTTTTGTGATTTTTGAAGCAAACAACGCTCGAAATGCCCGTATGCCAGAAACTTAAAGAAAGTTTTCAAAAGCCAAACGTTGCTAGCTGTACACAATTTCCATAACTTTGTTCATAATTCGAAAGGCAGGGGCATCTTTCAGCCTTTGGTAGCGTGGGGACGCTCCGGGCTTCGCCCTCCGCGGAGCTCGGCCTATGGCCTCGCAGCCGGCTCGGCCTTCGGCCTCGCAAAAGTTACTTGGAAGGTGGGAAGTTTTTTCTTCTTGGCAAGGGGACGCTTCGGGCTTCGCCCTACGCGGAGCTCGGCCAATGGCCTCGCAGGCCGGCTCGGCCTTCGGCCTCGCAAAAGTTACTTGGAAGGTGGGGAGTTGTTCTGCTTGGCAAGGGGACGCTTCGGGCTTCGCCCTACGCGGAGCTCGGCCTATGGCCTCGCAGGCCGGCTCGGCCTTCGGCCTCGCAAAAGTTACTTGGAAGGTGGGGAGTTGTTCTGCTTGGCAAGGGGACGCTCCGGGCTTCGCCCTACGCGGAGCTCGGCCTATGGCCTCGCAGGCCGGCTCGGCCTTCGGCCTCGCAAAAGTTACTTGGAAGGTGGGGAGTTGTTTCTGCTTGGCAAGGGGACGCTTCGGGCTTCGCCCTACGCGGAGCTCGGCCTGCGGCCTCGCGGTGTTCTATCGCTTCGGGCTTCGCCCTACGTGGAGCTCGGCCTTCGGCCTCGCCGGAGGGTGCTCGGCCTTCGGCCTCGCTATAGTTACTGATAGATATTTACCGCACGCAAGTAATCCTTTCGTTTCGTATATGAAAATTTATTGAGAAAATATTATGGTTAACTGCTCGTCCGCCATTTTGTTTTTCCAAAAATTGACAATTTTCTGGTATACTGCATCATATGTGCTACGAAGTGGAATTGGTTGGATATTCCTCATGCGCTCGTGCTAGGCCAGCTAATTCGTCAAAGTTTGGTCTGAAATGTCCAAATTTTCAATCGGCTATATTTCCGCCGCCATTTTGTTTTTCTTTTGTTTTTCAATTTCATCACAAAGTAGGTGGACCATGTGACACGCGTTCCAAATTTGATCGAAATCGGTTGGAAAATGGCGTAGATGGCATCACGTGACCCGCCGCCATCTTGTTTTTTTCACTTCCCTATAGTTTTCCTCTGGTCCAATCACTAAACTATACAACTCCCCCCTACATCACTTTCACCTCCGGGAACTCCTTCAGACTAAACGGGCGCGTCAATCAGTGAGTCAGTGAGTCAGTCAGTCAGTCAGTCAGTCAGTCAGTCAGTCAGTGGTAGTCGAGCTATATATATTAGTAATTTATAAAGGATTTCTTGTGTTATTTACTGAGCTGCAAGCCGCCAGTACACCCGCAGGTGTCCATTACACAGCTCATAGCTAAAAGGTTAAGAACACCTAGGCCCGTATTAATAAATCACTCTCAGCTCAAAAGTCAATCTTGAGAACGACCTCAAGATGGCGTTCCTATTAATAAACGTAACTTAGGTGCGCGTTTAGGACTCGGATATCACGTGAGTAGCGCCGTATTAATAAACAAAACTCAGTTCTCAAGAGAACTGTCAAACTCACACTTGAGAACGAATTTGCTGATTGCAGGCGAACCGCGACTTGAGAAAATAAACACGTGATACGCCCTTAAGATTGGTTTATTAATAAATGACTTACTTGAGATGGTGACCACGTCTTGAGAGTGTATCAGCTGGATTCTCTCTCGGTTTGAGCTCAGACTATTAATACGGCCTCTAGAGTCTCTAGTCACTCACTACCTACATGGTGAGACGTCTTCTCGTCTCCTCACTCACTGTGGGTTTGTGGTGACCTCCTCGTTGTAGTATAGAGAGAGGAGCGAGAGTATGAGCCTGCGGTCCTTGTCGTCGGTGACGCGGCCGCCGTAGTTGCACTCGCCCGCCAGGTAGTTGAGAGCCTCGAACGGAGTCTCCGCGTACTCCGTCAGGAACATCTGCACAGCAATAGTGGGCAGTTAGGCAGGGGCGTACCTATCCGCTACTATACTACGGATAGTAGCGAGGTTATTATTTATTATATATAAACGGATATCACTCACTTATATTGTTAAAGTCGGCAATTAGACCGACAGTTTCGACCGATTTCGACGGTCTTTTTATTTTTTATTTGTTGAAACTATCGGTCTAATTGCCGACTTTAATAATATAAGTGAGTGATATCCGTTTATATGTAATAATTTGTAGTAATGGCTCACTATAGGTTATTATTTATTTATTTTATTAATGGACTCGACAGTTCGTCATTTGCCAATGTCATGTTACAGAAAATTCAACATATAATAGTCTTATATTACTCCAGGGGAGTCGCAGTAGCGTCTTCACCCTGGGTAGCCGCGTCTTCATGTCTTCATCCAGAGGAGCCGCCGTAGCGTCATCACTCTGGACGAAGCAGCTCGACAGTCACGTTCACTCCCGAGCTTGTAGCGGGAACTCTTGATAAAAGCTTGAAACACCAGATCTAAACGAGAATAAGAATACGTATACCGCAGGCCAAATCAAGTGTCTTATTTTGTAAACAAATATGATCCTCTAATAAACTGTTGTGATGTAAAACTGAAGGAACTGATTGATTGAATTTGTTCATCAATGTGAAAATAAAGTAATGTATAAATAACTATGCAATAACCACAGAACAGCTTAAAATGTTAGTAGGGTAGGGTAATTTTTGTTTACAAAATAAGCCACTTGATTTGGGCTTCGATTTACACACGAAGAAAAGTATACAGGGGGCCTCAAAAAGGTTGAAATTTTCTCAAACACTACTGGATCTAGTTTTAATTTTTAAAGTTATCTAATAAACTGAATCTACCTGTAGTTATTATTATTATTATTTGGTATCACGGTGTTGGTACACGCCCAAGGGTCACTGCGACCTCAAAGGTCTATTGTGGCCGCGCACCGAGTTCTTATATCTCGCTCCCAAGGCCAACGTCCCTCAGGAACCGTACAATGCACTTGGGTGAGAGAGTTTTGATATCCTCGGGTGGCACCATGTGTCCACCCAAGGCTCGGCTTCTGCTGTGAATGAGCGCTTCACACTTACAGAGGACATGCATGGGGGTTTCCTCGGCTTCGCAGCAGAATCTACAGGCAGTGGTGTCGGACAGGCCCATTCTGTTCAGATGTTTATTCAGCCTGCAGTGTCCAGTTAAGGCTCGTATAAGTATCCTCAACTCCATGCGATGAAAAGTTTTGCGAGTAACCAGTGACAAGTGTTTTTTCGTGCCTCTGGCCAGCCATGTACCTGTAGTTGCATAATACATATGCGCAAGTCGCTCTCGTTGAACTCGTACTGTATGTTCCATCCTAAGGGCCCGAACGCGCGGCGCTCCTGCACGATCGCGTGGAAGAAGCACAGCGCGTACAGCAGCCGGCGCCACTCCTCCGTGCGCGGGCACGAGATGTAGAACTCAGCGTCGGAGATAGGGTCGGAAATGTAGGAACGGTAGATGTTGTTCTTAAGACCTTTTGGAGCTTCGTTGGTCATCTTTACACCTGTCATTGAATTAATAAATGTATAAATGGCTGTGACGCTATGTGTGAAATGACGCGACTCGCCAAAGACAGAAAGTCGTGGGCAACGATGGAGGAGGCCTTCACCCAAAGACCACTTACCCCATAGACATGAAATCGGTACAAAGCAAGCAAAAAATTCTGTCAAACGATAGGCGCAATTAGATGAAGCGGGGGGCAGGGGCGTCATATTAAACCCGTTTCGATATCTCAAGGTGACGCGTGTCGCTAGGCAATTTTGCGCTCATGTGCAGGCAGAAACGGGCGCCCTCCTGGTACAGGTCTATGGGGTAAGTGGTCTATGCCTTCACCCAATCATGGGAGAACTCACACACTAAGAAATGGAAAGAAGAAAGAAACACAAGCAATAACAGCGAAATCATTAATTATTTAATCACTTACTTAGATGTATTTATTCAAATAATGCAATGAATGTAATTTAATAATATCTACCAAAATCATAATTTTGAATTTCAATAAGTACTTAATCATATTTTAATTGTGAGTTTAATAAAAGGCTTTTATATTATTTTTATTTATTATAAATAGCTCGTAAGGACTTTTGAACATAGCAGGAACGGGACAGTTGCAACACTATTTGATATACTTACTTAAGTATTTTAATTTTCCTACAAGTACAGTGCTTATTTTGTCGTTAATGACAGGTTAAATTAATCAGAAAATGTTCGCAAATATCAATGTTGGATTTTTAAATAACTACGAGTCCCGGAGTTCAGGAGTGAACGTGAAATGCTGAGCTCGTTCATGATCGCTTTTCATCTGGCTTTTATTCTTTAACTTAGCATTGGTAAAAGATAAAAAACGTCAGACTATGCACGGAGAGGTCATAGGGCTGTGGTCACCGTCTCCAAGGTCTACAGGGTATACGGGCGAGATCTACGGGCGATCTGAACAACTCTGACAATAGGTTTGGTAATGAAACCACACGACAAGATGACGATAACTGTGCATCTCCTATCTGACCATTCTGTAGCACGGTGACTGGGAACGCCAGACTGGGGTACGAAGTGAGCCAGCAGACCACCTCCGCGCACAGCCGCTCCAGCTCGCTTCCCTAACTCCTCACATCTAATACACACGAGCTAATAAGACTCTGCAGAGGGAGCTCGGTGACTCAGTGGTTGGGTCAATGGACTTGCGATACGGAGGTCCCATGTTCGATTCCAAGCCAGGGCAACCATGTACCAATGAGTACTTAAGTGTGACTTACGTACATTTACCGATTGCTCTCAAAACGGTGAAGGAAAACATCGTGATTAAACTTGCCTTAGAAGAAGAAAAAATTCTAAGGCATGTGAAATCCGCTAATAACTGGGCCCGCGTGGTGGATCATGGCCCCAGCTCCCTCGATGAAAGGGAAGGTCTGTGCCCGAGCAGTTTGGCAATATAAATAGACTGATGATGATGAATAAGACTCTGACCATTCTGTAGTACGGTGACTGGGAAGGCCCGACTGTGATACGAGGTGAGCCAGCAGACCACCTCCGCGCACAGCCGCTCCAGCTCGCTTGTCTAACTCCTCACATCTAATACACTAGCTAATAAGACTTGACAATTCTGTAGTACAGTGACTGGGAACGTCCGACTGGGGTACCAGACCACCTCCGCGCACAACCGCTCCAGCTCGCTTCTCTAACTCCTCACATCTAATACACCAGCTAATAAGACTCTGACAATTCTGTAGTACAGTGACTGGGAACGTCCGACTGGGGTACCAGACCACCTCCGCGCACAACCTCTCCAGCTCGCTTCTCTAACTCCTCACATCTAATACACGAGCTAATAAGAGTCTGACCATTCTGTAGCACGGTGACTGGGAAGGCCCGACTGGGGTACGAGGTGAGCCAGCATCGGAACGCGGCGTGCGTGGCGTGCGGCACGATCACCTCGGCGCACAGCCGCTCCAGCTCCCCCATCCACGAATCCATCACGTGGCAGTTCTGCAGCACCACCCAGCCGCCGGTCACGATCGCCTGGCTGATCATGCTCGCGGCTATGGGACCCTAAGACATTTGAACGAGGTTAGACATAAACGTGTTTTAAAAGTTAGTCCATTCCTTCTCGAGTACGACAGTGGTTTTGAAAACACTGAAGATAACATTGTCGAAAAACTACACTCTTAATAGTTTCATTTCGCGCTCGCTAACGTCTTATGACAAGGAATTTTCTTCCATTGACATCTTCAATGTTTCTCTCAATGTGTGTAAAATGGATTTATATCGCAAATTGTCGAATACCCAATGATTTGACAATTTGCGGTAGATATCTATTTAGTAATACTTACTTTATATTTAGATGTAATATTAAATATTTATATTTCGATTATTTTTAAGTAACTTTGTTTCAAATTTGATATTTGCGCTATCATTTAAAATATTTATGTATAATTAATTCCATTTCTATTTGTCTATTTAAGTATACTTTAGCTTATTGTTAATACTTTATTGTAATGACTGTTTGTGGCCAGGATAAAATAAAATAAATAAATTGTCGAAAACGCTTACAGTAAGTACGCTTATTCATTATTCTTTAGTCGAAAACGCTGACGAATGAGTAAACCCAATTTTCGAGTAGATTTCAGAGGCTCCAATAACCCAGATGGTTCGTTCCGATTAGACATTACATTCTCAAGTATATCAAAAACTTAATGTAATACATCTGGTTATCAGTTCATGCATAGGAGGGCGCAGCCAAGCGAGCAAATGTCAGAAAGTCCAGCAGACGACTAGTCCTAGGTACGCTGGGGCGACGAGGACATCAGACAATGGTTGTATGTCTTTCGATTGCAGTAGGAGGCAACGTGAGAGGCATACGGGTTGCCTGGACAACTCTGGCAGTAGGTTTCGTCACTAAACCATAAGAAAATAAAGAAGAAAGATCATCAGTCGCCCGACTGGCGGCAGACAGCGCGTGATAGCACTCTGCGGTGTAGGACAAGATACACTAATGGTCGCTGAGCCAGCGGAGTATCACATTAACCGACCTCTCACATTCACCGCAAACACACACGTTATCTACACACATACATACAATCACACAGCAAGTAACCATTGGTTGCCATTGGAAGCTGTGAGCTTACCTTACGTACGTACGCACGGTACGATGCTCCTCTATAACCAATTTGGAGCCAAGGTGTGGGCTGAAAACCAGCGCTGACACACTCTGTGTCAGCATCAGCTCAAGCCTAAACCTTTTGCCTAAGTTATATGTTTGTTAATTGTCACTGTAATTTATTAAGACTGTTTTTATTTCTTACATGTATATACTTAATAGGCAATAAATGTTATGTTCGCTCGCTATCGACTGCGTAAACCACAGCTGCGACGCACGGGATTGTTCGGATCTAGCGGCCAGTAACGGAACTAAAGTCCCGTCCCGTGCGTCTTAGCGATATTATTCACGTAGTCGCTAGCGAGCATAATTACGTTGGCAACTCAAGAATAATGTAAGTTGAGGAGGTGAATATCAAAAGGTGACATGTTATTAGAATCTTGTTTTTCCTCCCAATTTATTATTGTAATCAGGTGAACTTCTTTTGTGGCGTACTAAGTATTGTATTTGTGTTATATGTAAATCACATTGCTGTGAAGTTTATAAAACAATAAATAAATAAAAATAAATGTCAATATCATTTTTTATACGGAAATCGATAAAAACCGCTACATTTTGTTCATAATATTTTGACCATAAAAATCTATTCAGAGGTTTTTATCGATTTCTGTAACAATGCAGGCTATGTTCTGGATAACTGTCACCTGTTCATCTTCTCAGTAGATGCCTACCTGCCCCTGTCCCAGCGAGATGGTCTCGAAGCTGACGACCTTCTTCTCCACGGAGAACTTGACCAGCCCCGCCATGGGGTCCGAGCCGGCGGACAGGATGAAAATGAGCGGCGAGCAGCAGTGGCTGTCGTTATAGGACTGCTCGAGATCGAAGGGCGGCGGCTCGATGTACGGCCGCCCCATCTCTTCTACCACGTATTGCTGGACTAACGGGATCAGCTTGTCGGGGCGGATGCATCTGATGGATCAAGTGCTGCCATTAGTTGAGGTTCTGAGTCTATATGATACGGAGTTAAATGAGGAGAGCTGGTGAAAACAAAACCCTGATGAAATTTATTTTGGCTTTAGAACAAGCACATTCTTCTGCGGAACCCACAGACCACTTACCCAATAGA
Source organism: Tachystola acroxantha (assembly GCA_963506565.1). NCBI lineage: Eukaryota > Metazoa > Arthropoda > Insecta > Lepidoptera > Oecophoridae > Tachystola > Tachystola acroxantha. Next base: position 12,690,866 of record OY735881.1, read on the forward strand.
CATGAAATCGGTACAAATTAACATTCTGTCAACGATGAGCGCATAGAGACGAAGCGGAGGACAGGGGTGCCGTATTACAGAGATGCGTCCGTGTCGATAATATCTCTAGGTTAAACGTGGCGCAGCAGCAGTTTTGCGCTCAGGTAAGTGGTCTGTGGCGTAAGCTTTATTTTGCATGTTGATAATAAAAATACTATAAGCCTCAGCGAATGTCTTTCGCCATGCGACTCTCTAAACTTAAAAAAACCGCGACATGACCAGAGCATAACTATCAGGAACACAATCGCACCTGACATGCCTTCTTCAAATCGATCGATGGACAAGCGCAAGAAAAAGAAAATGCTCGTCGGAATCGACCCGCCCAATATCTCACCTGCCTTCGCTGATAATTTGCACTGCGACGCGACTCGCGACTGTATTCAGATCCGCCATTAAGTTAGACGCCATCGTACCTAAGTATGATGACCTTGGGTATTCATCTGATAGTCTGATAGGGAATGGACTCTCGTACGACGAGGCCAGGTCGTAGAACTCCTTCCACTGCGCTCAAATGACAATGCCAGATTCTGCCCCACCATCAACCGCAAGTTGTACAAGGTAACGAATAAAGGTAAAAATATCTCCGTTTTTTATTAAATATTGGTTTAAAATAAAGTTTTGTACAAGTTGCGATTCGAAAAAAAACAGCTTAATTAAGAATTCAGAAAATAGTAAGAAATCGAAGCGATTCATTCATGTTTTTGTTATTCTTCTATAGGAGTTGCGAGAGTAGTAGAAAATGATACTGATTATGATTATGCAATATGAAACCTGTAATAAGTCCCCAACAAAATGATAGCTACAGCTTAAATGGTCACGTAGTTTTGTAGCTGGTGCAAATCTCCATTGAAATGTGGCAATGTCTTTTGAGAGCTCGGTGGCTCAGTGGTTGGGTCAATGGACTTGCAATATGGAGGTCCCAGGTTCGATTCCCAGCTAGGGCAGCCATGTACCAATGAGTTATCCTAGGTTTTTTCGATGGAAAAACTTACGTACATTTACAGAGTGCTCTCAAAGACGGTGAAGGCAAACATCGTGATGAACCCTGCATGTCGTAGAAGAAAAAAATCTAAGGCATGTGAAATCCGCCAACCCGCACTGGGCCCGCGTGGTGGATCATGGCCCGAGCTCCCTCGATGTAAGGGAAGGTATGTGCCCGAGCAGTGGGGCAATGTAAATAGACTGATGATGATGAATGTCTTTTGACTCGTGACTATATTCAGATCCGCCATTAAATTAGACGCTTTACCTGAGAATGATAAGCTTGGGTATTCCCCTGATGGTCTCGTAAGGGTAGGGGAGTGGGCTCTCGTGCGGCGCGGCCAGGTCGTAGAACTCCTTCCACTGCGGCAGGCCCTTCTCGAAGTTCTCGCGGAAGCCGCGCAGCCTGCAGTTGACAGTAGGCATCTTTTAATCATGTGACCCAAAACGGATTACTGAGCGCATGACGTCACTGTCTACGTGAGGGCGTATGCTTCATTTCGAGACCATCTAGATTTGTCATACATTATTCGCAATGAGTGACGTCGAGCTCTTGAAAATGGCGGGAAACGACGGTAGCGAAATTATTTGATAATTTTCCTTTTAATGTCTACAGGGACTATTTTGTGTTTAATATCACGTTAAATTAATCAGAAAATGTTCGCGAATGACAGTGCGGTGAAGTTATTGGATTATTTGTGCAAGATCTGAAGTTTCAAGCTTTTATCAAGAGTTCCCGCTACAAGCTCGGGAGTGAACGTGACTGTCGAGCTGCTTCGTCCAGAGTGATGACGCTACGGCGTCTCCTCTGGATGAAGACATGAAGACGCTGCTACCCAGGGTGAAGACGCTACTGCGACTCCCCTGGAGGAAGATAGAAGGCTATTGAATATTGAATTTTCTGTAACATGACATTGGCAAATGACGAACTGTCGAGTCCATTAATAAAATAAATAAAATGAGTGACGTCACAAGCTGTCGTTTCACGTATTGGGCGTTTTGGCGCATTTTGAAATATAAGGGTTTTTTTCAAATTAAGACGTTATGCGTCGGACCTCTGCCGCACGTTTACTGCGCCGCTTGTTATATCCTGCAGCGGAACTGCTGCAGGACGGCAGCAGGATGACATCAACCGTCTAAATTGAAAGCGTATTAGACTGCAGTGCGGTTAACTTGGAAAGTAAATAGCTGTCTATTCATCGAACTAGTCAACAACGAAATGAGCACGTGGCAGTTGCCGTCCCGCTGTCGTACAACATCACGGCACGGCGCCGTGCCGTCGCATGGCTTGGCGTGTCACGGCGTTTGCCGGTGCACGATGTCGGCCGGCGCCGGTCACAGGCGGACAGCATTCGTGCCGGCGGACGGCGCCGTCCACTGGCGCGGTACAGTCGACGACAGAGATAAATATACAGGGGGCCTCAATAAGGTTGAGATTTTCTCAAAAACTACTGGGTCGAATTTAATAATTCTTCCACAGTTACATAGATTTCACTTTTATCTATCAAACAGTGAAATAATTTTTACAATAGATCAAGTAGTTTTTGAGAAAATCTCAACCTTAAAAACTCTCCTGTACACATTTCTCTGTGTTCCACCGTACACGGCGTCGTCCGCCGGCGCCGTTCTGTTGTACGCCAGCCCTAAGTCTCTCCTGCGCGTACCCGTTTAGATTGCTGCAGCGCACGATCTCCGCCCACGCCTTGTCCGCGAGCCAGGCGGGCGCGGGGTTGGCGTATGGGTTCTCCAGCGCCACGCCGCCGGTCAGCAAGAACGCAATCAGCTCCTCGTCGATCTCACCCTGAAAGGAAAGAATGAATGACTTCACACACTACGAGTGAAGTATGCATTCAGTGCAGATACGGCACTCCTATTGGTCCGCCGTCTCGACCAACCCCAACCACGACTTAAGCTTGACATACACAGCCGCGATCTGCGATCAGTTGAAACGCATGCCCCGCTTCATTTTCTGCCGTCGTTATCTACTGGACGTAGATCGCTACCTACCGGACGTCAAAATGCCCAGAAAATGAGGCGGGGCATGCGTTTCAACTGATCGCAGATTGCGGCTAGGTCGCGGCTGTGTGTGGAGGGCATTACTCTAGCCCGCAGTATTCATAGTTACTACTACAGCTTTACTTTTGATGATGATTTTGGCGCCACCTGAAGCTGCGGGCCGCGCGGCAAATGACCGCCCCTAGATCCGGGGCTGTGGCGTATTGCCTGGCCCCTTCCTAGCCTCACCCTCGCCTTTCCTAGCATTAACCTGACCCTTCCTAGTCTTACCCTCGCCCTTCCTAGCCTTACACTGGCCCTTCCTAGCATTACCCTGGCCCTTCCTAACTTTACCCTGGCCCTTCCTAGCATTACCCTGACCCTTCCTAGCCTTACCCTCGTCCTTCCTAGCATTACCCTCGCCCTTCCTAGCATTACCCTGGCCCTTCCTAGCATTACCCTGGCCCTTCCTAACTTTACCCTGGCCCTTCCTAGCATTACCCTGGCCCTTCCTAGCCTTACCCTCGTCCTTCCTAGCCTTACCCTCGTCCTTCCTAGCATTACCCTCGCCCTTCCTAGCATTACCCTGGCCCTTCCTAGCATTACCCTGGCCCTTCCTAGCCTTACCCTCGTCCTTCCTAGCCTTACTCTCGTCCTTTCTAGCATTACCCTCGTCCTTCCTAGCATTACCCTGGCTCTTCTTAGCATTACCCTCGCCCTTCCTAGCCTTACCCTCGTCCTTCCTAGCCTTACCCTGGCCCTTCCTAGCCTTACCCTCGCCCGCAGTATTCCTAGAGTGAGCACGAGCGAGAACACGAGCTTGTCCTTCTCGAACAGGCTGCGGCACACGTTCTCGTACACGCTGCGGGTGAAGTACGCGTTGAGTGATGAGAGGCGCTCGTTGAGGTCGGAGCTCTGCGGAGAGTTCACGATCGCCTGGTTGTACAGGTTTATGAACCTGTAGGTAGAGAGGTTGATTGTTATTATAGTACGGCCGTTTTAATAGGCCCGATATGACACATGACAATATGACGTAAATAGTGATGTACCCATAGGTAACGGTATTAGTATTGACTAGCTTGTGTCGGCGGCTTTCCTTACTAAAGATTTATTTTGAACTGTTTTGTATTTAATTTGATACAAAGTTATCCATCACACCGGTTTCATTCAGAAATTAAGGCTGAACGAAAGTAACGAAAAAGAATTTTCCAGTGATGATATAATAGCGATATTAGTAACTGATACCAAATATCGTCACTTAGTATTTTAATCTCTTCTCTACGATTTAATTCGGACGACATAACATTGTAACTGTGCTTCTTGGAAAACTTAATCAATTTTTTTCATAAGAAAGAATGTGAATTTACTCTGTTGCATGTTTGAAATTATTACGAAATTCTTAAATTTTATTATTTTTGTACAAAATGGATTACGTAAGTGAGAATTCAAGAGAATAATTATTTATCCGTAACTTGTGCCCCGTTTCAAAGTTATGTCGGCCGCACCTTCCCCAAACGTCATATCGGGCTTTTCTCGGCGGCTCCACTATAGTAAGCAATAGTTGACATACAACACGTGACGCTCTACAAGATCGGCAATGCACAACAGCGCGCAACATGACCAATGTTACCAATCCGCAAGTTCCTCGTTGACGTTCAACGTGATGAGCAACAGTTTAGGCTGCAGCGCGTGCTAAAGAATTAGACATACATACACTCGAAAAACATAACCCTCCTTCTTGCGCAGTTGGGTAAAAACAATCTAATTAAGGTACATGTCAAACGTGCCATCTGGGAGTGCAAACCATTGACAAGGTCTAAAAGACATTGCCACATTTCAATGGAGCTTTGCCCCACCTACAGAACTACGTGACCATTTAAGCTGTACCTATCATTTGTTGGGGACTTATTACAGGTTTCATATTGCATAATCATAATCAGTATCATTTTAATATATATATATATATATATAAAACATGCCCAAGGTCCCCCACTATTGGCAGCGTGCCCAAAAGGCTGGCCGCGTTGCCCCGCTGTATAGCAGGCTAACGCGCTGGGCGAAGTATAGTTAATTCTAAAACCTTGTCAATTAGTACATATATTCAAACAATGATCTCACCAGTTGAGGGAATACTGGTACATGGGATCAATGTTGGCCAGGTCCGAGATGCAGAAGAACAGCACCGAGCTGTGCTTGGAGACTGGCACGTAGAGCAGGCGCGCGTCGTCTATCTCCCGCTCCGTGATGGCCGCGGCCGCCTGCTTCGCCTCGATATCGATGGACAGCACTTTGGATGAGGACAGGATGCGGTTGGCAGACTCGTCTTCCAGGATGTTCCCGGCTGATGATAGCACCTGTGAAATACGCGCTGTAAGTACTTATACTCATTCATTCGCCTTTGAGTCGAAGACAGAGATAAGTATGCAGGGGGCCTCAATAAGGTTGAGATTTTCTCAAAAACTACTGGACCGAATTTAATCATTCTTTTACAGTTACATTGTTTTTTTGTTAACCTATATATTGTCCCACTGCTGGGCAAAGGTCTCCCCCCTCCTCTTCCATCCATCCCTGTCCTGAGCCTCTTCCAGCCACCCATCCCTGTATCTAACGACATCGTCTCTCCCCCTACGCCGCGGTCTGCCCCGACGCCGGCGACCGTCCGATGGCACCCATTCTGTGACAGTCCGGGCCCATCGGTCCGGCTGCATGCGTTACATAGTTTTAACATTTATCTATCAAACAGTGTAAGATTTTTTGCAATAGGTCAAGTAGTTTTTGAGAAAATGTCTATAAAAACTCTCCTGTGCACCTTTCTCTGTGTTCCACCGTACATGAAGCAGGAACATCCGATGGAGTTAGCTATATTTACGACAGGCTCTTGCGTGACAATTTTTAGTGTCTGCCGCTCAATTGTTTTCCATTGTTTGAACTTTAAATAGAAGTCAAACAATCTATACATATAATAAGACTGTAAAAAAGTTGTGTCTGTACATAGAATATTTTTTGTAAAGAATAATTGTAATGTGTTTTAGGATCGATACTGATGCTAAAACACGAATTTTTAGAATTTTGGTCTGTGACTTTGTGCAAGTATCACGCCATAACTAGGGATTTTGATGGGAGTTTGATTAGGAGATAGCTGAAATATCCGGACAGCTATAAGCCATGGCGGTATGTGATGTGGAAACAAGGATAAAGAGAGGAAGATCTGCCTTCTGATCTCCTCCATCCTCCTCCTCTACGCAAACGAAGTTGCGCAGTACAGCTAGTAATAGATAAAACTGTTAAATAGTTTAAAAACTAAAAACACACGCGCTACGTACTAAAAAGTGCAAAAAATTGGTAACTGCCCAGGATTCTGAACAGCTTTTGTTTGAGTACAATTTTCTGTCTCCAACCGTTTACCTAGAACATGTGGGGTCCACGTCAGGTTTTGAAGATTTTCCGAATCTAATATTATACGTATATAACATTGCATTGTCGAATAATTTACGAACGTTATCACATGATTTCCCGATGGTATGATTCAGGGAGATCATGTGAATTTTGCACTTGGTGGTAGATGCGGAACGGATGAAATTGGCCATCTTTGAAGGACTATAGCTAAGTTCCTATGAGGTTTATAGAGCTGCGGTTTGGCTTAAATATTGATAATTTAATTAACTTTGCAAGAACACTGAATACTGTTTGTCGGAAATGCATAGTTTATGAATTTTAGACCAAAAAGTGAAATAAGTCCCAAAATTTCGCAGTTTATCGCGTGGTGCGCAGCGAGCGCAAGTTTATTGAAGTTGCAAATTTGGATTTACATCACCCTAATAACTGATCCCTACAACATATCAAAAAAAGCAGAACTACATCATGCTTTGCGATTTTAGCCTTTTTTGTGTCGATTTCTACTGGGCTACTGTTGATTAAAAGCGTGTTAAAAATTATCAGTGTGAAACACTTACATACTGATGATAAAAAATAATTAAATAAATATATCGCAAGACAGTAGTACGGGATTCACCTCTAGGATCTGATCCTCAATCTCCTTAAGCGTCCTCTTATTGTGCGCTCCCTCCACAATAAGCTGGTTCTTCTTGAGCTCCAGCTCAGGCCGGTCCTGCGCCACCACGATGCCCAGCAGCTGGTCCTGCAGTCCTTGAGGCGTTATCATGAAGTTCAGCAGCGTCACCTGAGGAACGAGGGAATTGGAGACGTCAATGACAATAACGTACATTTGCTGAATGCTCTAAAAACGATGAAGAAAAACACGCCGAGGAAACCTGCATGCAGCAGGAAAAAAAATTCTCGTGTAGTTTAGTGGCCTAACATGTTGTCAGAGTTATTCAGGTCGCCCGTGGCCTAACGACTGCTGCCGAGCCTCCAGTCGGTTAACGAACTTTTCGAGGCACGGAAAATGTCACTAGCGGTCATTCATCCAGGTTACTTAACTTGAACGATCGTTTTCAAATCAAATCAAATATTATTTATTGCATAAAAAAAACAAATACATATAAAAGTGTGAATTAAAAGCAAACAAAAATTCCATGCACTAGGCAGCAGGCTCAGCATAGTGCTGGTAGAGCGCAGTGCCCCACGCAGCGCTGATTGACAGCCTGGCCTTATCCTATAATAAATATGAAACTAAACAGACAGTCTTCCGTGGTGGTGTGCTTGATGATGATGGTGGTGGTGTTATTATAGTACCATTAAAAAATTGGAAAAATATACAAAATATAATATTACAATACTTATATATGAACATTACTTATATATTAATTTATTTAAACTATCGTCTGATGCCGCGGTAGAAGTGACAATGCTTTTGGTATATTATATATATTTTATAGTACTGTACTCGCAATGACTGGGAGCCTGCTTAATGTGAACACCTCACAAAGGTGTTTTTTCAAAGTGTACTAAGCTGGACTACGAATCCCTCAAATCCTGTCGATGTAAGGGAAGGTCTGTGCTTCAACAGCGGCAACATAAAATTAGGCTGATCATGATGAAATAAAGTTGATTGGTTAAAATTATTATACTTAGTTTAAAGCGCTGACATGAGCCAACTAGCGCCGCCAATCTTAAAAAAATCATATCTTCCAATATAATCAATTTTATTAAAAAAGCTACGTTCACATTGTTTATTGCTATAATTATTATTATTTAAATGCTTATTTGTAACGTGATTCAATGTAGGTAAGTTGTAGTTCACAAATGTGCCAGAAACGGCCGTTTTTCGCAATTATGTGAACTACTTACAACTTACCTACATTGCATCACGTTACAAATAAGCATTTAAATAATAATATATATAGCAATAAACAATGTGAACGTACCTTTTTTAATAAAATTGACTATATTGGAAGATATGATTTTTTTAAGATTGGCGGCGCTAGTTGGCTATAGGAAGGCTCTTAAGCTCACTTGTTTGGTTGAAGACCGTCAGTAGTGACGTTTTAGTTTAATCCGCGTACATTATCATAATTTGAAGTTATGCTCATTCTAAAATTGATTGGTTAATCACATAGCTCTGACCTTGACCGCGATCTCCGGCAGGTAGTGCGGGTTGCTGAGCCTGGTGGTGATGTAGAAGCGGAAGTCGTGGTTGTACTCCAGGATGTTGTCGCCCAGCTTCAGGCAGTCGATGCCGCCGGACCTGCAACAAACAACCACTCGCTTCTAGGTCACGGACTAATGGAGACGGCCGATATTCAGAAACAATTTGCGAAAGCCATCATCAATTTTGATAGAATTAAGCTATGAATCTTGCCAGTCGTAAGGCGGCGGGAGACTAACATGAATATTCGCTCGTTGTGAGCGCGGTGCAAGTTGAAATTCCACGTATTAGTACGTGGAATCGAATCCACAATTAAACCACTGGTCTCTCTGCCCTGTCTACCTGCCTGTAGCCTGCCCGCCTGTAGCCTGCCCGCCTGTAGCCTGCCCGCTTGTAGCCTGCCTGCCTGTAGCCTGCCTGCCTGTAGCCTGCCCGCTTGTAGCCTGCCTGCCTGTAGCCTGCCTGACCTGAACACGTTCCTGAGCAGCATGGGCTCGAGTACGGCGTCCAGCTGCTCTCGCACGTTCTCCAGTATGGCGGGCAGCCCGAGCTGCCTGCCTGTAGCCTGCCCGCCTGTAGCCTGCCTGACCTGAACACGTTCCTCAGCAGCACGGGCTCGAGCACGGCATCCAGCTGCTCGCGTACGTTCTCCAGTATGACGGGCAGCCCGAGTTGCCTGTCTGTAGCCTGCCCGCCTGTAGCCTGCCTGACCTGAACACGTTCCTGAGCAGCACGGGCTCGAGCACGGCGTCCAGCTGCTCGCGCACGTTCTCCAGTATGACGGGCAGCCCGAGCTGCACGGCGCTCTCCAGCACGCGCACGTAGTTCGGGTCGGACAGCTTGATCACCTTCAGCTGGTTGTCGCGCTCCATGTTCTTCACCCACTTGTTGGCTTGCTCTGGGTAAAAGATAGCACGTCTAGTGTTACATACAGATACTCCATTAGGAAAACGTTTCCATTACGATTTTATTTGCTTAAACATGCACACCAAGGCATGCAACTTCACCATAACATTTATCCCTAATTTATTGATTTTATTTATAAACTCGCGCCTGATTCCCGTAGGGGTAGGTAAAGATGATGGACTTCCATCTGCCGCGATCCTGGCACACAACCCTTGCCTCCTCCACATTCATCAATCTCTTCATGCATGCTCGTCGGTATGTAGTAGACTATACCCTACCTACAGTTTTCGGATTTATTACCTTTACTAGTACTATAAGACCTAGCTTCTTGCCAAATTTCATGATTCTATGTCAACGGGAAGTACCCTATAGGTTTTGGTTTTCTTGCATTTTCATACAAATATGCGAGCAAATGCGACATAAACAGCGATATCTTTTGATTGCGTTGACGTAGAAGGTTGATTTTTTTCACGGCTGCATGAGGTTGCAGACCTGAGTATTTGATATTAATTTAAACTTGATCTGTCCACGCGTTTCTGAGATATAGGTCTTGACAGACGGACAACAAAGTGATCTTATAAGGGTTCCTTTTTTCCTCTTGAGATTCGGAACCTTAAAAACGACGATAGACTTCTTAAGCATTGAATTTTAGCAGTTAGTCGGCTGGAGCTTTGAACATCCACGGGCTTTTACCCCCTTATTATGTGTTCACAAAATTAGCCAACTTGAAAACTTTCCCCCTAACATGTCCTCAGCAATTCTAGTTGCCCAAAATTTCCCCACCAGCTTTCCTCCCCAAAATTGCGAGTAAACCCCTCAATCTGGCAACCCTGCGGCTGCAACCCTCCATTGCTCACCTTGCGGGTCGATCATGAGCGGCCACCTGCGCGCGCGCTGCACTATGATGCCGTTCTCGATGGAGAACGCGTCGACGGGCAGGCCGGCGATGTTCCACGCGCGGATCACCACCGGCTCGCCCAGGGTGACCACCAGCGAGAACGACTCCGAGCAGGGGATATCTGGCGAGTTGGGAGTCAGTTACTAATAATGGCAGGGTAGTCATTACACATGGGTGCAAGGGGAGCGGTGACACCCAGACGCAGAGTCCTTATAGAAGCCGCAATCCGACCGCCATGAATCTCGATACGTACGGTGGAACACAGATAAAGGTGTACAGGAGAGTTTTTACTGAATTCTTTCACTGTTTGATAGATAAAAGTAAAAACTATGTAACTGTAAAAGATTTATTAAATTCGATCCAGTAGTTTTTGAGAAAATCTCAACCTTATTGAGGTTGTTTACTTATCTCTATCTTTGACTGTACAGGTAACACATAAAAGTAGTTCTGGATGAAATTTCAACTTCATTTTGGTCGCCTTCATCCGAGAGCCCGTCTACATGTTGTCGGTTTTATGACAGCTGTGACCAGCCCACTGCCACTTCAGTTTACTGATTCTATGAGCAATGTCAACCACTTTTGTTATCTTTTGGATATAAACCCATTTCTTATTCTACCCACCAGATCATATGCGCAATGTCAACTAATTTTGTTATCTGGTGGATAAACGCATTTATTATTATATCGCCAAGCACAGCTCTCACTGAGTGAGTTTGAACTTGAGGGTCAGCCCCACCATCAGTGTCCACCTTTCGGCTCCATAGGTCATTACTGGCAGGACGCAAGAAAGATATATTATCGCCAATTAAAGTGTTAATATGCTACACATGGTGTAAACTGTACGTAGTACTGTCCAGTAGACTCACTGAGCTCCAGCGTGCGTGCGTTCCACATCTGCAGTATCTCGCGGCGGTAGTTGACTGTGTAGGGGCCCAGGTACGCGATGGAGCCGGCTGACAGCAGCACGTCGCCTGCACACATATATAGTGCACGTCAGCAGGATAATATGATTAATTATTCATTAAACATAGTATACTGTAAAGGAATACCAAAAAATGTATTTATTTATTTATTTTATTCATGGACTCGTCAGTTCGTCATTTGCCAATGGCATGTTACAGAATATGCAAAATATCATGTCGCCTTCTCTTAGCGTCATCGCCGTAGCGTCATCACTCTGGACGAAGCAGCTCGACAGTCACGTTCACTCCCGAGCTCGTTGGGGCTTCCCGCCGCCCAGCCCGCCTATCAGCTGCTCGGCGGCCCCAGCTCGCGTGCCGAGCTGCGTGGTCTCCTGTACTCACCGATGATGTTGGACAGCAGCTCGAGCAGCTGCTGCGCCAGCTCGGTCCAGCGCGCCTTCTCGCCGCCCAGCCCGCCTATCAGCTGCTCGGCGGCCCCAGCTCGCGTGCCGAGCTACGTGGTCTCCTGCACTCACCGATGATGTTGGACAGCAGCTCGAGCAGCTGCTGCGCCAGCTCGGTCCAGCGCGCCTTCTCGCCGCCCAGCCCGCCTATCAGCTGCTCGGCGCGAGTCAGCTTGGTGGAGCACAAAGCGATCTCGTCCTCGAGACCTTTCTTCTTGCGAGTCATCTCGGCGAACTCGTCGTTTAGCGTCTGGATGTTAAATGTAGGTATCAAGACGTCACACTCATAGCTAGTGTTTCTATACAGTGTGATCCTTCATAAAGTGCCGCAGTAGCCTAAACCTATAATAACATAATTCATACTTAGTTACTACTGTTTTACACATCCTATTATTTTAATCAAAAAGTGTCGTCTCTCTCTTGTATTGCTGTGCCTAGACAAGGTCCATAAAGAACATTGTAACATTCTTAATGTTAATTATATGAACATCTGTATTATAACTTATGGAATGCAATAAATAATTGAGTATTGAGTATAAACATATTTAACATCCATGTTGCACATCAAAAAAGTTCTTAAACGCCTTTATCGAACTGTCAACTTACTTGGCTGGTTCAATGACCCGAAGTGGATTTGGCCGATCGACTTCGGAATTCAATTGGAAAAGACGCCAGTTATGTGGGATTAATTTCAATTTGATCCGTCCACGCGTTTCTGAGATATAGGTCTAGACAGACAGACGGACAACAAAGTCATTCTATAAGGGTTCTTTTTTTCCTCTTGGGGTTGGGAACCCTAAAAACAAACAGTGCTTAGAGAGCTGTCTGACAAACGGCATCTTATGTCAGTTGCATACGTATGTTGCGTGATACGTCCCTGACTACCGCCGTTCAATCTCGCCCGTGATCTCGTCATTTTATGCTACGAGAAAAAACTCGTAAAATGAGGTCTCGTAAATGAGATCCCGATCTCGCGGGATCAAGGTTGCATTCCATAGTGTGTGTGTGTGAGAGAGTGACCTGTCAAATTACCATATTAATTAATATTGTAATTGTGTGGCTACACATGTTTTGCGACATATAAGAACCTAACTAAATTTAAAAATAATATAAATTTAATCTCACGCAAACTGCCCTAGAAGTTTGATAGGTAAATAAACGGATGAGCCAACCTGTAGCTTGTCTAGTACGCCTTGCAGTTGCGCCCGCTTGGCGTTGAGCGTGGTCATCTGGGCCTGCAGCTCCGCCTCGGATTCGGCCAGAGCAGCCTTCTTGGGCGCCACCACCTGATAGAAACAGATGGTGAAAGGTATGTTGCCAAAGCGACAGGTGCTGAACAGTGAGAAAAGTAAATTATAAATGACATTGCCACATTTCAATGGAGCTTTGCCCCACCTAGAAAACTACGTGAACATTTAAGCTGTACCTATCATTTTGTTGGACTTATTACAGGTTTCATATTGCATAATCATAATCAGTATCATTTTCTACTACTCTCGCAATTCCTACAGAAGAATAACAAAAACAATGAATAAATCGCTTCGATTTCTTACTATATTCTGAATTCTTAATTAAGCTGTTTTTTTCGACTCGCTTGATGTACAAAACTTTATTTTAAACCAATAATTTTAATAAAAACCGGAGATATTTTTTACATTTATTCGTTATCTTGTACATCATGCGGTTGATGGTGGGGCAGAATCTGGCATTGTCATTTATAATTGATCCGGATTTTTTTCTCGTGTGGTTTAGTGCCCAAACCTAGGCCCGTAATAATAGTTATTAAGTGAATTAAGTAGCAATGTGTGTGACCTTAATGACGCGGTCGTACACGTCCATTGCGCGCACCCACTTGCAGAGCCCCTCGCACGCGGACGACACCTTCGCGATCACCACGGGGTCGAACTCGCGGTCAGGGATGTACCTGTAGAACAACACACCACATGCATACAGTTACATTACAATTTCAAGCTTCGAAACATCCGGTTTATTCTTCTTCCGAAAAATTCTCAGGTCGCTCTGTTTCTCAACTCCTCGTGAGTTGGGCGTCGCTGATCAAATATACTCCCCCCCCCCCCCCCCCCCCCCCCCCAACCGACTGCATCATTACTTTGTAAAGCCGACAGGCGACGCGTAGCACACTTAATTTTGTAATTTGTGGAATTTTGCAAGATTTTCTTTTGCATTATTATCGTGTATATTATCACCCCTGAGTCGCGCATCGTTGATCAAAACCACAGCTGCGTGTCTACATCATGTATATATAAATACATAGTAACGGTCCTGTATGGTTATATGTAGAACAACACACCAGATTCATACATTGTTGTTTCAATTTCATTTGGAAACATTCAGTACTTTCTTCGAAACGAGCGCGGGCTCACTCTTATAACTGTTCTGTATTTTTTTACAGAACAATTGTTTTATTTATTTTATTAATGGACTCGACAGTTCGTCATTTGCCAATGTCATGTTACAGAAAATTCAATGTATAATAGTCTTCTATCTTCCTCCAGGGGAGGACCGTAGCGTCGTCACCCTGGGTAGCCGCGTCTTCTTGTCTTCATCCACAGGAGACGCCGTAGCGTCAATCACTGTGGACGAAGCAGCTCGACAGTCACGTTCACTCCCGAGCTCGTAGTGGGAATCTTGACCATGGCGCCAAACTTCAGATCCTGCTTCAATTCTCCAATAACTTCACCATACTGTCATTCGCGAACATTTTCTGATTAATTTAACGTGATATTAAACACAAAACACCCACTGTAGACATTAAACTGATAATTATTATATAATTTCGCAACCGTCGTTTCCCGCCATTTTCAAGAGAACCCAGAACAATTGTAATTGCAAGTATCTTATTTTGTAATATAAATCGACTAACATTTTAGCAGGGCCGTCTTTAACCTATAAGAGGCCCTGGGCCCATTAGGATGATGGGGCCCTTGTGACCTTGACAGAGCACTATATTGTTAGGATATACAAATAAAAACTAAGACGACACAATAAATGAATCATCATCATCGTCAGCCTCTTAAATGTCCCCACTGTTGTGGCACAGGCCTCCCGTTGCACAAGGAGGTATGGGCCATGATCCACCGAGCGGGCCCAATGCTGATTGATGGATTTCACGCGCCTTCGGAAACTTTTAAATTTCCTCAGACATGCAGGTTTCCTCACGATGTTTTCCTTCACCGTCAGAGCAGTCGGTAAATGTACGTAAGTTTTCGAGACCGACTCGACGATGGGGAAATTTGTTTTTGTCACAAGACAAATACAGGGGAATTCCCGAATCCCGATCGGTTTTCGTTTGGTGATATAGTAGGACCTAGGGGGCCCCGCTATCGATCGCGGGGCCCTGGGCACGTGCCCAGAGTGCCCAATGGGAAAGAAGGGCCTTTTTAGGCTTTTATGTGATTAATGCATAGTTAGTTATTTTCACATTATTAGATCGGATCACTTTATTTTCGCAATGATGAACAGGTTCAATAATTCAGTTCCTTTAGTGTTGCATCACAACAGGTAATTAAACGATCATATTTATTAGAACATGATGAAAAATTTCTTGCAGTGGACAGGACTTGAACCTGCGACCTTGTCATTCTGTGACACGCTCTTCCTTACCAACTGAGCCCCCACAGGCCACACCACGCCCACCGAAAATCTTAATCGTATTATAGATATTTAAAGGGTATGTTACGCAACTCCATCTATCGGACAATAGTAGTATTATTCCGACAACCTCAACCATGTCTAACATTCGGTTAGAAACATGATTTAACGATGACGCGCTCCTATTTTTAGTCAGAATTTGTATTACGCATTATCCATGCTCGGTGAACAAATTAGAACATGATGAAAAAATTCTTGCCGTCAATTTGTTCACCGAGCATCACTGATCTCCTATAAACAACTAGATACACAAAGGTCTTACTAAAACAATTTAAAAAAACGTCCAAATAAGGGTCCATTGTTAACGTCCAAATAATGTCCAATAAAGCAAATGATTCATTCCATTCATCCGTTTGGACCTTCTTTGCGCTCGGACATTTTTAGAAGGCAGACTGTGTATCTAGTTGTTTATAGGAGATCAATGCCGAGCATGGATAATGCGTAATACAAATTCTGACAACCATTGATGGTTCTCTTGAAAATGGCGGGAAACGACGGTTGCGAAATTATTTGATAATTTTCCTTTTAACGTCTACAGGGACTATTTTGTGTTTAATATCACGTTAAATTAATCAGAAAATGTTCGCGAATGACAGTACGGTGAAGTTATTGGATTATTTATGCAAGATCTGAAGTTTCAAGCTTATATCAAGAGTTCCCGCTACAAGTGAAGGTGACTGTCGAGCTGCTTCGTCCAGAGTGATGACGCTACGGCGTCTCCTCTGGATGAAGACATGAAGACGCGGCTACCCAGTGTGAAGACGCTACTGCGACTCCCCTGGAGGAAGATAGAAGACTGTTGAATATATTGAATTTTCTGTAACATGACATTGGCAAATGACGAACAGTCGAATCCATTAATAAATAAATAAGACATTTGATTTGAGCTACGGTATAGGTAGTTGTATCGGCGTAGGTGGAGAGACGATGTCGTTAGATACAGGGATGGGTGGCTGGAAGAGGCTCAGGACAGGGATGGATGGAAGAGGATGGGGGAGACCTTTGCCCAGCAGTGGGACAATATATAGGTTTACAAAAAAATAAATAGGTAGTTGTATTCGGCCCGTTTAGTATGTTGTGTCGCGGGCCTGGTAGTGGATATAGGTAACTTTAGTGCTGTAGTAACCTGTCGCGTATCTTCTTCATGGTGGCCTGCGGTATGTTGTCCTTGTCGTAGTTCTTGAGGCCCTCGAGGAACTTCATGTCGCCAAGCATCTTCTGCGAAGGGCCCCAGAAGTCGTCGAACGGACGACCTGAGGAGACAACAGACAATGTGAAATACGCGCTGTAAGTACTTATACTCATTCATTCGCCTTTGAGTGAACATGAAGCAGGAACCCCAAATGGAGTTAGCTATATTTACGACAGGCTCTTGCATGACAATTTTTAGTGTCTGCCGCTCATTTGTTTTTCCATTGTTTGAACTTTAAATAGAAGTCAAACAATCTATACATATAATAAGACTGTAAAAAAGTTGTGTCTGTACATTGGATATTTTTTGAAAAGAATAATTGTAACGTGTTTTAGGATCGATACTGATGCCGAAACACTAATTTTTAGAATTTTTGTCTGTTTGTCTGTGACTTTGTGCAAGTATCCTGAATCCTGTAATAAGTCCCCAACAAAATGATACAGCAAAATGGTACAGCTTAAATGGTCACGTAGTTTTGTAGGTGGGGCAAAGCTCCATTGAAATGTGGCAATGTCTTTTCTCAACTAATTTCGATTTTGATTTCACAGTTGATCATGAATTTTTGTCTAAACATTTAATTTAATTTTCGATGCTCGTCAAATACCCTGAATAATCTCCACCCTTACCATTTCCATCCACCTTCCTATCACCCTTGATCCCCTTCATGACGCACACGGCCTCCATGACCAGCTTCACGCCAGACGGCGGGTTCTTCATACTCTTCACGAGGGTGATGTCTGCGGGTTTGAGGGTGTTGAGGGCGTCCAAAGCGGCTTCCAGCGCTGGTACTGCCTCAGCCAGGTCTGACTCGCAGTCGTCCTTGATGGCCTGGGCTGCGGCAGCTGCTTCGTTCGCCAGGGCCTCGTCTGCGCCGACGATCTGACGAATAAATCAAATAACTAGCCGACTTTTTTACTATTATTAAATAAAGTGCCAAAATATGACTTTATTCACATTACGATCTAGCCTAAATACAATAAGACTAATAAGTAATTTGATTTTGACCTAAATTTCTATAAATTGGTACTTACTTATATCTAAGAGTTAGTAAATTATTAAAAAATATATAAAAATCAACTGCATCATTACTTTGATTATATTTGTATAGCCTATGTCACTCCTACAATCAATACGAATCTAACGACACCTCATGTGTTAAAATCGATCGAGCCGTTTAGACTGCAGGACACGCGAAAGACATACATACTCACGGCTCTCCTACATGATATCGAAACACTTTTTATCGAATGTTGTTTCGTCGATGACGGTTACTCGATCGTTCGATTGTGCGAAGCGTTCATTCAGCGAATTTTGTTTCACCGATGGTTCGTTTCATCGAAAAAATTTTACTCGATACCTCAGTTGATCGATGAATCTATTAACCTAAGTTTCTATATATCGAAGACCCATTTCATCGAAATTCTTTTAGTCGAAAAAATGTATTCGCGTGTATTCACTACACTCGGAGCCGGTCGAAATTTCATAATCTGATTCCGTCAGGATTTAGTACATAACATGTACTTTTTTGTATTCGAAATCCAGATTTTTGTACTATTTGTGATTGTTTATGATGTACTTAATAAAATGCTTTTTCTTTCTTATGTAGGAGACCCGGTATTGCACACTTAATACTAATTTGACTTGTTCAAGATGGAATTCTTACATATCCTGTTGAGACTACGAATAAACGCTTTTATATTATTATAATAAAGTCATCTTCAAAACGGATGAACTTTCGGTAAATTAAAGTTTCGATGAAACGTAGTATCGAGTAAACAAACTTCGGCAGACCAATCAATCGGAGAATCAAGCTTTCGATATAACAGTTTTCGATGAAACGTAGTATCGAGTAAACAAACTTCGGCAGACCAATCAATCGGAGAATCAAGCTTTCGATATAACAGTTTTCGATGAAACGTAGTATCGAGTAAACAAACTTCGGCAGACCAATCAATCGGAGAATCAAGCTTTCGATATAACAGTTTTCGATGAAACGTAGTATCGAGTAAACAAACTTCGGCAGACCAATCAATCGGAGAATCAAGCTTTCGATATAACAGTTTTCGATGAAACGTAGTATCGAGTAAACAAACTTCGGCAGACCAATCAATCGGAGAATCAAGCTTTCGATATAACAGTTTTCGATGAAACGTAGTATCGAGTAAACAAACTTCGGCAGACTAATCATTCGAAGTATCAAGCCTTCGAGCGACAATATTTTCGATAAATCGTCATCGACGAAACAACATTCGATAAAAAGTATTTCGATATTATGTAGGAGACCCCATACTCACATACATAAGCTCAAAAAACATAACCTTCTTGCGCAGTCGGGTAAAAAGCGTTTTACTGTCCAATCTCATAAACATTCAAATTATTATTTTATATACTTAATATTATAACATGATGAAAAAATTCTTGCAGTGGGCAGGACTTGAACCTGCGACCTTGTTATTCCGTGAAACGCTCTTACCAACTGAGCCACCACAGGCCACGCCGCGCCCATCGAAATTCTTCATCGTATTATACATACTTAAAGGGTATGTTACCCAATTCCAATAGGAGCGCGTCATCGTTAAATCATGTTTCTAGCCGAATGTAAGACATGGTTGTCGGAATACTACTACTATTGTCCGATAGATGGAGTTGCGTAACATACCCTTTAAGCATGTATAATACGATAAAGAATTTCGGTGGTAGTGGCGTGGCCTGCGGGGGCTCAGATGGTAAGAGCGTGTCACGGAATGACAAGGTCGCAGGTTCAAGTCCTGCCCACGGCAAGAATTTTTTCATCATGTTCTAATTTGTTCATTGAGCATGGATAATGCGTAATACAAATTTTATCAATTATATATGCATTAAAATGTTTTGTTTTCATTTTTGACATATGGGGGTGAGCTGCCCACCCTTGGCGACGCCCTTGCTGGTGAGCCTAGTGCTATTTTCCCTTATGAACCATACTATACTCTGTTTAGTTTAACGAGCTAGCACTGAGAAATTGCAGTCGCACGTGATTGCTCGGACATAAACCACTAAAGCTGCATTCACGATGTGAAGAGAATCAGTGGTCTCTCATTTATGTGCGGTATTTATTTTATAATTTTTTTTTGTAAACCTATAAATTGTCCCACTGCTGGACAAAGGTCTCCCCCCTCCTCTTCCATCCATCCCTGTCCTGAGCCTCTTCCAGCCCTGTATCTAACGACATCGTCTCTCCCCCTACGCCGCGGTCTGCCCCGACGCCGGCGACCGTCCGATGGCACCCATTCTGTGCCAGTCCGGGCCCATCGGTCTGGCTGCATGCGGCACACGGGGCCCGCACAGTTACACTTTAATGTATTTTATAATTAGAAGAGCTAATTTATTTATTTACAGGTCGTTATACAGCATGTTACATTTCGTGAATTCAATTCGTGAGATCTACTTTGGACAGTCGAACTTGCTGTTTAGCTGAGAATGTAGTAATTTCAGGTCCGCAACAGTTCGCCCGTCCCGCAACGACATCATCCCATGCAGCTCAAGGCCCTCTCCGCAATTTAAGAATTAGCCCCCATACCTCCTTCTGTTTCTCGACGACGACTGTATCCTGTTCGATCTTGATCATGAGCTTCTCCGTCTTGTCTGAGGTCTCCACGAGCAGCGGCTGCAGGTCCAGCAGGTTCTGTTGCATCACCGCCACCTGGCCGGCCGCGAAGTCCAGCTGCTCGAGGCCTGTCTCGTAGCTACGCGGGATCAGAGGGGGGATTATTGAGGATCACTGAATAACACTTCAATTAAATTCACATGCACACACACATCCTCTCTCTCACACACACTCTCATCCAACTTTCTTTTGGTTTTTATGAATAACTATTTTAAAAAAATGCTTCTGCACCTTATTATTTACAAGTGTACATTATTTCTGTTATTCATAAACCTAGTTAAACCTCAACTCCCTTAAATCGTGTTGCTATTCCTTTCACACTTCGTTATAAAGGGTTAAGATGAGAACGGGATAGAGGGCCTAAATGGTGGCGTAACTTTAAATCACGTTTATGAATACGCGCCTATGTCTGTAAGACCATCCCACACAGACCACTTACCCCATAGACCTGTAACAGGAGGGCGCTTCGCGACACGTATAACCTAGAGGTATTATCGACATGGATGCATCTCTTTAATACAACACCCCTGTCCCCCGCTTCGTCTCTATGCGCTCATCGTTGACATAATTTTTATGCGTTCATGTGCGGGCAGACACGGGCGCCCTCCTGTTGGAGTATAGGGTCTGTGCCTCCCCCTTACAGACGCGAGAGAGTGTGTGTGTGTGTGTGAGAGAGAAAGAGATAGATTTCCTTGCTTATCTGCCATCAGTCAATTTGGACTCACATGTGCTGAATGTCAGGTAGAGAGAATTTCTACGCGCGTATATGTTGCAAGTCATACCGTATCCTGGACTTGGTGATTTGGTCGACCTTCATGGCGAACAGGCTCTGGAACGCCTTGATGAGCTCGAGGTAGCTCGTGGGCGTCACATACACCTTCCTCTTCTGCTCGGAGAAGAATCTGTGTCGAATTTTTTTGGTTATCCTTTACTGTCCCGCTGCTGGGCAAAAGCCTTCCCTGGGTTGCCCAGAACGGGCACAGACGCCGCGGCAGACCTCGGAAGAGGTGGATAGACGACCAGGACCGGTTCTGATATGGTGAAGTTGCAAGAAGTCCAACAGCCGATTCGCTAGCCGGTTTTTATTTCAGATTACGGTCATTATTCAGATCATAAATAACATTCTTTAACTAAGTCTAGGGATTTTGTGTTCAGTTCTCGGCCATTTGCAGCCTCTCTGCCAGCCATCTTGCAAATCCATCTGGTCAGGGGGCGTCCCACGCTATGTTTACCCGTTCGTGGCCTCCATTCGAGAACTCGTCTACCCCATCGGTTATCGGTTCTACGACAGATGTGACCAGTCCACTGACACTTCAGTTTACTGATTCTATAAGCAATGTCAACCACTTTTGTCTTCTGGCGGATATACTCGTTTCTTATTATATCTAACAGAGAAATGCCAAGCATAGCTCTTTCCATAGCTCGCTGAGCGACTTTGAACTTGTGGGCCAGTCTCAGCGTCAATGTCCATGTATTTACGTACGCCCGAACGTAAATACCTCGACCCCTTTTCGTCTATATTTCGTATTCTATAACCTGGTCGAGGCTAGTAGGAGTAGAAATAATATGATTGTATGAAGTGCAACGCACCTGTCGCTGAGCGTGACGACGCTGGTATGGAACAGCTGGCACAGGTCCACGCACGCGGCGCACAGCTCCGCGTCCACGCTGGGCAAGCGCGATATGAACATCGACGCCACGCGCTCAAGAGCCTCCGACGGCCACGCGGTGAACCTGCAAGGAACAGCAGTCTTGAGGTTGCCGAGCTGTGGTTGGGACTTCGGTTAGGAGAAGATCTCATAGGACACCTTATTCTTCAAAGTCAAATATCTTTATTGCAAGTAAGAACGTTGTGTACATCTTACCATTTTTTTGAATTTACATGTACACCACTTTGCAAGGAAAATGTGCCAACGCTGAAGAGAAAAAGTGCACAAAAAAATATCAGCAGCACATCTTTTAAAATAATAACAATTTAATTACTTAATAACTAGGTAAATGCATAACTATTCCTATTGTTAGCAATCTACACTTGATCCATCATGCGAAACCGGCGACATACACCATGATATGATGATGTTTCTTAACGTTTCTCTTCTCATCGAAGGTTGGACAACATTATGGCAAATTTCACCCTCTGTCCGGCTGCCCGGAACAAGGAGCCGATGCTGCAGCTGAACCAATCACGCAAATTCTTTAGCCAAGAGTGTCTCCTGCCAACGCTCCTCTTCCCGCAGATCTTGCCCTGGATTATTAACTGCAGCAGGTTATATCGGGGGTTCCGCATAATGTGACCGAAATATTGAAGCTTTGGAATGCCCTAAAAATGAGAAAGTAGACATCGTGCTGAAACTTGCAAAGAAACGTTCGGTCGGCGTGCGAAGTCGCGTAAGTTATTCGTTCACAAGTCAAAACGGTGAGACGGAACACCGAGGGGTTTATGCCGGTACAAGTCCGGAATAACCTCTTCGCCTCCTCGTTAAAAATAGGCAAGGGAGAAACAATGAATATAATAATTAGCGAGGAGATGCGTAGGTGACAACTATTCAGATAAAGTGTAGGAGGTGGAGTGGCATCTTGGGAATGGGTAAGTAATTGTCCTGCACTGACCAGTCTATGGTGCAGCAGTTGATGAGTGAGGGGAACATGCGAAGGCGGTTGCGGAACGCGTCCCCGATGGGCGAGAGCGCGAGCACAACGCGCAGGTTGGCCTTCACGCGCTCCACGTAGAAACCGAACATGGCCAGCGGCGTGGTCTCCATCTTACGACCCTGCGAACAAACGGTTATCATACTCACACAGAAATTCACTCCCATCGTCCGTAGAGGTAAATCACGAGTCACACGGGGCCTTCGCCTCGGTAACCTTAAGCAAAGGAATCTCTGCGCCTGTCGGATCGACGCTCGTCTGATCATACCACGTTATACAGCAGTTAGTAGTATTACTTTTAATATTGCCGATATAATCAAAGTCAAAGTCAAATTTCTTTATTGCAAGTAAGCACGTTGTGTACATTTTTGCACGTCAAAATATTTTTGAATTTACATTTACACCACTTTGCAAGGAAAAGGTGCCAACGCTGAGGAGAAAAAGTGGCAAAAAACTCTCAGCAGCACATCTTTTAAAATAATATAATAATAGTAATGTCACGTAATAATCTCACGCCGCCGCCTTCCATTAGGAGTATACAGATTATATTGTATATTTTGGGAAATTAACAAAGATAGTCTGATTTTTAATTTTTTCTCATAAGACATCACACTCATGGCAATAACTAGTATTCCCTGTGCTATAAATTCAAAGACATGCCAGAAACAATCACAAATTACACCCAGACTCGGGATACCTTAGGTGCAAGTATAGGTTAAAGCATTCGATTGCGTCGACCATGTTACCTGGCTTCTAAAATTAAAACAATATGGCGTAAATAATGTTAAGTCAATCGATTTAATGCAGTCCTACGTAGAAAAGAAAGTGCAAAAAGTACAGGTAAGTGGAGAACAGTCCTCAGGATCACTGGTAAAGGTGGGAGTTCCTCAAGGGTTAACTATGGGTCCCTTTCTGTTTCTAGTTTATATAAATGACATACCTTATCTTCCTATCTTGTATTGGGTTTGTACTACCCAATGCACATACCTCTTACCCAAATTTGCACAAATTTGCAAGCGAAATATTATGTCAACAACCAGCGCATAGATACGAAGCGGGGGACAGGGGTGCACTCATTAAAGAGATGCGTCCATGTCGATAATATATCTAGGCAACAAGTGTCACGAAGCAATGTTGCGCTCATGTGCGGATGGGCCCTCTTGTTACAGGTCTATGGGGTAAGAGGTCTATGACCCAAGGGTATCGCCAGCCTATGGGCCGGGTCCCCGGGCAGGGCGAGGGGGAGGGGGAGGCAACTTGATATAAATGGAGGACAGGGAAATATACTTATACTTCAATACTTCATTTATTCAACCTTAGGAGCTCTAGGGAACACTTGGTTATGTCATAAATAATGTAATAATTTACAATAATATAAGGTACATAATACAAACTAGGTTACGGCTGGATGCACGAACAGAGAAACAGGGCAAAGAACCGACCCATGGGATATAACAAAATGATCTACTTGCGGCTGTAAAGAGGCCTTGTAAATGTTTTACAATTAAGAGTAAGTTTTTAATAGTTTCACAATGTATGTAATATTAAATCAGTTAATTAAAACACAACCTTTGGAATTTTTTAAGCTTTAAGGCGACACCCATCTGTACTACCGACTGAGCTAGACTTAAAAATGAAGTGTGTTTCCTTACCGCCTCCCTGACTGCCGTCTGCATCTTGTCCAGTATCTCGACCTTCTCGTCCATGCCGTACAGGTTGGGCAGGTCGCCCGTGTTCAGCAGCATGTTGATGTCCTCCACCATGCCCTCGTACATTATCTGACAGACAATCAGTTAGTACACATTACTTTTTTTATATATTATTTGTTAGGAAAACTTACAGCGCTTTTAACCGACTTCATTATACAACGTTGCCCATAGGCAATAATTATTAATAATTTTAATTTAAACCAAGCCATTAAAAAGTTTTATTTATTTTATTTTACATGTTCGGAATTCTAACAGCTCTACAGTATGATTAAAATTATATTACAAACATATTTTCAACGCAGCCAATAACGGGTATCGCAAAAAAAAAACTTTTCGCCTATGAACAAAATGGCAGCAACTGAGAGCTTTATTTTCTTTCAAATAGTCGTTCAAGTAACTCATTATCTGGTCAAAATTAGGGATGCTAGTTTGCAACGCTTACTAAGGAATAATTATAATCATATGTCAGTACCCGTGCCTTTTAGGACAAATGCTCACATGAGTTAACACCTTGCAAATTACTTCACCAACCCACCAAAATTTTTTGTTGTTCCATGTACCGAACACTGTATAATAAGAAATGACAATGCCAGATTCTGCATTTCACCATCAACCGCAAGTTGTACAAGATAACGAATAAATGTAAAAAATATCTCCGTTTTTTATTAAAATTATTGGTTTAAAATAAAGTTGTGTACAAGTTGCGATTAGAAAAAAACAGCTTTATTAAGAATTCAGAAAATAGTAAGCGATATATTTTTGTTATTCTTCTATAGGAGTTGCGAGAGTAGTAGAAAATGATACTGATTATGATTATGCAATATGAAACCTGTAATAAGTCCCCAACAAAATGATAGGTAAATGGTCACGTAGTTTTGTAGGTGGGGCAAAGCTCCATTGAAATGTGGCAATGTCTTTTAGAACCCGTTGGAAAATAGGTACGAAAACCACAATTTTTAGCCTTAACCTTATAATCTCTCCCTGACCTGATTGTCCGCGAACAGGAAGACGAGTGGTTTCCCGATGATGCCGGCCTTCATGAGCAGCTTGCGGATGTCGTCGCGCCACTCGCTCTGCCCGTACACGCGCGAGATCTCGATCTGGACATAGGGACTATAGGTATAATGCGTACACGAAAATAATAAGTAACATCGCCTGAGGTGCATGGTAATAAAACACATTTCTGAAAATATTTACTTCAGCCCCCTTACCTTTAACTCTTATAGCAGTATTACTTTCATAATACTTTGTTACTTCGTACAATGACGACCTTAAAGTAAGCTTATTAAGGTCGACATTGTACGAAGTAACAAAGTATTATGAAAGTAATACTGCTATAAGAGTTAAAGGTAAGGGGGCTGATCATGTTAATTTATCTGGAAAATTATTATCCATGCTCGGTGAATAAATTATAACATGATGAAAAAATCGGAATACTACTACTATTGTCCGATAGATGGAATTGCGTAACGTACCCTTTAAGTATGTATAAATCGATAAAGATTTTCGGTGGGCGTGGCGTGGCCTGTGGTGGCTCAGTTGGTAAGAGCGTGTCACGGAATGACAAGGTCGCAGGTTCAAGTCCTGCCCACGGCTATCATTTAATTTACTTGAGCTGATACTCAGTTTGGCCGGGCGCGCTGTACCGCGCTTTAGGTAGCTGCGCGGCGAGACGCGAAGCGAGCTGCTTCAATCTGTCATTTCGTAGTCGCTCTCTCTCCCTCTGTCGTTTCGTAATCACTAACTCGCCTCCGTCACCCCGTACGACTGTCGCCACCCATGACGTGGTACAGCGGTTAGCCGTTACATTAGTTTTTTTTCAATCCTAGGTGTATAATGACATCACATAGTGTTACCTGCACGACGTTCATTTCCAGAATGCTGGCGGCCAGTTTGACGGCGCTGCTCCGCCCACTGCCGCCGACACCAACCAGCAACAAGTTCCCTGAACAAAGAAACATCATCGGTCCAATTAAATGGCCCCGCCTGTTGGGACACAAGCCATCTTCGTAACATCGAGGAAGGTCGGGCCATAAACATAATCTTTCCGAAACTTCTTTAATAACCTGAATCGTACCACCACTAAATTGTACTGCTAGTATTATATTCTTTATGGAACAAGTCGTATTTTTCAAGGATTTTATCAAACTATGCAAGAAACTAGTTATACTGTGTCAGAAACTAGTTATACTGTGTCAGAAACTAGTTATACTGTGTCTGAAACTAGTTATACTGTGTCAGAAACTAGTTATACTGTGTCAGAAACTAGTTATACTGTGTCAGAAACTAGTTATACTGTGTCTGAAACTAGTTATACTGTGTCAGAAACTAGTTATACTGTGTCAGAAACTAGTTATACTGTGTCAGAAACTAGTTATACTGTGTTAGAAACTAGTCAAACTATACACGGAACTAATCAAACCATGCAAGAATCTATTCAAACTATGTCAGAAATAAGTCGAATTATGCAAGAAACTGGTCACCACAATACAAGTAACCAATTTTTTTATTTGTGTTGATCCTAAGCGGGCCTTGTCAGCTCCTCTGATCCAAATGGGAAAGGAACTAATTAAACTACGCCAGAAGCTAGTCAAACTGAAAGAAATTAGTCACACCATGCAAGAATCTGGTCAATTTAAAGAGTAAACTAGTCAAATTAATCTAGAAACTCGTCAATCCAAGCAATAATATAGTCAAACTAAGCAATAAACTAGTCAAACTAAGCAATAAACTAGTCAAACTAAGCAATAAACTAGTCAAACTAAGCAAGAAACCGTATCGCACCGTTATCCTGAAGCAGTACGCGCGTGGATCTCGAAATGTGGTCGAGCGCGTACCGAAACATCACTAGCGACATTGGCGACGACGACACCACGTTATACTCTTCAAGGTAGTACTCCATCTTCACCCCCATGTCATCTAGGTCCATCACCTGTCAAGCAACAAGACTTATCAGTTAAGCTTGGTCTCAATTCCTAAACACAGATTTCGCGGTTGTAAAAACTGTGAAATGCATGGCATTGCCAACTGTTGAGGAGCTAAGCTCGCTGGTAAATTAAAGATTGAAAAACTGATAAAAAAATGAATGTAAAAATGATAAAATATACAATCTGTAGGGGGGGGGGGGGGGACGCAACTGACAAACAACTAAAAAAGAACAATAGGTTTAAAAAATATTAAAAATAAACTAAAATAACCTATATGGCCAGTCGCTAACACTCAAAAAACCAAACCAAAACTTAATAATTTAATTGGTTTCAAAAACAAATAAAACTTAGGAAAATAAAATAACAAATGAAAATATTAAAGTAGGTAATCTTGGACCAAATGTTGAGGAGCTAAGCTCGCTGGTAAATTAAAGACTGAAAAACTGATAGAAAACTGAATATATTAATGTAAAATGATAAAATATACAATCTGTAGGGGGGCAGGGACGCAACTAACAAACAACTAAAAAAGAACAATAGGTTTAAATAATATTAAAAATAAACTAAAAGCACCTATATGGCCAGTCGCTAACACCGACCACAAGCTTTGCTGTAAATGGTAGGGGGCAAATATAAGTAAACTAAAATAGTATTTACCGTAATAAACATTTTGTAAAAAGCTTTTTTAATAAAATTTATTATATTGGAAGATATTATTTTTTCAAGATTGGCGGCGCTAGTTGGCTCATGGAAGGCACTTAATTTATTCTTAAAACGCAGACGTTATCATTTAAACATAACACAAGCTCGTACTACACAGACAGTTGTAAACTCGGTAGCTACGATCAGCGCCGCGGCGGCTATGTTTGGAACCCTCTTAGCCAGTCCAGTAAACCGCTGTTGCTAAAAGTTTGTTCTAGATGCGTTGTTGCTCGCCTAAAAAAACTAAAAAAATGACAATGCCAGCTTCAGCCCCACCATCAACCGCAAGTTGTACAAGATAACGAATAAATGTAAAAATATCTCCGTTTTTTATTAAAATTATTGGTTTAAAATAAAGTTTTGTTCAAGTTGCGATTCGAAAAAACAGCTTAATTAAGAATTCAGAAAATAGTAAGAAACCGAAGCGATTTATTCATTGTTTCTGTTATTCTTTTATATGAGTTGCGAGAGTAGTAGAAAATGATACTGATTATGATTATGCAATATGAAACCTGTAATAAGTCCCCAACAAAATGATAGGTACAGCTTAAATGGTCACGTAGTTTTGTAGGTGGGGCAAAGCTCCATTGAAATGTGGCAATGTCTTTTAAAATTTAAACTGTTTATATCAATGAAAAAAAAAGGTTACAAAATTATAGCACTTTCCGGGCTCTCAATCTCATTTGTAAGAGATTATATAAGAGAGATGCTTCACGATGGTGTATTGCAGTTGCCAACCAGCAGATCGGCTCTGATGCAGAGAACAGCCAAATACAATGCTGTTAGAATTTATAATAAGCTACCAGACACTATCAAGTCGCTCCCAGATAATAAATTCTTCAGAAAAACCAAAGACTTGCTGCTTGAGATTTGTCCTTACGACTTAAATGAGTTTTTGGAGGATAGCCGAGGTTGCGATTGACATTAATCCGAGTACTTACCTAGGTATATCTAATATGACTGTGTGAAGTTTTGACTTAATTTGTGTTGTAATAATATTGGCTTCAATAATGGTGATGAGCTTGACATTATAATTATCGACATTAATATCAAATTTATAATAATAATTTTGTTAAGTAAGTTTTATTTTGCTACACCCAAGATTGGGTAAAATTGTATCGGCACTTTATTGAATATATGTATAAAATCTCTGTATAATAACCTGCAATTGAAAGCAAATAAATGAAATGAAATGAGAGATTATATAACCTGGTCGTATATCTTGGGGTCGGCGTCCGGCTCCATGTAGTTGCCGAAGAATATGTTCGTGGCGTGCTTGTTGCCGCACTTCTCGCCGTCGGGCACGTAGCCCAGCTCGCCGAGCACGTGGTCCATATGCACGCGGAAGTGCCCGTACACAGCCTTGAACACCACGTCGAAGAGACGCAGTCTGCAAATAGCACAGACCACTTACCCCATAGACATGAAATCGGTACAAACTTGCAAGCGAAAAATTCAGTCAAGCGATAGGCGCTATTAGACGAAGCGGGGGGCAGGGGCGCCATATTAAACCCGTTTCGATATTTTATTTATTTTTATTTGATAGGAAAACTTACAGCTTTTATGTATGTAATATGGGTTATAAACTTAAGTTAAAAACTAAGCCATTTACAAGTTTTCGCCAATAATTTAAATATGTGTATTAGAGTGTTTACAACTATAGATATACCCTTATGCTTAAACAGAGTGTACTTAATCTTAAGGTTATGAAAATTACAACAATGCTTATATTAGTGAGTGCCATACATTAGGGAATATGACGATGAGTTCATACAGATATCTCAAGGTTACGCGTGTCGCGAAGCAATTTTGCGCTCATGTGCAGGCAGAAACGGGCGCCCTCCTGTTACAGGTCTATGGGGTAAGTGGTCTGTGGCAAATAGCAACAGCCGTTTAAAAAACAGCCCCTTCATGGGTGGCTTTTGAAAATGGCAGGAAACGACGGTTGCGAAATTATTTGATAATTTTCAGTTTAATGTCTACAGTGGGTGTTTTGTGTTTAATATCACGTTAAGTTAATCTGAAAATGTTCGCGAATGGTGAAGTTATTGTAGGATTCACGCAGGATCTGAAGTTTGGCGCTATAGTCAACAGTCCCACTACAAGCTCGGGAATGAACGTGACTGTCGAGCTGCTTCGTCCAGAGTGATGACGCTACGGCGATGGCCTGGACGAAGAGAAGACGATACGCTATTTTGAATATTCTGTAACATGACATGGGCAAATGACGAACTATCGAGTCCATTATTAAAATAAATATAAATAAAGCCCCTTCATATTTTCCCTTCTATTTTCGACAAGGGCGTCGCAAAGTGTCCATACGCGTGAAGCTAAGGTCATGATTCATCATACGCCACAAATACGCATACATTGATAATCTTAAGGGCCTTCCATGAGCTAACTAGCGCCGCCTATCTTGAAAAAATAATATCTCCCAATTTAATCAATTTTATTAAAATAAACTATTTACAAAATGTTTATTAGGATGAATACTATTTTTCAATATACAATACATGGCATAATTGCGACAAGCTAAGTTGTAGTTCATAAATGTGCCAAAAAAGGCCGTTTTTCGCAATTATGCGAAATACAACTTACCGAAATTGAATCACGTTGATAATAAGCATTTAAAAAATAGTATTTATCGTAATAAACATTTTGTAAATGGCTTTTTTAATAAAACTTATTATATTGGAAGATATCATTTTTTTAAGATTGGCGGCGCTAGTTGGCTCATGGAAGGCTCCTATATGCTTGTCAAAACCAAGAGAGAAGACACGAAGACTCCGCTGGATGAAGACAAGAAGACGCGGATACCCAGGTTGAAGACGCTACGGCGACTTCCCTAAATGAAGAGAAGACGATATGATATTTTGAATATCTTTTAACATGACATTGGCAAATGAACTGTCGAGTCCAAACCAAGAAACAAAAAAGACCTGTCCGTGTCGTCTATGAGCCTGTCGTAGAACACCCGGTACGCCTCGTGCACCCACAGGAGCACCAGCTTGTTGGGCTCCCGCATACGGGAGGCCGGCACCAGGAGAACTCCTTTGATGACGCGGGCGAAGTCACGCAGGTTGAACAGGTAGTGGCATTTGCTAGGAGTTGGTAGGAATTGAAGGGTGACGGTTTTGTAGACTTCCATTGTAGCGCCAACCACCGCCTGTGGAGATTACATCATCGGACGGATTAAGAGCCTTCCTAGAGCCAACTAGCGCCGCCAATCTTAAAAAATAATATCTTCCAAATTAATCATTTTTATTAAAAAAGCTATGTATAATGATTATTACGATAAATACTATTTTTTAAATGCTTATTTATAACGTGATTCAAAGTCGGTAAGTTGTAGTTCGCATAACTGCGAAAAACGGCCGTTTTTGGCACATTTGAGAAATACAACTTTGCTTGTCGCAATTATGCCATGTATTGTATATTAAAAAATAGAGTTTATCCTAATAAAGATTAGCTTTTTTAATAAAAATTAATAATTTGTAAGATATTATTTTTTCAAGATTGGCGGCGCTAGTTGGCTCATGGAAGGCTCTTAAGTGAGAAACTGCTGAGCTCCCGTCCTCACCTTACTCTGCCTGGCGAGCGTATCGCTGAACCCCTTCGCGAAGTGCCAGTCCATGATGGTGCCGAAGATCTTGTTGAGCGTGTTGTCCTCGAAGGAGTCCAGCGTGATGAGCAGCATGTGGCGCGTCAGGCGCGACGAGATCAAGTTGGAGCCGCCGCCAGGAGGCAGCATGGCGCACACCAGCAGCTGGAAGATATTTGGGTACCCTTCAGCTGGGTCTTTTGACAAGCAGACATTATTTCCAAAAACAAAAAACACGACTGCAAAAAACTATCCACTTTTGATTAATTTTTTATACCCTATGACACTCCCGTAATGAAGACGAATCTAACGATACCTCATACACCGAAATCCATCAAGGATGGCGATAAAGAATGGACATACATACATATGTATTACATACACTCGAAAAACATAACCCTTCTTGTGCAGCCGGGTAAAAATAGCGGCAACGTGACAGTCGCTAAAATATTTAATAGTGTTGTCAATGGTTGTCATGTGATAAAATGTCACGTTAAATTAATCAGATTTCATTTCATTTCATTTATTCATAAACAATTAACATTGTATTCGAATGACTTACATAATATAATAACAATAATAATAATTTAAATTAACTATCCATTACTAAGTACACAAATCCAATTAAAAAAAATCATTTATATAAATAATAATAATTTAGTCAACTTTGATTAATATCAAGATCTGCATATCAGCTATTACGGTTCTCAAAACGATAAAATCATACCATGTTGTCATATCGCGTGTGACAGGGACAGTGCTATTGCGCTGGTATAGCGGCGTCTCTGTTCGGCGCGCGATGACATGGTATAATTTCATCTTTAGTAAACGGGGGTAGATCTGATCTGCAGTTTCGAGAAAAATTCGAGAGTACGACTACATATTTCAGGAGTGTACGTGACGGCTAAGCTCCTTAGTCCAGGGTTGCTCTCTGGAGAAAGACGCTGATATCCTTCGTTCCAGAATATGTGGAGCAGTGTGGCGCACAGCAGCTCCCCACTGCTCGCGCTGAGGCATGCTGTCTCACTCACCACATCGACCACCTCCTGGCGCACCATCTCCTTGAGGTCGTACCAGTGGCCGTGGTCGATCCACTGGCGCAGCAGCTCCAGCGGCGGCTGCGCGCCATACTGCTCGCGCTGAGGCATGCTCAGGTCGTCCACGAACAACACGCACTGGGGAATGCAGAGGAGTTTTTTTTGTTAACCTATAAATTGTCGCACTGCTGGGCAAAGGTCTCCCCCCTCCTCTTCCATCCATCCCTGTCCTGAGCCTCTTCCATCCCTGTATCTAACGACATCGTCTCTCCACCTACGCCGAGGTCTGCCCCGACGCCGGCGACCGTCCGATGGCACCCATTCTGTGACAGTCTGGGCCCATCGGTCCGCAGAGGAGTTTGATTAAAATTATTATATGGATACTGATATCCATTACTGTTATTCATAAGCATAGTTCTCACTTCCCTTAAATCGTGTTGCTATCAAAAAAGGTTAAGATAGAAAGGGACAGGGGGCCTAAACGGTGGCACGTTTAGGCCCCCGTAAATCACGTTTATGAATTCGCGCACATTTATTTATTTATTTATTATTCATTAAAAAGTATAGCATTACAGTTTATCACCTATGCACTATACATTTCATTTAATTATTAATTAGATTATTAGAAAATCAATTCAATTATATGTATTACAGTTATAATATTCAATATAATATAATAGGTACTCATTATTCCATTAAATATGTATAATATTTAAAGTCATTTAAATTAAATTATATACAATAAATAATAACAAGTACAACACAATAATAAAATGTCAATTATTCGTCATTCATCCATCCTCTCGCAAAACATTATCGAGTCGAGGCTTTTGAAAATGGAGGGAACGTGACGGTAGGAAGTTTTCTTGATAATAAGAGACCCCCACGCTAGCGTCTTTCGAGCGTTGACGTCTTATCAGCGTTGATAATAAACACGCAATAACATGTTATACACGTCGATGCTGCCAGAGCGCTGGAAGGACGACAACGATAGATAGATAGACTTTTTATTGTACAAAAATATTACATTACACAAATTGTTACAGATTATATTATTGTACAAAGGCGGCCTTATCGCTCAGAGCGATCTCTTCCAGGCAACCCCCGGCTAAAGGAGATGCATAACGACGAACAGTAGTATAGCGCAGGGAATCAGAATCAGAATCGTTTATTGACACTGTAAGGTATAATAAAGTAGCCGTTACAGTTGCTTAGGTGGTACAGAAACACTTACCCAGATCGGGCATTCAATAAATTATATAAATAATAAAAAACATGCAGTCATTTGTGAATAGGTACTACATACAATATACGTTCCACAATCAAGTTCCACAATTACACATATTCAAATATACGACAACAGTCATGTCAGGGACTCACACTTTGCAAAATACTCATTAAATCCTGTACCGTAATTCGAAGCCTAATAAAACAATATGAGAATAACATTCTTGATTTCCGCTTTCCGAAGTCATAATACGTCACGTCTGCAAGCCCTTTCCTCCCACGCGCACCCCGCACCCCACCACTACCGACGGCAGCTAGGCGGGGAATCGCCATTTCACTTCATTGGCATTAAATTTCCCGACCCGTACGGTCGCCTAACCTAACCTAGCGTGAGGTTGACCGAATTTAATTTATTTTAGTCATATTATACGTAGCAAAGTATTTGCAAATCTTTACTTATAAAAGTGAAAGATAAAATAATTTCGCCACGTTTCTGTGGTGCATATTTTTAACGGTGTTACCGTTCGGTTTGATTTTATAATTAATAAAGGTATTAGAAACGTCCGGCCCGCCAGCAGGAGGAGACGAATACGGAAGATGGAAGGATAGCAGCAACAGGTGTGTTTAACATGGCGCGATATTATGCCTAACGGCGGCGCTCGCAAGCAACGTTGCGTTAAGGAATGTTCACTAAACTGTAAGTTACATCGCTCATTACTTTAAGCATGCAAATTGAAGTTGTTTTCTTCAGTATTGGGGCCATTAGTGCTACGCAACTCGCAGGGTACACCCGAGTCCAAACATAAGGGTAATTAACGGGGACCTGAACACGTGGGTACTCGCACCCCCAGAAGAGGGTAACTGGCCCAGGAGTACTGAATTCAATCGCTCTGTGCGCACATAGTGAATTTCAACTATTTAACCTTAAAATACCCTCGTTATTTTCAATATTCATATTAATTTGATACACGTGGTGTTAATTTGCTTATAACTATACAAGAACTATAAGACGACCACTCATTAGGGCAGCGAAGTGGACAGAACACGATATTTTATTTCATTTATATACTTAACGTGATTTTGTCTTAGAAATATGCATACCATGCAATACCTAAATACAATACTCGCAATGCACGTACATTGTGGCAACATGTTGGCGTCGCCAGCTGGCATTCTACGGCAGTCTGACGCCACTATCAAGGATTAACTAACATTAGGATAAGCTTTTTTCCAGGATTAACTAATTTTTTCAGCGGAGTAAGTCTAGTGTACGAAACATTAAACCCTGTATTCTGTTGACATCGAGGGAGTAAGACTGTTTTACAGTAATGTTCAGTGTAAAGATGGATTCGGAATCTCGAATACGCTGAAATTTCAAAATGGAAATCGTGGCAATGCTGATTACCATACACTGTAGTTTCCAGCTGATTGGCTGGCGCGCAAATTGTGGCACGAGTTGTTGGTGTGAGAACGCAATCTAATAGTCATTGTGCCGCGCAAACCGTGCCGCGCACGTGCGTTCTGGTTTGACAACACATGCAGCGTCGCCACAGGAAGCTGATAGTATGAATAAATACTAATGACAAGGATTGCATTTCCTGTGCACCACAGAAATATCCTTTTCCCAACTTGTGGGTCAACATCAGTAATGGTGCAATGAGACAATTGGAGAGGGGTAAGTAAGTACCGAGTGACTAGAGACGTTTTCCAATTAACAGATCAGAGCGGACTCTTCCTCGTCCCACCGGGTCAGGAGAGTCGCGTCTAGCATGAGTCCTATGCTTTTCATGTCGATCAGTTGAGCTACCACCATTGGGAACAGAACGGGCTCCGCCCTACATTCCTATACCGGCTTATACCTTATTCCGGTCATGACATCATGTTACGAGACTACAACACCAAGGATACACCGCGCCTCACAGAAAGAAAGCACAACGAGCTATTATCCCAAGGGGTCCTACAGTACTTCCCCAAAGGGTTTCCTAACTGATGAGTTCAATTAAGTCTCTTAAACTCAACGAGTGTCGGACTTTCGCGTGACTCAGAACTACTACGACAACAAAAGTATATGGATTGCCATCGTGTACCATTGGCTTCACCTACAGACGCTGTCTCCGATACGTCGACAGAGGCGGCCTCCATACCATATTTGCCACCGGGAACCCGAGTTACGCTCTGAGATCGCCTGGCGAATGGGTCTTTCATGTGGCTAACAAGTCGAAATATAATTTGAATAAGAATGAAGATGTATTGTCATTCCGCAGACATCGTAGAAGTTAATTTGATATTAATAAATTGGCAAAATGGGAACCAGTTTACCAAGGACTACCCACAAGCAAACCTCATAATCCCCACGGGACTCGAGTTATGTACTATCATGCCAATCGAACTGCTGAAAGGCGGCGAGGACCACTGCCTAGGTATGCTGAGCTGGTATGGTATAGAGGTCAAGGGGCTACAGACTCCCTCTCGGACCCACAGACATCTGTTGCATTGCATTGATGTACTTATCATAATAGAAACTACCAATCTTGGTTGGAATGCGGAAATTAGACCTAGATCTACTCCTAGATCATGATTACCAAAGCTAGAAGAGTACTGTTCACATTGTATTACATTCTAATACAGAAGATACTATTACGTACTATTACGTCATCCACACTTCAAGCACCAACACCCGCGCTTTGCGGTTTCGTATTACGCCGTACTATACTAGTACGCGTATTGTGCATAATATGACATCTCCGTTCACCGGGTTATTAATTTCCGAACACTTCGACAGACCCTAAACGATAACAACATTGTCGTCACCTACCCTCACAACGAAGGCGCGACAATACGTAACGCAGCAAATGTAAACAATGCAATCTACTTGCAATAAGTGATATGAACCTGACTACATGATTAAAATCTTTCAACTTACAACTACCTACATAAAGACATTAAGATAGAAAATAATGTATTCATATTATTATGGATATACGGCGATCGATTGCTAGAATCGGATTTTAGCGAACAGAACTCCATCGTCACTGGTCACTCCCCCGGCGGAGCCAGTACATGGTAGTTGGCGCAGCACAGGCAGGTCGGCCCATACATGTGCCGTGTTACGATACTGGAAATATAATAAAATGTAACTCAGTTCTAATTATGATTCTCGCCCCAATGGTTTTCGACCTTTGTCAGCGTGTAACAAAGTATCAGAGTTATATACGATAAGCCGGTTTTCGTAGCAATTATATCCGTCGTGTCGTGTAGGTATATGTTGCCTACCAACGGTGAGAGACAATAACATACAAACTGATTTGTTCTACCCACAACATCAATAATGTTGTTTTGTTTGAATCCCTACACTATTACAATTACCATAATTGTAGGTAGTGAATTTATTAGGGAACGATATCATCGAAAAATTCTCGTTACATTTCTACCTGTGATTTCTACCTGAAAAGGCTTCAAAGCGAACGTTTTTTAGGCATGATGATTGTGGTTTTGTGACCAACCCTATTCCATCTAAACCTGTCACAATTGTCTAACGACCGACTACTGTTAAAAGACAACAATCCGAACCGATTGTTTTACGGCTCATACGAAAAATCTAGCGGTCACCCATCCAAGTACAAACTGCACCCAACATTGGTGAACGTGTACCTACGATCCTTTTCAGCGCGTTCTCACAATCTGACCACGAACCTTGTGACTTGAAGCGTGGCACTGTTTGATATATAGTGTACAGAAATTATATGTAGTGCCAGCCTTCTAATAGCTATGTGACTACGGAGCGTCGGCTTCACTTAGCTGCGCTTCTCGACCATATATTAGAATTCAAAGTTATTTTCTTGCCGGCTACGCTGCGCATATTATACCTCCCGCCTGGTCGGGGGCTTCAACGTACAGTCAAGTTTTTTATTCCCATATATACTTTAAATTATGCACTAGTTCATAGAAAATAATGAAGAATAGACATGGAACGGACTTAAACACACAAAAATATATAGAATGTTCTAATTTGTTCACCGAGCATGGATAATGCGTAATACAAATTCGTTTCTAACCGAATGTTAGACGTGGTTGTCGGAATACTACTACTATTGTCCGATAGATGGATTTGCATAACATACCCTTTAAGTATGTATAATACGATGAAGATTGTCGGTGGACGTGGCCTGTGGTCGCTCAGTTGGTAAGAGCGCGACACGGAATGGCAAGGTCGCAACTTCAAGTCCTGTCCACGGCAAGAATTTTTTCATCAGTTTCTAATATATAGAATATATATATTTTTCAAAGATTTTACTTATCACGGCCGGTTCCTTGTGCCGTTTGTTGCAAACAGCGCCGCAGTGCGGTGGCAATGTGCAACTTATTCCGGTGAAGTTTTACAATACAGTTTATGGATAAGGTTTAATAGGAATAGTTCAAACAAAACTCGCCACCCAGGTCAGTTTTCGAAACCAATTCTTAAAATCTGTCGATTTAATTAATTAAACCGAATCAAATAAGGCCTCTAATATACATGTATATAAATGTATAGCTCGTGAACGCCATTGTTCCCCATGTTATGCGAGCGAGACTCTAAAACTTTCCTCTCAGATACTAAGAAGTTGATGGGAGATCCACCGAGTTGGATGAGGATTTTCATATTGATACAAACTCTCTGATACATCTATACATTTTGTATATTATAGAGTTTACACCCAAACAATTTGGCGAATTTGAAGCAGGGGTTTATTGTGTAACCTAACATCAAGTGTATAAAACCTACTTACGGTTTACCTACCTAGAGGTATACATTGTGAAAATTGTATTTTAACTCAAGGCGATGATTTATAACTAGATTAAACTGCACAGCTGTAAGTACAGCAGGTGACGAGAAATTTGTTGGGTAAATTAACTAAGGTACCTAACATGCCCGCAAGCGGCACCTTTCTGTCAATGCCTTCAAAAAGGTCAAGATATCCGATTTCATCACCTTTCTGTCAATACCTTCAAAAAGGTCAAGATATCCGATTTCATATGAAATTCAGGATATTTTCTTTTTTAATCGATTAGATCAGCGCAAAGGCATACCATAGGTACAAATGTAGATAAACTGACAATCAGTTAAGTATTTGTTACACAAGTTACAAATGATATGGGTACCTACTAAAGGATAATGATTGTTCATAATCGTACTATTTCGAGGCATAGAGTATGGCTCTTTTTGCTTATGTATTAAGATAATCTAGTATGCTCGCTCATACTACAAGGCTTTACATATTTTGCTTAAATCAATTAAGCAGATCACATTGGCATATTTAATTGGTACCACCACCACTACCACCAGGCGATAACAAACACGTCTCTCATATTGTTTTATTAGGCTTCGAATTACGGTACAGGATTTAATAGAGACGTTTTACCTGAAAATAAAACGTTTATTAAATACTTACCTAATTCGAAGCCTAACACTTTCTAATTCTGCCTGGTGGCTTTTATATGAGAGATGCAATGAAGTGAAATGGCGATTCCCCGCCTAGCTGCCGTCGGTAGTGGTGGGGTGCGGGGTGCGCGTGGGAGGAAAGGGCTTGCAGACGTGACGTATTATGACTTCGGAAAGCGGAAATCAAGAATGTTATTCTCATATTGTTTTATTAGGCTTCGAATTAGGTAAGTATTTAATAAACGTTTTATTTTCAGGTAAAACGTCTCTATTTAAATCGTAGAATACATTATTTATTAACCATTCTTTGAGGCAGTATTTAAATTTTGTATTGTTAAGCATCGCAATTTCATTAGGAATCCACACATTACTTTGATAATTACAGTTATTGGGCAAACTAAATGCAATAAATGTATATTATAAACATACTTAGTGTCGCCGCACACGGGCCACACGCGACAGCCACAAACGCCGCCACGAGAAGCTAGAAGCTTGTAGCGTGTGGCCGCCACCGGCGCCAACCGTGTGCGGCGAGTCCATATAAAATGTATGAAAATTACAGGAAATATGCCAGTGGCGGCGTTTTGTGGTTGTGGCCGGTGGCCCGTGTGCGGGAGCCCTTAAATAAAGCAAGTTGTTGTTTCGAAACATAACCAGAGTCAGGGGGCTTTTTGAAAATGGCGGGAAACGACGGTTGCGAAATTATTTAATAATTTTCAGTATAATGTCTACAGTGGGTGTTTTGTGTTTA
Source organism: Tachystola acroxantha (assembly GCA_963506565.1). Classification (NCBI taxonomy): domain Eukaryota; kingdom Metazoa; phylum Arthropoda; class Insecta; order Lepidoptera; family Oecophoridae; genus Tachystola; species Tachystola acroxantha. The sequence continues at coordinate 12,731,128 of OY735881.1, forward strand.
ATATCACGTTAAATTAATCAGAAAATGTTCGCGAATGACAGTATGGTGAAGTTATTGGAGATTTCAAGCAGGATAAGTTTGGCGCCATGGTCAAGATTCTCACTACGAGCTCGGGAGTGAACGTGACTGTCGAGCTGCTTCGTCCGCAGTGATTGACGCTACGGCGTCTCCTGTGGATGAAGACATGAAGACGCTGCTACCCAGGGTGATGACGCTACGGCGACTCCCCTGGAGGAAGATAGAAGACTATTTATACATTGATATTTTTGTAACATGACATTGGCAAATGACGAACTGTCGAGTCCATTAATAAAATAAATAAATAAATATCCAGAGTCAGTTTGCAAACTAAATAGGATTGATCAGTACATTGTATGACATACCTTTTTGCCCATCGAAGGTCCGAAGACACCCTTACGCCGTCTGTCCACTTTGGACATGATGATATCTTGCGTCTGGAACGAACAAAATAAATCGGACTGAGAAAAACTGATTAAGCCAAAAAAAATGGCGCAGATATTGGCCATCGTCTAAGAGGGGTTGTGACTCTTGCTCCGAGTTCTACCTGGTGCAAAGTTTGGCTATAGTTATACGGGGCGAGCGTTATAGGCACCTTTGCCCCGGGTATTATTTGCAATAAACCAGTAAAATTATTTGACAAGTATCGAAAATTAAATGTTTTTCATTTCAACAAAATAGACACAAATTCATGGTCAACTGTGAAATCAAAATTGATATTAGTTGAAAAATTAAGTAACTACAAGCATTTAGAAAAGTTGTGTTATAAAGAGACAGAAACAGTACACGACGTATTGTGGTTCTGACGTCATACCGTGGTAGCGCCATACAAACTTCATACTAAAGACCGTTTTGCTAAAAATAGATGGAGCATCCCCCACCACTTGACTTAACCGCTTAATATCTTCGATATTAGTTGAGATATCGAAAAACTGATTTAACAGTTCTCTTCAGCAGGAATATGAGAGTTTTCTTTATTTATTAATTAGATAAAACGGGAATTACCGTGTTAAACATTTATTATTGATGTCTCGATATTTCGACAGCATTGCAGCCATCATGGTCACGAGTAGACTGATTGTAATTCCCGTTTTGTATAATTAATATGTATACAAACCGTGAAAGTTTAAAAAGTGATACTTTCTTTATTTCCTCAATCACATTCACATGTAAATGCCCTATTATACGACGCGAGCGTTACCTTTGCCTCGGGTAGACAAGGGTCAAATTATTACAATTGGAGAAGAAGTTCTTAAGAAAATCTCAACCCTAATGACTCCCTTGCACATTAGTTTCTGTCGCCGACCACAGTACCTGGTTAGCGGTGGTCCTCGCGGAGAAGTTGATCGTGTTTGTGATATACTTCTCCTTGGGCAGGCCGAGCAGGAAGCTGGCGACGAGCGCGGACTTGCCCGTGCCCGTGGGGCCTGCCACCAGCACGGGCAAGCGCGCGCGCACCAGTCGGGACACGAAGTAGCGCAGGCACGCGCTCTCGTTCGTCAGGATCATCAGGTCGTTCACCTGGGAGGTACGTGGACACTTGTAACGATGTCGAACCAAACAGTCTTTTTCAGAACTAAGCCAATCCGCAGTGGGCCCGCGTGGTGGATTATGTCCTCAGCTCCCTCGATGTAAGGGAAGGTCTGTGCCCGAGCAGTGGGACAATATAAAAAAAGACATTGCCACATTTCAAATGGAGCTTTGCCCCACCTACAAAACTACGTGACCCTTTAAGCTGTACCTATCATTTTGTTGGGGACTTATTACAGGTTTCATATTGCATAATCATAATCAGTATCATTTTCTACTACTCTCGCAACTCCTATAGAAGAATAACAAAAACATTGAATAAATCGCTTCGATTTCTTACTATTTTCTGAATTCTTAATTAAGGGGCTTCAGGGAGCCAAACCACAGTCTTTGAAGGCTATCTACTCTTTTGTAGCAGCACCTAGAGCCTTGCAATAAATATATGTGATTTAGCGACATTTCGTCTATAATGTGAACGTATAATTTCTTTCTAGGCTTTACCAAACCCACATATTAAGCTGTTTTTATCGAATCGCAACTTGTACAAAACATTATTTTAAATCAATAATTTTTAAAAATAACGGAGATATTTTTACATTTATTCGTTATCTTGTACAACTTGCGGCTGATGGTGGGGCAGAATCTGGCATTGTCATTTAAAATAACAAAAAAAAATAAAGTTGTCAATACTTGAGCTCTCAATTATATTTCATCTTCTTTTTTGGCAACCTATAAATCGTCCCACTGCTGGGCAAAGGTCTCCAACCTCCTCTTCCATTCATCCCTGTCCTGAGTCTCTTCCATTTTTACGCCCATGTTACACGTGTGGCAAATGGCGCGCACATACGCACGTACACGCGCTTCCAAAAACGAGCTTATACTGGTCTGAAACTAACCTAAGACTTACTTTCGCAGTTGGTGCCAGAGGGACCTCCTTCTCCAGCTCCTGCCACGGAATCCAGGTGCCGTTGTTCCGCTTGTCGTACACGAAGTCGTACACCGTGTCCTTGTCCTGGAACAGCTGGCTCTTGGTCAGCTTGAAGGACTTGGGCTTGGGACACGCGGCGTTGGCGCCGTCCAGCAGCTTGCGGAAGAACGAGTCGAATAGCTTGCGACTGTCGCCTGGGAAGGGGTTTTATATTATAACTAATTAGGTGGACCATGTGACACGTGTTCCAAATTTGAATTAAATCGGTTGGAAAATGGCGGAGATGACATCACGTGACCCGCCGCCATCTTGTTTTTTTCACTTCCATATAGTTATCCTCTGGTCACATCACTAAACTATACAACTCCCCCCTACATCACTTTCACCTCCCGGGTATCCTTCAGACTAAACGGGACGGTCAATCAGTGAGTGAGTGAGTCAGTGGTAATCGAGCTATATATATTTGTAAAGGATTATTATTACAATGAAAAAGTTTTTTTTGTAAACCTATATATTATATTGTCCCACTGCTGGGCAAACGTCTCCTCCATCCTCTTCCATCCATCCCTGTTCTTAGCCTCTTCCAGCCACCCATCCCTGTATCTAACGATATCGTCACTCCACCTACGGCACGCTTCCCCGACGCCGGCGACCGTCCGATGGCACCCATTCTGTGCCAGTCCGGGCCCCTCGGTCCGGCTGCATGCGGCACACGTGGTCCGCACAGTTCCACTTTAATGTGGCTGCCTTGCGGGTCACGTCTGCTGCGCCAGTTATCGATCGCAGGATTGTGTTTCGGACACGGTCCGTTCTCCTCACGCCCAATATGCTGCGTTCCATTCCGCGTTAACAGACATTGAGTTTGGGCGTCTGATCTTTAGTCAATGACCATGTCTGGGCACCGTAGGTTAGGTTAGAATTAGTTAAAAAAGTTATATTAAATATAATATAATTATTATTTAGTTATTGACGATGATGATTGGTCTGTGTTAATCCGCTTTCCTACCTGTGATGGTAGCACACATCCCCCACAGCAGGCAGAATATGAACGTGCACTGCAGCCACATGGTGCTGAACTGCGTCTCGCTGTCCAGCAGGCACGAGAACAGACGGGCGAACGACTGCGAACACGGCAACATCGAGGATACTTCATCATCAGGAGGTTATGATACAGTATACTGGACGTGGGCAAAGGGGAGTGGATATAAATGTAGGACGGAGAATCTTATCGTCGATCTTATTTCGGCGCCACACGAGGTGAAAGAAAGAAAAGAAAGAAAGAAAATACATTTATTCAGGCACATACACAAATACAAATATTACAAACTCCTTAACTAATCTGACATTGATGTGCAGCGCCGGAAGGGGTCAGCTGCCTCAGCATAATGCCACAGCCACGCGGTACATGGCTGCGGCGCTGATTAAAAAATTAATTATGAAAGGTGTTAAACTCGTGTTTTTAACCTACAATTCCTGGGTTTCTGGTGCTGGTACTTCTGACCGGGGACCGTCTTACAATGTTTACTGTACACCAGATGTATTTCACTATTTCACACATTTTAGCACAAATTTCAATTTTTAAGGAATTGTTGAAAGCGGAGCAGTTGTATTTTCTTGCGTCCTCGGCGAGGGTCCCCTACTAATCCATTTCAGCCTTTTATACTTACAAAGAACTGATGTATCTCCCCAACGTGAACAAAATGTTGGCACCGCTGCGGAAGGAACTCGAATATGGGCGGGATCAGCCAGTCGATCAGTTCCTGGATGAGCTCGTATTGCTCCGGGATCAGCTTCTTGCTCAGGTACACGTTGTACGAGGCAAGGAATGCGCGCCATCCTGGAAAGAAAGAAACCGGCCAAGTGCTAGTCGAACTCTCGCCCCGAGGCTTCCGTGCAAACAACTTACTTACCCCGTAACTTTGCTCTAACGAAAAGATAAACTAGACTTAGAGACCAACTTAACTTTGCCATTATCTAAATATTATGTCCACACATCAACATACTCCTGATTAGTTGATCATCTGCAAATATAAGTTGTAATAACATTTTTTTTTTGGAAGGAATTTAATTTCAAATTTACAGTTTTCGAATTTTTTCCTTTACTTGTGCTGTAAGACCGTATTATAGTGACATATAGACAGACTGACAGACAGACACACGGACAACAAAGTGACGGAACCTATCATCATCATCATCAGTCTATCTATATTGCCCCACTGCTCGGGCACAGACCTTCCCTCTCATTGAGGGAGCTGGGGCCATGATCCACCACACGGGCCCAGTGCGGATTGGCGGATTTCACATGCCTTAGATTTTTTTCTTCTTCTACGGCATGCAGGTTTCATCACGATGTTTTTCCTTCACCGTTTTTGAGAGCACTCGGTAAATGTACGTAAGTTTTTCCGTCGAAAAAACCGAGGATAACTCATTGGTACATGGCTGCCCTGGCTGGGAATCGAACCTAGGACCTCTGTATCGCAAGTCCATTGACCCAACCACTGAGCCACCGAGCTCCTCCGGAAACCTATACTCGGTTCATATTCATTTGCACGAGCGCGTAGTTGCATATCGGTAGACTTATTACGCGCGTAGTTGAATACGTATTTGGGTCGCTAGAATGCTCACGAGTTACACTCGATATGCCTACTGTAAATATTTCCTATAAATAAATGTTCTACCCAGCTGTTCGGGCTCCATGTAGATCATTCCGCAGCGCGAGACGGTGGCCGGGGAGGCGAACTCCAGGTCGGCGGGCTCGAAGATCAGATTCATTTTGTTTGTCATCTGAAACCGATACCTGTCTTAATACATCTTCATACGACTATAAGTGTGTTGCACTGGACAACATGAAAGAGTGTGTGTGTGAGAGAGAAAGAGTGTGTGTGTGTGTGAAAGAGAGAGTGAGAAAGGGGCGGTGTTTGTATGTTAGTTGGGTGTCAAGCCGTGTCTTTAAGAGAGAGTGTATGTGGCGTAGGCTAACCTACGTGTGTGTCGCTTTGGCCAGTCAAGGTACCGACCGCAAAATGCCATCGTACTCGTTTTCATTAGGTCACATGGATTTAAGTACATTACCTACTGCTTATCTTCATCGTTTATTAAAACTTGCAAAAATATGACGATCAAAAGTTTCGGTTTAGTGAGAGATGACGTATGATTTAGTGAGAGATGGTGTTTGGGCAGCTCTTCTGTGCTCAGTGCGACAGTCTTGAAGACTTTCAAGACGAAGTTTGGATTCGCCAGCCACCACAGCACACGCCAGTAGTTCGTGGGAGTCCTCGGACACGACGAGGAGGACATCATCATCATGTTGCGTAGGTGAAACCGTGTGCGTGTATGAGAAAGGTAGAGAGAGCATGTATGTTGCTTTGACCAGCCTGTATGAGAGAGATGGAGTATGTGTGTGACGTGGCCCGACACGTGTGTGAGAGGGAGCGTGACCAGTATGTATATGTATGTTGCTTAGGCCAATCTGTTTGTGTGTGAGAGAGAGAGAGATGGTGTATGTATTGGATATTTAACACTGGCTGATTATTTTTAAATATCTTTAAAAATAATATTGAAGTGTTCTATCTGATTGTCGGTGTCATTAGATCGCTGTCGAGAGATTCTTGCAGAATAAAAATCTAAATTAATTTAAAATCTCTGTTGGTGTTTTTCTTGTGAAACCGTAGTTTTTCAACCGTTTCTATTTTAGTGGTAGTGTGCAGGTGCTTGACTTATAAAAGTATGTACATCTCAGCAGCGTACCTGTATGATCTCCCCGCTCATGAGGCACAGCTTCTTGTTGTCGTCGAGCACGGTGTTCATGTTCTCGATCCACACGGCGTCCACGGGCCCGTCGAACAGGATCCACTTGCGGTCGCGCGTCATCGACATGGCGTACTCGCGGAACGCGATAGCCAACACGCCGTCAGACCTGACACGGAGAACGAGAGCATATATCTCTATCAAAACTAGTACCATAGGTTCATTTATTTTAGTTTGCTCCTTTTCAAATCTCGCCATACTTATAGTATTAATTATCCATACAATAAACAGTTTATAAATTATAATAAGTAATCTATTCAAATATTCATGTACCTAATATACCTCGGGACGGAGGCCTGGTGACCTGAAATACAAGTTATTAACTTAGTTCAGGCGCCAGTCTCCCACAAATGTCAATGTACAACTATTGAAACTGTTGCCTGATATTTATGATTGTGGTGAGAAAATAAATTATATATTGATTGATTTATTTATTTTAATCAACAAATACTATACAATACACAGATTTACAGTTAGGCAGTGGTTAACGCCAGTTTAGATTAATATATGAACTTTGAAAATCGGTGGTTCAGCAATTATGAAATTAAACCACCGTTTTAATCGCTAGATACGAGCCTGAAATATAACTAACCGAAGTATATAGGTAATTACCTAGCCTAATATTGTCTATCCTTTATAAGCCAATAAAAAGGCCCATTGGGAATTGGTGAATGATAACTGAAGGAGTATGTTAAGCCGAGAACACCAGGTAGGTCAGGGCCCAGGTGCCACCTAAACCCCTAAAATTCGATGCAGATAGACCTGACACGAATGACGATATCACCAATTACAGGAATGTATTGCTTGAGGAGGCTAATGAAAGGGATCGGTGGAAGAGGAGGGAGACTCTTGGCGTTGGACAAGGGTCTCAAGAGATGATGATGACTGCTGGGTCATCATCAGTCCGTATCAGTTTACTTCTGGACATAGGCCTCTCCCAAAGCACGCCACTTTACCCGACTCTTGGCCTTGTGCAACCAGCCAGCCAGCCACCTTAAACATATTTTTTTCCCTCTCCATATTTAAGCATATTAGATACTTTCCCAAAAACTGTCAACAACTTTACTTAAAAGATCTGATGGTGATACTGACCACTCGTGCGAAGCAGGGTCGAAGCACCCGTACAGCTGTCCCATGGTGATTGCCTTGGGGTTGAGGATGCGGTATATGGCTCCGAACTCCTTGTGCCTCGGCGGCGGCTTCATGAGCTGCAGCGCGCGCAACGCCTCCGCCAGCGTCTGGTACGCCTGCGTCTTGCCGCCCATCGGCGGGCCCACCACCATGAACCCGTGACGCACTAGCATCATCTCGTAGATCTGTGGGTACAATGTGTCAGGGTGAATAAGCGGCTCCAAATGCGGGTTTGCTGGTAGAAATCTCTTTTGAGATAAGTTGCCAGTAAGTTTCACTTGTAATTTTATTTAGGTTTTTATTTTATTTAACACAACAAATTTATTGACATGGAAACGCTAAATAAACCAAATCACTTGACATAAAATGTAGACTTCGGCGTGCAACTATAGCAGCCCAAATGTATTTGTGTGTTGTACAATAAAGTGTTAAAACAAACAAACATGTTTGCTCACGATGTGTTTGAGTGTTTTTGCGTTACGAGATGAAAGAGATGTTATGTGTGTGTGTGTGTGAGTGAGACACAGAGAGAGACAGGATGTGTGTGGGCGCGTGTATGTTTGATGATAATAACACTCATAATACTCATCTATTACACCTTAGGTACTCTATGGAACACTGGGTTACATAATAAATATATTACTAAAGTTTCCGTCTGTAATGGTGGCACTTCACTTGGCTATTAGTATTCGCTATTGGATGTTTGTCGTATTTGTCAAATACTTGACGTACACACAATTAAGACGAATATTTTGTCAAGCATACCAACCACACATGGCAATTATGACAAATACGAATATCCAAATGAAGTGGGAGCATTACACTAGATGTCGCCAATTCAATAGTGAGCACTCCACATGCCAACACGAAGTACAGACACAACTCCTTCCTATTGCGAGCGAGTGAACTTTTTAATGAACTATGTGACGATGAGTGCGTAGACCTGTTCCGCACGAGCGCCGCATCCATGCGTCGCTTGCTGACCGCGAGGTTTGTGGACTCTGTGCCTGATTGAGTGGCGACGAGTGACCGTGCGGTGTTTTTGTGTGGCTTTGTTTGATAAGCACTGCACTGGATGTTAGTTTCTTAGTTTTCTAGTGCTATCTTTTATATCACTATTTGCGTCTTATTTAATTAATTAGTATCTAAGTATAAGTGAAGACCTATAATTGGCTTCTTGCTTTTATTTAAATAAAAATGTAGTAGTTTATAAGCTGTTGGTTTTCCATGTCTTAATAAAATAAAATAAAAATTCAATAAGTTATCGTTATGTTACCTGTATGATCTTCTCCAGGTACCATTCGGTGCCCTGCAGGTTGCGTTTCTCGATCTCCTTGTTGATGCACCGCATGAGCTCGTTACGGTCCGGCTGCGGGATCTCCACGCCGGGGAACAGGTCAGAGTAGATGCCCGCGAACAGGGGCACGTCCTGCAATGTGAGAGCAGCACTTTAGGGGCCGTACTCGTGGATCCACTATGAGACCGAGTAAATCAAAGTCAAAGTCAAATTTCTTTATTGCAAGTAAGCACGTTGAGTACATTTTTGCACGTCAATATATTTTTTGAGTTTACATTTACACCACTTTCAAGGAAAAGGTGCCAACGCTGAGGAGAAAAAGTGGCAAAAAACTCTCAGCAACACATCTTTTAAAACAATGATAATACAATGATTACTTAATAACTATACAGTAACTATTACTATTGTTAGTAAGTTTATCTCTCATGCGGAACCGGCGACACACACCATGCATGTTCATCGTTTAAATAGTCATCTATCCTGTAATACGCCTTCTTAACAAGTGTTCCTTTAATGAAATTTTTAAATTTCCAATCTAAAGAGCTCTAAAAAGCCGGCGATGAGAATCGCCACCCATCCAATAAAATCATCCAGGACAAGACTGAAGTATATTGAGGAAGCACTGCCAGCTATTTCGAACCTCCGGCACAATAACTACTTATTGTTATATTGTGTGTATAGTATATTTGTGTATCTATTTTGTGTATATATTTCATACCATGGTATTCACCCTTGTTCGATTATTTTTCATTATTGCATCTGTAGATATGGACAGTCATGAGTAATAACATAGAAACATCCTTAAAATTCAAATTCATGTAACAACTTTAAATCGCAAAAATAAGTATGCTAAACTGTGGCCAATAATTATGTAAACGCTAAATTGTATCAAAATAAAGTACACACCCCTTGTACAACATTTGCTTGGTGGGGTGTGTACTTTATTTTGATACAATTTAGCGTTTACATAATTATTGGCCACAGTTTAGCATACTTATTTTTGCGATTTAAAGTTGTTACATGAATTTGAATTTTAAGGATGTTTCTATGTTATTACTCATGACTGTACATGTGAAAACTTATAATTGGCTTATAGATATTATTTAATTTATTTATTTTGTCATTGTAGCTGTTTGTTTTCCGAATAAAATAAAATAAATAAATAAGAAGAGACTTTTTATTTTTATTTATTTTATTAATGGACTCGACAGTTCGTCATTTGCCAATGTCATGTTACAGAAAATTCAATGTATAATAGTCTTCTATATTCTATCTTCCTCCAGAGGAGACGCCGTAGCGTCATCACTGTGGACGAAGCAGCTCGACAGTCACGTTCACTCCCGAGCTCGTAGTGAGAATCTTGACCATGGCGCCAAACTTCAGATCCTGCTTGAATTCTCCAATAACTTCACCATACTGTCATTCGCGAACATTTTCTGATTAATTTAACGTGATATTAAACACAAAACACCCACTGTAGACATTAAACTGAAAATTATTAAATAATTTCGCAACCGTCGTTTCCCGCCATTTTCAAAAAGCCCCCGAAGAGACTTTTGTTTGTCTTCGTGTGTACCTGTGACAGGAACTTGGGCATGTTGACGTCAATGATTGCTCTGAGCACCAGCTGCGCCTCGTCCCGCTCCGGGTAGTTCTTCTTGAGCGCGCCCGACGCGAGCAGCACGGACTTCACGGCGCGCATGCCGTAGTCGTAGTGGTTCTGCGACGACAGCTGCTCCGAGCACAGCTTGTAGGCTTGCACGATCTTGCGCGCTAGTCTGGACACACGACTGATTCATAAGTAACTATCAATTGAAAAAGACATTGCCACATTTCAATGGAGCTTTGCCCCACCTACAAAACTACGTGACCATTTAAGCTGTACCTATCATTTTGTTGGGAACTTATTACAGGTTTCATATTGCATAATCATAATCAGTATCATTTTCTACTACTCTCGCAACTCCTATAGAAGAATAACAAAAACAATGAATAATTCGCTTCGATTTCTTACTATTTTCTGAATTCTTAATTAATCTGTTTTTCTCGCCTCGCAACTTGTACATAACTTTAATTTAAACCAATAATTTTAATAAAAAACGGAGATACTTTTACATTTATTCGTTATCTTGTACAACTTGCGGTTGATGGTGGGGCAGAATCTGGCATTGTCATTTGTCGGGATACGTACTTGTGCCCCAAAGATAGACTGTAGATGCAGTCAGTTTTTTTTCTAAGCGAATGACTGTTTATAGACATATTTACAGCAACAAAGATATTTTGGTTATATTAAACATTGTCTTCATTACACTAGCACTTGTATGGGAGTGCATTAAAAATATTAATAATAAAAGATAATAAAAGATCATTTATTTGCCACATAAACTAGACATAAATGCACTCGGGAAAGGAGCGAGTACCGAGTGCATCTCCCGTGTCACGGATTTTAAAAACCCTACTTATGGGCCGATACACAAAACCGCAGTATTGGTTGTTTGGAATTCCAATAAATGAAATGAAATATTTTATTAATAACATTATGTTACAAGTCAATGTTTACAAAATAATTTATCAATATTATTATGATTATTATAATATTTTCATTACGTAAATTAATTCATGTATGAAAAATAAACAAAATAAAATATCGTAATGTCATAAAATAGAGAAATCATACCAGTATTGGTAGTGTTAAAAAATCCGAGTAGCTATACAATATGTTAGCTAGTAGCCAGGTTTTGAGTTTATTTTTAAACGCATGTATGGAAGGTGCACTCGGAATTCTCGGCAACGCCGATTTTGGCGGCGTTATCAAAGCGCGCGCCTCAATATAATATGTTCAAAATAAGCTTCTATACTTATCTGTCGATTCTGCCTCAAAACCATAGCGTGCGGGCGGGCTATGATATTGACACAGGTATCGTACAGGCGGTATCTAATAGGCTAGTTGATTAATTTTTTATATTGCATCAATCAACTCTCATGCTCCTGCTGAAGAGAACTGTGGACTCAGTTTTGCGATATCGCAATTAATACCGAAGATATTAAGCGATTAATGTGATGCTCCATCTCTTTTTAGCAAAACAGTCTTTAGTATGAAGTTTGTATGGCGCTACCACGGTATGACGTCATACCGTGGTAGCGGTACAATACGTCGTGTACTGTTTCTGTCTCTTTCTAACACAACTATTCTAAATGCCTGTAGTTGCTTCATTTTTAAACTAATTTCAATTTTGATTTCACAGTTGACCATGAATTTGTGTCTATTTTGTAATAATAATGAAAAACATTTAATTTTCGATACTTGTCAACTAGCCTATTATATTGTAAAACAAGTACTCACGGTCCCGCGTTGACGAACCCGTTCGAGTATAGCGTGATCTCCCCGATCATGGCGTAGTCCGGCACCATCATGGCCACGGTGCGGAACAACACCTTCAGGTTGTCAGGCAGCTCCGTGCGACCGGCGTACCTGGAACACATTGGGAACAATAGCTAGGTATTCCAGGATTGGTGTTGTGTACATGACATGCGTACACAGCGCTAGTCCGGGGGTGCCTGGAAGATATTACGAGTATTTTATATATATGTATATACTATTATATATATAGATTCATGTTTTACATATTTTAAATAAATTATACTACATAGTATTATATGTTTCTACTTACTAAAAAGGCATTTTTCTTGGCTCCGTTATGACAATTTTTAGGAAACTGACATTATATACCTGAGGGAATTAGACCCTTAGTTTTCGTAATAATTTACAGCGGATATAACATCCAAATACCCCGGGTTCATGGTGATGAAGACCGAGCACGTAGGGTTGAGGCTGATCTCCGTGCCCTCGAACACGAATCGCTTCTCCCGCCTGAGGATCGCGAGCTGGATGGAGAGGATCTGCTGCGCGACCACGGACAGCACCTCCAGCTCGATACGGTTGAACTCGTCGAAGCACGCCCACGCCCCGGATTGCGCTAGACCCTGGGAATACAGCATCATTTTTTGTACAGGGTGTAAAGGGAAGGGTGTAAGTCGAAGGTAGGGTGATCAGTATCGGTAACTCTTTTTTTTTAAATAAAATAAATTTATTTGACATCAACAAGGTTGTTAGTTAACATTTTTCTGTAATCAGAGTCTCCTTTTAGGCTTTATGTTTGTGCCAGGAGGCTCCGCTCTTCATTAGCCATAACAATAATGTGCACAATAGATACTTATAAATATATATATATATATGTAAAAAAAAACCTTGACTAAAGCGTACCTTGAAGAACTTGCCAAGTGCTTTGTAGTCCAGCCCGTCGGAGCAGTTGAACACGACGCACTTCTTGGCCACGGCCTTGGCCAGGTCCTTGGTGGTCTCCGTCTTGCCCGTGCCGGCCGGGCCCTCGGGCGCGCCGCCCAGGTTCAGCTTCAGAGCGCTCATCAGCGTCCTGGGGAGAAAGAGAGATGTCCTTTCTGGTTAACTGGGGGAAGTTTCGAAAGATACCCGGATTTTTGGGGAGGAGCCGGTTTATGTCGGATTTGCCCTCAGGGTCATAATGTCCGCTTCCCAAAAAGTCCGTTTTCCCATAACGTCCAGTTCTCATAAGGTTCGCTTCCCAAAAAATTCCGTTTTCATATAACTTCTGCTTTTCTCTGCTTTTTGCATTAAAGTCCGGTTCCCAAAGTACCCACTAAACACGCAAGCACGCTCCTCAACCCCTTACATGGTGCTATCGTTAAGATGCCCCTGTCATGGTGCTATCGTCACATGCGAGCTCCAGTTGAAATGTCATGGTGCTATCGTTAAGATGCAAGCTCCAGTTGAAATGTCATGGTGCTATCGTTAAGATGCCCCTTACATGGTGCTATCGTCACCTCCGAGCTCCAGTTGAAGTGTCATGGTGCTATCGTCACTTGCCTGAAGCATCTGTCCGTGAGCGGCGTGGCGACGAGGCGGCCCGTGTTGCCGAGGTACTCGAAGCCGTAGTCCACTTCCGTGGTGATCATGGAGCACGTAACGCGGTCGCCGCGCCAGTAGTAGCGCAGCTGTGAGATCCAGTTGAAGTCGTTGATGTCCTCGACTTTGCGTGATACCATCTCCTCCAATATGGAACGACCTGCCGTCACAATGTATCCATGAGTGATCAGCGATAAAATATGCCAAGTACAGAATCCGCGAAAACTCGACGTCTGACTCTAAGGCGATTAACACACTGACACGCACCACGCAGCGTAGAGCGTGAATGCGTGTTCTAACGTTGCTTGTAAGTATCTCCGTTTATATAGAAAACACGCACAGTCCAACACACAAAAAATGCATCCACGCGCGTTCATGCAAATCACGCGCCTACAAGCGGAGAAACACGCATCTCCGCGCGTAGGTGCGAGCGAGACGCAAGGTATGGCACACCGAGTCCCGCAGTGCACTATCACCACAGCGAACAGCTTTGAATGAAATGATGACGCCGGGAATCCACAAAACGCGACTACGCGTGTGAGTAACAAAAACCGCACGATGATGCAGATCTGCACTCCCGCAAGTACGCGCGTAGGTGCGGCGACGCGCAACATGTTGCGTGGTGTGGGGCAGTGGGATAATCGCCTGTCACCTTCACAAGGGTTCCAATCTGTGGGGCTATTAAGGTTCTCAAAACGATCATTGTCATGACGGGCGTGACAGGGACAGTGCTATCGCGTTGGTATAGCAGCGTTTCTGTTCAGCACGTCAACTTATAATATTTTGATTTCATCGAATCATCAAATTCGATTTAATCGAAAGTGACCGTTTGGAACGGCTTTTTGCAGAATCGCAGATTCTTTACTGGTTTACTTTAAATCCATACTGTTGTAGCGTTATGGGCACCTTTGCACCGGGTACGACAAGGGGCGGGTTATTTAATTAATTTAGGTAAGTATTTATTTTAATCAAGTTTTAAGTTTTATTTGTTATCATAGGTATTAGTTTTTATTGTTATTACTTTGTATTTTTAGCTTATTACTCAATAAATTACTGTTATAATATGTCCGGACGGGTAAAGAGGTAGGGAATGACGAACAAAAGTCCTAATGTTTGGCGAGAAAAGTTTAAAAATGGGTTGGCAGGGATTGGATCCAAAAAGCCGAGAAGCGAGACGAGTATCGCGCCATAGGAGAGGCTTTTTTTTCCTCTCCCACTGTAACTCCTGTTTAATAAGGATCAACAGTGGCGTACTATTGGACCGTCATACAGTGACGGGTGTAAGCGACACAATGGGGCTAAAATACCGTACGTTACATAGCCACGCCTCGGCTATTTAAAGAAAAGAAAGAAGAATAGAGTATGAAGAAGTTGTTGCTCACTGCTGTGAGCTATGAGCCGTAGCAGAAGGCTACCTTCGGTAATAGTGCCAATAATAACAATGGCAGAAGCGCTTAAAAGCTCTGAAGTTGGCCCGGGTCGCAACGAGGACACTGTAATACATGGGGTGACAGGCTGGTGCGAATTCCTACAGAATGAGTCTGCGTTCGGTCACCCAATTCTCACATTCCCACAAGATGTGATGGGCAGTCTGCGACTCCGCACCACATTCGCACATAGGCGATTCTACCAAGGTAAAAACGTGGAGTTTCCCCTTAAAGTTCCCATGACCAGTGAGAAACTGCGAGACGCCTGCTGGGAGAGGCCTGCGTCCAGCAGTGGACTGACGGCGTGATGATGGCTGACCGTGCACGTCGAGCACTATGAGCGCCTCCACGGTGACCCTGTTGCCGGGCTCGAGGTCGCCCTGCACCAGGTACACCAGTCCCGTGATCTGGAGCGTGCTGCGAGACACCAGCTCAGGCAGCGAGTGAGACTCGATCGCAGCGATTGCCTGAAAAACGACTGTGTTTCAGATTGTCCCCTGACCGCCATGGCAATTGAGTTCCAAAACCAGTTGCCAAAAGGATAAAATAATCCTGCTATGATGCTGGTGGCATGTTGTCATTTATATGGTGTTCTGTTATAATGATGTTGTCATGATGATGAGGGTCTTAGTGTAATGATTGGTGGTACATTTATGTCGTCTAGGTTGTATATTAATGCCATGATGGCGGTGTATTGGTGTCAAGACTGACGGTGGTATCTTGATGGTGGTATATCGGTGTCATGATGGTGGTATCGTGTTGTTATAATGACGTTGTCTTGTCATGATGATGGTGTCTTAGTGTAATGATTGGTGCCATTGGTGGTATAGTTATGTATTCTAGGTTGTATATTATGTCATGATGGTGGTGTGTTGGTGTCATGAATGACGGTGGTATCTTGATGGTGGTATATCGGTGTCATGATGGTGGTATCTTGTGGTTATGATGGTGTTGTCTTGTTGTCATGACGGCGTCGGCTCACATCAAAGCACATCAAGTATAACATTTTCACCGTGCTTATTATCTGATCTGCTGTTGTCCGTACCTCCGTGGTGTACTGCACGCACGCGCCCGCCTGCACGACCTGCCCCGGCCACGCCACCACCCACTCCTCGCGCGCGCCGCACCCGTACGCCGCGATGGCCTCGCACGCCACGTCGCGCAGGCTCACCATCATCTGGTGCTCCAGCTGCTGCAGCCAACGCTCCACCATGCCCTAAGAAACGGTGATGTGGCAATACCAACCAATATTGCTGCATCATCAGCCCGTATCAGTTCATTGCAGGACATAGGCTTCTCACAAAGCACCCCATCCAACACGATCTGGGACTTTTGCAGCCAGTCTCTGCCAGCCATCAGTCATTCAATAATTTAGACTCTTGCTATAGTCTTTCAATATCTTGACCGCGCCTGCAGGGGGGGGGGGGGGCATTGGCACTGTCATGAGGTGTGGAAGGAGGGCAGGTGAGCACGAAGCGCGCGGGGGACTACCCTACCAGCCGACTGCCAACTCCGCCCACCGCCCTGCCCGCAGGCGCGGGAAGACTATAGGTCATGCGTTTTATGTCTACCACCACTCCCGGGGGAGCGTGTTAATTATGTCGGGCTCGCCACCCTAAAGGGGCGGAATACAGACTAAATTTCCGGGGGTGTTCCACCTCGTGCCATTGTTGCCGAGCCACAGGATTTGCGATACATTCGCGACCCGGGCTGTAATAGCCCACAAGTCATCACGCATTCATAAGGTTCAAGTCCTGCCCACCATCGTTTAATTTGTTCGCCGAGCAGGGCTTAATGCTTAAAAATTAAGTCTCAGTTATACTCATTCGTAAGTCACAATATTCTGTTGCTGTTTACCTGTGGAAGCACAATACCTTGGCATCTGCCGGCTGTATGGCCGACGAGAGCTTCACAATCTCTCCCTCCGCGGACGCCATGCCCACGATCTCCTTGGCTGCGTTGAACTCGAGCGTGTAGATGCCTTCGAAGCACTTCTTGAGGTGCGGCTGCACGCGCATCGGGTCCTTCGTCTCGGACAGGATCTCCAGGAGCTCGTCGTTGGATAGGAAGAAGAACCTGATAATAGAGAAGACTTGAAGAATCAGCATAATAACTGTCATCGTTTTCGTTGCTGTTTTTATTGGTGGTGAACGGATTTAGTCGAGAGTGTTTTAGCTATGATTTTAGAAGATCCTGTTACAAGATCGTTTATTTCTGTAATACTTCTAGATGATGAAGGGATGTAAGCAATTATCACAGGTCTGACCGATTTGTTCGGTGTTTTGTTACTTCAACCAAGCAAGAACATGTTACCTTCGCCTGATGCTGCAGCATCACATGCAGGGTGTTCGGCATACGGTAAATCATTTTTGTAAGAACCTGCCGTTAGTTTAGATAATATTAAAAAAGAAATGTTGAGAGTTTTGTCAATTTTAAACCAAATTATTGGAGTTTAAAGTTTCGGAGGTGTCGAAATTTTAAAAAACTATATTAAAAAAAACCTGGGACCTAGGTCAAATTTTTATGGCTGAGTATGTAGCTGTATGTATGTATTTTTATAGCTGACCCACCTTTCCGCCATTTTTGTATGTTCAACCGTTTGGCGAACACCCTGTATAACCAGCAGAATAACAATCTCCTTACCAACTCACAGTAGAGGACACCTCTTGCGCTCTTTGGAATGGTCTTTTACAGCTCACCTTGGAAAAAACTGCCGTTTCTTCTCAAAATAGTCATTAAGCCCTGTATTTCATCCAGCAGTGCGTTGCTGTACTTCAGCAGTCAATCATACTTACTTATGTTGTGGTCTTTTAGAACTCACCTTGGGAAAACAGCTGTTTCTTCTCCAAATAGTCAAAGTTCTGCAGTGCGTTGCTGTACTCCAGCTTCCTCAGCAGTTAATTGTACTTATGTTGTGGTCTTTTCGAACTCACCTGGGGAAAAACAGCCGCTTCTTCTCCAAATAGTCATTCAATCCCTTCTGTATGTCATCTAGGAGCGCATTGCTGTACTTCAGCTTCCTCAGAAGACCTGGGAAGTCTGTCGCAGGCAGCACGGCGGGCTCGCGCGCCGTGGCCGTCATCACAGTGCGCCATTCCTTGTCCACGTCGCGGAAGTTGCGGGCTTCGGTTGGCATCTGACGCATGATGTCTTCGGAGGAGAATATCGGCTCCAGGTACATCCAGGTTGCTTGGCACTGGTGACAAACGATTTGTGGAGGGTGTAGTTGTAATGTGATATGGGGTAAGACAAGCGGACGAGTCTGGTAAGAGATCGTGACCCTAACCTACAACACCAGAGGGGTTGCTGGAACGCTGGGTGAAATTAAAATCATTGCTAATAATTTAAACTAGGGTCCAGGTTAAGATTGTGCAACGCCCTGCTTAGCACAAGCACCGTGATAAGAAGGCCGAGATTTATAGATTGTTAGGTCCTTTTTTGTCCCAGGTAAAACACGTTTACGCCCGGGGAAGCGTGTTGATTATGTCGGGCTCGCCGCCCTGAAGGGGCGGAATACTGACTAAACTTCCTGGGGTGTTCCTCCCCGTGCCATTGTTGTCAAGCCACGGGAACTGCGACACATCCGCGTCCAGACCGGGGCGCCCCGAGCACTCCCCATTGTGGGCTGTAATAGCCCACAATTCATCATCCATCACCTTCCTCCTCCCCGTCCGGGCCTCGAGCCACTCGGTCGCCGTGCGGTTCGCGCATCGGTCATCTGAGCCCCTCCGTGTCTCGGAAAGCACGTTAAACAGTTGGTCCCGGTCATTCGGCAGCAGTCGTTACCCCACGTCAGAGGCCTACGGGCAGCCTGAACAACTCTAACTAGTAGATCTGATCACTAAACCACACGAGAAAAGAAAGAACCTGCAGCCACTGGTCGAGTATGTCCTGCATGCTGATGAGCTTGTCCTCCCAGGCCACCATGTCCTCCTCGAACGCCTTGACGTACGGCGAGCCGCGCATGGTCTGCGACTTCAGGATGTGGTCGTCCAGCTGCTGCTGGATGTCGTCCAGCCCGGTCAGGATACCGACGCCGGTGTCACTGCGAGACATACACAACGGCTATAGACGTGATTTAAAGTTAGTCACCGTTTAAGTCTTGTGGTCCTCTCTATTTGAATGTTATTAACTTTTGATGTTGTTCCTTTCACACTTCATTAAAAACGTTAAGTTAGAAAGGGACGGAAGGCCTAAACGGTGGAATAACTTTGAATTACGTTTATGAATACGCGCCAAGGAGTCAAAGGGACAACGAAGTGAGGTTTAACTGCAATATATGGCTAATATCGACTGAGGCGTGATGATCTTTCGTCACGGCTTAAGACTATAAGGAGAAAAAGTGGCAAAATTCTTTTTTTCTGGGGTGCACATACTTTTATGGCACTTTTAGTCGCATGTCCTAGTGCGTAACCAATATCATAATTTTAAGTTTCTATTAATAGATAGCTCGGTGGCTCAGTGGTTGGGTCAATGGACTTGCAATATGGAGGTCCCAGGTTCGATTCCCAGCTAGGGCAGCCATGTACCAATGAGTTATCCTCGGTTTTTTCGACGGAAAAACTTACGTACATTTCCCGAGTGCTCTCAAAACGGTGAAGGAAAACATCGTGATGAAACCTGCATGTCGTAGAAGAAAAAAAAAATCTAACAGCATGTGAAATCCGCCAACCCGCATTGGGCCCGCGTGGTGGATTATGGCCCGAGCTCCCTCGATGTAAGGGAAGGTCTGTGCCCGAGCAGTGGGGCAATATAAATAGACTGATGATGATGAAGTTTCTATTAATATTTATGGTCTTTGTGACTGCCATATGGCGAGATTTATGAATGATGAGATGAAGCGAGAGTTGTGTACCACGATCTCAGCAGATGTAAGTCCACTCTGTCTACCCCTACGGGATACCGGCGTGAGTTTATGATGATGTTACTGTAACAACTCGTTTGAAACTGAATATAACCAACTCACCGATACGGCAGCACTTCAAACTTGACGCCCGTCCATTCGTCCTTCATTTTATTGAGTGCCTTCTCAAGCGAGTACTCCTTGGATGCGTACTGCTCGACCTCCTCCAGCTGGGCGGCGTACACGTGCACCCCTTGCTCCACCATGTCCGCCAGCGTGGTCTCCGGGCCGTGGATCACTTCGGCGCCAATCAGGTCGCTGATCTTGGCCCAGTGGCGGTCGCGCATGCCCTGATTTACAGAGGATATTTAGCCGAGTTGGATAATATGATGTAAAGAAGAAAGAAAGAAAGAAATTTATTCATCATGCACATAACACCAGTTGAATATATAGGTACAATACATAAACAAGAATCGTTTGGTGCGGCAGTGCAGTGACAAAACGCGGCCGCAGCGCTGATTTTCAGCTGACCTCGACAGTGTGGACTAAAACTAAGTATACCGCAACCCAAATCAAGGCTATTATTCATAAACCTAGTTAAACCTCACTTCCTTTAAATCGTGTTGCTATCCCTTTCACACTTCGTTAAAAAAAGGTTAAGATAGAAAGGGACAGGGGGCCTAAACGGTGGCGTAACTTTAAATCACGTTTATGAATACGCGCCTAGAAGTCGAAGCAACTGATTCAGATGGTTGGACGATTTTAAGTAATGCATGAGGCTTTTTGAAAATGGCGGGAAACGACGGTTGCGAAATTATCTAATAATTTTCAGTTTAATGTCTACAGTGGGTGTTTTGCGTTTAATATCACGTTAAATTAATCAGAAAATGTTCGTGAATGGCAGTATGGTGAAGTTATTGGAGAATTCAAGCAGGATCTGAAGTTTGGCGCCATTTTCAAGATTCCCACTACGAGCTCGGGAGTGAACGTGACTGTCGAGCTGCTTCGTCCACAGTGATTGACGCTACGGCGTCTCCTGTGGATGAAGACATGAAGACGCGGCTACCCAGGGTGATGACGCTACGGCGACTCCCCTGGAGGAAGATAGAAGACTATTATACATGGAATTTTCTGTAACATGACATTGGCAAATGACGAATTGTCGAGTCCATTAATAAAATAAAAATAAAAAAAGTAATACATAATTTTCGAGGCGCCAGGCACCTTTGACCACGAGGCCGTAGGCGGTAGCCCACGTCGCCTACGCCTCTGCCTGGTGGCATCTAGGTCCTAGATTCTAGGTCTTAAGGTTACTGATGTAATTTGCGACTGACCTGGTTACATATAGCGCACAGCACCGGCAGCAGCACCTTGAACTTCTCGACCTTGTTGCGCACCATGTCCGCAATGCGCTTGGCGCCGGGGTACTCGAACATCTGCTTGCCCAGCTTGTACAGCAGCTTCCACCACGCCTCCACGTCCTCGGCGATCTGCTCGGCGTTCAGGCCGAGGAACGGGCCGTGATACCTTGTCATGGGAAATAGAAAAAAATCATTCATAGTTCTTAACAGAGCACTTACCCCATAGACCTGTAACAGAAGGGCGCCCGTGTGAGAGCAAAATTGCTTCGCGACACGTGTAACCTAGAGATATTATCGACATGGACGCATCTCTTTCAAAGTCAAAAGTCAAATTTCTTTATTGCAAGTAAGCACGTTGAGTACATTTTTGCACGTCAATATATTTTTTGAATTTACATTTACACCAAGGAAAAGGTGCCAACGCCGAGGAGAAAAAGTGGCAAAAAACCTTTTAAAACAATGATAAAACAATGATAACTTAATAACTATACAGTACGTAACTATTACTATTGTTAGTAAGTTTATCCCTCATGCGGAACCGGCGACACACACCATGCATGTTCATCGTTTAATACGGCACCCCCGTCCCCCGCTTCGTCTCTTTGCGCTCATCATGAGAACCATGAAGAAGTTAAGTCTTATAGGAATAAAGATAAATATACTTTATTGCACCATAATACAGTATTAATTACATTATTGAGAAGCATGTCCAATTTGAAAACTGTAAATATGTAGTCACATCCCCCAAAATTACAAACTAATCTTTGCAAGGGTTCTCTTGAAAATGGCGGGAAACGACGGTTGCGAAATTATTTGATAATTTTCCTTTTAACGTCTACAGGGACTATTTTGTGTTTAATATCACGTTAAATTAATCAGAAAATGTTCGCGAATGACAGTGCGGTGAAGTTATTGAATTATTTATGCAAGATCTGAAGTTTCAAGCTTTTATCACGAGTTCCCGCTACAAGCTCGGGAGTGAACGTGACTGTCGAGCTGCTTCGTCCAGAGTGACGACGCTACGGCGTCTCCTCTGGATGAAGACATGAAGACGCGGCTACCCAGGGTGAAGACGCTACTGCGACTCCCCTGGAGGAAGATAGAAGACTGTTGAATATATTGAATTTTCTGAAACATGACATTGGCAAATGACGAACTGTCGAGTCCATTAATAAAATAAATCTTTGCAAGACCGGAACTACTGGCCCGTTCTCGTTTCACGGAGACGGACGGAACGGAGTAAGTATGATTGATGTGTTAAAATGTCTAAAAAAATTATCCCTCTTTATTATATTTTGTTATGAAAATATAGGTAAAATTAAGGGACCCCTATTTTTTTCTTTTATCAAAATATCTTTTATAAAAAATAAATTAGGATCGTGAAAATTAAAAAGGGCGTAAGTGACGATGACGTCACATTACTGAAATAGTGTCGTTCCAAAATCGGTATTTGTAAGAGTGTTCATTGACATTTTTCTTGTGGACTCTCCAAATATGATTCTGACTACCTAGGAGGTATTGAAAAAGTGTTAGGAACAAAAATACAATGTATTACTTGGCTGTATGGGTTAGATTCCTTTTACCCACTACGTCAGAGCCACGGTACTTCCGGAATTTTACAGAAAACGTTTTTTTTCTTCCAAAAAAAAAAAATACTACAAAATAAAACTAACATAATATAAAAAAAAAACTTATGAAATAAAACTACAAACTAAAGAACGAACATGTCGTCGAGGTCCCCGTTCTGTGGCATGGTGCCCAGGACGTGGCAGCATTTCCTCGCTGTATTTTTTTTTTCTTGGAATTTATCTAGGAAAAAATTCTATGTATGCAGAGAGACAAAATCTTGAAATGGTATTTTTCTTTTAGGATGTTAACAATTTTTAGATCTTGTCAATTCACTGACCACTTGTCGTATCCGTCGTAGAAGTCGTGCGCGATGTGCCACAGCTTGTGGAAGGGGTCCACGCTGGCCAACATCACCTGCAGGCTGAAGTACACGGACACCTCCTGGTCCAGCAGCGTCTCCTCGGTGATGATGTCCTCGGCTTCCTGCTTGTCTTCCTGAGGGAACAAACGGGCATAGGTACTGAGGATTGGTTTCATGAGCACTTAGTTTCTTTATTTCTACGTAAAGCTTTCTTAACCTTTTTGCAGTCACGGACCACTTTCACAATTTAAACTATTCCACGGACCCCAGCCATAAATATTTTTGGAAATAAAAAAAAGTATTTTATTGGCACTTTTATTACACTTACTACGTTAATGAGAAGGTTGCTGCTGTTTGGCCTCAATGAGCACGTTAAATTGTGGGACAGTCTTCGACAAGGCAAGGCAATATTTTTAGACTGACTGACCTACTGCAGACCCCTGACACACATGCTACGGCCCCTAAGGGGTCCATGGACCCCACGTTAAGAAACCCTGACGTAAAGGGACAAAACTACAATTTTTTTATTATTAAATTTCTTACACCAAAATTTGTATAAAGGCGAACTTTCAAAAGACATTGCCACATTTCAATGGAGCTTTGCCCCACCTACAAAACTACGTGACCATTTAAGCTGTACCTATCATTTTGTTGGGGACTTATTACAGGTTTCATATTGCATAATCATAATCAGTATCATTTTCTACTACTTTCTCAACTCCTATAGAAGAATAACAAAACCAATGAATAATTCGCTTCGATTTCTTACTATTTTCAGAATTCTTAATTAGGCTGGGTTTTTTTCGACTCGCTAGATGGGCTGACTGAAACTCTGATTCAAAGTTTTGAGTGCGCGAAGAAACGTCACCGGCGACGCGGGCGTGGCGCGCTCACCTTGTGAAAGACCTTCGATATCGGTCGAAACTGTCAGTCTAATTGCCGGCTTCAACAATATAAGTGAGTGATCATCATCATCATCAGCCCGTATCAGTCCACTGCTGGACGTAGGCCTCTCCCAAAGCGCGCCAATCAACCCTACTCTCGGCCCTCTGCATCCAGTCCCTGCCAGCCATTTTGCGAAGGTCATCCCTCCATCTGGTCGGGGGGCGTCCCACACTACGTTTACCCGTTCGTGGCCTCAGGTTCAAGGTCGCTCAGCGAGCTATGGAAAGAGCTATGCTTGGAATTTCTCTGTTGGATAGAATAAGAAACGAGTATATCCGCCAGAAGACAAAAGTGGTTGACATTGCTCATAGAATCAGTAAACTGAAGTGTCAGTGGGCTGGTCACATCTGTCGTAGAACCGATAACCGATATGGTAGACGAGTTCTCGAAGTGAGTGATATCCGATTATATATAATAATTAGTTTAGAACGTCACTGACTCACCATCAAATTATGCAATATCTCGTCAACTTTTCCTACAACTTCCTTCAGCAGATCAATATTGAGCAGCGGCGGATCAAAACGACGGAACAGCTCCAAGTCCTTCTCGTGTCTCTTGAGCTTCTCCTCGAAGATTGCCTTGCGGCTGCGCAGCTTGTCCTCGGCCATGATCTTCTTCGTGTTGAGGGTCTTGAGCGTCAGGTCGATGGTCTCCTCCATGTCCAGGGGCCAGAGGAACACGCGCGTGTTCAGGTTTATGTCCTCGACTGGAGGAGAGGATGTATTATATTCGTATCATCATCATCAGCCTATTTATATTGCTCCACTGCTCGAACACAGACCTTCCCTTACATTGAGGGAGCTGGGGCCATGATCCACCACGCAGGTCCAGTGCGGATTAGCGGATTTCACATGCCTTAGATTTTTATTCGTCTATGACATGCAGGTTTCATCACGATGTTTTCCTTCACTGTTGTGAGAGCACTCGTTAAATGTACGTAAGTTTTTCCGTCGAAAAAACCGAAGATACTTAACTCATTGTTACTGCCCTGGCTGGGAATCGAACCTGGGACCTCCGTATTGCAAGTCCATTGACCCAATCACTGCGCCACCGAGCTGTTTGATGCTCGTTTAGCATAGCGGATATGCGAGAAAGGTTCAAATCTTGTGACAAACCGGGCAAGTGCGACTCAGACTCGCGCACCGAGGGTTCTGTGCAACTTAACACCGTGACATAGCTCTAACTAAAAGATAAACTAGATTTATGGACAAACTCGATTACTCTTGCGAGTATGGGCGACAGCTGTAAGTGTAATTTTGTAATGGCAAAAAAAATACGACCACGCGTTTCTGAAAAAAAGGTCTTGACATACAGACTTGACGTACAGACAGACAGACAGACAGACAGACAGACAGACAGACAGACAGACAGACAGACAGACAGACAGACAGACAGACAGACAGACAGACAGACAGACAGACAGACAGACAGACATACAGACAGACAGACAGACAGACAGACAGACAGACAGACAGACAGACAGACAGACAGACAGACAGACAGACAGACAGACAGACAGACAGACAGACAGACAGACAGACAGACAGACAGACAGACAGACAGACAGACAGACAGACAGACAGACAGACAGACAGACAGACAGACAGACAGACAGACAGACAGACAGACAGACAGACAGACAGACAGACAGACAGACAGACAGACAGACAGACAGACAGACAGGCAGGCAGACACAGACAGGCAGACACAGACAGGCAGACACAGCCAGACAGACATAGACAGACAGACATAGACAGACAGACATAGACAGACAGACATAGACAGACAGACATAGACAGACAGAGGTTCAAATTCAAATTCAAATTCAAATTCAAATTCTTTATTGTATTCCGTAAGTTATGGAATTGATGTTAATATAACATTACGGACCCTGTTGGGCACACAATTAGGAGAGAGGAAGGCTAATCGTAGCTATTAAGGCCATTAATAGCATAATATTATTACTTGTCATTCATTTTAGTTTTTTTTTTTTTTTTTGCATTTCGTTATCAATATATTATTATTATTTATACCTATTTATTTTGTTATATTTGAATATTTCTTAATTTAGCTATATTAGTATTGTTTTATTTTATTGTATTTTTCTGTATTATTTATTTGATTATTTATTATTTTTATATTAATTTATCATTTAGATATTCTTGCACGGAGTAATAACATTTTGCGATTAGAAATTGTTTTAATTTTTTTATGAATTTATTATCATTAATCTCTGCCTTCAACGATTCTGGTAGTTTATTGTATATTGTTATTGACATAGTGTAAGGCCCTGAGGAGAACATGTGCAAACGGGAGGGGGGCTTTATCAGTACATGTTTGTGTCTAAATGTATATTATATTCCTATTATATTCCTTTTTTACCTTTTGAGGTACGGAACCGAATAAGACATCTAAATGATAAATGGAGAAAATTTTCATCACGACCGGGATTCGAACCCGGGACCTGAATGGGAAAAAGGAATGCGCCATCAATTAAAAACATGATTTCTAACTGCAATGTTAGACTTGAATTTGAGTAACTGCACAATTACTGGATAGATGTCGCTACTGTCCCTCAGACGAGAACATGGAGACAAAATTCACGATCTGGATACGAATCACGATGGCTCTGTTGGAATAGAGCGTGCCACGGAATGGCGAGGCCCCGGGTTCGAATCCCGGTCGTGATGAAAATTTTCTCCATTTATCATTTAGATTTTCGTTTCGCATAGCGCATATGCAAGAAAATATCAAAACGAATAAGACATCGTCTGTCAATGGGCCACCAAAGCGGAAAATTAGTGAACCAGAGGCTTTTTGAAAATGGCGGGAAACGACGGTTGCGAAATTATTTAATAATTTTCAGTTTAACGTCTACAGTGGGTGTTTTGTGTTTAATATCACGTTAAATTAATCAGAAAATGTTCGCGAATGACAGTATGGTGAAGTTATTGGAGAATTCAAGCAGGATCTGAAGTTTGGCGCCATGGTCAAGATTCTCACTACGAGCTCGGGAGTGAACGTGACTGTCGAGCTGCTTCGTCCACAGTGATTGACGCTACGGCGTCTCCTGTGGATGAAGACAAGAAGACGCGGCTACCCAGGGTGATGACGCTACGGCGACTCCCCTGGAGGAAGATAGAAGACTATTATACATTGAATTTTCTGTAACATGACATTGGCAAATGACGAACTGTCGAGTCCATTAAAAAAAACTCATAGTGAACCAGTGTTTCTCACATGAGAGGTGCGCGTGTTGCATGAGGAACATGACGTGCTCTGCCGTGGTGCGCGCGCGCTCGCGCAGGTCGAACATGGCGCAGTCGCGGCACTCCTGGATGTACGTGATCAGCTCCACCAGCTGCTGTGTGCTCTCAGGGGTCTCGGAGGCGCGCGCGGCCATCTCTTCGTACACGTTGCAGATGCTGATGGAGAAATAATAAGGGTATAGAGAAGTATATTGAAAATCAAATTATTTTCATTGGTTTTACAATTTAGACCTATTACAGGTCCACTGTAGAACTTCAATGGAATATAGTTGAACCTAGTACGGTGGAACACAGAGAAAGGTGTACAGGAGAGTTTTTAAGGTTGAGTTTTTTGTCAAAAACTACTTCAACTATTGCAAAAAAAAATTCACTGTTTGATAGATGAAAGTTAGAACTATGTACTACTTTTAGTAGTACATAGTTTTAACTTTCATCTATGAAACAGTAAATGAATCGTAGGAATGAGCGTAATCGTAGGAATGTAAGCAACGTTGGGCGAGGTCAGGACCTGGATGGGTGACCGCTAGTGACACTTTCATCTGAGTCCCTTCGTGCCTCGGGGCGCACGTTAAGCAGTTGGTCCCGGTTGTTGTCGTTTGACAGCAGTCGTTAGGCCACGTCAGAGGTCTACGGGCGGCCTGAATAACTTTGACAAATAGGTTTGATCATTAAACCACACGAGAAAAAAAAAATTAAATGAATTATTAAATTCGGTCCAGTAGTTTTTGAGAAAATCTCAACCTTATTGAGGCCCCCTGTATACTTATCTCTGTCTTAGACTGTACCTGGCCTTCTCTTGAAGAATCAATTGTAGAACATCGTACGTTTTATTTCTCATTATGTGACCTAGATACTGGAGTTTCCGTGTTTTATTGGTGTGAAGAACTTCACTATCTGTTCCATACTCGTACTTACCCTCTGTTCTACACTTAGATACCCCCTGTTCTACACTAAGATATCCTCTGTTCCACACTTACATACCCTCTGTTCCACACTTAGATACCCCCTGTTCCACACTAAGATACCGTCTGTTCCACACTAAGATACCGCCTGTTCCACACTTAGATACACTCTGTTCCACAGTAATTTGATACGCTCAGTTCCACACTTAGATACACTCTGTTCCACACATAGATACACTCTGTTCCACACTAAGATACGCTCTGTTCCACACTTAGATATCATAGGTTCCACGTTTAGATACCCTCTGTTCCACTTGCGGTTGACTGTGATGAAGTGGTCCACGATGTGTTCCCTCAGGCCGTTGACGATGTGCCACATGTCGTCGTTGACTGGCGCGCAGTCCAGCAGTATCATGTTGAGAGGGATGTCGCGACGTAGGAACAACACCTCGTCGCGGAGACGCTCGTACATGTGGATTCGGGCTGTGAAGTCCTGGACAGAGGGTTTGGATACACGATCAAGGAGTATGATTTGTACTTAGATATAAAAGGCGGTGGTAACACTCGCAGTACGATTTCAACTCTTACGACGCAGATAATAAGAACGGTCCAAAGTGTCACGGACATGCATGCTATGCTGCTGATGGATCAATTTTCAATGGCTACTGATACGAATAATTATGTAATAACTTAGTTGTTGAGTAATTAAATTGTTAATATATTAAAAGATATACTGCTAAAAGTTTTTTGACCCTTTTTCTCCTCGGCTTTGGCACCTTTTTTTTTGCAAAGTGGTGTAACCGTAAATTTAAAAAAAATGTTACGTGCAAAAATGTTCACAACTTGCTTACTTGCAATAAAGAGATAGGGGCTCGTGATACTAGTGACACTTTCATCTGAGCCCCTTCGTGCCTCGGAAAGCACGTTAAGCAGTTGGTCCCGGTTGTTGTCACTTGACAGCAGTCGTTAGGCCACGACAAAGGCCTACGGGCGGCCTGAATAACTTTGATTGTCAAAGTTATTCGAGAAGAGAAAAAAGAAAAATAAATAAATAAAGATATTTGACTTGAGTTTGAGATTTGAGTTTTGTGGTACACGTCCTGATGTGCTTTAGGCTGTCCTAACTTTGAATAATTGAGTCGTTACTCGTTTGTTAGTTTCTGTATGTTTCGAGTGGACGGAGCGCGGCAGCCTTACCGATACTTACACATACGCCATTCGCTAGACGCTGTTTTGTGCATTAGCTGTGCGATTTGGTATGTTATATTGAATCCGTTGTACGAGCATGTAGTGTCGACGTGCTTGAGGGCTGATTTTTTAACAACTTTGTGGCGGAGCGAGCGGTTTATTAAAAAAATAGATATATGACAATAGTAATGGGTATATTTTATATAGATCAGATTGTTTTTAAATAAATATCTTAAACCGTAAACCGTTAAATCCTTATCAATAGTAAAAGTAGTAAAATCCACAATCTTCCATCTAATCCCGTAATATAAGTGACAGCTTTTCTTTTTTGAAACATTCTTATCTGGTGGGTTTTGGGCCAATCCTATTCGATCCCAAGTCCATAAACTTTATTAAAAACTTCACCAATGAGAGTTGCGCATTCCTACCGTGCCGTGGCGCCGTTCGCTATCGACAATTCAATGCGCCGGCCGGCCGCGAGAAGCTAAATTGTGAAAAATATTAAGAAATAGTGTGGTGAAGTGTCCTGCACCTATGTAAGTCCATTCCTTGCCCATTTTTATAATAATTTTATGAACCAGTGCAATATTTAACGTTTTACTCGACCATTATCCATTTTTAAACTTAGGCGGCCAACCACAAGATGCGGCCAAAAGAGACCGCGTCGTAACAACTTTGATCGTATTAGCTTTGTATTTGAGGCTATCTCACCTTGAGATACGGCGCCGGTTCCTGACCGAAGAAGTGCAACAGCTGTTCCTTAGCGGTTCCGTTTAGAATGTAGTGGTACTGCTCGTATCTGTCGAGGAAGCTGACCGGGCCGGGCCGGTTGGCGGTGAAGTGGTGCACGGCGCGCGTCACCGCGGCACTCATGTAGCGCTCCTCGGGGAAGACGCTGAGGAGGTGCCGGTGGGGGCGCGAGGAGGCTGGAGGATTGAGGAAGGTTTGATAGGTGATTTTTAGAAGTAGTCAACTCACCCAGGTACTGGGTGAATCGATTATTAACAATTTTGAAAAGTGGCATTTCATCCATAGGCGAGATTTTTTGGAGGGTGAGTTGCCATCTAAGCCGCAACGGTAGGTGATGTCATTCAAACGCAACTTATGACTGAAATTAGGTGCTGCCGAGACATCGGCGTGACGCGGCACGTCGATGTCTTGCTGACCGGTGGCAAAGTCCTCTGCCGTCCCGGTGTGCGTAGGCTTTAAGAGGACGGTAAACAAGCTGACAGCTCATGACGACACCTTCATCGGATACATGATAGCATCGCCGCTGGAGAGCGCGTGGTTCACATGATCCACCCTCACCTGGAACCACCTGGCGATGATCTCCCCTCCAAATGTGCTGCGGTTCGTCGGAATATGTTGACAAGTGTACAAGCTTCAAAATATACCTTACGAAGACTCACCAGGATACATTATAGCATCAACGCTGGGCAGCGCGTGGTTGACGCCGATGATGGTGTGGAACCACCTGACGATGAGCGCCTCCATCTGCTCCAGCGTGGGCTCGAAGGCCAGGCTCGCGGTACCAGGTTTAGCCACCACCTTGACGCGCAGCAGGGGACGCTTTATGAACATGTAGTCGTGGTATTCCGCGCCGTAGTCGTTACCATCCTGTTTTGGGAGATTATATTTTTTTATTAATTGACTTTTTAAGGGTGGAGTCTGTACAGAATAGAGATGAGTAGAGTAGTTAGAGAAGATCATAAACAAATTATTATTTTTATACAAAAGATGTTCTTATCTCGAGCTAACATTGAGAAACTCTCACCCAATATTCAGCGAAATACTGTGCGAAATGCGCCACGCTCCTTTCGACTAGTCCCCGGATTTGTTTGGACATCAGTCCGTGGATGCATCTGGAACATGTCAATAAGTTAATAAAGAACTGGCTGGACCTTTACCTCTTTTCCAATGTCAGCGCATTTTGATCATTATATCAGCGATGTCTAAAGGTGTTTTTCTGCTGAGGATTGTGACCCATAACATCAGGCACCGTCTCAGGATTAAATGTCACCAGAAAACAAGTGACTGCCTCTTCAAAGGGAACGCCGAGGGTTTTACCAACAGTGTGAGTCCAATGTCTAGAAGACATAAATTCGGTTGCTGGAAATTGACCATTATTACCACTTACCCAAAGAACAGCTCCACTTGAAACGTAGACTCCTTCTTCTTCTTAGCCACATAGGGTTGCCAGAGTCTCCTCATCTTGATCATAATATCAGCGTCGTCTATAAGCCAAGTCAATTTGGTTGCTGGAAACTGACCACTATTGCTACTCACGCAAAGAACTGCTCCACTTGAAACGTAGACTCCTTCTTCTTCTTAGCCACATAGGGTTGCCAGAGTCTCCTCATCTTGATCATAATATCAGCGTCGTCTATAAGCCAAGTCAATTTGGTTGCTGGAAACTGACCACTATTGCTACTCACGCAAAGAACTGCTCCACTTGAAACGTGGACTCCTTCTTCTTCTTAGCGACATAGGGTTGCCAGTGCCTCCTCATTTTGAT
This sequence comes from Tachystola acroxantha, assembly GCA_963506565.1. Taxonomy (NCBI): domain Eukaryota; kingdom Metazoa; phylum Arthropoda; class Insecta; order Lepidoptera; family Oecophoridae; genus Tachystola; species Tachystola acroxantha. The sequence goes on from OY735881.1 coordinate 12,763,161, forward strand.
CATGGTGTCAGCGACGTCTATGAGCCAGTTCTTCTCCAGCTCTTCTCGGGTCTCCTCGCATAGCTTGTTGAGTCGCTCGGTGAACTCGTGTGGGTACTGCGGGAACGGAAGCCCCTCTTGCATCTTGTTCATGTCGCAAATTAACATGGTCTCGTATCTGGAAGGTTTAGAAACGTTATAGGAAACAATGACTGTAGTGCTGAAGTACACCCGTGCTCGTGGGACCACTATGTGATCAAGTAAATCTAAAGTGCGATGAGGTTCTCCAACCATCACGTCATGGTAGCGAAAAGCGACGGTAAGCCGTTGTTGCACATGGAATTCGTTCTCCAGGGTGGTCCAGGTTGATAGGATGCAACTGTAATACCTCTAAGACCTTCCAGGATGCAAAACAATGCCCCACTTATGCCATAATATTCATCACAGCTCACCAAGCTTAGGGTTAACTTCAAAGAAGATATCTCAATCTGATGACGTAGCGTGACATTGAAGCCAGCAACTGTAGGCGACATCTCTCCCCAGAGTCTTTCAGGATAGTAGAAGACCTTCCACGTGATACTAAGTGAAATGCTATCTGTTGTATGAAAAAGCGCTTTTCCAAGATATGATGCAGCTGAAATAAGATAAGATAATGGCGATGGCGTAGCGTGGCCTTGAAGCCAGAGCGACTTGTAGGATACCAGGATAGGATGCAGCTGAAATACCTGTAAGACCTTCCAGGATGATACCTGTTGTATGAAAAAGCGCTTTTCCAATATATGATGCAGCTGAAATAAGATAAGATAATGGCGATGGTGTAGCGTGACCTTGAAGCCAGAGCGAGTTGTAGGATACCAGGATAGGATCCAGCTGAAATACTTGAATGCCCTATGTAGAATGTGTGATACTGAATACAGGATGATACATGTTGTATGAAAAAGCGCTTTTCCAATATATGATGCAGCCGAAATAAGATAAGACAATGGCGATGGTGTAGCGTGACCTTGAAGCCAGAGCGAGTTGTAGAATACCAGGATAGGATGCAGCTGTAATGCTTGAATGCCCTATGTAGAATGTGTGATACTGAATACAAGGATGTCTCACCTAGAAGACCTTCCAGGATGCAAAACAATGTCTCACCTGTCCTGCCAGAGCCGTCTCAACTCCCTAAGCACCGGGTTCCCCTCACAGTATCTGTACGCGATGACGTGTCGCGCGTGCACCGTGGCGCAGTGCCAGGGCACGGGCGCGCGCACGGCCAGCGCCGGCCACAGCGTCGGCACGAACGCGATGTGCAGGCGGGAACGCTCGCACGGGTCTTCAAGGATGTAGGATAGGATGCAGCTGAAATAAGGTAAAGAAATACTTTTGGCTTTTGAAAATAACAGGAAACGACGGTTGCGAAATTATTTCATAATTTTCAGTGGTTGTTTTGTGTTTAATATCACGTTACGTTAATCAGAAAATGTTCGCGAATGACAGTATGGTGAAATTATTGGAGGATTCATGCAGGATCTGAAGTTTGGCGCTATAGGCAAGAGTCCCGCTACAAGCTCGGGAGTGAACGTGACTGTCGAGCTAGAGTACAGCGGAGGCACAAGAGCAGGCGCTGGTGCTTCAGTTAGTCGAGTTCGGTCTTACAACTGTTAGTTTTCACACTTTTTTGACAGTCGTAAGACCAAGCTCACGTTGAGTATTACTCACTTTTCATATGTGACTATCGACCTTAGAGACTAGTGTTACTCATACTCATTTATTAAGATCGTAGGAACACTTCGGTACACTTGATCACGTCAGTAAACTAACAATATACTTAGGTATACAAATAAACATCCTGTAACAGCAATGCCAAACATGGCCGGAGAATGGTCCATGTGAGGCGATGCGGCAGGCAGCACCAGGACAAACCAGACATTAGGCACATTACATTAGAAACCTTTCATAAATTTAAATTAAATTATAGCAGCTGTAAAGAGGCATTGTCATTCATCAAAATAATAATTATACATTTATTTTTTATATAAAATGTACTACCACCTTACCGCTTCATAAACGTGTTGAAGAAGTCCTTAATATCCGCCTCTGTCTGTCTGACGCACGCGAGGTACGTGATGATGAGCAGCCGCCGCTTGATGTCCGCCGTCTGCCTGTCCACGGCTCGCCGGGCGCGCTCGTACAGCGGCTGCGGGTACTCGGGCAGCAGCGCGCCGGTCAGAGCCTAGAGTTATAAAGGCACAAACAACTAGATTTTTTTTGTTAACCTATAAATTGTCCCACTGCTGGGCGAAGGTCTCCCCCCTCCTCTTCCATTCATCCCTGTCCGGAGCATCAAAGACAAAGTCAAATTTCTTTATTGCAAATAAGCACGTTGAGTACATTTTTGCACGTCAATATATTTTTGCAATTTACATTTACACCACTTTGCAAGGAAAAGGTGCCAACGCCGAGGAGAAAAAGTGGTAAAAAACTCTCAGCAACACATCTTTTAAAACAATGATAATACAATGATTACTTAATAACTATACAGTACGTAACTATTACTATTGTTAGTAAGTTTATCCCTCATGCGGAACCGGCGACACACACTATGCATGTTCATCACACCATGCATGTTCAGCCACCCATCCCTGTATCTAACGATATCGTCTCTCCATCTATGCCGAGGTCTGCCCCGACGCCGGCGACCGTCCGATGGCACCAAATTATTAAAGGAAATTATTTAAATTAATCTAAAAAAAGTTAAGTTAGCTACATTAAAGTGTAACTGTGCGGGCCCCGTGTGCCGCATGCAGCCGGACCGATGGGCCCGGACTATCACAGAATGGGTGCCATTGGACGGTCGCCGGCGTCGGGGCAGACCGCGGCGTAGGTGGAGAGACGATGTCGTTAGATACAGGGATGGGTGGCTGGAAGAGGCTCAGGACAGGGATGGATGGAAGAGGAGGGGGAGACCTTTGCCCAGCAGTGGGACGATTTTTAGGTTCACAAATATTTTCACCTCCAATTCACCCGAAAACACCCGAATTCGTCCTAAACACACAAATCATCCTAAAACATACAAATTCACCCGAATACAACCGAAATAGTCCACACACAAAAGCACACAAATCATCCCAAAACACAGGTTTTCTGTATAGGGTAAGCACTTGAAGTTCTGTGCAGCGTGAGTTATGTCATCATCATCGGTCTATTTATATTGCCCCACAGCTTGCCCCACTGCTCGGCACAAACCTTCCCTTACATCGAGAGAATTGGGGCCATGATCCACCACGCGGGCCCAGTGCGGATAGGCGGATTTCAACATGCATTCTTTTGTCACTGCACTGCCGCACCAAACGATTATTGTTAATGTATTGTACCTATATATTCAATGGCATGATAAATAAATTTATTTTCTTTCTTTCTTTCTTTCTTTCTTTCTTTCTTTCTTTCTTTCTTTCTTTCTTTCTTTCTTTCTTTCTTTATGCCTTAGTTTTTCTTCTTCTTCTACGGCATGCAGGTTTCATCACGATGTTTTCCTTCACAGTTTTGAGAGCACTCGGTAAATGTACGTAAGATTTTCCGTCGAAAAAACCGATGATAACTCATTGGTACATGGCTGCCCTGGCTGGGAATGGATCCTGGGGATCTCCGTATCGCAAGTCCATTGACCCAACCACTGAGCCACCGAGCTCTGTACAGAGTGAGTTATGTACGGTGGAACACAGAGAAAGGTGTACAATAGAGTTTTTAAGGTTGAGATTTTCTCAAAAACTACTTGACCTATTATAAAAATTCTTTCACTGTTTGATAGATAAAAGTGAAAACTATGTAACTGTAAAAGAATTATAAAATTCGGTCCAGTAGTTTTTGAGTAAATCCCAACCTTATTGAGGCCCCCTGTATACTTATCTCTGTCGTCGACTGTACATGTATGTTATTCCCCCTTACTCACCACGTTCATGTAGTACTGTATCCTCTCCAGGTCCTTGGGATTAATGTATCTATAGTGCTCCTCCTCCGTGATCCTGATCAGTTCCACCTTCTGCTCGTCAGGGTCGCGGGGGTCTTCCAGCTCCAAGCGCGCTAAGCGCCTGAAGGGGACAGTATTACATCATCATCAGCCTAGTTAAAAGGTGTTACCCAGTGGTGAAACAGGAACGAGAAGTTTAGTTTTCGGTGTTCATATTTTCTTAACAGCAGTAAAAAATTACGATCAAAGTAAAAACTGTCGATGGTGGAAAGAAGACTGAAAGCTATTGTGGTCAAAAGTATTGGCTAAAAGTAGAAGTGGAAAACCGAGGGCTGAAAGTTATTGGCCAAAAGTTGAATGTGGAAAACCGAGGGCTGAAAGTTATTAGCTAAAAGTAGAAGTAGAAAACCGATTGCTGAAAGTTATTGGCCAAAAGTCGAATGTGGAAAACCGAGGGCTTAAAGTTATTGTCTAAAAGTAGAAGTGGAAAACCGAGGGCTGAAAGTTATTGGCCAAAAGTCGAATGTGGAAAACCGATGGCTTAAAGTTATTGGCTAAAAGTAGAAGTAGAAAACCGTTTGCTGAAAGTTATTGGCCAAAAGTCGAATGTGGAAAACCGAAGGCTGAAAGTTATTGGCTAAAAGTAGAAGTGGAAAACCGAGGGCTGAAATTTATTGGCTAAAAGTAGAAGTGGAATACCGAGGGCTGAAATTTATTGGCTAAAAGTAGAGGTGGAAAACCGAGGGCTTAAAGTTATTGGCTAAAAGTAGAAGTGGAAAACCGAGGGCTGAAAGTTATTGGCTAAAAGTAGAAGTGGAAAACCGAGGGCTGAAAGTTATTGGCTAGAAGTAGAAGTGGAAAACCGAGGGCTTAAAGTTATTGGCTAAAAGTAGAAGTGGAAAACCGAGGGCTAAAAGTTATTGGCTAAAAATCAATAGTGGAACCCCGAAGACCGTTATTGGTCAAAACTATATCGAAATCAGAGATCAAAAATAACGAAAAGACTGAAATTGTCTTGTAAATGAAATGAATGGTAAAAAAATATCATACCGTTTCAAAGCCTCGGCCGCAGCTTTCTCAGCGTCTTCCTTCTCTTTCCTCCTCTTTTCTATGCGTCTCTTTTTGGCCTCAACCTCTGCCGCTTTCCTTCTATCGTATGCACCTGATACCAAGTCTTCTAATAACACCAATCCTGAAATAGACATACGGAGGAGTGAGCAATCCTTGAAATGATGAAATGAAATGATATTTATTTGCCTGAAACACGGTACTAAAGGATCTTAATGTTATTTTTATATAATGCACTGTACATGTTTCACCAAGTATTGGGCATGCAAAATGACAATGCCAGATTCTGCCCCACCATCAACCGCTAGATGTAGAAGATAACGAATAAATGTATCTCCGTTTTTTATTAAAATTATTGGTGTAAAATTAAGTTATGTACATCTAGCGAGTCGAAAATTAAGAATTCAGAAAATAGTACGAAATCGAAGCGATTTATTCATTGTTTTTGTTATTCTTCTATAGGAGTTGCGAGAGTAGTAGAAAATGATACTGATTATGATTAAGCAAAATTAAACCTGTAATAAGTCCCCAACAAAATGATAGGTGCAGCTTAAATGGTCACGTAGTTTTGTAGGTGGGGCAAAGCTCCATTGAAATGTGGCAATGTCTTTTATAATAATTGAAATACAACGTCTCTAGTCATAATAGTACAGTCATACATAAACATCAATACAACATAAAACATTATACAACTTAACTGCTTGATCTTTAAATTAATACATTATTTATCACACTTAACACTCTATATTTATCATCATCATCAGCACGTATCAGGCCACTGCTGGACGTAGGCCTCTCCCAAAGCACGCCAGTCAACCCTACTCTCGGCCCTCTGCATCCAGTCCCTGCCAGCCATCTTGCTTGTGATAAACTTACCTTTAGGCAATTTGTTCTTGTCTCGCTCCCGTTTGAGGTGCTCCAATCTTTCCTTCTCTCTCTCAGCCCAGGGCTTAAGGGGTGGGAACTGCAGCTCCCCATTGGGCCCCAGGGGTCCGTACAGGGTTGGGGGTGCGCGCCGTTTGGGGGGCATGCGGATAGTTCTCATGGTCTTTGTGGAGGGGGTGTAGCAGTTACCTTGGGGAATGAATTAACTTTATTGCTGACACAAATCGATAATTTAACAAAATATTTACAGGTAGGTAGAAATACACGAATAAATTATGTATACGTAAATATGTAAGTATTTGTTTGTAAATATAATAAAGAGTGATAAAAAAAATTGACCTTGTCAATTGACTACTAAGTATATAAATTAATATAAACGTATATGACTCACTTATATTGTTGAAGTCGGCAATTAGACCGACAGTTTCGACCGATTTCGACGGTCTTTTTCACAAGTGAGCGCGCCACGCCCGCGTCGCCGGTGACGTTTCTTCGCGCACTACGGATCAGCGCCCTCTGGTCCGCCGACGACGGTGCGTTCGATGATTAAAACATCACCGGCGACGCGGACGTGGCGCGCGAGTTTATATATAATAACTAGGTGTTGCATGGTGCGCGGGCCGCGCGCGGCCCGCGAGACTGCTTTGTTTTCGTGTTGTAGGCGCCGCAACTAAATAAACATTATCGTAGTAGTAGCGTGGGGACGCTCCGGGCTTCGCCCTACGCGGAGCTCGGCCTATGGCCTCGCAGCCCGGCTCGGCCTTCGGCCTCGCAAAAGTTACTTGAAGGGTAGGGAGTTTTATTCTGCTTGGCAATGGGACGCTTCGGGCTTCGCCCTACGCGGAGCTCGGCCTACGGCCTCGCAGCCCGGCTCGGCCTTCGGCCTCGCAAAAGTTACTTGAAGGGTAGGGAGTTTTATTCTGCTTGGCAATGGGACGCTTCGGGCTTCGCCCTACGCGGAGCTCGGCCTACGGCCTCGCAGCCCGGCTCGGCCTTCGGCCTCGCAAAAGTTACTTGAAGGGTAGGGAGTTTTATTCTGCTTGGCAATGGGACGCTTCGGGCTTCGCCCTACGCGGAGCTCGGCCTACGGCCTCGCAGCCCGGCTCGGCCTTCGGCCTCGCAAAAGTTACTTGAAGGGTAGGGAGTTTTATTCTGCTTGGCAATGGGACGCTTCGGGCTTCGCCCTACGCGGAGCTCGGCCTACGGCCTCGCAGCCCGGCTCGGCCTTCGGCCTCGCAAAAGTTACTTGAAGGGTAGGGAGTTTTATTCTGCTTGGCAATGGGACGCTTCGGGCTTCGCCCTACGCGGAGCTCGGCCTACGGCCTCGCAGCCCGGCTCGGCCTTCGGCCTCGCAAAAGTTACTTGGAATGTGGGGAATTTTTTCTGCTTGGCAAGGGGACGCTTCGGGCTTCGCCCTACGCGGAGCTCGGCCTATGGCCTCGCAGCACGGCTCGGCCTTCGGCCTCGCAAAAGTTACTTGGAGGGTGGGGAGTTGTTTCTGCTTGGCAAGGGGACGCTTCGGGCTTCGCCCTACGCGGAGCTCGGCCTACGGCCTCGCGGTGTTCTATCGCTTCGGGCTTCGCCCTACGCGGAGCTCGGCCTTCGGCCTCGCGGGAGGGTGCTCGGCCTTCGGCCTCGCTATAGTTACTGATAGATATTTACCGCCCGCCAGTAATCCTTTCGTTTCGTATATGAAAATATATGTAATAAATATTATGGTTTACTGCTCGTCCGCCATTTTGTTTTTCCCAAAAATGACAATTTTCTGGTATACTGCATCATATGTGCTACGAAGTGGAATTGGTTGGATATTCCTCTTGCGCTCGTGCTAGGCCAGCTAATTCGTCAAAGTTTGGTCTGAAATGTCCAAATTTTCAATCGGCTATATTTCCGCCGCCATTTTGTTTTTCTTTTGTTTTTCAATTTCATCACAAAGTAGGTCGACCATGTGACGCGTGTTCCAAATTTGAACGAAATCGGTTGGAAAATGGCGGAGATGGCATCACGTGACCCGCCGCCATCTTGTTTTTTTCACTTCCCTATAGTTTTCCTCTGGTCCAATCACTAAACTATACAACTCCCCCCTACATCACTTTCACCTCCGGGGACTCCTTCAGACTAAACGGGACGGTCAATCAGTGAGTGAGTGAGTCAGTGGTAATCGAGCTATATAGTGTAGTAATTTGTAGTAATGGCTCACTATAGTTTTAATTCTAAAATTACTAAGTATATTTTTGAGTTTCTGTACACATACACTAAGGGCTCAGACAGACGAGCGACAGTGCGTCGTACCACGGAGGCGAGGTCTCTGGTTCGAATCCCGGTCGTGATGAAATTTTTTCTTTATTTATCATTTATATGTATGTAATGAAACCAAATAAAATACCAATAGAATCAACAGGCTTGGCGTGATCATAGCTGTCCCGGTAAGGCACTCCTCGGGTCCAGGACCTGGCCTGCATCAGCGGAGGGAACTCGCTGCATTTACCCTCGCTCTCGCCTGCAATGACGTTATACAGACACAATTGAAATAAATTATTATATATAAACGGATATCACTCACTTATATTGTTAAAGTCGGCACTTATAATATAGTATAATTTGTAGTAATGGCTCACTATAGTTTTAATTCTACAATTGAAATAATAAACCGCTTTTCTAACATCCGCCAGTTGGCAGCTGACACCAACATTGTATATTTACGAAAGCGGATGAACTGGACATTTTAAGAGAGTGTACTGCATCTGCAAGAGCTCGGTGGCTCAGTGGTTGGGTCAATGGACTTGCGATACGGAGGTCCCAGGTTCGATTCCCAGCCAGGGCAGCCATGTACCAAGTTATCCTCGGTTTTTTCGACGGAAAAACTTACGTACATTTACCGATTGCTCTCAAAAACGGTGAAGGACAACATCGTGATGAAACCTGCAAGGAAAAAATCTAAGGCATGTGAAATCCGCCAATCCGCAGTGGGCCCGCGTCACCACGCGGGCCCACTGCGGATTGATCCACCGATCGTGGCCCCAGCTCCCTCGATGTAAGGGAAGGTCTGTGCCCGAGCAGTGGGGCAATATAAATAGACTGATGATGATGACTGCATCTGCGCAGAATGGTGTGGAAGGGTTGGGAGGTCTTTGCCCTGCAATGCAACATTCATATATTCTCTCTGTCACCTATATAAATGGCATATAACCTAGCAAGCTAAGTAACTATAGCTATCACCCTCTGGATAGTAGGTTTTGGCTGCGCGTATCATCTTGCTATCCCTGTCCAGCTCAGGGTCGTATCCAGCTCTCGGCATCCACGGCAGGTGGGGGCCCCTCCGCGCGGGGGTCACGAAGCGCGGGGGACATTGCTCCGCTCCCTCCCTGTCTCTTGACGGACGCTTGCGATCTCCGCTCGCCATTGATCAGAAGCTTTTAAAATGGTCACAAAATTTATTTTCTTTTATTTAGCAAACATACAGTCATGCACTGGGCCCGCGTGGTGGATCATGGCCCGTGCTCCCTCGATGTAAGGGAAGGTCTGTGCCCGAGCAGTGAGAAGATATAAATAGACTGCTGATGATGATACAGTCATGTCATCACAGAGAAAAGTGTAGGTACAGAAGATTTTTTTAAGTTGAGATATCTCAAAAACTACTTGACCTATTGCAAGAATTCTTCCACTGTTATATAGATAAAAGTTAAACTGTGTAACTGTAAAAGAATTATTACAATCGGTCTAGTAATTTTTGAGCAAATCTCAACCTTATTGAGAGATATCGTATTTACCAATTAACGGACTATTTTTTTTAAACATCTACGAATAAATAAAACAATCTTACCTTAATTCAATTATTAAATAATGCTAGATTTCTGGCAAACAATAATTATAAAGTTTTGTTTATAAAATTAGCGCACAAATTCGCTTCGATTGTGACAACTCTTTGGCAGGATATAAATGACGCGTCTCCATGGTAACATAGTGTTATGTCGCCGGGCAACAGTATCTTGTTGTTTTATCATGAAGATTATTTTAAAAAGCTTGGAGCTCGGATATCACCGCAGATTAAAGATATAATTGTTTATTTCAAAAAGGTACAATATAAAACAAAAAAGAACCATTAAATATTTTAAAAAAAATTAGTTGCAGGAAGTGTACCCAAGACGCTGGATCGCGACGATAATCCGTTGCGCGAGGTAGCTGCCAGCTCTTGGGTCACCAGTGGCATCTACTACTCGTTTGCTAAGCTCTTTATAAAGTGACCAAGCGCCGGGACCCCACGGGCCGAGTGTCTCGACACCAAAAGCAACAAAGTTGTAAAGGGTGTCGAGACCTCTGTATTTTAGAGCTTTACTCTTCTCGGCCGCCTCAGCCGCCGCGCCAGCCTTTCTGGTAGTGCTCCGTATGTGGGACGGAGCCAGCGTGTCTACGCATGTAGCGTCCCACACCAGAGCACGCCCCATCTTCCATAAAAGATATAAGTTTTCTATTCAAATATCACCCTTCGTTACCCGTCTACCAGTAGTAACACGGGCACTTTTTTTTAACGGTGTTACTACTTACTACTCTGGTTGTAAGACGGGATAATTTTATTTATATTGTTACTAACAGCTAAATCGCTTGTAACAGTAGCTATGTTAGACAAAAAGTAAAAGAGGCTAAGAAAAGAGGCATGCCCTGGCCTTGGGTTCGATTCCCGTCTATTTAGATTTCGGGATTATAGATTATGGCGCGTATTCATAAACTTAATTTAAAGTTACGCCACCCGTTTAGGCCCCCTGTCCCTTTCTATCTTAACCTTTTTTTAGGGTTCCGTACCTCAAGAGGGAAAAAGGAACCCTTATAGGATCACTTTGTTGTCCGTCTGTCTGTCACGTCAGGGTAATAGTGTTCTGTGGTCAAGACTGTCTCAGAAACGCGTGGACGGATCAAGTTAAAATAAATACTCAATACTCAGGTCTGCAATATCATCCAGCTATTAAAAAAATCAAACTTCTACGTCAACCCAATCAAAAGATATGGCAGCTTATGTCGCCTTTTCCCGCATATTTATATGAATACGCGAGAAACTCAAAACCTATATGGTACTTCCCGTTGACCTAGAATCATGAAATTTGGCAAGAAGCTAGGCCTTATATCACAAGTAAAGGAAAAAATCCGAAATCTGTAGTTGGGGTTCCATCACGATTTTTTTACACACTTATATTTGCAGTTGACGCCTGGTACCGATGTCGATGACGTTATCAGTTTCAAAAACGCAAAGATAAGTTTGTCTTTGCGAAAAGTCGTTAGAGCAAATGTTATATATATACATATTATAACTTATTTGCATGCCGACCCCGGTAAGTTGCAGTGACACCAAAATGTATCAAATGTCATCTCGATGTATTTATAACCTGTAACTGGCAATAAAATTGATTTGATTTGGTTATGGTGAAGCTGCACGGAACCCTCGGTGCGCGAGTCCAACAGCCGACTCGCACTTGCTCGGTTTTTTTTATTGTAGTGTGAAAGGGACAGCAACACGATTTAAGAGAAGTGAGGTTTAACTAGGTTTATGAATAACAGCATATAATCCGGGGATTTGCTTAGTTTCGTTGAATGGTTTTTACTATGGAACAACCATTTGTTAATTATTATATATAAACGGATATCACTCACTTATATTATTGAAGCCGGTAATTATACCGAATTTGTAGTAATGGCTCACTATAGTTTTAATTCTAAAACCATTTGTTATTCTTTTTTATTATAGACAAATGACACATTTATCTACGAATGAATTAAAAATGCAAGTAATTGTGTAAAAATTTATTTAGAAAATTTCATTGTATGTATATGTAGCATCTAAATTCTAAATATAAGCTAAGTAGATATAAATAAATTAAGGTATAATTCTTCTAATATACTATTGTAGCGAGATCTTAAAAATTGAGATTGTTGCGATCTTAAATAAATAGTTTTACTACTAAACTAACATACTTACTTATATAAATTATGTAAAATACAATAATTAATTAATAAATAAAAATATTATGTACAAAATGCACCATATCAATAGCTACCACAATATACAGTAGTTGAATTTAAATTGACTTGTAATTATGCTGTATTACGCTACTCTTTATGACGTATCTGAACATAGTCACTTATTCCCTCGCCCGCTACCTCACTCACCCCTCGCTGACCCTTGAGTTGCGACACTCGACAATCCCAAGATTTTTAGAAGGTACCGTGGAACACAGAGAAAGATGTGAAGCTCCATTGAAATGTGGCAATGTCATTTCAACCCTAAAAACTCTCCTGTTTTTGCTATTGGTCGGATATCTGTCAGATTTGTTAGGCTGACTGACAAGCTATGGAAATAATGCGTTCTCCTTAGTGTCCTATCTGTTTTGAATAGAAAACTTATATCTTTAATCTGTGGTTGCGACGCGACTCGCGCCTATATTCAGATTCGCCAAAAATGCTTAATATATCTGAAGGTATTTTTTATATTACAATTCACAGACCATTTACCCAATAGACATGAAATCTGTACTAATTTGAAAGTGAAAAATTCTGTCAACGATGAGGGCATAGAGACGAAGCGGGGGACAGGGGGTATTAAAGAGATGCGTCCATGTCGATAATATGTCTAGGTGCCACGTGTCGCGAAGCAATGTTGCGCTCATGTACGGGCAGACACGGGCACCCTCCTGGTACAGGGATAGGGGGGAAGTGGTCTGTTTAATCTGTGTTCCAATTGGTACAAGATAGAAGATCTCTTCTATCTTGTACCAATTGAACATTAATATTCAAAGTTGCGCTTCAAAAGGTGTATATTTTTAGGACAACTAATTTTCTATGGAGTTAGAAGGATGTGACGTCTACCATCAGATGTATGATATTCAAAAGCTTATAACTATTTTATTTTTCAACTGATTTCAATTCTATTTCCACAGTATACCTAAAATTTATGCATATTTTGTAAAATTTACGAAATTTTCTGTCAACTCCTTATTATCTTATATTTAATTACATAATTTCATTGTTTCAAGTAAAGCTTAATAGAAATGGAAGACTACATTTCATTTTGGCAAATATTTGGTAGATATAAAATATATAATACTGTATCGAAGCCCAAATCAAGTGTCTAATTTTGTAAACAAATATTATCGTCTAATTACCTGTTGTGATGTAACACTAAAAGAACTGATTGATTGAACCTGTTCATCATTGTGATAATAAAGTAATCCGATCTAATAATGTGAAAATAACTATGATTAATCACATAAAAGGTTAAAATGTTAGTAGTTTTCGTTTACAAAATAAGACACTTGATTTGGGCTCCGGTATAGGTAGAGATATATAGGTACGTATACTTAGTATATTTCTAGATTTATAACTAAATAGAACTAGTATAGTATGTATAAGAAATGCATTTTAAATACTGGATTTAAATTCTCAAACACCTAGGCCACACTGTTCGCCTAGCGCGGTATGTCAAACACATGACCACGCTACTCTGTACTGTGGACACAAACTACGGGTTCAATACCTTTGATATTATTTATTTATTTTATTAATGGACTCGACAGATCGTCATTTGCCAATGTCATGTTACAGAATATTCAAAATATCATATAGTCTTCTCGTCACCCAAGGGAATCGCCGTAGCGTCGTCACTCTGGACGAAGCAGCTCGACAGTCACATTCACTCCCGAGCTCGTAGTGGGACTCTTGACTATAGCGCCAAACTTCAGATCCTGCACGAATCCTCCAATAACTTCACCATACTGTCATTCGCGAACATTTTCTGATTAAATTAACGTGATATTAAACACAAAACACCCACTGTAGACATTAAACTGAAAGTTATCAAATAATTTCGCAACCGTCGTTTTCCGCCGTTAGGATCGCAATGAAGCCCAGGCCAAATGAAAAAAAAAATGTTGCCTGCCTAAACCCATTTGCTGTCTCCCTCCTCCGCGCCGCGCTGGTTGAGATAGTTGCCGGAGCCCTGCCAGCTGAAGGAGCTATCTGTGTCGCCGTCCTCGGTGGACTGCTGGCGCTCCAGCTGGACGGAGCTGCGGTCTTTGGCGTACGAGCGCGGACGACCTGGAAATACAGCAATATGGTCAATATACCATAATCATTGTAAAAAAAACATGTAGGGAGTAGCCTTGCCGGCGTCGGTTTCTCGCGACACATATATCTTAAAGGCCAAAATTTTTGTGGAGATGTAATTACAAATTTACAGTTTTCGGATTTTTTCCTTTACTTGTGCTATAAAACATAGCTTCTTGCCGAATTTTATGATTCAACGGGAAGTAGCCTATAGGTTTTGGTTTTCTTGCATTTTTATATATTACTAGCTGTACCCCGCAACTTCGTTTGCGTAGAGGAGGAGGATGAAGAGGATGGAGGAGATCAGGAGGCAGATCTTTCTCTCTGGATCCTTGTTTCCACATCACATACCGCCATGGCTTATAGCCTATGAGCTGTCCGGATATTTCAGCTATCTCCTAGTGAAACTCCCATCAAAATCCCTTCAGTAGTTATGGCGTGATACTTGCACAAAGTCACAGACAAACAGACAAAAATTCTAAAAAATTGGTGTTTTGGCATCAGTATCGATCCTAAAACACATTACAATTATTCTTTTCAAAAAATATCCAATGTACAGACACAACTTTTTTACAGTCTTATTTTAAGTATAGATAAATATGCGAGAAAATGCGACATAAACGGCCACATCTTTTGATTGCGTTGACGTAGAAGTTTGATTTTGTCACGGCTGCATGATGTTGCAGACCTGAGTATAAGGTATTAATTTCAACTTAATCCGTCAACGCGTTTATGAGATATAGGTCTTGACAGACGGACAGCAAAGTAATCCGTAACCAAGTGTATCAAAACCCTAATAATAATTTAGGTATGAGTCATTAAACGTACCTTCAATGAGCGAGTGACTGAGTCGTGTGGCGTCGAAGTTGTAGTCCGCGTTGGAGGGTTTGCGCACCTCCCTCAGGTACTTCCACGTGTGGCTGTCCGGCCCTTGCGCCTCCGCCTTGGGGCTGTACAGCCATTCTGCAGACAGGGTCATGAGAGAGGAGATAATAATATATTTCTGTTGTAATTGTGCAATTATCCAAATTCATGTCTTACATTGCAGTTAGAAATCATGTGTACATTGTGTATATTTTTTCACGTCAGCATTTTTTTACACCACTTTGCAATGCAAGGAAGCAATTCCGAAGTCTAGTAATAAATATTGTGATTTCCCTCCGAGTAATGTGCAATGCTTATCTACCAAACTGATTTCTAAGTCAGCTTGAATCTTATCATTGTCTCACTAGATAAGACGCCGGTTTTCACACGGACGCCAGTTTACTAACATTGCTTTATTGCTTCAACGGCTGCTGTGACCTATATTCTATTCTTGCCGTGGGCAGGACTTGAACCTGCGACCTTGTCATTCCGTGACACGCTCTTACCAACTGAGCCACCACAGACCATGGCCTAAATACTATAAACATAGTACTTATAGGAAACCAGTTACGTAGAAGGATAAAATTATCTTTATAGGAAACCAGTTCCGTAGAAGGATAAAAAAACATTTTCGGAAACTGGTTTCCAAACTCCGGTTTCCTAAACGGCCGAAGGGGAAAATCTTCATCGTATTATACATACTAAAGGGTATGTTACGCAACTCCATCTATCGGACCATAGTAGTAGTATTAACAAAAAATAGGAGCGCGTCAAAGTCAAATTTCTTTATTGCAAGTAAGCACGTTGAGTACATTTTTGCACGGTTTGCAAGGTTGGTTTATTTCAGTTACTTCCATAGCATCATGTCGTATGGTATCATTCTGTGGGGACGGGCAGCCGACATCGAGACCATTTTTATACTACAAAAACGGGCAATACGATTTATATACAATCTGCGTTGTAGAGAATCTCTGAGGGAATTGTTTAAAAATATTAATATACTGACGGTAACTAGCCAATTCATTTATGAAAATATCATGTACGTACGCAAAAATATATCTCTATTTCCAAAAATCAGTGACACACATAGTTATAATACAAGAAATAGGGATAAACTTGCATTTCCCGGATTCAGACTACGTAAGGTTAGTACATCCTTCATGGGGCACTGTATTCGCTTTTATAACAAGTTGCCAGAAAGTGTCACGACGTTGACAGAGAGGAAATTTAAAAATGTCATTAAAGGAACACTTGTTAAGAAGGCGTATTACAGGATAGATGACTATTTAAACGATGAACATGCATGGTGTGTGTCGCCGGTTCCACATGAGGGATAAACTTACTAACAATAGTAATAGTTACGTACTGTATAGTTATTAAGTAATCATTGTATTATCATTGTTTTAAAAGATGTGTTGCTGAGAGTTTTTTGCCACTTTTTCTCCTCGGCGTTGGCACCTTTTCCTTTCAAAGTGGTGTAAATGTAAATTCAAAACAATTGTTTTTGTAATCATAGCCGGATGCTGTGCTGCTTACCTCCATTGGAGACTTTGGCGATGGCTGTGAGGAGGAACTCCTTGTCCTTAGCCTGCAGCAGCAGCATCTGCTGCAGGATCACCACCATGGAGCGCTGGGCGGCGGCGCGCGCGCGCGTGTAGTACACCCACACACTACACAACGGTTTCTTTTTAATATTATAACGTACTCAAAACGACAAATGATAACATGTCGTGGTGTGTGTGACCAGTGCTATCGCGTTGGTATAGCGGCGACTGTTCAGCGCACCATCTCATGATATCATATTAATTCATCATTTTGAGAACAGTGATTTATTGAGTGACCCTTCTATTGATTGGAGTTACCCCTTTTATTGAGTGGTCCCTTCTATTGATTGGAGTGACCCCTTCTATTGATTGGAGTGACCTTCTATTGATTCAGAGACCCCTTCTATTGAGTGACCCCTTCTATTGAGTGACCCCTTCTATTGAGTGACCCCTTCTATTGAGTGACCCCTTCTATTGAGTGGTCCCTTCTATTGATTGGAATGACCTTTTCTATTGATTGGACTGAACCCTTCTATTGATTAGAATGACCCTGTCTATTGATTGGGGTCACCCTTCTATTGATTGGAGTGACCCTTTCCATTAAATGGACTGAACCGTTCTATTGATTGGTATGACCCCTTCTATTGAGTGGTCCCTTCAATAAATTGATTGGACTGAATCCTTTCTATTGATTGCAGGGACCCTTTCTATTGATTGCAGGGACCCATATTCATGCAGTGACCAGTATTGAATGAAGTTACCCCATTCTATTGATTGAGTGACCCCTTCTATTAATTGAGTGACCCCTTCTATTGATTGAGTGACCTCTTCTATTGATTGGATTGGCCCCTTCTATTTATGCAGTGACCAGTATTGATTGGAGTGACCTATTCTAATGATTGAGTGACCCCTTCTATTCATACAGTGACCAGTATTGATTGAAGTTACCCCATTCTATTGATTGGAGTGACCCCTTCTATTGATTGAGTGACCCCTTCTATTCATACAGTGACCAGTATTGATTGAAGTTACCCCATTCTATTGATTGGAGTGACCCCTTCTATTGATTGAGTGACCCCTTCTATTCATACAGTGACCAGTATTGATTGAAGTTACCCCATTCTATTGATTGGAGTGACCCCTTCTATTGATTGAGTGACCCCTTCTATTCATACAGTGACCAGTATTGATTGAAGTTACCCCATTCTATTGATTGGAGTGACCCCTTCTATTGATTGAGTGACCCCTTCTATTCATACAGTGACCAGTATTGATTGAAGTTACCCCATTCTATTGATTGGAGTGACCCCTTCTATTGATTGAGTGACCCCTTCTATTCATACAGTGACCAGTATTGATTGAAGTTACCCCATTCTATTGATTGGAGTGACCCCTTCTATTGATTGAGTGACCCCTTCTATTCATACAGTGACCAGTATTGATTGAAGTTACCCCATTCTATTGATTGGAGTGACCCCTTCTATTGATTGAGTGACCCCTTCTATTGATTGGGGTGACCCCTTCTATTGATTGGACTGAACCCTTCTATTGATTGGAGTGGCCCCTTCTATTGAGAGATCCCTTCTATTGATTGGTGTGACCTCTTCTATTGATTGGAGTGACCTCTTCTATTCATTGAGTGACCCCTTCTATTATTTAGAGTGACCCCTTCTATTGATTGGAATGACCCCTTCTATAGTGTGGTATAGCTAAGGCCACTGACCCCAGAGCAATCGCGAGGAAAGCGATTACGCCCGGCTTCGCGGCCAGACGCAGCGCGGTGAGCAGACGCGCATGCGCGGACAAATGGAGCGCGCCTTCGCTCAGTACCGCGTACACGTACTCGTAGCCGGTGAACGGGCCGCAGTGGGTTGAGGATGTTCTGTGGATGGGGAAATTAATATTTTTTTAATTAATGGACATTGTAATGTGAAAGTACGTACCACATGGTAAGCTGTCGTCGCCTAGTGACACCTGATTAAGAGACTTCATAGAGCCAACTAGCGCCGCTCTCTAAACCTAGTACAGTTTATCCAAGTTGGTCTCTAAATCTAGTTTATCTTTTCAAATTAAAAATGACAATGAACACACACTTACAAATACCGAAAACGTCCGAAACATGGGTATTCACCGATTTTGGAACGACACTATTTCAATAATGTGACGTCATCGTCACTTACGTCCTTTTTAATTTTCACGATCTTAACTTAATTTTTAAATAATGAAAACGAAAAAATATGGGTATGTGTCACGGAATGACAAGGTCGCAGGTTCAAGTCCTGCCCACGGCAAGAATTTTTTCATCATGTTCTAAAATATGGGTATCTAATATTACCTATATTTTCCTAAAAAAATATAATAATCAAATTATACCATGTCTATTTCGGACATTTGCCAACAGCTAAATATGTATAAAACTGCCTTAAACCTCTTACCTGAAGAACAGCGACCCCAGCCCGAACATGGTCGTGAACAGCGAGAGAGTGACCAGCATGTACAGCACTGTCTGGGTCTGCGCGGCGCGCCAGATCTAAACACACGGTATGTGATAAATACACAGCAATTTATTTATTTATTTAATCTTTGTTACATTTTATGTATCGGGCGAACTTAATGCCTTGCGGCATTTTCTTCCAGTTTACCTCGGGGCATGCAGAGATTGCTTGGGCTGGTGTAACACAAAGATGGTGTAAATAAAATCATACCTATATACTTACATACAATACACATATACGTTTAAACCCTATTACATATATTATATACATGAATATACCTATAATACATACCTATATTATAAATAATATATAGTATAAATATAAATACATATACCTACTACTTAATAGCTAGATATTCCAATATTACTGTTGGCAACACAGACATAGTATAAACCATAGACCACTTCCCCCATAGACCTGTAACAGGAGGGCCGTGTCTGCCCGCACATGAGCGCTAAATTGCCTAGCGACACGCGTCACCTAGAGATATTATCGACATGGACGCATCTCTTTAATAGGCACGCTTCGTCTCTATACGCTCAACGTTGACAGAATTTTTCGCTTGCAAATGACAATGCCAGATTCTGCCTCACCATCTACCGCATGATGAACAAGATAACGAATAAATGTAAAAATATCTCCGATTTTTATAATTTTTATATTTTTATAATTATTGGTTTAAAATAAAGTTTTGTACAAGTTGCGAGTCGAAAAAACAGTTTAATTAAGAATTCAGAAAATAGTATGAAATCGAAGCGAATTTTTCATTGTTTTTGTTATCATTGTCCACTACTCTCGCAACTCCTACTGATTGTGATTATGCTATATAAAACCTGGTAATAAGTCCACAACAAAATGATAGGTACAGCTTCAATGGTCTCGTAGTTTTGTAGGTGGGGCAAACGTCCATTGAAATGTGGCAATGTCATTTATACCGATTTCATGTCTATTGGGTAAGTGGTCTGTGGTATAAACAAAGTCCTGCCTGCATTAGCTTCTCACACATAATTAGAATAAATATTCAGAATCTTTTAACACTTTTAAGGGTTCCGTACCGCAAGAGGAAAAATGGAACCCTTATGGAACACTGGAGGAAGCAATAAGACGCAAAAATATATCTTTATTTCCAAAAATCAGTGACACACATAGTTATAATACAAGAAATAGAGATAAACTTGCATTTCCCGGATTCAGACTACGTAAGGTTAGTACATCCTTCATGGGGCACTGTATTCGCTTTTATAACAAGTTGCCAGAAAGTGTCACGACGTTGACAGAGAGGAAATTTAAAAATTTCATTAAAGGAACACTTGTTAAGAAGGCGTATTACAGGATAGATGACTATTTAAACGATGAACATGCATGGTGTGTGTCGCCGGTTCCACGTGAGGGATAAACTTACTAACAATAGTAATATTTACGTACTGTATAGTTATTAAGTAATCATTGTTTTAAAAGATGTGTTGCTGAGAGTTTTTTGCCACTTTTTCTCCTCAGCGTTGGCACCTTTTCCTTGAAAGTGGTGTAAATGTAAATTCAAAAAAATATATTGACGTGTAAAAATGTACTCAACGTGCTTACTTGCAATAAAGAAATTTGACTTTGACGATAGATTAAGATATGAAATACAAAACAATAACACGATATTGGCAAATGACAAACTGTCGAGTCCGTTCATATAATAATAATAAATACCTTCCGAGCTGGCTGACATGCCCTTCGAGCACATTCTCGTTTCACGTAGAACAGCAGTAGGAACTTGAGCGTTACGGCCACCACTAATAAGGGCGAGAATAACATGCCGAACCACAGCACGGCCTGGTTGTAGATCAGGGTCAGAGAGTTGTACGCGATGTTGAACTCTGGAGCGCTGCCCTTAGGGTTCATTCTAGAAAAATAAGACATTTGCTAAGGGGTTCGAACCTTTATGGCATAGTCCACTAGCGCCTTCTGGTGGATGTTGGATAACAGCGGCGCAGGATGAAACCTACGTATATCGATAGAGGACACGTATGTGAGCATAAAATGTCCCGGGGACCCTTGTCATAAAGTGTCACGTTTCCGTGATATGATGGTGAAAAGATCGTCAAAGTTTTTTTTTTCCAATTTAATCCAAAAATGATATTTTCCAAATTAATCAATACTGTTGCTACTAGTGCTAGGGGCTCGTAGTCCAGTTGTGAGTACACGTTGAAAACGATCGTACAAGTTAAGCAACGCTGGGCGAGGTCAGTACCTGGATGGGTGACCGCTAGTGACACTTTCATCTAAGCCCCTCTGTGCCTCGGAAAGCACGTTAAACAGTTGGTCCCGGTTGCAGTCGCTCGGCAGCAGTCGTTAGGCCACATCAGAGGCCTACGGGCGGCCTGAATAACTCTGACAAATGGGTTTGGTCACTAAACCACACGAAAAAAAAATTAATCAATTTTATTAAAAAAAAGCTATGTACAAAATCTCTATTAGGATAAATACTATTTTTCAATATATATTTAAGGAATTTGACTTATTAAAGGTACAATCATAATTTATGCGATGCATAATGTTTTTATATACAGTTATTATTATTTTAAATTGACGATCAAATTACTAATGTGTATTTTAAGTATTGACATATCTGTAAAAATGACATATCTATCTATAATACATGACATAATTGCGACAAGCGTAGTTCACAATTATGCCAAATTCGGCCGTTTTTCGCATTTATGCGTACTACAACTTACCGAAATGGAACCACTGGCTATATAATAAACCTTATAATGTAAACCTGTGATGTACCTTTGTAATGTTAAATACGTAAGCTTATGCTAAGTATACACATTGTATAACTGTGTAAAAATAAATAAAGATACTTGATTTGGGCTGCGGTATACATTGTATACCGTAATTCACACATTAAATGATTATGGATTATGAAAACTGTGGAGGTTTCTTTACACTAAATAAATAAAATAGCCAAAAAAAATAGTGAATGTTTGTTGATGTGAGAATGATGAATGAATGAATGCGGCTGGATTTCTGTATTGTGTTGTGATATAGGGAGCGTTCAAGTATTACGTAACGCAAAGGGGGGGGGGGGGGGGGGTCTCGTAAAACGTTACGGTGCGTTACAGGGGCGGGAGGGGGTCCTTCTTACAACACGTTACGTAACATTATTTCTTTTTTTAAGACTGTAATGCTAGACATTTAAATGAAATAATAAATAATAAATAAATAAATGACCCCTTCTATTGATTGGACTGAACCCTTCTATTGATTGGAATGACCCTTTCTATTGATTGCAGGGACCCCTACTCATGCAGTGACCAGTATTGATTGGAGTGACCCCTTCTATTGAGAGATCCCTTCTATTGAGAGATCCCTTCTATTGATTGGTGTGACCCCTTCTATTGATTGCGGATACCCCTTCTATTAATTGAGTGACCTGAAATGAAATAATAAATAAATAGCCAAACCAAATAAAAAAAAACTCACTTATAAATGTATCCCCTAGCGAACTCAACTAGCGGCAACACAAACAAGGAAACCAAACAGTCTAGCACGACCAGGCGGTACGCCTCCTGGCCCAAACACGTCTCCCAACACTGCAAATAATAACATAACAGCTTTTTGAAAATGGCGGGAAACGACGGTTGCGAAATTATTTAATAATTTTCAGTTTAATGTCTACAGTGGGTAATTTTTGTTTAATATCACGTTAAATTAATCAGAAAATGTTCGCGAATGACAGTATGGTGAAGTTATTGAAGAATTCAAGCAGGATCTGAAGTTTGGCGCCATGGTCAAGATTCCCACTACGAGCTCGGGAGTGAACGTGACTGTCGAGCTGCTTCGTCCACAGTGATTGACGCTACGGCGTCTCCTGTGGATGAAGACATGAAGACGCGGCTACCCAGGGTGATGACGCTACTGCGACTCCCCTGGAGGAAGATAGAAGACTATTATACATTGAATTTTCTGTAACATGACATTGGCAAATGACGAACTGTCGAGTCCATTAATAAAATAAATAAAAATAACATAGCAGGAAAATAAAATAAAAAGCAAAAAAAAACTACTAGTTTTGACATAAAGTGTAATCGAAAGTATTACTATAAATAATAATTTAAACTAAAACTATCTTGCGAAGGTCATCCCTCCATCTGGTCGGGGCGCGTCCCACACTACGTCTACCCGTTCGTGGCCTCCATTCGAGAACTCGTCTACCCCATCGGTTATCGGTTCTACGACAGATGTGACCAGCCCACTGCCACTTCAGTTTACTGATTCTATGAGCAATGTCAACCACTTTTGTCTTCTGGCGGATATATTAAATGACAATGCCAGATTCTGCCCCACCATCAACCGCAAGGTGTACAAGATAACGAATAAGTATAAAAATATCTCAGTTTTTTATTAAAATTATTATTATTTATGGTTTAAAATAAAGTTTTGTACAAGTTGCGATTCGAAAAAAACTCGGAAAATAGTAAGAAATAGAAGCGATTTACTCATTGTTTTTGTTATTCTTCTATAGGAGTTGCGAGAGTAGTAGAAAATGATACTGACTATGATTATGTAATATGAAACCTGTAATAAGTCCCCAACAAAATGATAGGTACAGCTTAAATGGGCACGTAGTTTTGTAGGTGGAGCAAAGCTCCATTGAAAAGTGGCAATGTCTTTTTACTCCGAGTAAAATACTTACGTCTACTCCCGACTTGGTCCAGTAGAACATGAGGAGCATCAGAGTGCCGATATCGAGGAGCCAAGTCCTCGCCAGAGTCACATACAGCGCCGTTCGCGGCTTGTAGTATTCTAACCTGAAATATAAATAAATCTGTTTGTTTATAGTTCTACTTTGTAAGGAAACGTCAAGGATATTAGACGAATGGCATAAGGCTCTAAAATATTTAAATTAAAGATATTTGGCGTGTTGCAT
Source organism: Tachystola acroxantha (assembly GCA_963506565.1). Lineage (NCBI taxonomy): Eukaryota > Metazoa > Arthropoda > Insecta > Lepidoptera > Oecophoridae > Tachystola > Tachystola acroxantha. The sequence goes on from OY735881.1 coordinate 12,786,960, forward strand.
AAGCGTTGTGTAGCACATGGGATCCACCCGGCATCGCCTCGCGTCGCCCCTCGCTGTCAGCCAGTAGTCAAAATACTGCGCGGCGATGCCGTTACGGAGGCGATTAGTGTGCGTTGCAGTATGGAGTCTCATACAAAGAATACTGAACGCCCGAGGCGAGGCAGCGCTTATCGTTAAAGTCTACCCCTTCTCCCTCGATGCGAAGGTAGGTATGTGCCTTAACAGTGGGGACATAATGATGACGACTTACCTGACGACAAGTCCAAATATCACCGGACACAGCGAGTGGCTCGTATTTCAGTTGCGAGTACACGTTGAAAACGATCTTACAAATTAAGAAAACTTGGGCGAAGTCAGTACCTGAATGGGTGACCGCTAGTGTCATTTTCGTCTGAGCCCCTCCGTACCTCGGAAAGCACGCTAAGCAGTTGGTCCCGATTGCTGTCGCTCGGCAGCAATCGTCAGGCCACGTTAGAGACCTACGGGCGGCCTGAATAACTCTGACTATAGGTTTGGTCAATAAAAACACGAGAAGAGAGGCCGGACATAGCATCTGATGACGACTTACCTGACGACAAGTCCAAATATCACTAGACCCACCGTCTAATGACGACTTACCTGACGACAAGTCCAAATATCACTGGACAGAGCGACACTGCCGCTGTAACTGTCAGTGACACCAGTATCTCCCAATGAGGCCAGTGCGACAGCCAAACAGCGAGGTTATAAAAATAGATTGATGACGACTTACCTGACGTCAAGACCAAATATAACTGGACACAGCGTCTCATGACGACTTACCTGACGAAAAGTCCAAATATCACTAGACCTACCGTCTAATGACGACTTACCTGACGACAAGTCCAAATATCACTGGACAGAGCGCCACAGCCGCTGTAACAGTCAGTGACACCAGTATCTCCCAATGAGGCCAGTGCTACAGTCAAACAGCGAGGTTATAAAAATAGATTGATGACGACTTACCTGACGTGAATACCAAATATGACTGGACACAGCGTCTCATGACGACTTACCTGACGAAAAGTCCAAATATCACTAGACCTACCGTCTAATGACGACTTACCTGACGACAAGTCCAAATATCACTGGACAGAGCGCCACAGCCGCTGTGACAGTCAGTGACACCAGTATCTCCCATTGAGGCCAGTGCGAAGGCGCAGTCTCCTCTACAAGCAGCCTGTACAGTCCGTATTCGAAGCCGATGATCAGAGCCAGTAAGACCGCAGTCACTATGGTATTGGTAAGGATTTGGAAGGTCTTGCACCAGAAACTGGTCTTGATTTGTTGTTTGTTTTGCTCGTTGAGGAGTTCCTGCGAAGGTAATGTTTTTTATTGAATAAAATATGTTAGTAAGGCCATCTGAAGATAGACGTTTTATTTGAAGAATAAAGTAGTATCTACAAACTTCATACTAAAGACTGTTTTGCTAAAAAGAGATGGAGCATCCCCCCACCACTCGACTTAATCGCTTAATATCTTCGGTATTAGTTGAGATATCGAAAAACTGATTTTACAGTTCTCTTCAGCAGGAGTATCAGAGTTGATTGATGCAAAAAAAAAATACCCTTACCAGGCAGGTTACATTATTGTCTTACTTTTCGCCTAAATCTAAAAGGAACATTACAAAGAACCATATCTTGTTAAATACATAGAACTCCTTGCCAGCGAACACGTGGCTCAGACCGCCAGTGGTCTCGATGACGTGTTAACACAGTGCCTACCTTCAACTCATTGTATATGCTGTGTGAGTTGAGTTGTGCCGCGTGTTGCGACACGATGCCGCAGTCCCAGCCGCAGAACACCTTGACCGCGAACACGTGGCTCAGACCGCCAGCGGTCTCGATGACGTGTTAACACAGTGCCTACCTTCAACTCATTGTATATGCTGTGTGAGTTGAGTAGTGCCGCGTGTTGCGACACGATGCCGCAGTCCCAGCTGCAGAACACCTTGCCCGCGAACACGTGGCTCAGACCACCAGCGGTCTCGATGACGTGTTAACACAGTGCCTACCTTCAACTCATTGTATATGCTGTGTGAGTTGAGTTGTGCCGCGTGTTGCGACACGATGCCGCAGTCCCAGCCGCAGAACACCTTTCCCGCGAACACGTGGCTCAGACCGCCAGCGGTCTCGATGACGTGTTAACACAGTGCCTACCTTCAACTCATTGTATATGCTGTGTGAGTTGAGTTGTGCCGCGTGTTGCGACACGATGCCGCAGTCCCAGCCGCAGAACACCTTTCCCGCGAACACGTGGCTCAGACCGCCAGCGGTCTCGATGACGTGTTAACACAGTGCCTACCTTCAACTCATTGTATATGCTGTGTGAGTTGAGTTGTGCCGCGTGTTGGGACACGATGCCGCAGTCCCAGCCGCAGAAAACCTTGCCCGCGAACACGTGGCTCAGACCGCCAGCGGTCTCGATGAAGTTCAAACGGTAAGAGTATGCGGTCCTGAGAAAAGTCAAGATCAAGGTAAAAAATATTATAAAAAAAAACTCGATTGCCAAAAATGACAATGCCAGATTCTGCCCCACCATCAACCGCAAGTTGTACAAGATAACGAATAAATGTAAAAATATCTCCGTTTTTTATTACAATTATTGGTTTAAAATAAAGTTTTGTACAAGATGCGAGTCGAAAAAACAGCTTAATTAAGTATTCAGAAAATAGTATGAAATCGAAGCGAATTATTCATTGTTCTTGTTATTCTTCTATAGGAGTTGCGAGAGTAATAGAAAATGATACTGATTATGATTATGCAATATGAAACCTGTATAAGTCCCCAACAAAATGATAGGTACAGCTTAAATGGTCACGTAGTTTTGTAGGTGGGGCAAAGCTCCATTGAAATGTGGCAATGTCTTTTATACACAGCGGGACGCCACCCTGCCGCGCACGCACCGCACTTCACCTCTTGTACCGCTATCAGCTTGGCGATCACTCACACAAATGTAAACCTGAGCTTACGCCTCGCGCACTGTAGTGAGTACTTACCTATAGCATAACACAGCGAACACCATCAAGTATAGGCACACCATAGTGAAGAAGTATGCAAATGGCATGTTGTATGTGAGCGGCCCGCGCGCAGAGATGTCGCCGGCCAGGTAGTGACCGTAGAACAGCAGCGAGTCACCGTACGCGCCCTGTGGAGTCATATTAGGGATGTTACGAACTTTTAAAGGTCGCATTTTACTCCGATTCCAACAAAGTCAAATGACATTGCCACATTTCAATGGAGCTTTGCCCCACCTTTGGTCACCTACGTGACCATTGAAGCTCATTTTGTTGGACAGGTTTCATACTGCATAATCATAATCAGTAGGAGTTGCGAGAGTAGTAGAAAATGATAACAAAGACAATGAATAATTCGCTTCGATTTCTTACTATTGCATGCATGTTGTACATAACTATATTTTAAACCAATAATTTTAATAAAATCGGAGATCTTTTTACATTTATTCGTTATCTTGTACAACTTGCGGTTGATGGTGGGGCAGAATCTGGCATTGTCATTTTGTCTCCATATTCTCGTCTAAGGACGGTAGCGACATCTATCCAGTAATTGTGCAATTATTGAAACAATTCTTCATTTATCATTTAGATTTTCGTTTCGCATAGCGCATATGCAAGAAAATATCAAAACATAAAAATACTATTTACTTCTACCACGTACAGTCGAAGACAGAGATAAGTATACAGGGGGCCTCAATAAGGTTGAGATTTCCTCAAAATATACTGGACCGAATTTAATAATTATTTTACAGTTACATAGTTTTAACTTTTATCTATCTAACAGTGAAAGAATTCTTGCAATAGGTCAAGTAGATTTTGAGATAATCTTTTTTTTTTAACCTACAAATTGTCCCACTGCTGGGCAAAGGTCTCCCCCCTCGTCTTCCATCCATCCCTGTCCTGAGCCTCTTCCAGCCACCCATCCCTGCATCTAACGGTATCGTCTCTCCACCTACGCCGAGGTCTGCCCCTTGAGATAATCTAGACCTTAAAAACTCTCCTGTACACCTTTCTGTGTTCCTTACCTTCCCACTAACAAACTGCACCACCCCCCATCCTTTACTCGTCGCATTCCCCCCCTCGTCGTGCATAGCCTGGGGCACGAGCACGAAGCACGTGAGCAGCGCACTCAGCGCCGCGTTCACGACGAACAGCCAGCGCAGGAAGTAGAAGTACGAGCCGACCGCGGAGCCGAACTGACCCTCGATGTTGCGGATGGCTTCGTACCAGAGCTCGATGGAGAAGGCGAAGTCGCGGAAGCGGTCTTGGCCCTGGAAGAGAGGGGTATTATCGGAACCTATTTGAACTATTATTATTTATAGGAAACTATCGTATAATATTCCTTCCTCAACACACCCACATACACCTCACTCACACACCCTCTTACACACACTCACCATGACGCACCCTTCCTCAACGCACCCACATACACCTCACTCACTCACACACACACACACACACACGGTCACCCTCACACATACTCTAACCCTTACACACATACGCTCACACACACACATACGTTTTTATCGCCAGCTAAATGTTTTTTTTTGTTATTTGTAATAATAACAATCATTCAACGATTATTTGTACTCCAGGGAGAGACTAGTCTCCCACAACACAGGGAATCCTAGTGTAGCAGCTGGCGCTCACCAATATAGTTTAACTCTAGCCCTAGCACCTATAATTTAAGCTGTACTGTGAAAATGCTTAAGTGACAATAAACAAATTTATTTAAAAAAAAAAAGTTAATCTTAGCAGGCCTGCACAGACCACTTACCCAATAGACATGAAATCGGTACAAATGACAATGCCAGATTCTGCCCCACCATCAACCGCAAATTGTACAAGATAACGAATAAATGAAAAAATATCTCCGTTTTTTATTAAAATTATTGGTTTAAAATAAAGTTTTGTACAAGTTGCGATTCGAAAAAAACAGCTTAATTAAGAATTCAGAAAATAGTAAGAAATCGAAGCGATTTATTCATTGTTTTTGTTATTCTTCTATAGGAGTTGCGAGAGTAGTAGAAAATGATACTGATTAGGATTATGCAATATGAAACCTGTAATAAGTTCTCAACAAAATGATAGGTACAGCTTAAATGGTCACGTAGTTTTGTAGGTGGGGCAAAGCTAAATAGAAAAGTTGCAAGCGAAAAATTCTGTCAACGATGAGCACATAGAGACGAAGCGCCCCCGCTTTGAGGGGTGCCGTATTAAAGAGATGCGTCCATGTCGATAATATCTCTAGGTGCCACGTGTCGCAAAGCAATGTTGCGCTCATGTGCGGACAGACACGGGCCTCCTGTTACAGATCTATGGGGTAAGTGGTCTGGTAAGGTTAGTTTAGTATCACGGCTCCATAAGTAGAAGGATATGTTACCCGTTTCCAAGCGAAACTGATCCGGTACTTGAGTCGCCTCCATACAGAGATGGGTCGTCTCTTGGAGCGCAGACTGACCGAGGCGGACAGCTTGGCGCGCACGGTGCGCTTCATCGTGAGGCACTGCGGCAGGTCGCGCAGAGCTTCCCTGTAGGAGGGCATGTCACACTCACACTCATTTATATTTTATTTATTTTATTATTGGCACCACCGTACGTCATTTGCCAATGTCATCAAAGAGATAATTTATTCAAGGTGCTCTTGAAAATGGCGGGAAACGACGGTTGCGAAATTATTTGATAATTTTCCGTTTAATGTCTACAGGGACTAATTTGTGTTTAAGATCACGTTAAATTAATCAGAAAATGTTCGCGAATGACAGTACGGTGAAGTATTGGATTATTTATGCAGGATCTGAAGTTTCCAGCTTTTATCAAGAGTTCCCGCTACAAGCTCGGGAGTGAACGTGACTGTCGAGCTGCTTCGTCCAGAGTGACGACGCTACGGCGTCTCCTCTGGATGAAGACATGAGGACGCGGCTACCCAGGGTGAAGACGCTGCTGTGACTCCCCTGGAGGAGGATGGAAGACTATTGAATATATTAAATTTTCTGTAACATGACATTGGCAAATGACGAACTGTCGAGTCCATTAATTAAATAAATAAATAAATTATTCAAGTCAATAACCTAGGATTCCCTGTGTTGTGGAGTCATGCTCTTTCAATTATACAATAAGCTGGTTATATAATATTTGACATAAGTATGATTTGATAATAAATTCAACATGTTACAGAATATTCAAGATAGCCTTCATGTCTTCATCCAGAGGAGCCGCCGTAGCGTCATCAGTCTGGACGAAGCAGCTCGACAGTCACGTTCACTCCCGAGCTTGTAGCGGGAACTCTTGATAAAAGCTTGAAACTTCAGATCTTGCTCAAATTATCCAATAAATTCACCATATTGCAATTCGCGAACATTTTCTGATTAATTTAACGTGATTATTAAACACAAAATAACCACTGTAGACGTTAAAATTAAAATTATCAAATAATTTTGCAACTATCGTTTCCACCAGCAATGCATTGCGCTCAGAGATGCTGCGTCTCAGACTTCTCAGGTTTACTGTACCTCCTAAGCTCCTCGGCGACCGGGTTATCCTCCATGAGGCGTTGATGCTGCTCCATCTCTCGCACGATGATGTCCGCCTGTCGTTCCGCCACTTGCGGCCCGTCGACGGCATCAGCCGCCTCCTCCAGCAACGCATTGCGCTCGGAGGTGCTGCGTCTTAGACGGAGAGTGTCTGGGGAATTACCAGATAAGATATACATGTAAGTAAGTAAGTAATATCTTTATTTCGCAACAGAACATTTATGGTATGATACACATGTTTATAAATTATGCTAACTTGGTCTCTGTTGTGAAAAGGGGCCTCAACTCAGCTTAATGCTGCCGACAGGGCTGATCTTCCGTTGAGCCCCGGCGGACATAGCCCGCTACCGGCACCGAACACTCAATGATAGAAAAAATATTACGATATAAAATATAAGGATAAATAATAATATACATAAAATATGTGCAATATAAATACATACATACAAATACTAAGTACTTATATAAATATAACGTACTAATTACATATGCATACTAAATAGATCAGCCCCCTTACATTGAACTCTTATAGCAGTATTACTTTCATAATACTTTGTTACTTCGTACAATGACGACCTTAAAGTAAGCTTATTAAGGTCGACATTGTACGAAGTAACAAAGTATTATGAAAGTAATACTGCTATAAGAGTTCAATGTAAGGGGGCAGGGAGTAGTTTCACACTACGGCAACGATTGTTGTGTGGGGAGGAGATGGGAGCGTAGCTTTCGTTTGAAAGCGAACTTACTCCAACCAACGCAATCAACTGGTTGAAACAGTGGTAAACGGGTAACAAATTGAACAACGCCATTCAACCACACGCCTGAATGTCAATTAGCTCTTATAGCAGAGGTGACCGCGACTTCAATCATTTTCGTTTTCATTTTGACACTTGATATACATTGCTGCGTTTCGTTGTCGTTTGTTAAAACTTGCAAAAACATAGCAGTAATGTATAGCGTCCATGTGTCAAATTGAACACCACCCTACAGGATTACTTCAATAATACTTTATTATTTCGTACAGTCGACAGCAGATCAATGGTAACACTTGTAGTACGATTTCAAGTCTTACGACGCAAATTTATTTTATTTATTTATTTGATTTACTAGTATTACAGATACACTCTTATTCACCAGGTAAATCTACGTCAATCAATTATTATACAATATTTAGGACAACACAGGTCAAATATAACAGAAATTCGGACAATGAAATAGTAAGATCTGTTAAAAGTAAAAATTGTTACCATTGATCTGCTGTCGACCCATGACACGAAACAAAGGTTGTCATGGTACGAAATACCAAAGTATTATTGAAGTAATCCTGCCAAAAAATATATTTAGTTCATAAACAATTCGAATAGAAATTAAATTGAAATACCATCATTGATCTCCTATAAACAACTAGATACTGCCTTTTAAAAATGTCCGAGCGAAAAGAAGGTCCAAACGTATGAATGGACCCTTATTTGCTTTATTGGACATTATTTGGGCGTTAACAATGGACCCTTATTTGGACGCTTTTTAAATTGTTTCAGTAAGACCTTTGTGTATCTAGCTGTTTATAGGAGATCAATAAATACCATTAATGAATTCATCCATCTCCATAATGTTCTACTTCAAATAATTCGGGCACCAATATAAATTACTATTTTTACAAACACAAATATTTAAAAATTGGAGAAAACCACAAAATTATTTTACAAGGAAGTCAGGTAGAGGTAAACACATGAGCTTAGTCAGAAGGCCTCTGTAGTACTGAGGTATGATTCATTGTAGTAATTAATGATGTGGAGTTTAACTTGATTAGAGGTCGTTAGGATTGTGTATACAGCGAGGTTCGCTCGTTGTATACCTTATTTTGTAGATAGGCTAATGAACCTAAAAAAACAGGCTAAGTGCGAGTCGAACTCGCGCACCGAGGCTTCCGTGCAACGCAACTTATTTATTTTATTTTATTAATGGCCTCGACGGTTCGTCATTTGCCAATGTCATGTTACAGAAAATTCAATATATCTATCTTCCTCCAGGGGAGTCGCAGTAGCGTCTTCACCCTGGGTAGCCGCGTCTTCATGTCTTCATCCAGAGGAGACGCCGTAGCGTCATCACTCTGGACGAAGCAGCTCGACAGTCACGTTCACTCCCGAGCTTGTAGCGGGAACTCTTGATAAAAGCTTGAAACTTCAGATCTTGCATAAATAATCCAATAACTTCACCGCACTGTCATTCGCGAACATTTTCTGATTAATTTAACGTGATATTAAACACAAAATAGTCCCTGTAGACATTAAAAGGAAAATTATCAAATAATTTCGCAACCGTCGTTTCCCGCCATTTTCAAGAGAACCGCAACTTACTTAACCCCGTAACTTTGATCTCGCACGCAGAGGTTCTCAAACTTGTTTTGTCAACCGCTCACTTCGGAAAAACAATTGATTTACAGCTCCCCAATTTTTTAAACCCATTTTTTAAAACAGTTTAAACAGCAAACCGAGATGTGTGTGAGAACAGGCGCCGACGCGGCCCGTGGACGGAATAGGAGAGACGGTAGTACTCTCCTCTCCCCGCTCGCTCTCGCCTCATCGCCTTTCCAGTACCTGACTAAGGACTTTGGGGGGGGGGGGGGGGGGGGGGGGGGGGCTGTCTCTACCTGCCTTGTGGTGTGTGTGAGAGAGAGGGTCTGAACAGACAATATACACAATTTATCCACTTGCAATAAAGCTTTCATTATGACTAACATAATTGTTACCCATTTCCTTCACATTCCTACCCAAACTTGTATCTCTAATTATTACTTACTAGGTGCCTTTGATGCCATAAAGTTGACAGCGACCTGCCGTGCCGCATTGCTCCTGATGGTCAGTGTCCTCCGTACAGCTGCCGGATTCTGCTCCACCTCCTCGATTTCCTCGTCCATGGTGTGGTCACCTGGATAACAAAGAAATCATTCGTTATCAGATGAAAATGATAATTATTATTATTTTCATCTGATGGACAGGCAGCGCTCGGTGGTTGGGTCAATGGACTTGCCATACGGAGGTCCCGGGTTCGATTCCCAGCCAGGGCAGCCATGTACCAATGAGTTATCCCCGTACGTTTAGCGAGTGCTCTCAAAACGATGAAGGAAAACATCGCGATGAAACCTGCATGCCATAGAAAAAAAAATCTAAGGCATGTGAAATCCGCCAATCCGCACTGGGCCCACATGGTGGTTCATGGCCCCAGCTCCCTCGATGTAAGGAAAGGTCTGTGCCCGAGCAGTGGGGGCATATAAATAGACTAATGTTGATACAGGCAGCATAATGCTATATACTATCGTAATAGTAAAATTATTTTTATAATCGGTCAAGTAGGTTTTGAGATAATATCAACCATAATGAGGCCACCTGTATACTGTTTTCGACTATACCAGCTAGAGGATGGTTGCCATTCCCAGTGGGTCTATAGCGAATTACCAATTTATTTCTTTGACTTTGCGAGAAATATTGAGAGCGAGCGGTTATCCAAACTTGACACGTACCTTTTGTTTTGATGAGTAATTAAGGCTAGTTTTACTTGCCGGAACAAAACTGATTCAATTTATATTAGCACTATATTCTTCAGAATCATTATCTCCCCAAATAATTGAGCAAAACTAAAACTAAAACCAAGTAAAATGTAAATATAAGTATCAAATAAATAAACTGCCCATTTGCCCAATGCCAAATTACACTTTGGCCAATCTATGTGGACAAAACTACTACAAGATGAATTGCATTGCATACAAAAATTTTATATTCTGAAGGTATAAAATTGTAATAAAACATTTTTTAATTATAATTATATAATTAATAATCATCTCAGCAATGTAATTATATGAATATGAACAGATTTTGAAAAATATTATAATAGAATTTTAAAAATTCAAATGTGCAGATAGCTTACCTACACTATAATTTTTTTTTTAAAGTGACAGATATAGTGATGTACCAATCGTTGGAGTTGCGACAGTTAACTATCGATGTTCGGTATTCGATAGTAAAGTAAGTAATCAATTTTACTAATATCTGTTTAGTGTTTCGCGAGGTTAGCCATATATGTGATTTTAAATTATTCTACGGTTTAAGCCTGTGCTCCCTTCCTAACATAACCTATTTACTGAAGCGTGAAAAGGACAAACAAAACACGGTTTAAAATAAATAATAAATAGAAATAGGTACTAGGATTTGCATGCTAACTTTAGAATAGTTTTGGTTTAGTATATAAGTTTAAATTATGTTGCATTGCCCTGACAGGGTTCATGTTGAATACTGGATTTTTATGTAACACCTAGAATTAACCACATGATCGCAATAAAACATTTTGACTTTGACTTTAAAGAAAGTAAGATTTTAACTAGGTACATATAAAGTTTTGAATTATAACAGCACCGGAGTCTGTCTAAGAACTTAATTACATACGAGTGTAATTTAATGGTAATGAAAAAAATTATGTTAGGCACTCAATGAATTGACGCTCTTTACTTTTTTGCAAATAGTGTAGATATCACTATCAACAAAAACCAAGTTAATTTGAGAATCGATGGACGTATAAAAAGTTTTTTTTCTATGTTCACGAATGCTTAGTTATTGAATCTGTTTTTCGAATACCGTTAAAATTATATTAATATCCACTTAACGATAATTTTATCAATAAATAAAGAAATATTATGCGTCGTTGATTTACGTGCCCGGTAGACGCATCGTAGTGTCAGTCTAGACACAGTACACAATAATTGATTGTGACGTATCTCACCTAACTTAGATACAGTTATAACTTTACTAGACAGACATTGGGTGGGGTGGAGTGCAGGCAGTTCAATGCAGTTCATCCATGTCTGATATTGATCGCGACCTCGTTAAACAAACACCAATACGTCCTTCATAGTAATATCTATACTTAGATTTAATTAAATGATTGATGGTCTAGGACGTACTGCACGAATAACCATAAATTACGAGTAGGTAGGTAATATAGCGAAATATGTAAAGAAGGAATAATTCAATCGCTTTGCATCAAAATATTTATTGTTATTTATTATAAATGTAGTCGTTTTTAGTATTTTTATGCATCGGATCAAGCTCAAGAAGTAATAGTGTACAGTGTAGGTATAACGTGTTTAAGTAGTATCTACATAATACTATATTTTTAATTTCTATTGTTTAAATATTAGAATGTCTCTTAGCACTCTAATTTATTTATCCATCTCCGTGCAAGTGTATTGCATCTCCGCCGACCATCACCTTCGCCATTTCACCTGTGGACTCGATATAAAAAATGAACACAAAGAGATTTAAATAAAATACCTATCAATGTTTAAAAAATGTTTGGTACTCAATTATGAAAATTCGCAAGCAGTATTTAAAAATAACTTAGCAAAGATATTTGAAAAATAAAGAAATACCTGTTGCACTGAACTCTCCAATATGGCAAGAATACTGAAATAAAATGAAACAACTAGTGTAAAATTTGTTATGAAATAGAAATAAAAATTATTAATTTGTTCTATTTTGTTATTCATATATACCTACCGGCTCTTTACTATCCTGCCCTGCCTGCTGTTGCTTCTGGGATCATTTTGTGAGTGTGTGTGATAAGCCCTACCTACCGGGACGATTTTATCGATCGATTTTCAATAGGACACACTTCATTTTGGTACATACGATTCAACGCAAGTGCGCAACACTATTTCATAATACGTTTCATTCTACACAGAATCATATGCGATTCCATGTAAACAATTGTATCTTACAACAATTTTACAAACGGTAAACTAAGTTTTATGTAAACTTTTTGAAAGAAGATGTAAATAATATTTTTTTAAATGTGATTTCATTTTCATTTTGGAAATAGTTATATAAGATAATTTCATAGTCTTTAATATATTTTGCGTGTAAAGGAACAACCAATTTAGTACACCATTTTTGCTGTGTTGTGTAGATGGCGCAGCGAGCTTGTAAACTGCGTATTCCGTACTGACGTTTTTGGTTATTTTTGTTCTCGCCTCGTGTTTACTTTAGTGTCTAATTTCGTTCCAATTGCGAAAATTCAGTAGTGCAACACGTTAAACTACAATATTTCGTTAATATACAGCATCGGCGCACGGTACAGTATCGATCCGGAGTAGGTATATGTATACAGTTCTATCACGTGGTGGTGTGGTGGTTTATATAATTCTTGTTTACCGCACAAGCAGAAACTTTGCGCATGTGCGTCCCGTCAGTAACCTCAAATCGTAGAACTGCTAGTGAGTCGGCAGGTTCCGGATATCCGGGTCGCGGCTGCGAGTGATGTGCTCTTGTGCGGGTGGTTCGCGTGCCGCGTGTGGATCGCAACGTTGGTGATACTCGCGCCATGGCCCAGACTCAGTTCTCGCGGAGTTCGGAGAGCGACGCATGGGCGCTGCTCTCGTTGAAGTCGGCGCCGCCTTCGCCGTCGAAGGTGCAATGGGCGCAGGAGCCTTCGCCGGTGGCTATCGCTCGGCTCGACGGCCGGGACTTCGAGTACCTGATCCGACAGAAGCGCGTTGTGATCGGACGCAACTCCAGCCGCGGGCAAGTGGACGTGAACATGGGACATTCGAGTTTTATCTCGCGACGGCATTTGGAACTGTTTTACGATCATCCAGAGTTTTATCTGACGTGCAACAGCAAGAATGGTGTGCTGGTGGACGGCGTGTTCCAGCGTAAAGGTGCCGCCGCCATGCTGCTTCCCAGACGGTGAGTAACAACCCTCAAACTATTCACCCTCTCACAAACCTCCCTCACTAAGCTAATCCTCCCTAATGCTCTTAGATAACGTGTCTTATTTACATTGTTTGTTTGTAAACAAATACCATTCATTTGTTTATCATGTCTACCCACCTGCTCTATTGAACTTGGTAAAAAGTTCACTGCAAGATGTTTTTAACTGTTGTTGACACATGTGGTTTTAATTGTGTCATCAAAATATCTAGTCAGCTATTATTTTATCGTTGAGATATAAAAGTTTATATCTCATCTGTGCGTCTTAACTCTTATGTTATATTTAATCACATATTTATTGTTATATTTTACTATAAAACATTAAGAATGCATACCATCTAAGCTAAGTTACCGTATCACATATTACGCATGGGAATCTTAAAATTGACTTATTCATAAACATGATTTAAAGTTACACTACCTTTTAGCCACCCTTAACCTTTTTTAATGAAGTGTGAAAGGGATAGCAACACGATTTAAAGGAACTGAGGTTTAACAAGGTTTATGAATAACAGCATATGTGTGGTTGTTGCTTCTAATAGGAATACTAAGACCAAACATTTCTTGGTAAAATCTTGCTTAAAATAACTAAAGGGTGACAATGTAACATTGCCACACAGGACCAAATTATAAAGAGGCATTAGTAAACAATAAATCCCTCACAAATACTGATACACAGTAAAAATCACCACCATAAGATTTTAGATTCATCATCTGCCCATATCAGTCCACTGATGGACGTAGGCCTCTCCCAAGGCATGCAACTCAATTCTCGTTCCTTGCATCTAGTCCCTGCCAGTCATTTTCTGTAGGGCATTACTCTGTCTGCTTGGGGGGCGTCCACTACGTTTACCCGTTTGTGGTTTCCAGTGTAAACTATACAATATGTCTTGGTAGCTCTGTTGGAAAAGATTGAACTATTCAGGTCGTGACAATTTTGTTTCTTTATTTACTATTTTATTAGGTATCTACTATAGTAATAGTTCCTAAACTATAGTTGAATACCTATACCGAAGCCCAAACCCAGTGTCTTATTTTGTAAACAAATGTGATCGTCTAATTACCTGTTGTGATGTAACACTGAAGGAACTGATTAATTGAACCTGTTTATCATTGTGAAAATAAAGTGATCCGATATAATAATATGAAAATAACTATGCAATAATCACAGAACAGCTTAAAATGTGAGTAGGGTTTACAAAATAAGTCACTTGATTTGGGCTGCGATATACATAAGTTGACTGCACTTTATAATAGTCCACTGTACGATTTATTTAACCATCACAAATCATACTATCAACACTATAATCATACATAACCTCTAAATCCCCGTTTGTAAACAAACTCAAAGTAAGGTTATAATTATTTACAAGTCACTGATACTAATTCCACTATCAGTACGCAATGAACTGTAATCTTTTATTTGTAAATGGCATTGATAAGGAATGCCCAAACAAATTGCCAGTTGGATGATGCAACATACAGAAATAAATACGATATTAATTATTGGTATAGTATGCATGACTTGCCAAACCTACTCAAATGAGGTAGGTACAGTCGAAGACAGAGATAAGTATACAGGGGGCCTCAATAAGGTTGAGATTTTCTCAAAAACTACTGGATCGAATTTAGTAGACCCGCTTGCCCGTACGAAGCGTTTTTCTACATTCTTCATCATACGAACGGCTAGGGAATGGAACGGCCTGCCGGCGTCGGTGTTTCTGGACACATATAACCTTGGGATCTTTAAGGCAAGAGTGAATAGGCATTTACTAGGCACGCGTGCTTCATCATCGGCCTCATCGGCACATCAGGTGAGATCGGGGCCAAACGCAGGTTTGGTCTATCATTAAAAATAAAGTAATTCTTTTACAGTAATTACCGAGTGCTCTCAAAACGGTGAAGGAAAACATCGTGATGTAACCTGCATGCCATAGAAGAAGAAAAAATCTAAGGCATGTGAAATCCGCCAATCCGCACTGGGCCCGCGTGGTGGATCATGGCCCCAGTTCCCTCGATGTAAGGGAAGGTCTGTGGCCGAGCAGTGGGGACATAAAAGTAGGCTGATGATGATGATCTAGACGACGACGACGATGGGGTATACGAGTTCTCGAATGGAGGCCACGAACGGGTACACGTAGTGTGGGACGCCCCCCGACCAGATGGAGGGATGACCTTCGCAAGATGGCTGGCAGGGACTGGATGCAGAGGGCCGAGAGTAGGGTTGAGTGGGGCGCTTTGGGAGAGGCCTACGCCCAGCAGTGGACTGATACGGGTTGATGATGATGATGTAATGGCACAAGACAAGGTGTAGGCTTCAGAGCTGAATTAATCAAAAGGCAACAAACCGTCTACTTGTGACGCAGCCCCTAAAGTAGAAGACTGTGATGTACCCTTGTACTTGTGGGGAGGATCCCCAAGTACAACCTTTAAAGACCAAATCATCAGAACACTATGGGTCAAGAACTGTTATACCTAAATAAACATAGAGAAATAATGTAACGGGAAGGTAAAAGTCAATAAGTAGAATATACAAACAAATCTACAACTACTTAGGTAAGGAGACATAAAACATGTACACACAAGGTTGCTCAGGCCCCTGTAGTATGCCTTCTAATATTAATGCATACATGACACAGATCTCTGTCTCCTATACTGAACGTAAATATAGTACAAGTAGGTATTCAAACTAGACTGATATTCAATACATACTAGGTGCTTAGTAATGAAAAGACATTGCCACATTTCAATGCAGCATTGCCCCACCTACAAAACTACATGACCATTTAAGGTGTACCTATCATTTTGTTGGGGACTTATTACAGGTTTCATATTGCATAATTATAATCACTATCTTTTTGTACTACTCTCGCAACTCCTATAGAAGAATAACAATAGAAGAATAGGCGGATTTCACAAGCTTTAGCTTATTTCTTCTTCTATGGCATGAAGGTTTTATCACGATGTTTTCCTTCACCGTTTTGAGAGCACTCTGTACGTAAGTTTTTCCATCGAAAAAACCGAGGATAACTCATTGGTAGTGCATTTATTAATGCAATATCATCATTCAAACTTCAAACTTCAATATTTATTCTGAAAATAGATCCTTATGAATACTTTTTCATGTCAAAATATAATAAAAATTATACAACAATATAAAAACTAAAATTAACCAATTTCAATATTAAATATAAATTCATTCAATTAATTATAAATGTTATTCAATTAAAAGATTGTTTAGTAGTACTACGGGCAAAAAATATTTCCCGTGGTACTACCAGTAGGACCACCGGTAGTACCACGGGTAAGAAGCGAAATATAAGTATATAAAAATAACAGAATAATGCTCATTTATAATAAACCAGAATATACCGGTATTAGACCGAATTCGGGGAGCACCACGCTTCTTTGTCAGTAATGTAGTCATCGGTAGTATAATATGCTTTTCGCTAGCTCTAGCTACGCTCCATGTGACCTTTTGTAACATTCGTTTGTAAGTTATGGGACTATAGGTCTAATAGTATTTAAGTTCTATTTATCATTGTCTGTATATGACTGTGTGTTTCCCTGAATAAAATAAAATAAAAATTAGGGTTTTCTTTACATGGGATTTAAACTTCGTTTCGGTTAGGCATAAAATTTCATCATTTAGAGCTCAATTGATTTATATCAGAGCTTCGTCACATTGCACTATCTTTTATCTCCCGAATCCATGACTCATTCGATATTGATTTCATTGATTCTGGCAAATGCAGTTAAGGAAAGGTTATGCATTAGTCACTGTTACTGTAGTTTTTGGAACTATGTTTTCCTGTTTGTCGCTGTAATTACTGGAAGTCGTAAAGTAACTGTTATCGCTCTGTTGCTTGATTGATTTAATTTCAATGTTTATATCTTAGTTTATAGCCAACTTTCTTATAGGTACTTTATTTAAAGAATAAAGTATAAGAATAGTATAGTTATACTATATTATAGGTACTAACTAAGTAACAGTAACAGAAAAAAGTGAATGTATTAATTACATTCATACGTAAACTCACTTTTTTCTCATAGTGGTAGACAGAGATGACGGAATTCCATCTGCCGAGATCCTGACAACTCTTCTTCTTCTTCTTGACGCGGGATGTTTTCCGTACTTGGCCGCATAAGTGGCAGCCATTGGCGTAAATGGTGCAGAACCGCACTAGTTGAGCCAGCCCAGCTCCCATCCAGAACGCCAGCAGCCTGCGGATGCCGCCCACGGCCTGGGCCCGTCCCCAGGCCGTGGGCGGCACCCTGGGTTGTTCAGGATCTGGGCTCGTTGTTCTGCCAGCCCCTCGCACTGCAACAGCACATGGGCTGGAGTTTCCTCAGCCTTTAAGCATCCCCTGCAAATTGGACTGTCGGTTATACCCATGTTGAGCAGGTGTTTGTTTAGTTGACGTTCCTCCTCGTACATTCATGGCAGCAAAACAACTTAACGCCATGGCGTGAAAGGCGAACCTCTTGCCGTCTTTTTAGATCACTTTAGATTTACTTAATATCATAGTGGTCCCATGAGTATGGGTACCTTATAACTACATACAATCGAACCATATTATAGCCAAACGTCACTCAAGTCTAGGTCTTCCCTGAAAATAGACCTAGAATCTAGAACTATCTCATAAACAGCGTTACATAGTACACAAATACCCGCATGTCGAGGGCAGGTGAGGTACAGTCGATCGATCAACCTATACGAAATCGTTGCAATAACAACCGTATAACCGTTGCGTAGGGTGGCCGTGACTTGATCCGCTGTCGATTGTACACAAGAGCTGTGTTTACATCGCGACAATGTGACGAATAGCATGTTTATGCGTCTACGTTTGCATTACGTAATGTGGCGACGTACGCGAGCGTATTGCGAACGGGGACGCTGCTTTTATGGTGGCACTTCAAATTCAAATACACTTTATTGTACATAAAAGACACAAACAATTACAATACAGAAATACAAAACGATATGTACAATTTTGGCGGCCTTATCGCTAAAAGCGATTTCTTCTAAGTGTAGTATGTATGGCCCCCAAAATTTTCAATAGGTTGCCTAAAGACATTGTAATACTAAGTTTGCCGAAGTTTAAAGCTAAACTTTATAAATTGCTTTTAGATAAATGTTATTATAAATTGACTGACTTCCTTGATGATATACTGTGACATTAATTCAATTAAATCTAGCCATGAGTGTTTTTTAAAATTTTTAATATAGTAAATGTAGATATAATTTGTTTGACATTTTAAATTGACTTTTGACATGTAATTAATAATAGGTACTTAGATTAAATTAAAATAATTTTGCTACTACAAAATTTGTACGCCTTAGGGCCGAATATGGTGATACTACCACAACTGTATAATATCTGCATTAACCCATATTTACAAATAAATTTCATTTCATTTCATTTCATTTCCAGGCAACCACCTGTTGATGGAATTTAGCATAGTAAAGTGAAAGAGGTAGGCACTTCACTTGGCTATTCGTATTCGCTATTGGATGTTTATCGTATTTGTCAAATACATGACGTACATACAAATAAGACGAATATTTTGTCAAGCATACCAACCACACATGGCAATTATGACAAATACGTGTCTTATTTTATTAACAATAACTACTAACATTTATAGCTTTTCTGTGATTATTGCATAGTTATTTTCACATTATTAGATCGGATCCCTTTATTTTCACGATTATGAATGAACAGGTTCATTCAATCAGTTCCTTCAGTGTCACAACAGGTAATTAGACGATCATATTTGTTTACTTAATAAGACATTTGGGCTTCGGTAAAGGTACATAGAGCACATAGAGCTCGGTGGCTCAGTGGTTTGGTCAATGGACTTGCAATATGGAGGTCCCAGGTTCGATTCCCAGCCAGGGCAGCCATGTACCAATGAGTTATCCTCGGTTTTTTCGACGGATAAAACTTACGTACATTTACTGAGTGCTCTCAAAACGGTGAAGGAAAACATCGTGATGAAACCGGCATGTCGTAGAAGTAGAAAAAAATCTATGGCATGTGAAATCTGCCAACCCGCACTGGGCCCGCGTGGTGGATCATGGCCCCAGCTCCCTCGATGTAAGGGAAGGTCTGTGCCCGAGCAGTGGGGCAATATAAATAGACTGATGATGATGATGAAAGGTACATAGAGCCGATGGATGTCCATGTTTTGCGATCCTGGCACATAACTTCATACACATTCACCAATGCATCGTCTGTAGTAGACCGCATATCGCTCTTTTTCACCAATATTCGCTCTATTTATGTGTGTATTTCGTTACATACCTACTCTTCTTTCAAGACCATGAGACCTGGACCATGGATTTGGCAGACATACCTATATACCACTTACCCAATGGACATGAAATCGGTACAAAGTTGCAAGGGAAAAATTCTGTCAACGATGAGCGCAATAGACGAAGCGGGGGACAGGGATGTCGTATTAAATCCATGTCGATATCTCTAGGTTACACGTGTCGCGAAGCAATTTTGCGCTCATGTGCAGGCAGACACGGGCGCCCTCCTGATACAGTGGTCTGTGGGTTACTTAGTCAAATTCAAATAAAATAACCAGTCATATTCTTACATTTCAAATACTATAGATGTCAGATCAATGCGCAAAAAATGGCACCTACGAAATTGCACTAATAGTGCAATCTCAGTCGTCACCGCGGGTGTTGACACAATCCCTTTCCATACGTTCCCCTCATACTAACGTGCACGCATGCGCTCAGTGCAGCGCCAACGATGCGGGTTGCGCAATGACACTGCTTCTATTGGTAAACAACTGGCTGGCGTGTCTGCGACCGCTGTGTTTGGAGGACATAATAAAAGCAACAGTTTACTCTGTGGTGCTGCTAAATACGGTTTAATTTACTGCGATAAATAAGGATGTGGTGGGCATTTTTAAAAAAGCCTAATAATGTTTACCTACAACTACATAAACTCAGTCTGTTTCCCGTATGGGTAGACATGGACTTAAATATGCTGTGATCCTGGTACGGTGGAACACAGAGAAAGGTGTACAGGAGAGTTTTTAATGTTGAGATTTTCTCAAAAACTACTTGACCTATTGCAAAAATTCTCTCACTGTTTGATAGATAAAAGTTAAAACTATGTAACTGTTAAAAATTATTAAATTCGGTCCAGTAGTTTGTGAGAAAATCTCAACCTTATTGAGGCCCCCTGTATACTTATCTCTGTCTTCGACTGTACACAACTCTCGTTTTTTACATCTACCTATCAATCTATTTGTGCACGTTCACCGGTTGCAGTAGACCGCATTTTGGCTCTTTTTTCAATATCTAACTCTACCGTTCCTTGCTCTATTTAAAAAAGAAATGGAAAAGGGATAGTCTTCGCGCCTAGGATTCACATATATCTATGTATTTCATTTGAATATAAATCGTCAGTATTTCTAATATTTCCACTCTAGCTGAAGTGAGTGTTCGTTCCTGGTCCCGTTGGACCACAACTCCGGTCCAACAGAGTACCAGCGTTGCCGGCATCCTGTCGACAGCATCATGCTGAGTTGAGGCCCTGACCGCAACGGCAGCACAACCGCTCTTTTTGGTGTGTTATCTTGTTAGCCACTATAATGTACTACAATGTAAATGTCTTGCTGTTGCGAAATAAACGGATTACTTACTTACTTTTACTTACTATTCCGTTCAAACTTTTATCTAAATAGGTAGTATTTTTTGAAACCCATAAATCATGCCACGGCAAACGGCTCCTCTTTCACGCGAGACGATCTTACTAGATACTGGCATGGAGGAGGCTCAGGAGTCCTGAGTTAAGACAAAGCTAGTACTTAAAATGACATTGCCACATTTCAATGGAGCTTTGCCCCACCTACAAAACTACGTGACCATTTAAGCTGTACCTATCATTTTGTTGGGGACTTATTACAGGTTTCATATTGCATAATCATAATCAGTATCATTTTCTACTACTCTCGCAACTCCTATAGAAGAATAACAAAACCAATGAATAATTCGCTTAGATTTCTTACTATTTCTAATTCTTAATTAGGCTGTTTTTTTCGACTCGCTAGATGTACAAGACTTTGTTTTAAACCAATGATTTTAATAAAAAACGGAGATATTTTTACATTTATTCGTTATCTTGTACATCTTGCGGTTGATGGTGGGGCAGAATGTAGCATTGTCTTTTAAGAATAATAATAAAAATTCACCTCTACCGAAAATATATGACTGACAAAGTTATAGGTAAGGTGTTTAATAGATTTATTGGGCCATTGTAAGGAGACATTCTCCAACATGTGTTCTATAAGTATCGTAACATGTGTCTCTATTAACTTATACTGCGGTATTTTTATAAAGGCGTAAAACAGTCGTGTTTGTTTTGACGGCTAAAACGCTTTATGTCGCATTTTGAAGGTTGCATTTTGTCCAAGTTAACCTGAACTGTGTTCTTGAGGGTTTCCTTCGGTTAGTAGGCTCAGGTTGCGATGGTACCTTATCATTTAATACAGGTTTGGCGACCTACTAAACGTCGCGACGTGGCGATAATGGAGTGTACTAAGGCCTATGTCATAGCAATTGATCTATTTTCGCTTGGTATAGCTTCGCTTTTGGTAGCTCGGTTGGTTGTTAGGGCTCTCGAATAAACGTAACTTAGGTGCGCGTTTAGGAATCGGGTATCACGCGAGTAACGCCGTATTAATAAATAAAACTCAGTTCTCAATAGAACTGTCAAACTCAAACTTGAGACCGTATTTGCTGATTGCAGGCGAACCGCGACGTTTACTTGAGAAAGACATCACGTGATACGCCCTCAAGTTTCTTGATGGTTTATTAATAAATGACATACTTGAGATGGTGATCACGTCTTGAGAGTGTATCAGCTAAATTCGCTCTTGAGGGTGGGTGGGTTTGAGCTCAGACTATTAATACTAGATCTCTCGACTTCTGTTCCATAGGTTTGGGTTTGAAGGCGGTGAATGTACGTAAATCCTTCGAATTACACGAAGAAAACTCTTGCTCTTAAAAGCGGTGAAGAAAAACATCGCGCGAAACCTGCCTGTGATCAATAAAAATGCTTTGTTGTAATCTGCCAACCCGCGTTTGGTCCGCGTTGTGGATCATGGCATGGCCCGAGCTCCCTCAATGTTAGGGTGCCTTTCCACCAGAGATGTGCTATGCTACTTGCTATGGATGCATTTGATATCCACCAATCATACTCATTGGTCCACATAGCGTAGCTCTGGCTGAATGAATATGATTGGTGGATATCAAATGTATCCATAGCAAGTAGCATAGCACATCTCTGGTGGCCATTCACTTGGATGTTCGTATTTGCGTATTTGTCATAATTGACATGTGTGGTTGGTATTCTTGACAAAATATTCGTCTTATTTGTATGTACAGCCGATAGCAGAACAATGGTAACACTTTTTACTTTCACAGTTCTTATTATTTCCGTCGTAAGATTTAAAATCGTATTGCAAGTGTTACCATTGTTCTGCTGTCGACTGTACATACCAATAGCCAAGTGAAATGGGAACATAAGGGAAGGTCTGCCCCGATAGGCGGGGACATAAAAGGACCAGCCGCCTAGACGTGCCTAGATCTCAAGCGTGGCGGCGCATTATAGATGCATTAAAAAGTTCTTTAAATAGTAGTGAATCACATGCCTTAGATATTAGTTCTTTGCATAAATTGTACGTGTGTAAATGTGGCTGATAATATATTGTTAGATTTACCTTGTTTAGTGCTTTATTGGCCTAATAATATTGCAAACTTACCGAGCATTTAAACTAGCTTTTGCCAGGAACATAATAGGGCCTATTTTATTTTGCACACACAGTATTTGAAAACGGTATGTTACGCTGGGTTGGTTACAGGAAGAGTACTTGAATACTTCATTTATTCAACCTTAGGAGCTCTAGGGAACACTTGGTTATGTCATACATATTTGTTATGTATAGAATAAGAAGGTATCTGCGCATACTGATTGAGGGTAGGTTTATATACCAATAAAATTAGTGCGATACGGACTACCGGCGGTTTCACTTGTCCTTTGCAATTGTTCCCTATGTACTGGCTGTACATATCTATCAATATTGTAATAATTTACAATAATATAAGGTACAGACATTGATCACCTATAAACAACTAGATACACAGTCTGCCTTCTAAAATTGTCCGAGCGCAAAGAAGGTCCCAACTCCCAACGGATGAATGGACCCTCATTTGCTTTATTGGACATTATTTGGACGTTAACAATGGACCCTTATTTGGACGTTTTTTAAATTGTTTTAGTAAGACCTTTGTATTCTGTACCCAATGATCTCCTATAAACAACTAGATACACAAACTAGATTACGGCTGGATGCACGAACAGAGAAACAGGGCAAAGAACCGACCCACGGGATATAACAAAATAATCTAATTGCGGCTGTAAAGAGGCTTGGCTGTAAAGAGTAACGAAAGGAATACATAGAGCGGATCTTGATGGAAGGGTCAGCACCAACAGAGGTAGACTGACGTGGACATACGTCGACCAAATAGGCGATATTTTAACAAAAAGGACCAAGTGCTGTCTACTGGAAACCTGCTTGCATGAAGAGATTGATGAATGTGGCAGAAGCGACAGTTGTATGCCAGGATCGCTGAGAGTCCATCTCTGCCACAGACCCCATAGACCTGTAACAGGGCGCCCGTGTCTGCCCGCACTTGAGCGCAACATTGTTTCACGACACGTGTAACCTAGAGATATTATCGACATGGACGCATCTCTTTAATATGGCACGCGGTCTCCCGCTTCGTCTCTATGCGCTCATCGTTGACAGAATTTTTCGCGTGCAAATGACATTGCCATATGTCAATGGAGCTTTGCACCACCTTCAAAACTACGTGACCATTGAAGCTGTACCTATCATTTTGTTGGGGACTTATTACAGGTTTCATTTTGCATAATCATAATCAGTATCATTTTCTACTACTCCCGCAACTCCTATAGAAGAATAACAAAAACAATGAATAAATCGCTTCGATTTCTTACCACTTTCTGAATTCTTAATTAAGCTGTTTTTTTCGAATCGCAACTTGTACAAAACTTTATTTTAAACCGATAATTTTAATAAAAAACGGAGATATTTTTACATTTATTCGTTATCTTGTTCAACATGCGGTTGATGGTGGGGCAGAATCTTGCATTGTTATTTGTACCGATTTCATGTCTATTGGGTAAGTGGTCTGTGGTGCGGTATTCAGACGCGAGTTTATGTATGTAATATAGGTACCTAAAATACATTGTAAAGTTTACTACATGTTGATGTTACTTGCACACAGTAAGTCGAGTCTGCGAATCCAAATAGCTGCGTCGGGAGCGATGCACGGCCCGGGACGCGACTGGTAGAATGCCGGTGTTGCCAACGCATGGATGACACATCCACATAATTAAATAATAATTGGAAAACTTATGTTTTTTGCCACCTTTAGAATTAAAACTATAGTGAGCCATTACTACAAATTATTATATAGAAACGGATATCACTCACTTATATTGTTAAAGTCGGCAATGCGGAGTAGACGTAGTGAGTACATACTGTGTGACAGGACCTCATGTGAGTGGCGGTAACTCCCCGACAAGTGAGATCGATCAACGAATCCAGCTACAGCCATCGAACGCACCGTCGTCGTCGGCGGGACAAGTTATCTCGGAGCGCGCACAGAGGGCGCTGATCCGCAGTGCGCGAAGAAACGTCACCGGCGACGCGGGTGTGGCGCGCTCACCTTGAAAAAGACCGTCGACAGCGAGCACGTCGCCGAGCAGCGAGCGAGCGCGCGCGGCGGGCGCGTTGCGTGCGCGGCGCGTGCGCGTCAGGGGCCGCGCGAACAGGCGCGGGGCGCAGCGCGGGCCGCACGTCTCTTATCGTTTTGAGTTAACGGACCTACCTTTTAATAACATTAAATTGTGAACTTGTCTATTCTCTTCTATAAGCGCTGGCAACCCCGACATGCCGGCGCGTCTGTCTACGCGCACGGCACTTGCGCGTGCGCCGCTGGCACGCGCGTGGGCGGCCGGCCGGCTCATCCTAGCCTATGAGACACTCGTCTATTAGCATTATCTTATCGGTGATTTGCCGAAAATAAATGGCCAAATTACCTAGTAATATATTGGCCTCGACCGAAATTGTTTTAACACTAGAATTTGTCAACTAAATAAACTCGAATCTTTATATATTTTACTAGCTGTACCCCGCAACTTCGTTTTCGTAGAAAAAGTTCTATGCTCAGATCACATACCGCCATGGCTTATAGCCTATGAGCTGTCCGGATATCAGCTATCTCCTAGTGAAACTCCCATCAAAATCCCTTCAGTAGTTATGGCGTGATACTTGCACAAAGTCGCAGACAAACAGACAAAAATTCTAAAAATTAGTGTTTTGACATTAGTATCGATCCTAAAACACATTACAATTATTCTTTTCCAAAAATATCCAATGTACAGACACAACTTTTTACAGTCTTATTATATGTATAGATTAATGGACTGGACAGTTCGTTATTTGCCAATGTCATATTATAGAATATTCAATATAGCATTCGTAGTAGCCGCGACTTCTTGTCTTCATCCAGAGGAGTCACCGTAGCGTCATCACTCTGGACGAAGCAGTTTGACAGTCACGTTCACTCCCGAGCTCGTAGCGGGACTCTTGATAATTGCTTGAAACTTCAGCTTCTTGCATGAATTATACAATCACTTCACCATACTGTCATTCGCGAACATTTTTTGATTAATTTAACGTTAAAAGGAAAATTATCAAATAATTTCGCAACCGTCGTTTCTCGCCATTTTCAGGAGAATCCCCAAATCTTCTTTCTTAGATATTATTAGGGTTTCACTATTGATTATAATCATGAAAGAAAAAACCCAGCGCTCTGTGGAGCGAGCCTAAAATATTGTATAGGGACGGGTGGGTATCCGCCCTTGGTCTAGTCAGAAATTATATTAGATTGTTCTTAGGCATGAAGGTTTCCTCACGATGTTTCCTTCATCGTATGAGAGCATTTCCTTCGAAAAAAAAACCTAATTGGCACGTTCTACACTACACAAAAAAAAGTATAAGATAGACTTTCTCGAAAACGAATCTACCAATTTTTTAAATTCTTCTATATTATTACATAGTATACGTTCTGATCTATCTACTACTAAAAGAATTTTAACAATCGGTCAAATAGTTATTGAGTAAATCCCCCTGTACTTAACGCTGTTTTGACCTTACGTAAATTTACGTAAAAAAATACAACGAAAACTCATTGGTACGCTCAACAGCAGATCAACCTACTCAAAACCATTGCAATCTACGCCATATTACCGTTGCATAAAATGCTCGTTAAACTAGTCCACTGTTCTAAACGCAGCACCACCGAGCTCTCCAGATACAATACATTATACAAATCACAGCTTTATCGAAAACGCATTATCAATAGTAAAACGTTCATCTATCTAGAATTATCTTCCAGCTTCACATGTGCGACCGAGACGGTCATAGGCGATTGTGAGGAGTGTGAAAGAGTGAGCATGTGTAAACACAGCGTCAGTAAACAGTTCGCCGGGCTATCGAAGGTTTTGTTTATTTACTAAACGCGCTGCGTAAAATGTGATCTTGGACTTTGCGCTGTGGGTTTGAAACAGCGTAATAAATGGAGGTTTTTATGACCGCTGCAACATTCACTCTTTACTGCGGTAGCAACAGTAATGTTTTTTACCCAACTGAGCAAGAAGGAGGGTTATGTTTTTCGAGTGTCATCTTATGGTGCCGTCTTCTTACGAAGGTTGGCGATCATTATGTCACTCTGCACTCTCGACAACGCCGCACGGAACAGAGACCTGGTACTCTTGCCGTACCATTGGCGTAAGTTCCAAAGCCATGATATTCTCCTTCTACCTAGCCTTCTTCTGCCCTGGATCTTTCCCTGAAGAATCAGTTGTAAAAGATCGTACTTTTTATTCCTCATTATGTGACATAGATACTGGAGTTTCCGTTTTTTAATGGTCTTAAGAATCTCCACCTCTTGCCCTATTACCGTTCTCAAAACGATGAAATCATAACATGTCATGGCGCGCCAAACAGAGACGCCGCTTCACCAATGCCATATCACTGTCCCTTTCACAGCCGCTATGACATGGTATGATTTGATCGTTTTGAGAACCGTAATAGCCCCGCAGTGCCTTGTTTACAATGCACACTCTATAATAGAGGGAGATGTATCCCCGCCAAGACTGCTTTATCTCGACCCACATCTCCATTGACCTAATCTGCGAGCTGATAAGTCTGTTTACACTCGCAACACTTCCTTACAATGTTTTAATGAGATCTTATACTTGTTATACATAGTATGCGCTCCTGGCAACATTAATGCTCTCCTAAAGCCACGTGCCTTTGACTATAAGACCATTAGGCCAGTCATTCTGGCGAGCGTTTGTATGGAGACCCCAACAATAACTCCTCTATCAATGAAACTTTTTTGTATACTTAATAGCATATTTATAAGAACAATTGTCAGAGAATCCAATAATATTTCGAGGCGGAAGTTACTTATTTTAATTGAAATTCAACATTATACCGTATCTTTTTCTGGAACAATGTTATGGTCATAATTATTTTTCTATAAATTGTATTTTATTAGTGTGTTTCTGTATATTCATAAGTAAAACTATTTTTTAATTCGAAAGTGTAGGTATTTTAATAAAATGTCTTTTTTGGCCGTACTTTCCATAGGATAATTGCTCCGCCGGGTTTCTGTTTTCAATATGCCTTCAAATTATTATTTCTAGTATAAGTACGAAAATCCAACAAAAAAATCCAAACGAAACAATTCATTATACAGAACTTGTCTTTTAACTATCTCTGGAAAATTACTCTATCAGATATTTTTTACAATTGTAATGAGATACCCAAAAATAACCTGATTTCAAAGGATCTAACAAAATATCCAGGCGGAACACCATTATTTCGAAATACCTATCAAGCGCAGGCCAGCGCGGGGCCCGAGGCGGGCGAGGGGCGTCGAAAACCGGTCGCGCGGCGGGCGAGTTTCTTCAAGTAGGTTGGTAGGTACAGCTAACAGAAGATCAACACTTTGGACTAAATACCGTTCTTATTATCTGCGCCGTAAGAGTTGAAATCGTGCGAATGCGAGCGAGTATTACCATTGATCTGCTGTTGTCCGTACTATACGTATGTATGTATGTAGGTAGGTTGATCTAAACATCGCAATTTAATTATTATTATCGTCATCGTTTCGAAACATACGTACGCAGTAAATGTAATATGCGCATTGCCTTGTATAAGTTAAGTATATAGAGTGTGTTTTCTTCGCGACACGGGGTCTTGGATAAACTAACCCAGAGATTCCTTTAGAGTGTCTTTAACTTAATTGGGCGCTTAGTGTTTTTTTATGTTACTTCCAGCTTTAAGAAACGCCCCTGTTGTGAATCTGTACTAGATTATTTGCAATTTTGTCGAAATCTAGACGGAGCGTTCATGTCTCACGCTGGTGCATGAGATAGTGTTTGATAATTTCGCCACGCCAAACAGCGGACGTATTGGTCGAGTGGCTGGAGCGGTCGCCTCCCGTGCACGCGGTTCCGGGTTCGATCCTTAGCTAAATATATATTTTTATTTGTTTCGTGTTTTTTTGTATTTTATTTTAATTGTGTTTCGAATTTGGTTAGTATTTTATCAAACATTTTGTTGTAATTATCTTTGAATTTTATTTGAGCATAAACTCTGAACTCATTTATACCGAAGTAGGTGTATTAGGAGAGCTGGGAATCTGTCTGTACTAGATTACTTGCAATTTTGTCGAAATCTAGACGGAGCGTTCCGTTCATGTCTCACGCTGGTGCATGAGATATGCTTGGTAATTTCGCCGCGCTAAACAGTGAACGAATTGGTCTAGTGGCTGGAGCGGTGGCCTCCCGTGCACGCGGTTCCGGGTTCGATCCTTAGCTAATTTTTTTTTTGTTTATTTTTTGTTTTGTTTTGTATTTTGTTTCGTGTTTTATTTTGTATTTTTAACCGACTTCTAACAAAGGAGGAGGTTATCAATTCGTCGAATTGAAAAATTAATTGTGTTTGGAATTTGGTTAGTATATTAGGCAGGTCACCCTCACGCTCATCGTACAAGTGTAGAATTTAAATTTGCTTAGCTGTAGTCGTCAGTATGACGTAAGTAATAAGACCTATGCCGCACGCAAAGGTGGGTACCGATGTGCGAGCGAGTTGAAAAATAACAAGCTGTCTTTGTTACTCGAGGGGGTGAGGGGGGTCCGATCGCATGCTGCACGGCGCGCCGTTCCGCTGAATCACTTATTGACTGATAATCTATTTTGATTCTAATGATATCACAATACAGTAGGTTTTTATATAACAGATAATTATAATTTTAAGAAATAATTTGATACACGCACTCCAAACGAGATCCCACGGCGAAAAAAAAGTGTTACCATTGTTTTGCCATTGTCCGTACTAACCTTGATGATACGGGCTAGATTACAATAGTTTTGTGTTTGTTGGCGTAGGTACTATCGTCTCGGTCGAGCTTACTTAAACATTCCACGTAGTAGGTACCTAGTAAGTACACATAAAAACACATCAAGTTGTAACACTTTGGACCACTCTAATCTATCTATCTGCGTCGTAAGAGTTGAAATCGTACTGAAAGTGTTACTATTGATCTGCTTTTGTCCGTACTAACCTTGACATGTTGCGCTTATGCGCCGATGATAGGGGCTAGATTACAATGGTTTTGTGTATGTTGGCGTAGGTACTGTTGTGTTCGTCGAGCTTACTTAAAACATTCCAAAATCAGATCACTTTGAACCGTTCTTATTATCTGCGTCGTAAGAGTTGAAATCATACTGCAAGTGTTACCATTTGTTTTGCTATGTCCGTACTAACCTTGAAATGTTGTCGTACTTATGCGCCGATGATACGGGCTAGATTAGAATGGTTTTGTGTATGTTGGCGTAGGTCGGTCGAGCTTTCACCACTCGGTAACGAGTTAACCTAAAATAAACATTATTCGTATAACTGTAGGACTGTAGGTAGAGTACAGAATCCTATCTCCAAAATATTTGTTCAACTTCCAGTCCACGTTACCGATGCGATAGATATTTTCTACTTGTATAGGAATAAGGTTTATTATAAATTGACTTTGACTTTGAAGAACAGTTCGACTAACATCGTAAGTATGTTCATAATGATAAGAAAAATCGAACTTAGCATTTTTCTCAACTCTAATTTTTCGTCGATTTCTAGAAAACGCTTGTCCGCATGGATCTTTACTGGACTTTGGTAAAGAGTTAATCTACAATTAACCTTATTTGTATATGAGTAGACAACAGAATCCCATCTCCAAATATCTCCTCCGCTCCGTCCAATTTCTCGTCCGCGTTCCCGGTGTTATGTACGTGTAATAGGAACAAGGTTGTTAATCGGCCGCAGTAGCGATCCGCGGGCAGTGGCGCATGCACCGCCGCGTTGATTAGAAATATTAGAATACAACTCTATTTGATACTTATATGCTTCGCCTGCATTTTTTATTGGAAAACTTGAAAAACAGTTTTAATAAGATAGTCTGTTCATAATGACAAGAAAAATCGGCCTGAGCATTTTTGGAAACCCCCATTTTTCGTCAATTTCTGGATAACGTTTTTCGGTCTGGATTTTTTATTGGATATTCATAACTACTTTCGAAAGTAATATTTTAAATACATAATTAAATAGAAATTGGAGTGAGTAATTATCCCTTGGAAATTACGGCAAAAAAAACACATTTTATTAAAATATATATATTTCCATATGGAAATATGGTTGGATATTCTGTCAACACATGCCTATAGGTAACTAGAACTTGTAAAAAAAGAATTTTGGATAGAGCAATTTTCCTGTAATTGATACCACGTAATTTAAGTTTGACCTTGAAAATACCTAACTTCCGTTTCTACAAATTATTGGATTCTATGTCAATTCCAATCTACATATGGTACTCTATCACTGTGCCAAATTTCATAGATAGAGGAGTTACTGCTAGGGTCAACTCCTTTAATGACTGGCCTACATTGTCCCACCGTCGACGAGTAAGCGAGTAACTATGGACTATTTTTTCGCGCGAGAAACGTACAATAGATTGTACAGCCGAAGACAGAGATAAGTATACAGGGGGGCCTGTATACTTATCTCTGTCTTCGGCTAGTATACAGGGGGGCCTGTATACTTATCTCTGTCTTCGGCTGTACAATCTATTGTACGAGTTGTTGCGAGTGCAACAAAGTTGAGATTTTCTCAAAAACTACTGGACCGAATTTAATAATTATTAGTGTTATTGTTACATTATTGTTTAAGTAGCATGTAAATTGTTACTTCGTTGTATTCAAGTAGGTACCAGTTAGGTATCGATATATATTTAATTATTGCTCAACAAGCTACCTATTCATCCGCTGAATTCTCTAAACAAAGATTGTCTGGAAGAGATCGCTTTAAGCGATAAGACCGCCAATTGTGATACTAACTGTATTAGCATATTTCTTTTGTGTAATTCCTTTTACTTTGCAATAAAGAATATTTATCTTATCTTAGAGACGCAGCGATACTCGCTAGGAGACATAATATTTATATTAAGTACAGTACGTAGATGATTTCAATCAAAAAACCGTGAGCCTACCTTCTATCGTTTTCTTACTTTGTGCCAATGGTCTCTAGTGTTCAATTGCACTCAGAAACTAATTACCGCTGTACAATATAATTAGTAGGTTAGAAAATGAGCTCCAGCTTTTTAAACCTAAAAACTATCACTAATGAAGAGGAAATAGTCTTGTAAGCAATAAATTAAGGAATTCAAACCGTGAAGAAAACAATGAACGGTCAAGACACGCTATGCTTCATGTTTTGGCGTAACTATAATAGTGTTAAGCCGGCACAAAACAGTTATGCCAGCTTTCTGAAAACCAATTAAGTACATATTTAGTTCAGTCAGCTTTGTATGAAGACTGCGCCCACGTTGAGAGTTGCTGCGTCTATAATGAATACGAGTGCAAACGATAAAGGACAAACATAATCTGTGCTTCCACTCGTAATGCAGTATAAAGCAGTTTTTCTTTCGAAAACAATTGACACAAAGTAAACGACGGGCGCTAACGGGACATCAAGCCGAACGACCTGTTGCATAGGATGGGATTAGCTGAATCTCCAACCTGCAGAGCCTGTGGTGACAAAACGGGGTCCATGAAACACCGTGTGAATGTGACTCACTGGCTAGAAAGCGAATGAGTCTCCTGGGGTCAGCCTATCCGGAACCAGAAGACTACAGACGCCTTCTCATGAGCTGCATAGCGGACCTATTGAGCTATATCTTTAGTGAGGAGGAAGGAGCATAAAGGAAAGGGGAGAGCACAAAAGATCCCAATGGGTCGAAGTGCCGCCACATTGGCACCCAATCAGGATAAGATAAGTAAACGACAGAAGGTAGACTCACGGTGTTTTTGATTTGAATCATCTACGTACTGTACTTACTATAAATATTATGTCTCCTAGCGAGTATCGCTGCGTCTCTTTTATTTACACGGAATGTACGGTGGAGCACAGAGAAAGATGTACAGGAGAGTTTTTAAGGTTGAGATTTTCTCAAAAACTACTTGACCTATTGCAAAAATTATTTCACTGTTTGATAGACAAAAGTTAAAACTATGTAACTGTAAAAGAATTATTAAATTCGGTCCAGTAGTTTTTGAGAAAATCTCAACCTTATTGAGGCCCCCTGTATACTTATCTCTGTCTTCGACTGTACATGGCTGACCTGGCCAGGGATCGAAACTGGGACCTCCGTATCATAAGTCCAGTGACCCAACCACTGCGCCCTCTCGTATGCACAAAATACAAAACCAATGGATCTCGGGCCTACTGATGAGCGACTATCACAGACCACTTACCCCATAGACGTGAAATCGGTACAAATTTGCAAGCGAAAAATTCTGTCACACGATGAGTGCAATAGGCGAAGCCGGCAGGGGCGCCATATTAAATCCGTGTCGATATCTCAAGGTTACGCGTGTCGCGAAGCAATTTTGCGCTCATGTGCGGGCAGAAACGGGCGCCCTCCTGTTACAGGTCTATGGGGTAAGTGGTCTGTGGAGACTATATACATTTTGTATGTTGACTAGAGTTGCTCACGGCTTTTTGAAAATGGCGGGAAACGACGGTTGCGAAATTATTTAATAATTTTCAGTATAATGTCTACAGTGGGTGTTTTAGGTTTAATATCACGTTACATTAATCAGAAAATGTTCGCGAATGACAGTACGGTGAAGTTATTGGAGAATTCAAGCAGGATCTGAAGTTTGGCGCCATGGTCAAGATTCCCACTACGAGCTCGGGAGTGAACGTGACTGTCGAGCTGCTTCGTCCGCAGTGATTGACGCTACGGCGTCTCCTGTGGATGAAGACATGAAGACGCTGCTACCCAGGGTGATGATGCTACGGCGACTCCCCTGGAGGAAGATAGAAGACTATTTATACATTGAATTTTTTGTAACATGACATTGGCAAATGACGAACTGTCGAGTCCATTAATAAAATAAATAAATAAGAGTTGCTCACGTGACTGGCAATGGTTGCAATGCCAAAAATATCAGCTGAACGGACCGTCACCCGCGTCACGAGGCAGTCACAATGCGAGACGACCTATTTCTGAGCTTGTATACTCGACATCACTTAGTTCATACATTATACACTATCAGCCGTAACTATATCCTAATTACTATATTTTGTTGACTGACGGCTAAATAGCCAGTGTAAACCGAAGCCCAAATCAAGTGTCTTATTTTGTAAACAAAAACTACCCTACCCTAATAACAATTTTGAGCTATTCTGTGATTATTGCTGTTGTCCCCCAGCAATGTTCTGTTCAGTACACTCAAGGAGTCCATCGCCTAATAGCTACCGGTCAAATTCTCACTAATATTCAGTGTCTCTCTCAACCAGGACATTGGCGGAATCACCGAAGCCTCGGTGGAGCCAAAATACCCAAATTGGAATTGGAATAGTTATTTTCACATTATTAGATCGGATTACTTTATTGTCACAATGATGAACAGGTTCGATCAATCAGTTCGTTCAGTGTTACATCGCAACAGGTAATTAGACGATCATATTTGTTTACAAAATAATACACTTGATTTGGGCTGCGGTATAGGTGTCAGGAACTAGGAACGATGAATGGATACACCTTTTGCTATGTATAAAATAAATATTGTTATAGTTATTTATCTAAATATACAGGGTGACCTTGGATTCATTCGACAAAATGAAATGGATGGTTAGGCTTGTGACATACATTAATTCGACATTGCAGCCATCATGGTCACGAGTAGACTGAAGTCGAATACGAAAGAGGGTAGATCATTTTGTGTCACCCTTCTGACGTTCAACACTCAGACTTCAGTCTGCTCGTGACCATGATGGCTGCAATGCTGGCGAAATATCGAGACATCAATAATAAATGTTTAACACGGTAATTCCCGTTTTATCTAATTAATATGAAAGAAAACTTTATTTTGACAGTCGTAAGTGCGAGCTCACGATGAATACGTTCTCAAAACTGTGATTACGCCATAGATCTTGACTCGGCAGTTGACCTAGTTTCAAACAAAGCGTGTTCGTTTTTCGACGGTATTTGTAAGAAAATTGTGTCTGTGTATACAAGAGAATTCGTTACATGTCGACGTAAAGCGAGAATTCCCCAGTTTATTGTTCGGGGAATCCATTTGTTCACCAAACAACTCGGGAACGACACTCTACAAAGCGTTCAAAGTTCACCAGTGTAATAGAAAGAAAGAAAATACATTTATTCTGACAACACACCATACAAACACAAAAACTATAAAATATACATGTATACTTAAAACTAGTGGTGGTATGCAACGCCGGAATAGGCATGCTGCCTCAGCATGATGTCCCAGCCGCGCCAGGCACGACTGGGACGCTGGTTTTCAGGCAGTGCCTGTCCAGACCCCCAGGGGGCTGCCAGCGCGTAATACGCGAACGCATTCATTTTTTTTATGCATTGTCTGGCTATAATGCGCGTCCTTAGAATAGAATAGAAAATATGTTTATTGCCATACACCAATTACATAAGCTTACGAAAAATCAATCAAGTAGTAAGTTATAATCCAATATAGTTATGCTAAGTGGTGTGGCAAAAGGTGCAAGTTTCAGCTGAGCTGACACCGAGGTGTGCAGCGCTGTGACTCGACATGCACCTCTTCCCTAATGTGCCAATGTTAATCATTTTGTAGAGAGCACGGTGTCACTCGCGATAGATCCCAGGTTCATTATCCGGCCAGAGTACCAATGTACACACGAATACAGAGATAAGTATCCAGGGGGCCTCAATACGGTCAATTCTAATGACAGAGGTCATTACTAGAGCTTATTAAAATTATATAATAATAAATAAATCAAAGCGGATGCCATAGCGGTCAAGTATCTGTACATACTCGTATAATAAGACTGTAAAAAAGTTGTGTCTGTACATTGGATATTTATTGAAAAGAATAATTGTAATGTGTATTAGGATCGATACTGATGCCAAAACACCAATTTTTAGAATTTTTGTCTGTTTGTCTGTGACTTTGTGCAAGTATCACGCCATAACTACTGAAGGGATTTTGATGGGAGTGTAATTAGGAGATAGCTGAAATATCCGGACAGCTCATAGGCTATAAGCCATGGCGGTATGTGATCTGAGCGTAGAACTTTTTCTACGCAAACGAACTTGCGGGGTACAGCTAGTTTCCAATAAAATTGTATGGTTTACGCTATCAAATGCCTTAGAAAGATCCAACAGGAGCTCTGTGTCAATCAATTTGTTTGTTAGCCATGCGACTGAACACAGGTGATTACATCGCTACGGAATAGTCGTTGCCAAGGTGACGTCATGTTTGTTGTCTCGCTCGCTCGCCATGGGGTCAGTGCTCGGCTGAGACAACACGACGCCATGCCGCCGCGCCGCCGTGTTGACGATGACAATGTCCCCTGAGGGCTGGTAGCTTATTAGTAGCTCTATGGTGATTGACACTGAAACAAGCAGGGATTATTTAAGAGCCTTCATAGAGCCAACTAGCGCCGCCAATCTTAAAAAAATAATATCTTCCAATTAATTAATTTTATTAAAAAAAACTTACAAAATGTTTATTACGATAAATACTATTTTTCAATACAATACATGGCATAATTGCGACAAGCTAAGTTGTAGTTCACAAATGTGCCAAAAATGGCCGTTTTTCGCAATTATGCGAACTACAACTTACCGAAATTGAATCACGTTATAAACATTTCGTAAATAGGTTTTTTAATAAAATTTATTATATTGGAAGATATTATTTTTTTAAGATTGGCGGCGCTAGTTGGCTCTATGAAGGCCCTTAAACACAAAACAAAAAACAAAAAAACGACTTCATCAATTATTACTTTGATAAAAAAATTATATCCTATGTCACTCCTACAATCAACGAATCTAACGACACCTCATATGTTAAACATCCATCAAGCTGTTTAGGCTGTATGGCGTGCCAAAGATTTAGACATACATACTTACACTCGAAAAACATAACCCTTCTTCTTGCGCAGTCGGGTAAAAAGGTTAAGATAGAAAGGGACTAAACGGTGGTGTAGCTTTAAATCACGTTTATGAATACGCGCCTATATCTGCGGAATATGCATGCTGCCTCAGCATTATGTCATGCACAACTGCAGTGTTGCAGATTGGATTTTTCAAATTACCCCGGATTGATATTTTTTCCCCCCAAATTAACATTTTTCAGGTTTAAAAAAAACGATGATAGACTAGACCACCTGTCAAGAAGACACGTGATTACATTTGGTATTTAACGTTTTCCGAGTTGAATTTTAGCAGTCGGTAGAAACTTTCAGCATCCGCCACGGGATTTTAAGCCATATCCCACCCTAATTATGTGCTAGCTTGAAAACTTTTCCCCCAGCAATGGCAGTTAACCAAAAATACATTGCCACATTTCAATGGAGCTTTGCCCCACCTACAAAACTACGTGACCATTTAAGCTGTACCTATCATTTTGTTGGGGACTTATTACAGGTTTCATATTGCATAATCATACTCAGTATCATTTTCTACTACTCTCGCAACTCCTATAGAAGAATAACAAAAACAATGAATAAATCGCTTCGATTTCTTACTATTTTCTGAATTCTTAATTAAGCTGTTTTTTTCGAATCGCAACTTGTACAAAACTTTATTTTAAACCAATAATTTTAATAAAAAACGGATATATTTTTACATTTATTCGTTATCTTGTACAACTAGCGGTTGATGGTGGGGCAGAATCTAGCATTGTCATTTCCCCAACAGCCAAATTTTTACCTGGCAACCCTGCACGACTGTGACGCTGATTTGCAGTACCTCTATTCTCTATCCAGTTATTGATAGGCTCAGGCCTCAGGTTGTAATGATCTGAAGCCAAGGCCTTCCATGTTCCCATTAGCTTTCCCATAAGTTGATCGTTTCTTAACCTTTTTCAGTCCGCGGACCCCTAGAAAGTCAAGCACAATTTCAAGGATCCCCTTAATAAAAAACACAGGAATAAATTTAGGAGAAATTATTTTAGTACTGAAAGAATTTATAAAAATTAAAAATACTGTGTTAACGTGAAGGTTGGTGCTGTTTTTTGCAACTAAATTAGTAATATTCGGGTTGATGTTTTTACTTAGTTGTAAATTGTAATCTCAAATCGGATTTCAATTGTAATCTGTTTCTGTATTTGTTTTTGATGTATACAAGAGCAAAGAATGCCTTTTCACAGAGGTAGGTGGATGAGAAAAGCAGTAAATGTTTCAGTGCTTCTTCTGATATTTCTTAATTGAAATGTTCATAAATAAGAACCCCATACACATACTCGCGGACCCCCAGGGGTCCGCGGACCATAGGTTAAGAAACGCTGAACAGACGTTGATACAGGAATTTAAAGTCTTATGCCATTACAGGCATTCTTCTAAGTTAGAAGACATAAGACTTTAAATTCCTGTATCAACGTCAACTAGTTACATAATTCATACATTCCTTTTAAACCGAAACTCGTCTGTATTTTACGTTCATAAAAGTTTAACGTGATGTTTGTCATGTCACGCAAGATGTTCAATCAAGCACTTAGCATCACTAAAGTGGAGCACGAGAAGGCTAAACGAAATTTCACTCTATGCCTTATTCATATAAAACTACTTATACTTCAGCAAGATAGTCCAGACGCTAAGAAGGTGCGTTGATAAGATTTCGAATCGTGACTCAAAGGTGTAAAGTTTATTTTAGTGTGAGAGCGCTCGGTTAGCAACAAGACTGTATCTGTGCTGAATTTATTTGTGCGGGCGTTCACCGTAAAATTCACATCTCATCGAGTAACGCCGTGGTATGATACCTTTTGGGTGATATAATTGGGATGATAAAGGCAATGGATGGATGGATTCATGCAGAGTAAAAAGAGATACTTAAAGCCAAATACGTCGACCATATAGTCATCGTCGTCAGCCTGTATCCGTCCACTTCGGGACGTTAGGCCTTCTCGCAATACTTCCACTGCTATTTCTGGCCGTACGCATACATTCCCTTCCAGATGTGCCAACGATATACATACATAATATGCTACTCGTATGTTGTAAAAATATCGTGGATTGTTGGAAGAAGCGGTATACACACCGTATTGCATATCACCAGAGTCGGTGGATGGCCCAGGGTCTTAGCAGAAGGAAGTCAATCGTCTCTACTTACTACTACGGGAAACATGCGTGAGTTTATGTATGTAAGATCTCAATATAATAGTGATAAGAGATTTACACGATTTACAACCAGGCCAGACGTCAATTTTATCGCCACCATTTTGACGCTCCTTTAATCAGAAAGCCTTTCACGCCAATCACACAAGAAACGCTGTCATTTTAGCTGATTGTGAACACAGCTTCAGTCAGCACATACGTTACTATCTTTTAGCTGTATCCTTTATCTGTTTCGTGATGGTACTCGATGAGATATGAATTTACGGTGAACTCTCGTCTGTGTTGGCACTTGGCAACTGATGTATGGTGGCTAGCGGGTTTTCTCAGACTTTTGGCAGACACGTTGCGGTTGTTATGTACCTTTTTTGGCGATTAATGGACGCGAATGACGACTTTTTTATTTTTATTTATTTATTTATTGATTGACTAAACCCGCGTTTGGCCCCGATCTCACCTGATGGTAAGTGACGATGAGGCCGATGATGAAGCACGCGGGCCTAGTAAATGCCTATTCACTCTTGCCTTAAAGATCCCAAGGTTATAAGTGTCTGGAAACACCGACGCCGGCAGGGCGTTCCATTCCCTAGCCGTTCGTATGATGAAAGATGAAGAAAAACGTTTCGTACGGGCAACCGGGATATCTACGACATGCGGATGGAACCCCAGCCGACGCCTGGTGGCTCGGAGGTGGAATGGGGACGCAGGAATTAATTCGTGCAATTCCATCGCACACTCACCAAAATGCAACCTGTAGAACACCGATAGGCAGGCAATAGAGCGGCGACTTTATAGGCGTTGCTGCGAGAATGCAGGAATGCTGCGTTTTGATGTGCTCCTTAATGCTCTGTACCGCATTGTTGATAGACGAAATGAAACTTGCTAGAGTCAAGTTATAAGAGTCAAGTTTGGATCCCCGTTAAGGCGCTATATGGTTGTTAAAAGCAAGAGTGACACACAAGATGCCGGAGTGAAGAGCACGGCGCAGTGCCTCTATATTCGTATTTTTATGAATTTTGGCAGGGAAATAAAAATACGCCAACAAAATCAGATTTTTTAAAACAAGCTCTCGTATTTATAGTACTCTACGTTTTGATATGTATTTTGTATGAATAACAATTTCGGTTTAGATATAATTTTCATTTTAAAAGACATCGAGCTAAGTTTGTCCAATCCTGTATCCGTATTCATCAGTCTCTAAATAGACACCACAAGATTGATATATACTTTTTAATACGTTTAATTTTAGTAGTTAATGCCGTAGCCTTCGTAGAAAAACTGAAAATACGCGCATACCAAGCCTTAATTGTTAAATATGCATTATAGTAGGTATTTGATTTCAAATGAGCAAACTGTAACCTGATAGTAAAGTAACAGTATTTTGTTTGTATCAAACAAACTTTGGCAATTGTGAGCAATTTATATGGATGACATTATAATATCGTCCCCATTTATGGGTGGAGCCGGTTCGGCCGTAATGTTGTACGGAATGCGAGAGTCGAACTTTTCGGAGGCCCACCGTTCTAATGTAATTTAGCACTATTACTCGTCAAGGTCCTTCCTCAGGACAAGAGCCCCAGACGAGATGACTCAGCACTGACGTCATCACCCAACATTGTCAGTGGATAACTTATTTCTGGGGTTCTCTTGAAAATGGCGGGAAACGACGGTTGCGAAATTATTTGATAATTTTCTTTTAATGTCTACAGGGACTATTTTGTGTTTAATATCACGTTAAATTAATCAGAAAACGTTCGCGAATGACAGTACGGTGAAGTTATTGAATAATTTATGCAAGATCTGAAGTTTCAAGCTTTTATCAAGGGTTCCCGCTACAAGCTCGGGAGTGAACGTGACTGTCGAGCTGCATCGTCCAGAGTGACGACGCTACGGCGTCTCCTCTGGATGAAGATAGAAGACTATTGAATATATTGAATTTTCTGTAACATGACATTGGCAAATGACGAACTGTCGAGACCATTAATAATAATAAATAAATAAATAAAATAACTTATTTCTGCAATATTATTTTAGAATACTCGGCGAGAGTATTCTAAAATATCCCTCGATGTTAAGGGAAGGTCTGTGCCCGAGCAGTGGGGCAATATAAATAGACTGATGACATTGATCTCCTATAAACAACTAGATACACAAAGGTCTTACTAAAACAATTTTAAAAACGTACAAATAGGGGTCCATTAATAACGTCCAAATAATGTCCAATAAAGCAAATGAGGGTCCATTCATCCGTTTGGACCTTCTTTGCGCTCGGACATTTTTAGAAGGCAGACTGTGTATCTAGTTATTGATGATGATTTTAGAATAAGCGTCTAGAAAGTTACGATACACAATTGACTTCAGTTCCTAAACATATACGAGTACAATATTCATGTACGAACAACAGCAGATCAATGGTAACACCTGCAGTACGATTTCAAATCTTACGACGCAGACAATAAGAAAGGTCTTGAGTGCAAAGTGTTAAATAATAGTGCTTGCTATGTATACGCATGTTCTCTGAACCTTGTTTTTATTCAAAGTTTCACTGAAATGAACCCCTCACGTTAGTCACGTTGTATGACTGGCCTCTCTGACGTCATTACTCAAATAGAGGTGGACCACCTCTTGTGTAGTAGTTTTTATGTCGGCCTTCCGTCCATTCATTCTCGAACTGGGCTTCGGCGAGTGCTCTTATTGTGTGCAAATATAGGTTTGGTTCGTGACAAGTAGTCTTTGCATATGTTGCAGTCAACTGGTTTAAATAGAAGTTTGATTGAACAGCTAGCACTTTAATTGGACGACGCCATTCAGCCAAACCTCTAGTTTGGTGGTTGAATCATTATGGCGCATAAAACGTTCATCACAGCTGAGTTATAAGCCGCTGTAGTGTTGACTTTGATTAACCGTCACGGCGGCGCTAGTTTCTTTTTGTTTACAAGATGGCGTCAGCAGCTGATATTATTGGAAAGTTGCGAGTTGTTTTGCAGCGAAAAAATAATTTCCCAGTATTAAAACATAAAAATAATGCATCAACATACCAGTGATTTGAGTGATATACAGTTCTAAGAAAACTTTGATAATAAATGAAGCGATTACGAAAATAATCATCAAGATAATTTGTTTGACCAGACCAGATGGAGGGATGACCTTCGCAAAATGGCTGGCAGGGACTGGATGCAGAGGTTGATTGGCGCGCTTTGGGAGAGGCCTACGTCCAGCAGTGGACTGATACGGGCTGATGATGATGATAATGAATTTGTTTGAATGCTAATTGACGTTTAGATGTTTGGTTGAATGTCGTCGTTCAATTAAAGTGCTAGCTGTTCAATCAAACGTCTATTTTAACCAGCTGACTGCGACACATATACGAATATTACTGTATGTTGAACACTTTTGAACTATGGCTGGAAGTAGGTGATATCTTATTCAAAAGCGGAGTATTTCTATGACTAAAGCAGAAAATAAATATCGCTGAAACTATGGTCGATGGTGTGAGTGAGTGATGGTGTGAGTGTAGATGGTCTAAATTAGTTGGTTACCTGGAAGAGACAGCGATAAGGCCGCCAAAATTGTACATTATGTCTATGTAATCTTTTGCTGTAATTGTTATGTTTTATGTACAATAAAGTGTATTTGAATTGAATTGAGTATAGTTTTGTAGCTCGGCGAGTGTCGCTGAGCGATGGGCGATTACTCGCTTCATTCGCGAGTGTAGCTCAGCGAGTGAGCGAGGAGATATTTTTACATTTATTCGTTATCTTGTACAACTTGCGGTTGATGGTGGGGCAGAATCTGGCATTGTCATTTGATAACAGACAGCAGACAAAGTTACAGCTCTGAAAGCTAGTTTCCCACAAATGTTAATCCTTGTTGACACCGCGTGTGTGCATGACGCAGGTACGCGTGTGACGTCACCAATTTATTCACACCTACGCGCGGTCAGCTTACAGAAATAGATATGACAAGACGTATACAATAGATCAATTTTTAACTGACCGAAAATGCCTTATATATTTATTTCATTAATGGACTCGACAGTTCGTCATTTGAAAATGTCATGTTACAGAATATTCAATATTTCTATCTTCATCCAGAGGAGTCGCCGTAGCGTCATCACTCTGGACGAAGCAGCTCGACAGTCACGCTCACTCCTGAGCTTGTAGCGGGAACTCTTGAACTTCAGATCTTGCTCAAATTATCCAATAAATTCACCATACTGTCATTTGCGAAAATTTTCTGATTAATTTAACGCGATATTAAACACAAAATAACCACTGTAGACGTAAAAATAACCATTATTAACGTCCAAATAATGTCCAATAAAGCAAATGATCATTCATCCGTTTGGACCTTCTTTGCGCTCGGACATTTTAGAAGGCAGACTGTGTATCTAGTTGTTTATAGGATATCAATGGTGCAGTCTCTCAGTGTCAACCTGAGTATAAGAAATACCTATATACGCCACCGATCGGTTTTATTCAGACCTTCAAAAGAACCAATCTCTATTCAATTCATGCCGTGTTTGATGTTCAAAACCTCTTGTTATCTTCAGATTATCATTATTTTTAGCAATCTGTATTCAAAGGACGACAAATTTCAATTTCTATTCATCGGCCTGTGTGTCGTTTCGAGCAATTTAGCCAATCATCGCCGGGGCGGCGGCGCGGCGGACGGCGCGTGTGAGCGAAGGACACTCGGAGACACGTGCCGGGCTGCTGGGATTTTGGGATAACTCACTTATTTCATAAAGAAAAAGAATTTTTGATTGGAATTTGTACTTAACTTTATGGCTTGTATTTCGTCATGGTGCGGGCAGCAAGCCGGATGACATTATGGCCGGGGAGGTACCTCTGCAATAGTCATAAGGACGAAAGACCTGGCTTCCCATAGCACAGGGAATCCTAGTTTGGGAGACAGGAACATCATGGTCTTATGCTATTTTTGTGAACAACAATAAA
The DNA here is from genome assembly GCA_963506565.1 of Tachystola acroxantha. Taxonomy (NCBI): domain Eukaryota; kingdom Metazoa; phylum Arthropoda; class Insecta; order Lepidoptera; family Oecophoridae; genus Tachystola; species Tachystola acroxantha. The sequence continues at coordinate 12,831,103 of OY735881.1, forward strand.
CATTTCATTTCATTTCAAACATTTCATTTCAATTAAAAAAATAAAAACTGCTTTAAAATATTCCATGGAAGCCCCAACACTTTGTTGAGCTGTTGATCAGATGTAACCAAAACAGAGGACAGACATAATTTTCATTTTAAAAGACATGGAAGGGGTTTGTTTGCAATTTTTTTCTATCGAGCGAAGTTTGTCCAATCGTAACGTGTGTTGGTATTCATCAGTCTCTAAATAAACACCTCAAGATTGCTTTAATTTTTTTTTCAGACGTTTATTTTTCGTAGTTGCCGTAGCCTTCATAGAAAAACTGTAAGTCCAAACTAACTGTAACTGTATCCACGCATACGAAACCTTAGGCTACCTTTCCACCAGAGATGTGCTATGCTATGCTACTTGCTATAGATGCGTTTGATATCCACCAATCATATTCATTGGTCCACATAGCATAGCTCTGAATGAATATGATTGGTGGATAGCAAACGCAGCCATAGCACATCTCTGGTGGAAAGGCACCATTAAGCTCATGTTCAAAATTGTCTCCGAATGGGTTCTCTTGAAAATGGCGGGAAACGACGGTTGCGAAATTATTTAATAATTTTCCATTTAAAGTCTACAGGGACTATTTTGTGTTTAATATCACGTTAAATTAATCAGAAAATGTTCGCGTACGGTGAAGTTATTGGATTATTTATGCAAGATCTGAAGTTTCAAGCTTTTATCAAGAGTTCCCGCTACAAGCTCGGGAGTGAACGTGACTGTCGAGCTGCTTCGTCCAGAGTGATGACGCTACGGCGTCTCCTCTGGATGAAGACAAGAAGACGCGGCTACCCAGGGTGACGACGCTATGGCGACTAATCTGGAGGAAGATAGAAGACTATTGAATTTTCTGTAACATGACATTGGCAAATGACGAACAGTCGAGTCCATAAATAAATAATAATAATAATTGTCTCCGAATCTTAATAAAGACTTACAGGGAATATACGAGTACTTTCAGGGGAAGCGAAGAAATCCCTCATCTTAAACCTATATTGAATTTTCTGTAACATGACATTGGTAACTGACGAACAGTCGAGTCCATAAATAAATAATAATAATTGTCTCCGAATCTTAATAAAGACTTACAGGGAATATACGAGTACTTTCAGGGGAAGCGAAGAAACCCCTCATCTTAAACCTATATTGAATTTTCTGTAACATGACATTGGTAACTGACGAACAGTCGAGTCCATAAATAAATAATAATAATTGTCTCCGAATCTTAATAAAGACTTACAGGGAATATACGAGTACTTTCAGGGGAAGCGAAGAAACCCCTCATCTTAAACCCACGCTAAGTTAACAAGTATCAACAGAATCGGAACATTTTCGTCGTTTTCCTTATTTTGCTTAATATACCCGAGCCCCGAGATATTATGATATCAACACAGACCACTTACCCCATAGACATGAAATCGGTACAAACTTGCAAGCGAAAAATTGGCTACGTCCCGTTTCGACAACTTCCCATTTCGACAACCTCATATTATACCTACCAAAAAGTAGCGTTTCGACAACTTTTTATGTTCCATACATTGAGTCCCGTTTCGACAACTTTTGAGTAATAACATACTTTGCTTTCCCGTTTCGACAACTTATATTTGAAGTGAGTACAGTCAGGTAAACAAATGATATCCTGTTTTATTTAAAGAAAACAAGTAATCTATCATGGGCGGCGGATGGGGTTCGGAACCGTTCGAAAAATCATATTATTAAGAAAAATTCTGTCAAGCGATAGGCGCTATTAGACGAAGCGGGGGGCAGGGGCGCCATATTAAACCTGTTTCGATATCAAGATTACGCGTGTCGCTAGGCAATTTTGCGCTCATGTGCAGGCAGAAACGGGCGCCCTCCTGTTACAGGTCTATGGGGTAAGTGGTCTGTGGATATCAAGGATTGGCACGTGTACAATGTTTTCCAGGAATGGTTTGGAAATGGATGAGAAAATGCCCCAGTTGCCATGGAGATTAATATTGGAATTAGATCCGCAGGCTGTCAAGCATGTGCAATGAAATGAACGACGCAATGGTTCTTCATATAGGTACTATATTGTATAAAATTTCTGAAACTCAATGCGAGACTAGAATAAATATTTTTATTGACATTAAGAGCCTTCATAGAGCCAACTAGCGCCGCCAATATACAATACATGGCATAATTGCGACAAGCTAAGTTGTAGTTCACAAATGTGCCAGAAACGGCCGTTTTTCGCAATTATGCGAACTACAACTTACCGACATTGAATCACGTTATAAATAAGCATTTAAAAAATAGTATTTATCGTAATAAACATTTCGTAATTAGCTTTTTCAATAAAATTGATTATATTGGAAGATATTATTTTTTTAAGATTGGCGGCGCCAGTTGGCTCTATGAAGGCCCTTAAGCAAATAAAAAAAAAACCTCTTTTTGCGCCGGGGACTACAAATTGGGGGGTTGTCTCCACCGATCCCAGGATCCGTTTGGATTGGAAACGGATCCCGGCAGTTTGTCTCCACCGATACCGGGATCGGTTTCCAACACAAAAATCAATTAATGTTTGTATCCACCGATCCCGGTATCCGTGGCTACAAGAAATAAATTATATTAATTGTGGAAACGGATCACGGTTTACAAGAGATAAGAAAGGAATTATATTATTTTTCCAAAAAAATCTTTTCACCTAATTTTCCAAACAATAGGAAGTTATAAATAAAACATATTAATTAATTTCATGAAGTTATACAGAGTGTTGTTTTGATTAACGACGAGCGACTAAGGGGATCGATCAGCTGATCGATTTGTATATGACATTAATTTATTTTTATTTTTTATTCGAAAAGTCGTAGAGCAAAAGTTGTTCAGTTATCGATACTGAACACCCTCCCTTCGGCGTCATATACCCTTTACGTTATAACCTGTATATAAACGGATATCACTCACTTATATTGTTGAAGTCTAATTGCCGACTTCAACAATATAAGTGAGTGACATCCGTTTATATATAATAATTTGTAGTAATGGCTCACTATAGTTTTAATTCTAAAAGTAATTATGTTAATTAAAAATAATATAAACACAATTTTTGGAACTAAGATTATTTAGACTACCACCCCTTAGTCGCTCGTCGTTAATCAAAACAACACTCTGTATAACTTCATGAAATTAATTAATATGTTTTATTTATAACTTCCTATTGTTTGGAAAATTAGGTGAAAAGATTTTTTTTGGAAAAATAATATAATTCCTTTCTTATCTCTTGTAAACCGTGATCCGTTTCCACAATTAATATAATTTATTTCTTGTAGCCACGGATACCGGGATCGGTGGATACAAACATTAATTGATTTTTGTGTTGGAAACCGATCCCGGTATCGGTGGAGACAAACTGCCGGGATCCGTTTCCAATCCAAACGGATCCTGGGATCGGTGGAGACAACCCCCAAATTGGGGGATTGAAATAAAACAAGGTCAATATTGTATTCAAACCGGCTAAGTACCCCCGAATTACCGTTGCGTGATTATACCCTACCTGTTTTATTCAATGGGGGCTGTCTCCAGGGCACGCGACCTTCAGGGGCGACGACCTGTGTGACGTCATTCCCCACCCCCTCAGTATTTAGTTGTGTTGCTACCCCAATAGGCTGACACATGCGGGGGTAAGTTTGAAGGTTTTATCCCACTAACGGAGGGGAGAGGGTGATGTTTTTGAGAATATGTGTATGTTAGACCTTTTTTTTTTACTTGGGGAAATGCTTTTTGCATCTCACCGCGCCAATGAGGAGGGGCGCGCGGTGAGTATGTGGGACTCCCGCCATAATACGGTCCTATACCCACCAAAACCCCAAGGTGTTCAACGCATCGCGTTTGACCTAATAGTATATCCGGCTCGACGGACCAAAATTTTAAAATCCCTTTTTCCTCTCGAGGTTCCCAACCCCAATGAATTCCCATTTCTATCATCCATTGTTCGGTTACTGCGACGAGGATTTTCATGTTACTATTGAAAGCCAGCAATGTACTATGATAGAAATGGGAATGGTCTGGCTGTCACTGTCAATAGTACCCCAGATCAGTAAATCTTCTTTTCTCGTGTTGTTTAGTAACCAAACCTATTTGTCAAAGTTATTCAGGACGGTCAAGCGACTGCAACCGGGACCAACTGCTTAACGTGCGCCCCGAGGCACGAAGGGGCTCGGATGAAAGTGTCACTAGCGGTCACCCCAGGTCCTGACCTCGCCCACCGTTGCTTAACTTGTACGATCGTTTTCGACGTGTACTCGCAACCGGACTACGAGTCCCCATCAGTCACTTCATTTCATAAAGAAAAAGAAAAAAAAAATCTGCTTTAAAATATTTCCTGGAAGGTGTTTGCGTGGTGGCATACTCGCTAATAATAAGGAGCTCGGTGGCTCAGTGGTTGGGTCAATGGACTTGCAATATGGAGGTCCCAGGTTCGATTCCCAGCTAGGGCAGCCATGTACCAATGAGTTATCCTCGGTTTTTTTCGACGGAAAAACTTACGTACATCTACCGAGTGCTCTTAAAACGGTGAAGGAAAACATCGTGATGAAACCTGCATGCCGTAGAAGAAAAAAAAAATATCTAAGGCATGTGAAATCCGCCAACCCGCAGTGGGCCCGCGTGGTGGATTATGGCCCGAGCTCCCTCGATGTAAGGGATGGTCTGTGCCCGAGCAGTGGGGCAATATAAATATACTGATGATGATGATGATGATACTCGCTAATCATGAAACAGTTTGTTCAGTAGGTGATCAGACGTAGCCAAAACAGACTTAGCCAAGACGTTGTACGGACAACAGCAGATCAATAGTAACACTTCTAGTACGATTTTAAATCTTACGACGCTGTATGATATTTCAATAGATTAGGTAGGCTAGATGGACTGTATTTAATAGGAAACACGACACGATATATGAAAGTCACTAACCTTTGAATGTCCCAAGGGAATACCTCGTGAAATAGGTCTTTCTTCTCGGAGCGCTCCTGTTTTGACCTTCATCCACTATATTGAGCAGTAGGAGACGTTATTATGCCCTTTTACTACCCCAAGAGACCTTCATATATTTTATTTATTTATTTTATTAATGGACTCGACAGTTCGTCATTTGCCAATGTCATGTTACAGAAAATTCATTGTATACTAGTCTTCTATCTTCCTCCAGGGGAGTCGCCGTAGCGTCATCACCCTGGGTAGCCGCGTCTTCTTGTCTTCATCCACAGGAGACGCCGTAGCGTCAATCACTGTGGACGAAGCAGCTCCGACAGTCACGTTCACTCCCGAGCTCGTAGTGGGAATTTTGACCATGGCGCCAAACTTCAGATCCTGCTTGAATTCTTCAATAACTTCACCATACTGTCATTCGCGAACATTTTCTGATTAATTTAACGTGATATTAAACACAAAACACCCACTGTAGACATTAAACTGAAAATTATTAAATAATTTCGCAACCGTCGTTTCCCGCCATTTTCAAAAAGCCAGCCCTTCATATATTTAATAAGTATTTTTAATTGCACAGCACGTATAGCATGGTTTTGAAAAGAAGGCAAATGGCAGAGAGGAAGTGACGTCACTATAATAGACAATTCGTAATTGTTCTTTTTGATGTGCGTTCCGTTTTACTTCCGGTAAACATTAAATTATAATCCTATGTTATGAATTAAGCTTAATACTATACAGACGCCCCTTGGATCAGTAAATAAAATCTTATTTCCTGATTTGAGTCTTGGTCCAGTTCGTGAGTCAGTTACGTTTCTTAGAGGTGGGTGTAACCACTTGTTTACTACGAAGTTATCAGTGTAGTTGATATCTTGTCGTGTAAATCATTGATTACTTTGATAAGATAAACGTTGTAATGGTAGGTATTTAGATTTGTTTATTGGCGGAATTATTGTGATCACTATTTATTACTTATTAGAACTGTGTCGATATTTCGTGGAATGTTTTCTTATACTTACTAATTTGACACGATTTGATTTTTCTTGTATTACTCTATGCGAAACGAAAATCGAGATTATGATTTGCTACTGCATTATTTATTTATTTTATTAATGAACTCGACAGTTCGTCATTTGCCAATGTCATGTACAGAATATTCAAGATATCATTGTCTTCTCTTTCTCTAGAGGAGTCGCCCGTGGCGTTATCACTCTGGAAATCCGCGTCTTCTGGTCTTCATCCAAAGGAGACGCCGTAGCGTCGTCACTCTGGACGAAGCAGCTCGACAGTCACGTTCACTCCCGAGCTTGTAGCGGGACTCTTGACAATTGCTGGAAACTTCAGCTATCTTGCATGAATTATCCATAAAATTCACCATACTGTCATTCACGAAAATTTTCTGATTAATATAACGTGATATTAATCACAAAATTTCCTGATATAGGTGCCTGCCAACTGACTACTTACCCAATAGACATGAAATCGCTACACATTTGCTCGTGAAAAATTCTGTCAACGATGAGCGCATAGAGACGAAGCGGGGGACAGGGGTGCCGTATTATATCGTATCGAGTTGCGTCCATGTCGATAATATCTCTAGGTGACACGTGTCGCTAGGCAATGTTGCGCTCATGTGCGCAGACACGGGCGCACTCCTGTTACAGATCTATGGGGTAAGTGGTCTGGTCTGCTAACGAATCCCGGTTGTATCGAAATATTTTCTACATCTGCTCTCCCTTCAACGTTGTGATTGATTAGTAATTTATTTACGAGAAAGATTAGAACTTCAAATACCTCTAGTCCCAGTTTAACGGGTCCCAAAATAGACCCTTCCTTTTAACAGTTAATTACCCACTCTTTAAGGCATTTGAATAAATAATGAACGTTGGCACAGAATACGGCACAAATCAGAAGCCGCGAACGAACGAAATTATTATATTCATACTCATTTATTAATCTTAGGTACACGGGGAACACTTGGTTACGTAATTATATTGTAATATTATACATATTATAATATATAAACGGATATCACTCACTTATATTGTTATGTGCGCGAAGAAAAGTCACCGGTACGCGAGCGTCGCGCTCACCTTGAAAAAGACCGTCGAAATCGGTCGAAATTGTCGTTGCCGACTTCAACAATATAAGTGAGTGATATCCGTTTATATATAATAATTTGTAGCAATGGCTCACTATAGTTTTCATTCTAAAATATTATACATTTTTAAAAATAAATTTTATTACAAGGCTCGAACGACAAAGAGGCAGAAGGGCAAAATCAGACCCACTGTATTGTGTCAGTGGGCACTAAAAAGTAATTAAAACTATATTCATTAATAATTAATTTAAAAATACTAACAATAGTAATAAATTGAGTGTTAAGTAGCGGATGTAAACAGGCCTTGTCAATAAGAAACTATAATAAAATGATTTAGTTGTAGCTTAATGTAATACTATGTATTGTTACACATACCTACATAATTATATATTATAAATTGAATTCAAAAATGTGAAACATTATCAAGACAATATTATTAGTACGGTGGAACACAGAGAAAGATGTACAGTAGAGTTTTTAAGATAGAGATTTTCTCAAAAACTACTTGACCTATTGCAAAAATTATTTCACTGTTTGATAGATAAAAGTTCAAAGTATGTAACTGTAAAATAATTATTAAATTCGGTCCAGTAGTTTTTGAGAAAATCTCAACCTTATTCAGGCCCCCTGTATACTTATCTGTCTTCGACTGTACAAGATAGAGAAATCTGTTTTCATAACGTTCGACTTCTATTGGAAATTCAAGCGGTGTCTGTGATGTAAATATTCATTGCTTCATGGTGGGAACAGAGTGACCCTACATTATACTGTCTACTTTTATTTGGTTCTGTATTCAACGTGCTCATATTTATGGAAAATTCAATTCATTTACACCAGCCCTTGTCACCGCGTTAGGGGCCCTCATAAAACTGTTAAACAAGGGTGTAACACGACCGAAATGAGATGTCGGTTTTGTTTCTCGTCTCCCCTCCGGTGACAGTGACGTGACATGACATTTGCATAAGTCGGTTAGCATTCAACGGAAGTTAGGGATCACTGAAAGAAGGAAGAAAACCGGCCAAGTGCGAGTCAGACTCGCGCACCGAGGGTTCCGTGCAACGCAACTTAACCCCGTAACTTTGCTGTAACGAAAAGATAAACTAGATTTAAAAAACCAAGTTATCTTTGCCATTATCAAAGATTCTTAATTAAGTTTTTTCGACTCGCATGTTGTACAAAACTTTATTTTAAACCAATAATTTTAATAAAATACGGAGATATTTTTACATTTATTCGTTATCTTGTTCATCATGCGGTTGATGGTGGGGCAGAATCTGGCATTGTCATTTACAGTTTTCGGATTTTATCATGTACTTGTGCTATAGACCTAGCTTCTCGACAAATTTCATGATTCTAGGTCAAAGGGGAGTACCCTATTTGGTTTTCTTGCATTTTCATACAAATATGCGAGAAAATGCGACATAATCTTTTGATTGCGTTGATATAGAAGGTTAATTTATGGCAAAATAAGGCAAAGGTAAGTTGGTCTCTAAATCTAGTTTATCTTTTCGTTAGAGGCAAAGTTACTGGGTTAAGTAAGTTGCGTTGCACGCATTTAGCCGTTTTTTTGGTCTCCGGAATAATGTTTATTGCTTCTGCTAATTGGGCGTAAAAATTTAATAGATTTATAATTGAATTTTGTTTTCGCAGACCATCAGTCTACGAGTATGTCTATTTTGTGACGATATTTATTTATACCTTGTAAATACGTTACATAACAATATTCCGAAGATATTCTCAAGTAAGTCTGTACACAACTAAAGGGCACGGGGTGAAGGACGCGCCCGGTTTGGCTGGGAAATAGACGATCGATACTAGACTGTCTCGTCGGTGAGGCAATTTGAACCGTGTTTGAATGGCCTCAAGGATTGATTCGTTGTGGACGGCTCTATTGGCTTGTTTGCTGACCTGTTGGTTTGGATTACAAATACAGACGTCGACTATACATGTAGCAATGGAAGCTCATGAAGGAAAAAATTCGCCGCGGTCGATGGAGAGAGCAAGTAGGTGTTTTGTATGAGGACAGGTCGCGCTATTGTCAATTTCACTATCATACGTCAGAAAGGTTATGACGCGAGAGAGAGACACGACATGACAGAGTGGAGCGAGCTGATCCGCGTCTCGCCGTGCAATTTAGGGTCAGCACAGCGGAGTGTACAGTAGCAGCGAAGCGACAAGTTTGGTAACAATTTAAATTCAACTTTATTTACTTTAACATACGACTCTAATCGGTATAGCGATAGTAAAATGTCACTGAGAGCTGTGCGTGACGGCGCTCAAAGTCGCTCGGAGGATCTCAATTCGCTAGATGGCCGTGGAAACCTGCTTCGGTCGGTGTGCCTTGCGACCTGCGGATGCTCTTCGCCGCCACTCGACTCCGTCGATATGCGCTGACCCTTAGATATAAGAACAGCGCTTGCGGTCCGATTAAAGCTGCTGTTGTGATGTAAAACTCTCTTTCCTTGTCGTGAATCGTCAGCGAACTAGATGAGCTAAAGATATGGAGGATATTAAAGTGAACGAAATATTACATTAGCGTAGGCGAAGTACTTCGTTTTTGTCTTTCATTCGCGAATTACCCAAGTCTAAGGCCCGCACTTCTCCGAAGTTATTCGTCGTCGTTTGTTTACATAATAAGACAATCGCCGTGGGATGTGGTATAGGTGTAATAAGTTTCTAGAAGTTGTTTTTGTCGATAAAAAGAGTCATTCACTCGTCAACACAAGTACGTAAGTACTAATAAGGTAAACAATACTATCGGACACGGTGTAGTAAGATGAATGGAGTGTCGTAGTCACGACCAGTAAATAGCCACGCGGAGTCAGTAGGTCGTTAATCATGTATATCTGAGTATGTATTAGATTAGCGTAGTAAGAATAATTATATCTTTGATAGGTAGTTAGATAAACAAATTCCGCAGTGTTATTTATTTATCGTCACATCAATCCTTTACCTTTTCTTGATCTACAGGGTGTCCTTGAGTTCATTCGACAAATTGAAATTTGGAGTTGTACTTGTTAAATTGGTAAGAATTAAAAAAAAACTGCGAAAAAAAGTCACACAATGATCTTTCATGAAATGATAATTAGGTCAAATTTGAGTGAAAAAAATCATTGCAAAAAATTAAAACTACCTCAAAATTTACAAACTCCAAAGCACAGTAACGATGGACATCAAATTAATATTTTTTTTTGATAGTTGAATTTATTGTAAATATTTATTATTATTATTTTCTCCAATTTGTTTAATTTACATAAACGCTGTGCAGAATTAATGTACCTATGTCACAAGCTTAACCATCCACTTAATTTGGACACCCTGTATAGTAATTTTGTTTCCGAATTAATGTATGTCACAAGCTTAACCATCCACTTAATTTGTACATCCTGTATAGTAATATTGTTTCCTTAAATCTCCATTACAAGCCGACTTGTTGCCATAGAAGGCTAGATATTAAAAAAAAGTCTAAATCTATTGATATCCCAATTTGCTACAGAACCCTTATTGATGTGTCGAGTACAGGCGACAGCAGATCAATGGTAACACTTTTTACTTTTGTCAGTTCTTATTATTTGCGTCGTAAGACTTGAAATCGTACTGCAAGTGTTACCACTGATCTGCTTTCGACTGTATTCTTGGGAAAAAGCCAAACAAAAGACATTGCCACATTTCAATGGAGCTTTGCCCCACCTACAAAATTACGTGACCATTTAAGCTGTACCTATCATTTTGTTGGGGACTTATTACAGGTTTCATATTGCATAATCATAATCAGTATCATTTTCTACTACTCTCGCAACTCCTATAGAAGAATAACAAAAAAATATGAATAAATCGCTTCGATTTCTTACTATTTTCTGAATTCTTAATTAAGCTGTTTTTTTCGAATCTCAACTTGTACAAAACTTTTTTTAGTCCAATAATTTTAATAAAAAACGGAGATATTTTTACATTTATTCCTTATCTTGTACAACTTGCGTACAAGTTGTACAAGTTGGTGGGGCAGGATCTGGCAATGTCATTTATATCACAATAATAAAGTGAGTATATTGGGAAAATCCTAATTATATCTGATGTTTTTGTTTACTTGGAGTTCCCCGAAGGAAATTGTTTTCGTTTGATTTTAGGGTTGACTCTTTCCGTAAACAAGTTTTGTTTATGCGGCAGCGGCAGTGTTAAGCCTTTCCTTTGCAACAACATTGTAACTCGATAAATTATAAGGTTTCAGTTTTGAACGAATGGTTTACGAAAATATTTGATAATTTTCAGTTTACGCGGATACACGCTTCGTTTAATAATAATAATGGCGAGTATTTGCACAGACATAATCAAGTAGCCAGGTTAGTCCACCAGCAACTTGCCCTTAAATACGGTCTTGTCAGTACTGAGGTGCCGCTATCAGTACGCACCAGCGCCAGTTCTCGAAAATGGTCGTGCCACGCTCTACTGGGATCGGTCTATCATCACGGACAGGACTATTGTCGCCAATAGACCTGACATCGTGCTGATAGACCAATCGTCGCGTCGGTCAATTCTGGTTGATGTCACCAGTTGATGCCATGTGGGATGTGGACTCAACCATAATTGTTCCGATAGTCGTAACCGTGAACGGGTTAATAGTGAAGAGTCTCGACCAACACCTTAAGAGACTCTCGCTAGACAGTTGGATCAAGAGCCGGATGCAGAAGGCAGTGCTGCTGGACACGGCACGTATTGTGAGGAGGTTCCTCACTCTGGGATCCTAACCTCCGGCAGCTTGGATGCGCATGCATCCCGCTGCCGGTGGGTGGCTATTTTTTATATTTATATATTTTACTATTTGTTTTTTATTATTAAAATGTATAAATATATTAGATAAGAAAGAAAAGAAATAAAGAAAATAATAATAATAATGGAATGGAATTTGACGTTTATAAGAGCCAGGTCAAGGCAACACCTTAGTTTAGAAAACCCTAATATGCCTTAATATTTGTGTCTTCAAAGTATTTATTAGTATAGTATCAAAATAGCTATCTTTAGAGCTATATTTTCATTCTAGTTTCAATTCTCAGAATAGCTAACAAAGTGATTCTAATATCAGATTTGGCGAAACCGTCTGACCTAAAAGATAGCACGGTGAACTTTGTTGAACCTTCTAACAAATATAACACAGCTCCCTTATGAGAAAAGCTCGTGTTGGTATTGGAAACATTTCTGAAGTAATTGCATTTTCTTTCAAGCTCTCTGCGATATTACAATTGTGATGGTACCGTTTAGCAATTTGTATAATTGTTAAACGGTTTGAATCACTCTTCGGTGATAAGAGAACTTGGTGACGCAGTGGTCAATGGTCTTGGGATACGGAGGTCCCAGGTTCGATTCCCAGCCAGGGCAGCCATGTACCAATGAGTTATCCTCGGTTTTTTGACGGAAAAACTTGTTGCGGAGCGAGCATTAAAATAAAATAATATGAATAGTAACTTATATTTGATTAGATGATTTTGGAATAAAGATTCCAAAATCATCTAATCAAATAGTAAAATCAACAATTTCCAATCTAATTCCGTAAAAAAAGTACAAAAGTCACAGCTTTTCTTTTTAAAAACATTCCTATTAATTTTAAATTTAGGCGGCCAACTACAAGATGCGGCCAAAAGAGACCGCATCGTAACAAACTTACCTACATTTACCGAGTGCTCTCAAAAACGGTGAAGGAAAAACATCGTGATGAAACCTGCATGCCGTAGAAGAAGAGAAAAATCTAAGCCATGTGAAATCCGCCAATTCGCAGTGGGCCCGCGTGGTGGATTATGACCCCAGCTCCCTCGATGTAAGGGAAGGTCTGTGCCCGAGTAGTGGGGACATATAAATGGACTGATGATGATGATTAGGTTAGTATAGCCACTACGAAACGTTGGATTAATTTGACAGTTGGTGAGCCTCCATATTTTCTACGGCGAAATCCAGCTAAAAATCCTTATACCATTGACTTAATTACCTTTAAAGAATTTTTATCGCTACGAGCTTAAGTGTTATACAGTTGCTACCGTAGTCTTGCACTAATAATGATGCACTTACAGTGTGTTCACGGTAACGAAGAGTTATTGCTAGCCATTTGTATTTCAGAGGGTAGTTGTACAATTTCCACGTAGCTCTTAAGTTTACTGAACTGTCTCGGAATATAGGCTAACAGACGCCGCAAATGGGCTCGAGGGTGTTAGCCATAAACCTATTATAACCTCACTTTAAAAAAAAATAATAATAATAAATCAATTTATTGCCACATAAAATTTTACATAAGTAACAGTAATTTAAACAGTACATGCCCGAGCAAGCAGAGCTGGAGCGTCTTGTTCCGACTAGCGGCCGGTTATTAACTATTACGAGTGGCAATGGGCGAGGGACTCAGTATCTGCTTTCCTTCAACCTTTAGTCACTTCCACACTTCGCTAACCGTGATCGTGGCTTAAACTGTGGACTAACTTCTAAGGCATATTTATGAGTAATAGCGTAGGAAATTAACTTTGGATTATAATATAAACGAAGCATGTGCCTTCGGAGCAATTAGTTACGTATTCTCGCTTCATTTTAACAATTTTTTTTACAACATTGCTTGAGATCTCTGCTAGATAAACCTCGACGATAAAAACACCTTAGAAATAAAGTAAACACGACCTTATGTCAAACTACACTAAAGCAGGTATCCGAATGTGTCTGCTTCAGTGTGACCTCATGTAGCCTAAACGACTTGATGCATTTTGAAGCATGAGCTATTGTTAGATTCTTCTTGATCCCTATAATCTTTCAATATACCTTATAACAACATTTTATGTCAAAATGGGTTCGAATTTTTGTTTTTCTAATAATTGTGTTATTTACCTCGTATCATTGCTTCCAAATACGATCACTTGCTATTTCTAGTCGGTTTATGTATTCTGAGTGCTATTTGTAGTTCCGAGGGTAGTTACACAATTTCCACGTAGCCTGTGATATAAGGTTACTGCACTGCGGGCAATAGAGTAGTAACCAGTTCGTAGAATCGTTTAAATTGACTGATTGTTGGTTTTAAATAAAGGCTAGTAAAGCGGAAGCTAATCGATAGCGTAGGCCGGACTGAACGTGGCAACGGACGTTTTAATTGTCAGGTTATTGGTCCCACCTTGGGCGCCAAATCGATTTTGGCACCCAACTTGGGTCTAATATCGAGCAGTCTATGGCCGATTATTTTGATCTATAACATAACATTATCAAGCATAATTCGATTACCAAAACTACTACATACATATCATGCACAGTTTAGTTTTCAATGAGAGCTTTGCCCTCATCATGATTGTACGTGAAAGCGTCAGTTTGACTGTTTAGTTATTGTAGTATCGAGAATTATCCCCTCCAACCTCCATGGCATCTGAGTTTCATGCATGACTAATATTGATGACTTTCTATGTTATCTTAACTACGGCAGACGAAAAAAGTGATTACTGTCTTTCGCATCGTAATCGTAACTGAAGGAATAAAACAGCGGTCTAAATCAGTCGGGAAATAAATATCGATTTTAAAATTGCCAGCTATTCCGAAAAAATATATTAGAAGCAGTCCACCATAAAATGAGAGGTAGAGATCGAATCTGTGGCCTGACGCTGCCGCCTGCAGACACACATTATAAACATTGAGATACATCTTTTCGTCTTGCAGCGAATGTCAATGACCATCGTTCTAAATTGCTCTTATTATTTTGGCCCAATTGTTGAGTATGCCATAAGGTACGCTACCCTAGTCCGGTCCCTTCCTTCCGATTACCCCATACCATTATCCTTCGTCCCCTACTCTGTTATACATTGATCTTAAACTCATTTCATTTTGTTTTCCAGATGCACCCTCCGGTTCCCGTCAACAAACATTCGGCTGGAGTTCCAGTCCCTTGTGGACGAGAGCGGCAGCGGCGGGGGCAGTGCGGGCGCACCGCTTCCGCCGCTCCGCATCACCATCCCCATGGACAGCGACGCGCGCAGCCCCGCGCCTTCACCCACTGGTTAGTATCATCTTTTTTTTACTAACTTTCAAAATAAACATACATAATAAATTGTATCACCAAAATATAATGTCTTGAAAATATGGCTTAGTAGAATCTTGTTAGACGTTATCTTACCAATGCGTTTAACACGGTCCCTGTCCTGTTAATGTTACCACAAATTCGATAAAAGCGGTTTCTCAGGAAATCAATTAAAACTCTTTACGAATTATCTTACAGTGAGATGTAAAGTGAGTAGCAGTTGTGAGTTATACTAATGTTGATTTTCCGATTTCCTACGGTGTTCCTCAGGGCAGTAGCTTTGATCCTATCCTCTTCCTTCTTTAAGTAAATGACCTGAATCTGAACCTGTTTAAGTCGCCCAGGCCGAGACTTGACACTAGGTACTTCAGCTTTATAGAAACACTAAACTTTGAAGTTGACAGAATAACCCGTCAGCGTTGCCGTATCTAAACTATTCGAACTCAACACCAAATCAAAACCTTTTATTGTCGTTGTGAAACCCACTTACAATACCACGCCACACAATGACAACGACAATAAAAGGTTTATTGTCGTTGTCATTGTGTGGCGTGGTATTGTAAGTGGGTTTGGTGGTGTTGCAGGCACGATCAGCGCGGCCAACAGCTGTCCGACGTCTCCCCGGGGAGCTGGCTCCTCCGGGCGACGGCACGCTGACCTGGGGCTCGTGGCGCACTACGCCGCGCTCGTGGACCCTCGGCCCAGCTCTAACGGGACTGCGGTAAGTAATATACATTTGAATTAAAAACAACCAAATAATTTATTGATAGCCGTTGTGACTACTTTAATTTTATACTCTCAGCAATTAATTGACGTTGAGTGTTATGTGACATGATTACCTTCATTATGATAACGTAGAAACAACCTTATTTCATGTTCATTATTATTCACGTTTAATTTATATTGGACTAATTAGAAGCATCTATAGTATGACCGTCTAAATCAGTCTTCGCCTGCGCGGTACAGGGACGCGAGGGACGCGGGGGTATGACGACAACGGGGACCGAGAGAGGTGCGGGGGCGAGCGAACTGAGTTGTAACAGAAATGCGCCCGCCCCCGCACCTCTCTCGGTCCCCGTTGTCGTCATACCCCCGCGTCCCTGTACCGCGCAGGCGAAGACTGATTTAGACGGTCATACTATAGCGTCGTATTTTAAAAAATCTGTAGTTTTGGGAAAGTGATGTTCTGGTCTATAGTCAGAATACCTACGATCCAACGGAGAGCATTTTACCCGACTGGGAATCTAACCCACGACCCCTTACACAGACCCACTACCGACTAGGCTGGGAGCTCGTTATTCAATTGGGCAATGTGTGTGTGTACCTAGTTATTGAGTAATTGAATTGTAATTATCGTAATTATTACCCGACTTACCCTGTTTTCGGGTGTACGTATAACCGAAGCCCAAATGAAGTGTCTTATTTTGTAAACAAAAACTACCTTACCCTACTAACATTATAAGCCGTTCTGTGATTATTGCATAGTTATTTTCACATTATTAGATCGGGATTAGTTTATTTTCACAATGATGAACAGGTTCGATCAATTAGTTCCTTCAGTGTTACATCACAACAGGTAATTAGACGATCATATTTGTTTACATAATAAGACACTTGATTTGGGCTGCGGTTTTATGTATGTCCATTCCTTCCTGCCATCCTGTAGTCTAAACGGCTTGATGGATTTTGGTGTATGAGGTATCGTTAGATTCGTCTTGATTACGGGAGTGGCATAGGGTATAAAAAAATAATCAAAAGGGAATAGTTTATTAGCAGTCGTTTTTTTTTGCTTTTTGAAATAATTTCTGCTTGTTTTAAAAGATGTGTTGCTGAAAGTTTTTAGCCACTTTTTCTCGTCAGCGTTGGCTTTTCCTTGCACTTTGTAAATGTAAATTCAAAAGAAATGCTGACGTGCAAAATTGTACACAACTTACAATAAAGAGATTTGACTTTGACTTCACTAGGCCTCCTCCACCTCCGACTCTGGCTACGGCACGCGCGACGTGCGTGACTCCCGCGAGGCGCGCGAGGCCCGCGAGGCGCGCGAGGCACGCGACGACGCCAAGCCGCCGTACAGCTACGCGCAGCTCATCGTGCAAGCGGTCGCCTCGGCGCCGGACAAACAGCTCACCCTCAGCGGCATATACAGCTACATCACGAAGCACTACCCGTATTACCGGACCGCTGATAAGGGCTGGCAGAATTCTATAAGACACAACCTTTCGCTCAATAGGTGAGTTTTTGAGATTTCATTTCATTTCATTAACAGTTCAAGGAGTGGCATCTGAAGGCATCCTTACTCTTTATCCTGCACTGGTGTACTATAAATATATTGTACTGTAAAACTGGAAGGAACTGACTCTCAAAACACAGGTTATCCTAGTTTGAGAGTTTGGGCCACTATCAACTGTGTAATGTACCCATAATTGATCTAAATAAACTATTTCTATTTCTATCCTCCATCCAGTTATACATATAGGGTCGCCTTGAATTCATTCGACAAAATTAAATGGATGGTTAGGCTTGTGACATACATTAATTCTGCACAGCGTTTAAGTAAATTAAACAATATGGGGGAAAATAAAAAATAAATCTCTAAAAATTATAAGTTTACTGTGCATCGTTACTGTGCTTTTTTACATTTTAAGGTGTTTTTAATTTTTTGGCAACGATTACTTTCACTGGAATTTGACCTAATGGTCATTTCTAAGGTCATTGTGTCTATGACGTCTATAGTTTAAAAAAAAATCAGTTTTGATTTACAACACATTCAATGGACACGAAGTTTAATTTTATTAATGTAATTTATAAATTAATAAATAAACCAATCTTGAGGGCGTATCACGTGATGTCTTTCTCGAGTCGCGGTTTGCCTGCAATCAGCAAATACGTTCTCAAGTGTGGAGTTTGACAGTTCTCTTGAGAACTGAGTTTTGTTTATTAATACTGCGTTATTTTAGAATTAAAACTATAGTGAGCCATTACTACAAATTATTATATATAAACGGATATCACTCACTTATATTGTTGAAGTCGGCAATTAGACCGACAGTTTCGACCGATTTCGACGGTCTTTACTACTGTCTTTAATACTGCGTTACTCACGTGATACCCGATTCCTAAACGCGCACCTAAGTTACGTTTATTAATAGGAACGCCAACTGAAAGCCTGCAACAGTGGAGCTGTCAGCCGGCAACCCTGCTGCGCTACTTAAGCGAGCTGGGATGGCTGAGCTGACAGCGTGGGGGAAATGCACAAAACTATCACCTTCGTGGAGTCGGTGCAGAGTCTCTCGCCCCCTCTAAGAATAATAATAATAATAATAAACGATAGTGTTGAGTTTGAGTTCTGTCTTACAACTGTCAGTTTTCATACTCGTATAATTTTGATAGTGCGACCGTACGCTGAGTTCGTTCTCAAAATTGTCTGTGACTCTCCTGTCGGCCTAATCGTTGCGTGTGTTTCATTTCAGATACTTCATCAAGGTGCCTCGCAGCCAGGAGGAGCCCGGCAAGGGTAGCTTCTGGCGCATCGACGCGCAGAGCGAGAGCAAGCTCATCGAGCTCGCGTTCCGGCCGCGGCGGCCGCGCGGCGTGCAGTTCCGGGCGCCCTTCGGACTGTCCTCCAGGTACGGTGGAAGACAGAGAAAGGTATACAGTAGAGTTTTTAAGGTGGAGATCATCTCAAAAACTAATTGACCTATTGCAAAAATTCTTTCACTGTTTGATAGATAAAAGTTAAAAGTATGTAATTGTAAAAGATAATTAAATTCGATCCAGTAGTTTTTGAGAAAATCTCAACCTTATTGAGGTCCCCTGTATACTTATCTATGTCGTCGACTGTACGTCATAACACAATTTGCATTAGTTTTGTGCTATTTCAATTAACCTCAGGTTGTTTGTTTGTTTTTAAAATGTCTTTATTGCCAGTAAGTATAACAATTAAACTTATAATCTAGTGTAGATTTGTTCCTAGATATAAGTAACTTAAAAATAAGACAGTTTTACAGGCTTTAGCCTATTTTAAAACTTCAGCAAAATTATTAACTATAAGCGAACATCGTAATATAAATTCATTCACGAAGCAGCTCGACAGTCACGTTCACTCCCGAGCTCTTAGTGGGGCTCTTGATAATTGCTTGAAACTTCAGAACTTGCATGAATTATCCAATAAATTCACAATACTGTCATTCGCGAACATTTTCTGATTAATTTAACGTAATATTAAACACTGTAGACATTAAAATGAAAATTATGAAATAATTTCGCAACCGTCGTTTCCCGCCGTTTCCAAGAGAACCCTCAGTTTACCTACGCATTGATTTCGCGAACGTTATAGCTGATGACGTCACCCGAGTCTTAACTGTTGTTATTTTGTTGCAGGAGCGCGCCTACGTCCCCGTCGCAGGTGGGCGTGTCCGGGCTCGTGACGCCTGAGGAGCTGTCGCGCGAGCCCACGCCGGACCTCTTCACAGGCGACGAGCACGACCAGAGAGAGGTACGACACACGATTATAGCTCTTACCATGTATATGATATAATCTTTTTTTGCACCAAAATACAGTATTTATTACATTATTGAAATGAAATTTGAAATGTTTATTAATTGTACGTTGGATACTTACATTCTAGATACAAATTCACTAGTCCCCACACTAGGATACCCTGTGTCGTGTATATGGTAGTTTATTAATTTTTTTTATATATAAATAGCTCGGTGGCTCAGTGGTTAGGTCAATGGACTTGCGATACGGAGGTCCCAGGTTCGATTCCCAGCCATGTACTAATGAGTTATCCTCGGTTTTTTCGACGGAAAATCTTACGTACATTTATCGGGTGCTCTCAAAACGGTGAAGGAAAACATCGTGATGAAACCTGCATGCCGTAGAAGAAGAAAAAAATCTAAGCCATGTGAAATCCGCCAATCCGCAGTAGGCCCGCGTGGTGGATCATGGCCCCAGCTCCCTCGATGTAAGGGAAGGTCTGTGCCCGAGCAGTGGGGCAATATAAATAGACTAATGATGATGATGGTTTTTTTATTTTATTTTAATAATTGTTATGCTGTATGTTTCAGGCTAGCCAGCAGCGGTTGAGCAGCAACAGTCACTCCGCGCAGTATCTGTTCCCGCGGGCGACGGGCGTCAGCCAGAGCGCGCCGGGATCACCAGGTAATGTAGACTTCTCTGCCAGTCGATAGTGAGCCTTTTATACCCCTTGCATCGGAAAGGTACCTGTACTCCACAGACCACTCGGTACAATTCTTTTTGTAAACCTATAAATTGTCCCACTGCTGGGCAAAGGTCTCCCCCCTCTTCCATCCATCCCTATCCTGAGTCTCCTCCAGCCACCCATCCCTGTATCTAACGACATTGTCTCTCCACCTACGCCGCGGTCTGCCCCGACGCCGGCGACCGTCCGATGGCACCCATTCCGTGACAGTCCGGGCCCATCGGTCCGGCTGCATGCGGCACACGTGGTCCGCCCTCCTCCTCCTCCCTAATCGTTGCCTCAGTGCTGAGGATCGTGACCCTCAACAGCAGGTGCCGTCTTGGCATGTATGAACTGGCGCCAGGAGACACGGTCTTGTGCTCTTCTCACAGCCTCTTCAAAGGGCACGGCGTGGATTCTGCCAACCACATAAGTCCAAGCTGGTCTCCGGCCACGTGGTCTAGTCCCCTCAACTTTGCCGAGCAGTATAGTTCTCTTCAGCTAAAATATGGTTAATGTACAGTCGGAGACAGATAAGTATACAGGGGGCCTCAATAAAGTTGAGATTTTCTCAAGAACTACTGGACCGAATTTAATAATTCTTTTACAGTTACATAGTTATCTCAGTCTTCGACTGTACATCGCGTGTCAATGTTATGGATTCCTTGTTAAGCGCGCGAAACGCCATTAGCTACTTTTTTGTTAAAATTCTAATTAAATAGTTTCCGTGGTATTTAGTGAATAATGATCACGTTAAGTTAATCAGTAGATGTCCGCGAACGTTTCTATTAGTTGGAGTGCTCGAAAGAAGTCTTGTTTGTGAAGTTTTGTGCTCTTAGCAAGGTTTCCTTTTGCATAATTGATGCTTGCGTGGATCATTGAGTTATTTCGTTTAGGGGTTTGGGAGGGTTGTGCGTAGGTTTAGGTTAGGTCATCTTCGTATATATGTATGTAGTTATAAGAAGTCAGACATTCTACTAACATCAGACCGGGCTGTATGCCCTAGTTGGCTTTGCCTTTCCCTCTGGGAAGAACTTTACAAAAAAAAACAATGTTATTGTTGTGCTTAGGTCATGGTCTGTCGTACGGCGGCGGCGGGAGCGGCGGCGGTGGGCTCGTGATGGCGGGACACCAGATCACTGTCGTCACCAACGGGGCGGGCGGCGAGAGGGAAGGTACGCGGCATACCTTTATCACCGATTTATTTATTTCAATTTGAATTTATTTAATTGCATACACATGTCAGAATGTACATTAATACATTAGGTCTTAAAATTATGACACATGCCCCCTGTAGGGCACAGCAACATGGAATGACAGAGGCAGACATTGCGGCAAGGCAATAAGTATTTTTTTTTATAAACTTACGCCTGATTCCCGGGGCAGAGACGATGGACTTACGTCTGCTGCAATCCTGGCATACAACCCTTCACATTCATCAATATCTTCATGCATGCTCGTCGGTTTGTAGTAGACCGTACTTGACCCTTTTTCAAGACATCGCCAATTTGGTCGACGTACCTTCTCTAATTTGTTGAATAAAATACAGTTTTTACCTGACTGCCCCAGAAGGAGGGTAATGTTTTTCGGGTGTATGTATGTGTAGCGGCATATGAAATCCGCTCCGCTTATAAACATAACCGCTTTCATGCCGACAACGCTCCGCTTATGAATCTTGTACCAACAAGCAAACTGGTTCAAACAATAGGCGATGCCCGGTGCGCCGCCCGCGCCCGCGCATCACCCGGCGACACCCTCGCATTCATTCAGAGCGACTAGCCGACCATTGCGCATCTCGCACGTAATTGCTTTGCTAAATAATATTCGCATTAAATTATATTGTAAGTCTGTAGTTCTGTGTAAATTCAAATTTCAAGTAAATTAAACCTAAGTGCTATCGTGAATTTGAGTTTCTTCTTTCTACTTCTACGAGCTCCCTGCTTACATCAGCTACTGCTTCATCCAGCCTACTCGTCTGGGTTCGACTCCTGGACGAAACAGACCCGGGATAATTGCTGCGTGAAATTACCCTCACTCGACGAACAAGTTCTGTCGATCACATATAATCACGCACGCAAGCACCCCATATATGTAAACCGAAGCCCAAATCAAGTGTCTTATTTTGTAAACAAAAACTACCGTACCCTACTAATATTTTAAGCTGTTCTGTGATTATTGCATAGTTCATCATCATCAGTCTATTTATATTGCCCCACTGCTCGGGCACAGACCTTCCCGTACATCGAGGGAGCTGGGGCCATAATTCACCACGCGGGCCCAGTGCGGGTTGGCGGATTTCACATGCCTTAGATTTTTTTCTTCTTCTACGACATGCAGGTTTCATCACAATGTTTTCCTTCACCGTTTTGAGAGCACTCGGTAAATTGCATAGTTATTTTCACATTATTAGATCGGATTACTTTATTTTCACAATGATGCCCAGGTCCGATCAATCAGGTCCTTTAGTATTACATCACAATAAGTAATTAGACGATCATATTTGTTTACAAAATAAGACACTTGATTTGGGCTGCGGTATTGTAGGCCAGTGTTGTCTGAAGTGAGCTATATGTTTGGTTTGCAGAGAAGTACGTGGTGGGCACCACCAGCGGCGGCAACCTGGTCTCCATCCAGGAGGAGGAGGCAGGCGTCATGGTGCACCCGCACTCGCCCTACTACGCGTGAGTAATCGCTACGTCGCTACCCAACTAGCACACAGGCTATATAAGGCATATTATATAGCTATTGTACGATCTTTGGCTGTAAATTAGATTTACAGTGGTTTCCCTGACGTCTCTAGGCTATAATTGTCCTGCTTTTACGGTTTAGCATTGTTTATGGTACAAAAGGTGTAGAATCTATAGTAGCAGAGGCCTATTAACTCAAACATCAGTCTATTTATATGTCCCCACTCCTCGGGCACAGACCTTCCCTTTCATCGAGGGAGCTCGGGCCATGATCAAACATGCGGGCCCACTGCGGCTTAGTGGATTACACATGCCTTAGAATTTTCCTACGCATGCGGTCCGTACCGTATGCGTTATATGATGAGTATCGTTAGATTCGTCTTGAAAAAAAATACTCAAAATGGGATAGTTTTTATGCAGAATTTGAATTACGCATTATCCATGCTCGGTGAATAAATTACGCCACGCCCACCGAATTGTGGCCTGTGGTGGTTCAGTTGGTAAGAGCGTGTCACGGAATGACAAGGTCGCAGGTTCAAGTCCTGCCCACGGCAAGAATTTTTTCATCATGTTCTAGTTTTTATGTAGTCTGGTTTTTTATTTTCTTGTGTAATTATTTATTGCAATAGATAAAGACTTATCTTGTGTGTGTGTGTGTTCTAGCGGCGGCTACGGCGGCGGTGTGGGCGCGGGCGTGAGCGTGGTGTCGGGCGGCGTGGGCGGCGAGGACGGCTGCGACGCGCTCGGCGGCGAGCTCGTCATCGAGGAGGCGCCGCCGGACCCGCCGCACAAGCGCGCCAGGCACCACCACGTGAGTGCACGACACTCGCGCTCAATCATACCCTCACACACTACACACCCTAATACACTTTACAGCCGACTATTATTTTAATTCTAAATTCTTATAAATAGGCTCATACATATCGAAATTTAAAAAAAACAACAATATTTATTTATTTCATATATATCACTTTTATTACATAAAAGTAGAAGATCACTGTAAAAGATGAAATTGAAATTAAAATATTTCACCCTTTTTTCCCACATGTCAAAAACGCTTGTCGGCCATGCTCGCGAGACGTCACTCTGAATTTTTAGGCATGCCCCATTTTTTTGATTTATCGATTTTGTGTGAGTTTTGCTGTATATGTCGCAGTCAACTGGTTGGAATAGACGTGTGATTGAACAGCTAGCTCGTTGATTGAACGACGTTATCCAACCAAACATCTAGTTTTGTGGTTGGATCATTATGGCGCATAAAACGTACAACATCGAGTGCGAGTACAGCCTGAGCACGCTCTTACGGGTGTCAATTTTCATGAAATTTTGACAGCTCTACGACTTACGTTCACACTAAACTTGCGCTCAACACAAACAGTTTTGAGTCCAAGCTAGCGTGAACTAAGACTGAGTTTTAAGACTTAGATCTACTTGAAAACTGCAAGAGTGAGCTTGGTTACAAAATGATGTAAGGCCCGTATTAATAGTCTGAGCTCAAACCCGCCCTCAAGAATGAATTCAGCTGATACACTCTCAAGACGTGATCACCACCTCAAGTATGTCATTTATTAATAAACCAATCTTGAGGGCGTCACGTGACGTCTTTCTCAAGTCGCGGTTCGCCTGCAATCAGCATATACGTTCTCAAGTGTCAGTTTGACAGTTCTCTTGATACGGCGTTACTCACGTGATGCCCGATTCCCAAACGCGCACCTAAGTTACGTTTATTAATAGGAACGCCATCTTGAGGTCGTTCTCAAGATTGACTTTTGAGCTGAGAGTGATTTATTAATACGGGCCTAAGAATCTCGGCCTGAATCTTATTATATTCTCAATCTTCTCCCCAGATGTCCGACCTGGACGACCGCCGCGCATATTGACGCCCCGCCACCGTCGCCACCTGAGCCGCCTCGTAACCTGGCACCCACTACATGACATCTGTAAGCCGCCCGCCAGAAGCCAAGTGAATGCCACAATACACACGTTATGAGTACTCGCACTGTCTTGACGAATTATATCGTCTTATAGGAGAGTTTTAAAGGTTGACATTACTTCAGGAAATACTTGACCTATTGCAAGAATTATTTTACTGTTAGATAGATAAAAGTTAAAACTATATAAATGTAAAATAATTATAAAATTTGGTCCAGTAGTTTTTGAGAAAATCTCAACCTTATTAAGGCCCGTTCTCTGTCTTCTTTCCCGATGCAATAGAATACCAAATGCAAATGAGTAAAGTCGAGATTCGTGTATTGACATGTTTCTTTATTCTCTATGCATGCGTAGGGTTACTAACTAATTCTATAGTCCAAGTCTAAAATATAACTTCATTTGAATAATTTTTATTATTAGAGTAGGTTCTATTACATTACATCAACCAAATATCCCTCATATGCTACATTGCTTTAGAGTGAGGGATTTATTTTACTTTTCAATTGTTCAAAAGTCTTATTGTCGATTTCACATTTCACAAATATCAAGCCCTTTAGTTAACGAAAAAGCTGTCAAGTCCATATTTCTATCTATTCTACTAGCTTTAACGAATGTCAAAGCCATTGGAGCTATGGTGGCTGATCTGATATCCGGACGGAGTCCATTCTAACCCATAAAATCGGTCAGAACCAGATCTAACCGGTTGGTAACCTTACGTGTGCGATTCCTGCAGTATGAAGTGCGAATACTGATTATAACTTGTGTATTGTGACCGGCTCGCGCTGGCATATTGGACTCGCGTAGTGTGCGGAGTATACGCTCGTATTGGTTGACGGAGCGGACCAATCGGGTGGTAGTGTTGTGTGATTGGTCGGAGTGGTTGAGTGTGCGCAACAGTTCGTGGTAATAGCATTTGAACATTGTATATTACCTATGAAAATATCTAAAGGTGACAAGCGACCGAGACAGGAGACCGCGACAAGTGTCTCGGTCTTTTCTGCATGTACTGTAGGTCGAGACCGGAGATCGCGACAAGTGTCTCAGTCTCTTCGCGACTGAGACGTCAGTCAGTATCGGAGAGTTTGTCGATGTAGTCAGTTGTGTTTGTGTCATGATGGAAAACGAAGTAGTAGAAGTTCTATTGGAGGAAGAAGAAGACGATGATTTGCTCTTATATTATTATTACAAATACAAAACTAAAAGAAGATTGCCTATTAAGGAATTATATTTAACTAGAGGCCAAGAAGGATTATTTTCGCTATATGTGAACAAGCACCTAATGTTTGATGACAATATATACAATATTTGAGCGCGACACGAGACACTACTGGTCCGGGGCAGCGACCGTCTCGCTGTCTCCTGTCTCTGTCTCGCTCGCGAACTGTCGCTTATACATTGCCTAACGTCAAGTGACGGTCGCGGTCTCCGGTCTCGGTCGCTTGTCTCTGTCGCGGCGCGAACTGCCACCTTAAGAACATATTGTACTCGTTTCTAAGGTCAGCCCAGCCCCCTTACCTTGAAGTCTTATAGCAGTATTACTTCCATAATACTTTGTTACTTCGTATAATGACGACCTTAAAGTAAGCTCATTAAGGTCGTCATTGTACGAAGTAACAAAGTATTATGAAAGTAATACTGCTATAAGACTTCAAGGTAAGGGGGCTGGGTTTATATTCGCCTCCTTTGGATAATATAATCCAAGGGTATTTTGGAAGTATGTTTTTCTGTGCAGAGTTCTATATATATAGAACTCTGCACAGAAAAACATACTTCGGGTATATACCCGGCGCGTACAAACTCATACGTTACAAAATATCCGGGTCCATTTTCTGTATGGCCTGGGTTACTGTGATGATTGTTTTTTGGATACATTTAGATTTTGTATGAATTTCACTTAGTAGCTATTCTTTTAACTTAATGTATTTAGTAAAATATCGAAAACTCGTTTCAAATTACTTCATATGTAATAATAATTATACTTTAAATCAATAAACTCTGATTTCATATGCACACTCAACTACTTCGTAGTATGGTAAAGTAAGCAATAACTAGAGGGTGTTTACGATGTTTAGGCGGCTACAGGGGGTGTTCTAAAAGGATTCTAATGCGGCAGTGTTGCTATGGTAACGCAAGAGACAGTGTTGTCAGTGTTTTGGACGTTTGAGTGTAGTTTTAGTTTTACGTAAGTAATGCATAGTGCGATTGGTTTCGTTTTTAAGTTTAGCTTTTCGATTGTCACAGATTATATAATATACGGTCAAGTACGGTCTAAGCGAGTACGTATAACGAAAGAGATACATTACTGTTGATATTTTCTTAAAAAAGTACTTGAATGATTTATAAAATTCTCTACAGGGCATTTGGCAATTTTTTTAAAACAAACAACTCGCATGTACTGTCGAAGACAGAGATAAGTATATAGGGGCCTCAATAAAGTTGAGATTTTATCAAAAACTACTGGACCGATTTTAATAATTCTTTTACAGTTACATAGTTTTCACTTTCATCTATCAAACAGTGAAAGAATTTCACTTTTTAAGCTTTCACTGTTTGTATACATATTAATTAGATAAAACGGGAATTACCGTGT
Organism: Tachystola acroxantha; assembly: GCA_963506565.1. Classification (NCBI taxonomy): domain Eukaryota; kingdom Metazoa; phylum Arthropoda; class Insecta; order Lepidoptera; family Oecophoridae; genus Tachystola; species Tachystola acroxantha. The sequence continues at coordinate 12,858,626 of OY735881.1, forward strand.
TAAATATTTATTATTGATGTCTCGATATTTCGACAGCATTGCAGCCATCATGGTCACGAGCAGACTGAAGTCGGTGAGTGTTAAACGTCAGAAGGGTGACACAAAACGATCTACCCTCTTTCGTGTTCGCTGACTGCGTTGAGAAAAATAACACTCACCGACTTCAGTCTACTCGTGACCATGATGGCTGCAATGCTGTCGAAACATCGAGACATCAATAATAAATGTAATTCCCGTTTTATCTAATTAATAGTGAAAGAATTGTTGCAATAGGTCAAGTAGTTTTTGAATAAATCTCAACCTTAAAAACTCCTATACACCTTTCTCTGTGTTCCACCGTACATGCAGTGAAATGCATGAAGTGAAATCTGAAGTCCGTTTATCGATATCTCAATTAATACCGAGGATATTAAGCAGTAAAGTCGAATGCTCCATTTCTTTTTAGCAAAACGGTCTCAGTATGGCGCATCTCGTCTGTGACGTCATGGTCCACAGTATAGTGTTTCTGTCTCTTTCTAAAACAAACTTTTACAAAGTCAAAGTCAAATTTCTTTATTGCAAGTAAGCACGTTGAGTACATTTTTGCACGTCAATATATTTTTGGAATTTACATTTACACCACTTTGCAAGGAAAAGGTGCCAACGCTGAGGAGAAAAAGTGGCAAAAAACTCTCAGCAACACATCTTTTAAAACAATGATAATACAATGATTACTTAATAACTATACAGTACGTAACTATTACTATTGTTAGTAAGTTTATCCCTCATGCGGAACCGGCGACACACACCATGCATGTTCATCGTTTAAAATCAATTTCATTTTCACAGTTGATCATCGATTTAAATCCATCTTGTAATGATAATGATGTAAATTTAATTTTCGTTGCTTGCCATGTATGTTTGTCTATGAAGAATTTGTACAATCGTTCAAGTAGTTTTTGAGCAAATCTCAACCTTATTGAGACCGCGATACGTTTCTCTGTCTTCGACTGAAGGAATTCTGAGCCATTTGATTGCTATTCGTAATTTGACAGCAGCGACCACAGACCACTTACCCCATAGGCCTGTAACAGGAGGGCACCCGTGTCTGCCCGCACATGAGCGCAACATTGCTTCGCGACACGTGTAACCTAGAGATATTATCGACATGGACGCATCTCTTTAATACGGCACCCCTGTCCCCCGCTTCGTCTCTATGCGCTCATCGTTGACCAAAATTTTCGCTTGCAAATTTGTACCGATTTCATGTCTATTGGGTAAGTGGTCTGTGGTAGTGACTAATAAACCCGATTTTCGTATGGAATTTTGTCGTAAACTCGTTCTTACTGTATGTAATTTGACGTTTATAAGATCGAGCTCACTGTAAACTTGCCCTCAAAACTGTCTATCAATTTCCTAAGGTCACAGTCACTCATAATCTACATAGCGGACGAGTGAGACACCTTGCTTAGCGACAATTATAATATTATACAAATCCCTTGCAAAAAAATTATATCTGTAAGTTTAAAATAAACTATATATATATAGTGGCTCAAAATTCCTGTACGTTACCGTACTGGACTCTACGAAACAGGATCGCTTTCTTTCGTCACCCCAGCTATAATAAGCTGTCTCGATAATATTCGAGTTCGATGCATAAATTTCGGGTTTTCATGTATCGTACATTGAATGAGTTGTGAGAGGTATTATATGGATTGTATTCCGTAGGTCTGAATAAGTGGCGTTCCGCTTTCTCTGCCAACTCCACACCGTATATAGCTTTAAAATAGCTTCTTTTATAGTATTAAAATGATTTTCTTTGTTATGAACAGTTATGCATCGAATTTTGAGACAGTTTAGATTGGAACATACACCTTGATTGAATATTCATGTCTCTTTTTGATAAGAAAGTCAATAGAAAATAATTGTAATATTACTTAGATAAAAAGAGATATACTATGTCCGTTGTTCTTGTTCCCTTATATACCTCGTCCCACAGCAAGTGTCGTATTTTGTAAACAAATAAAAATCGTAGAATTGGTTTTATGCATTATGCCATGCTCGGCGAACTTTAAATGATGAAAAATTTCCTCCTTTCTGTTAGAAAATTCCATCATTTAAAATATATAATCGCCCAATTGCCTGTAATACTGAAGGAACTGATTGAAGGAATCTGTTCATCATTGTGAAAGTAAAGTGATCCGATCTAATGTGAAAATAATCACGGCAAAAGCTTAAAACGTCGTTGTTTACATTTTAAGACGCTTGCTGTGGGATGTGGTTGACGCCGCGTTGGTGAAGAGTGATCCTGTTTTATTCATATCTATGGTCTGTAGCTTCGGCGTAGAAACGTCAGCTTGACAGATTTTTTTTTAATTTAGTACGCGTGCAGTGACTATGTACAGTCGTCCTCAAAAATGTGTATAAAATGTTAGCAAAAACACATTTTTGATCTCGACTCGGAACATTACAAAAAAAGTACTAAGTGCAATGGTAGAAAGAGATAGAATTCTATCTTTATTAAATTTAGTTTAAATGTAACAGTAGGTGTTACCTATTTAATTTGAGTACTACTTAAGAATAGAAACTCGTTGGTAGATATTGTCGCAGGAAGAGGAACTTTGTTTTTACTTTTATTTATTTTACAATATCCAATTGATTGTAATAGCGAAGTGCGCGATTTATAATTTGCTTTCTAAACAAATCAGATCCTGCGAATTATCTGAATAGATTATATTATTTAAATTGTTAAGACGATTCATCTATTCTTCTTTTTCATACAAACATATATTGAAATTCTAAACACACAATTACTGATATCAAAGCGAAATATAAAATATCGGAAGCAATAATTTTATATGTTCATACAAATATATATATAAAATATATAAAAGAAAGTGTTTTACTGACTTCGAATGCGGAGTATTAGAACTTGAATTTTGATTTGGTAGTAATTGTGTGTGAATGCAGTATATTGTATGAAGTAAGGTATCAATGAATCATCCATAAGAACCTTACATGAGCCAACTAGCGCCGCCAATCTTAAAAAAATAATATCTTCCAATTTAATCATTTTTATTTAAAGAGCTATGTACACAATCTTTATTATGATAAATACTATTTTTCAATAAACAATACATGGCATAATTGCGACAAGCTAAGTAGTAGTTCACAAATATGCCAAAAACGGCCGTTTTTCGCAATTATGCGAACTACAACTTACCGAAATTTATTCACGTTATAAATAAGCATTTAAAAAATAGTATTTATCCTAATAAAGATTGTGTACATAGCTTTATTAACAAAATTGATTATATTGGAAGATATTATTTTTTTAAGATTGGCGGCGGTCGTTGGCTCATGTCATGTAAGTGGTTGATTTTTGAAGCATAAATATGAAGAAATGACTAAGCAGATACTTATCCTTTTAATTTTTTTAAATATTCGTAAGCAAGGGACAATTGGCGGGATATTATCACAATTTATTTCTTAAAATCAGTTTTTAAGGTGATGTTTTATTTTAAAATAAATATGCGGTTTGAGGTTCGAACGGAAAACAATTTTTATATATTAAATAAATAAAATAAATCAATCTAAACAGAAATGTGATTGAACGAATTTCAGCAGTACAACATTATTAAAAGAAACGATTTTTAGGATTTTTCCCTTGTTATAGGTAAATTTACAAATAAAATTGTAAAATAAATATTTCCTCCGTTAATGTTGTTTACCTCTTTTAGGAATAAACGTTGAAATCTTCAAATGAAATTCATTCGAAACTAGGGTAAGGATCACTTACTAAATTTTTAATAAGTAAATAAATACATATATCCTAAAAACACTACTTCTCATTAACGTGAATCGTCGAAATTTAATTTCCATCCATTGATCTCCTATAAACAACTAGATACACAGTCTGCCTTCTAAAAATGTCCGAGCGCAAAGAAAGTCCATCCGATAAATGGACCCTTATTTGCTTTATTGGACATTATTTGGACGTTTTTTTAAAATTGTTTTAGTAAGCCTTTTGTGTATCTAGTTGTTTATAGGAGATCAATGTTTTCATACAATATTCTGTGGCGCATAACGTTTAATAATGAACCACTACACGCTTCAGTTGACTTTGAAATTAAAATATTAGTAAGTAGGTATATATCTTATGCAATCGAAGTCTTTTTAGTTTAAAACATGATGAAAAATTTCTTGCCGTGGGCTGGACTTGAACCTGTGACCTTGTCGTTCCGTGACAGGTTCAAGTCCTGCCCACAGCAAGAAATTTTTCATCGTGTTCTAATTTGTTCACCGAGCATGGATAATGCGTAATACAAATTCTTTTTAATTTATTAAACGGAAAACATGGATTTTTAATGAAGATACTATAATATTAAAATTGTGTTTTCTACGAGTAACAGAGCTTTGTATGCGTAGAATATACTCGTATACTTTATATTTTGATTTAATACTTATTAAAAGTTATGCGTCAACAAAATTTGTGTCAAAAAATACCTGAATTTCCTTAAACTGTGTTTTAAGATTTTCACAAATAAGGTTTAGGATTTCATTTTTAACTAAATACCAGTAATTTTATTTAATTCGAACAAAAACATTAACGTCCAATGTCACTTTTTAAATTTACACGATTTGTATACTTACATATTAATTAGATAAAAACGGGAATTACCGTGTTAAGCTTAAGGCGCTATATGGTTGTCAAAAGCAAGAGTGAGGCACAAGATGCCCCGCAGCGGCGGAGTGAAGAGCACGGCGCAGTGCCTCGATATTCGTATTTTTTATGAATTTTGGCAGGGAAATAAAAACACGCCAACAAAAATCAGATTTTTTTAAACAAGCTCTCGTATTTATTTTGATATATATTTTGTATGAATAACTATTTCGGCTTAGATATAATTTTCATTTTAAAAGACATGGAAGGGGTATGTTTGCCATTTTTTTCTATCGAGCGAAGTTTGTCCAATCGTGTATCGGTATTAATCAGTCTCTAAATAAACACCCCAAGATTGCTATATATATTTTTTCAGACGTTTAATTTTAGTAGTTAGTGCCGTAGCATTCGTAGAAAAACTGAAAATACGCGCATACGAAGCCTTAAAATATTTATTTATGATGGCTGCAATGCTGTCGAAATATCGAGACATCTATTCTAGTTTTATTTGAATGGCTTCTACTCTTATTCAAGAGATAATTTCGCCAATGTCAAGTTATTACGAGTATTCATGTAAATAGAAAATTAAACGAATCTATCGAGACATCAATAAATGAATGTTTAACACGGTAATTCCCGTTTTTATCTAATTAATATCAACGTCCAATTTCCACGTCAGGTTTTATCTGTGGCTGATTGTACAGTCTATAGCGAGTTAAGATATCCGAATATTGTACTGCCTTGAACTTTAGACCATGCCGTAGTATTAATGCTAGTATTTTCAATGTTGACTGTACAATGAATACCGTGAATTTTTGAAGATTCATATGAAATATATCAGTGTGCCTAGTAGCAATAGGAACGTTTATTTTTTAGTTATTATTATTTAAATACCGTCGACTTATGAATACTTTTAGAACTTGTACTGTCATTTTAAAATCTTGTGCTCGTAGCGATAACGGTAGCTTTTATTTGACAGATGCTAAAACACCGCGATGGCGAAAGCATAGCGAAAATCCTTAAAAGATCGCTTAACCAGAGGTTTTCAAACTTGTTTCGTCTACTATCCACTTTGAAAATCAATTATTTTTCAGCGCCCCATTTTTATATTACCGTCAGAATGGCGCGGACGAGCTCCCAGGTCCTCGAGGCCTATCCTGGACTGATGTACCGCTTAAGCTAGAATTAGTGACGGAGTCTCATAATTTGTGACGCAATAGTTTAAAAGTTATAAGCCTTTGAAGGGGGCCGCGCCAACCTGACGCTTGAAAATCTGACTGATCAAAATAAAATTAATGAACCCATATGGAACAAATTTGATTGAAAAAACAGGATGTGACGCTGAAATGATGAACATGTACCCAATTTTCATGTTTCAAACATAAACAGATAAAAAGATATAAGCCTTCATAGGGGGCCGTGCAGAATCTCGCACCACCCCCCCTGGATCTCGAGAACCAGACAAGCTACACAACAGCGGATTGTATGAGGACATAATGCCGCAGAACGCTGAATTCGTGACGGAAGAACCGACATTTAAACCGCAATAGTTCAAAAGTTATAACCATAAGAACTTTTCGGACCGTCAGGATGGCGCGGCCCCTTACAAACGCTAATAACTCGGTAAATATATCATCACGGATGACGTGACTACCATCAATATTTCGGCATTCAGCGGCTCTAATTTGTGACGCAAGGTCCGGGGCTCCAAGTTTAATATTGGCTGAGAAAACAAAAAAACAAATTCCTATGGAGGAAGTCGATAGGGTGACAATGTTACTGAGTTTTATCGGACTTGTACTTAGTATATGTAGGTATAACAGGATGACATAATCGTATATAAGTAATTATCAATTAAAAAGTTATTAGTAATACTTAAATTTTTTTTTAAATTAAAATAAATGTTACGTTATTATTATGTTTATTATGTGTATGCTGTATATGCTAGGTGGCTTCTACCTTTCGCTTCATATGATTGTAGAAATCGTTATGTCATCATGTTTGACATAGTCTTAGTATAAGTCCGGTAAAACTCAGTAACATTGTCACCCTATCGACTTCCTCCATAGGAATTTGTTTTTTTGTTTTCTCAGCCAATATTAAACTTGGAGCCCCGGACCTTGCGTCACAAATTAGAGCCGCTGAATGCCGAAATATTGATGGTAGTCACGTCATCCGTGATGATATATTTACCGAGTTATTAGCGTTTGTAAGGGGCCGCGCCATCCTGACGGTCCGAAAAGTTCTTATGGTTATAACTTTTGAACTATTGCGGTTTAAATGTCGGTTCTTCCGTCACGAATTCAGCGTTCTGCGGCATTATGTCCTCATACAATCCGCTGTTGTGTAGCTTGTCTGGTTCTCGAGATCCAGGGGGGGTGGTGCGAGATTCTGCACGGCCCCCTATGAAGGCTTATATCTTTTTATCTGTTTATGTTTGAAACATGAAAATTGGGTACATGTTCATCATTTCAGCGTCACATCCTGTTTTTTCAATCAAATTTGTTCCATATGGGTTCATTAATTTTATTTTGATCAGTCAGATTTTCAAGCGTCAGGTTGGCGCGGCCCCCTTCAAAGGCTTATAACTTTTAAACTATTGCGTCACAAATTATGAGACTCCGTCACTAATTCTAGCTTAAGCGGTACATCAGTCCAGGATAGGCCTCGAGGACCTGGGAGCTCGTCCGCGCCATTCTGACGGTAATATTTTTATTTACTTTACCACAGTTTAAACACCACAATGACATTTATTACTTTAATAATTTTAATTTGTGCTATATTAGTCTGGTCTGGAGTTTAAACTTACGTTCTAAAATAATTCTGGAGCCCCCCCTCTAGGCCTCCAGCGTCCACAAGTGGGCGTTATTGCCCACATTGCCATAGGGAATGGAACGCCCTGCCGGCGTCGGTGTTTCCAGACACTTATAACCTTGGGATCTTTAAGGCAAGAGTGAATAGGCATTTACTAGGCCCGCGTGCTTCATCATCGGCCTCATCGGCACTTACCATCAGGTGAGATCGGGGCCAAACGCGGGTTTAGTCAATCAATAATAATAATAAACTTTGAGAAAGACTGGCTTAAACCTAACTCTCGTTTACGACTACGGACTACGACTAATTCTGTCTGAGTAAATAAAGTAGCATTACCTCTGTCAATTATCAATGCATTTAGCATGGCTATGTTCTGGTGTGAATATGTTCTCATAGTGGCGAAGTCACCTGTTACTGGAGTAGGTGTTATTGGCGATAAGTGACCTTGCCATCGGGTGACCCGCCATCGCCAGCGTGGCGTCCATCGTTATTATATAAAAAAAATGCATATCAAGGTAATAGAGATGGCTATATAGCCATCTCTATTACCTTGATATGCAATCATAGGATATGACAAAGCTCTAAAGGTGTTCATAGGCCGGCCGTATATGCAAAGGTGCATACAGACATTGCGAGGCAGAATGCAAATGGCTCGCTACCATCGACGAATATTCGGCACTACACTTGTTCGTTAACATTCGTTGGATGCGTTGTCTGACGCGACACCAACGTTCCTTGTTGACGTATTGTGTTTTGTTTTATCATCGATTCTAATATACCTTAACTGCTTAGATTTCGTTTGAAGTTGCCTTTTAGACATCGCCTTTTGAACGCAACGTCATGTTAGAAAGTGATGCACCGTCAACGCCACCACACATGACATTTTACAATAATTTGTCGTGATAACTTGTGATATCCCGACATGGCGTTCATATTAATTTGATAAAACGGGAATTACCGTGTTAAACATTTATTATTGATGTCAGTCTACTCGTGACCATGATGGCTGCAATGCTGTCGAAATATCGAGACATCAATAATAAATGTTTAACACGGTAATTCCCGTTTTATCTAATTAATATGTATACAAACCGTGAAAGTTTAAAAAGTGATATGGCGTTCATGTCACGATTTCCCGTTATCAGCTATGGCCGTCTTTGGCGTTCTAAAGGCCTCTATAAGGCTGCCACAATGGCAGCACGGCACGACAAATTGTATTTCAAAAATATTCGTAATGTGATTGAAATTTTTAAAATTCTTGTTAGAACCTCTTCCAAAGCAAGTCAATTGCGTTGCTTTTCGAGGCCTCCTTATAAATGCGAAAGCTAGGATGTTTCTTGTAGTGAATCATTCGCGCTACATGCCTCGCAATGTCTGTCAAAGCCTTAAGCAATAGTTCCTTTGATATGCCACACGCAAATAGGTGAATGTAATTATTATTTAATTTTAGTACGCAAATACAAAGTACGACCAATGTTCTGACGAACGCGTCTAGCCTCGTATCCACAGAGCATTGACAAGGTCTAAAACTTATTAACATCCTAAAAGAAAAATACCATTTCAAGATTTTGTCTCTCTGAATACGTTGAATTTTTTTCAGAATTTTTTCGTAGATAAATTCCGAGAAAAAAATGTTTTGTGATAAATTAGGCATTCCGGAAATACTGTGGCTCTGACGTAGTAGGCAAAGGGAATGTATCCCATACAGCCAAGTAATACATTGTATTTTTGTTTGTAACAGTTTTTCAATGCTTTCTAGATAGTCAGAATCATATTTGGCGAGTCTGCAAGAAAAATGGCAATGAAGACAGTTACAAATACCGAAAACGTCCGAAACATGGGTTCATTCACCGATTTTGGAACGACACTATTTCAGTAATATGACGTCATCGTCACTTGCGCCAATTATCACGATCTAAACTTAATTTAAAAATAATGAAAACTACGTTATTTGAATAAAAGAAAAAATATGGGTCCCTTGATTTTGCCTATATTTTCATAACAAAATATAATAAACGGGGTTAAAAAAAAATTGACCTTGTCAATTGCCGCGCAGAACGTGACGCTCAACAAGATCGGCAACGTTGCACAACAACGCGCGACGTTACCAGCTGGCGCGCAACATGTACGAACAATGGTATCAATCAAGTTCCTCGTCGTTCAACAGGTTGAGCAACATGTTGCGCGTCAAATGTTGCCTAGAGGATACGAGGCTAGGTGACGTCCCAAAAAGTAGTATTCGCGATATCTTTGACAATGGTAATTAGACCAAGATTCGAGGCCATTTAAAATACTATCAATTGACAGTTGTAAGAGCGAGCCCACATTCAACTCATTCATTGCCTCTGAATCGTGGGCTAAGAGCCATGTATGAAAATAAACTTTTGCTACCAAAATCTAAATTATTATATATAAACGGATATCACTCACTTATATTGTTGAAGTCGGCAATTAGACCGACAGTTTCGACCGATTTCGACGGTCTTTTTCAAGGTGAGCGCCACGCTCGCGTCGCCGGTGACGTTTCTTCGCGCACGGTCGGTCTAATTGCCGACTTCAACAATATAAGTGAGTGATATCCGTTTATATATAATAATTTGTAGTAATGGCTCACTATAGTTTTAATTCTAATATGGTAATATAGTCGACATCACATCAATCTATATAAAACTGATGCAATCTAAGTCGTATTACCGTCGCGTAGAGTACCCGTGTGTTACGTCTACGTTCGGTATGCGTTCGCATTACTAGAACAATGGTCGGTACACAATAGAAGTTATTTTTATATATATAAAATCTATATACATAGGAATGACGCCAATTTTAATGGTACATAGTAATGTACATTGAACGTGTTATTTAATCGCTTGGAAATATATAAATGTTGTACCCATTTTACTAAGTCACAATTTCGTATGTTTCAACTTTTTACTCCCAATGCCACAGCAAAAATCTACATTTCTAATAATTATTATTTCATTTAAAACAACTCTCATTGGAATGGATTAAAAAAACAATTAAAAAAAAATCACTCTTTAGAAAATAATTCCAAAGAAAGTGCTCCTTTTGTTGAAAACCTTGTCCACAGGTATCATTTAAAATAGGCTATTAATGGAGAACGCACACTTATCCGAGCCGAACGCGTCGAACTATAATACAGGGTGTAACGTAAAGGGTATATGAAGCCGAAGGGAGGGAGTTCGGTAACGGTAACTGAACAACTTTAGTTCTACGACTTTTCGAATAAAAAATAAAAATAAATTAATGCCTCATACAAATTGATCAGCTGATCGGTCGGTGTATGTGAAGTCAAAAAATTAATTCGCGAAAATCGAAAAGTCATAGAACAAAAGTTGTTCAGTTACCGATACTGAACACCCTTCCTTCGGCTTCATATACCCTTTACGTTGCACCCTGTATATACCTATGGGACAATTCGACGCGGGCAGATGAGCGAGGTTTCATAGGTTTTATATGTAATGGTGGCCATTCACATGGCTATTCATATTTGCGTATTTGTCATAATTGCCATGTGTGGTTGGCATTCTTGACAAACTATTCGTCTTATTTGTACGTACAGTCGACAGCAGATCAACGGTAACACTTTTTACTTTTGACAGTTCTTATTATTTGCGTCGTAAGACTTGAAATCGCACTGCAAGTGTTACCATTGATCTGCTGTCGACTGTACGTCAATTATTTGACAAATACGACAAACATGTATTTTCATTTGTGTGCAAATAAAGTATATTTGATTGATTGATTGATGTCTTATAAAGCTCGCATAATTGTGCGTTCACCTTACAAACTTAAAAAACAGTATTTACACATTTATATTGAATGTTGTATTTAATTATATATATTATATCAATAAATCAAACGTGGGTTGCGGTAACTTGTTTGAGGTTCCCCTTAAGACATTTCTGTCGTAGATAAGTCTGTTTCGAACTTTGTGATGTAGTTTAGTTTACAAAATCTTCTTTTACTCTTCACAGTTACTTCCTTGGTTTAGGTGTATAGAATTTATACATTATATATAAAAAATATAATTTAAAAAAATACAATAATAATTACAATTGTAAACTAATATTACTCCTAGGAATATGTTATGTAAAACATAGTGTAAAGACCACTGAAATATAGCACTTAGAATATATTTTAGCATTTAAATATATTTGTGAAACATGGTTACGTGAGAGGCTTTATCAGTGTGATTTGTGAAACTGAAAGTGCTCCTTGGCAGCCTGACAGTGAAAATTACTTTTAGGCTGATTTTAGTGTCACGCTGATCATATACGTAGGTGGTCAGCGCCGACCGTCAGTGTGAGTTTAAGGCCCGTATTAATAAATCACTCTCAACACAAAAGTCAATCTTTAGAACGACCTCAAGATGGCGTTTTTATTAATAAACGTAACTTAGGTGCGCGTTTAGGAATAGGGTATCACGTGAGTAACGCCGTATTAATACTTAAACAAAACTCAGTTCTCAAGCTCACACTTGAGAACGTATTTGCTGATTGCAGGCGAACCGCGACTTGAGAAAGACATCACGTGATACCCCCTCAAGATTGGTTTATTAATAAATGACATACTTGAGATGGTGATCACGTCTTGAGAGAGTATCAGCTGAATTCGCTCTTGAGGGCGGGTTTGAGCTCAGACTATTAATACGGGCCTTACGACAGTTTTGAGAATGAGTAGAGTTTGAGTTCTATCTTACATTACAACTGTCAGTTTTCATACTTTGACATTCGCAAGTGCAAGCTTACGCTGAGTTTGTGCTAAAAACTGTCTATGACTATCGACTGGTCAGCGCTATCGGTCGGCGTTATTCAAAAACGCTTCTATAGCAACCGTACATAATTACATATTGGCCTCTCAGCGCCGATGATCAGCGTGACTGTAAAATCAGCCTTAATACCAACCAACCAACATCGGTGGAAATAGCAGCCTAATATTATATGGTAAAGTCGTACAAAGCTAATTCACAATTACAATCAACACCGCGTTGGCTACAATTCTAATGCCAGTCTATAAACGTACGGTATTGCCAACGTTTCACGCCAGTCGAGTTTCGCCGGCGTAATGGTTCAATTGCTTTCATAAATGCTTCTGCTATTTCCACTGTTGTCTTAAGCTATGTTTATCGCGTTATCTTTTATTGCAAACAGGCCTTATTGTTTTAAACAGTTTTATCAATAACTCATAGTTCGATTTGAGTACCTACTTACTATTATGACTCCATTGATCTCCTATAAACAACTAGATACACAGTCTGCCTTCTAAAAATGTCCGAGCGCAAAGAAGGTCCAAACGGATGAATGGATTTGCTTTATTGGACATTATTTGGACGTCAACAATGGACCTTTATTTGGACGTTTTTTAAATTCAAAGTCAAAGTCAAATTTCTTTATTGCAAGTAAGCACGTTGAGTACATTTTTGCACGTCAATATATTTTTTTTGAATTTACATTTACACCATTTTGCAAGGAAAAGGTGCCAACGCTGAGGAGAAAAAGTGGCAAAAAACTCTCAGCAACACATCTTTTAAAACAATGATTACTTAATAACTATACAGTACGTAACTATTACTATTGTTACTAAGTTTATCCCTCATGCGGAACCGGGAATTGTTTGTATCTAGTTGTTTATAGGAGATCAATGTATGACTCTTGTAAAATAGTCTTTAAAATTAGCTTCGTTTTTCTATTACACAATTGGACCGCAGTTAATGAAATACATCGATTACTAGCCTAGGTTTAGTTTAACCCCCCACTTCCCGTTAACCGTGTTATGTCACTTTGTAAAAAAATGTTAAATTAGATAGACTTTTAAGTCCACGCGCTTTTTAGTTGCTGCGTTTCAATGACAGACTGCCAGGGAGCGTCGAGTATAAATGTATTTGTATGAGGGAATAGTTTTAGTTGTGCGTATGGTTAATATTAGCCTATCCTAAGTAAGGCATTTAAAATGCTATAGGTACTTTGTGTCTAATAACTTGTAGGTACGCGATATATTATAGTTTGTTGTGTATATTGCATACGATATGAATATGGAAATTAGTGGAAGCGAACCTCTCGGAGAGTGGTTGCGGCGAATCCGGCGCGGTGAGCCGTCGCCGATTTATTATTGACAAATTTTAAGAAATAAACGTATTTTATCTCCTTTATAATGTTTTATTTCATTTACCTTTCATAAAATTTATGTGAAAACATTGTAGGTAGGTACAGTCGAAGACAGATACCTAAATATACAAGGATACCTGTTGACAGAGATACAGGGGGCCTCAATAAGGTTGAGATTTTCTCAAGAACTACTGGACCGAATTTAATAATTCTTTTACAGTTACATAGTTTTAACTTTTATATATCATATAGTGAATTAATTTTTGCAATAAGTCAAGTAGTTTTTGAGATAATCTCAACCTTAAAAACTCTCCTATACACCTTTCTCTGTGTTCCACCGTACACAATGAGTTTTTCAGATACCTAGTTTTCAAGCTAGATATCTATCTAATAAGCTCGGTGGCTCAGTGGTTGGGTCAATGGACTTGCAATATGGAGGTCCCAGGTTCGATTCCCAGCTATGTACCAATGAGTTATCCTCGGTTTTTTCGACGGAAAAACTTACGTACATTTACCGAGTGCTCTCAAAACGGTGAAGGAAAACATCGTGATGAAACCTGCATGTCGTAGAAGGAAAAAAAATCTAAGGCATGTGAAATCCGCCAACCCGCACCGGGCCCGCGTGGTGGATCATGGCCCGAGCTCCCTCGATGTAAGGGAAGGTCTGTGCCCGAGCAGTGGGGCAATATAAATAGACTGATGATGATGAAGGTTGGTTTCACAGTTGTCCGGGACACTCTTACAGGCTCCCGGTCCGGAGACACGTGAGGCGCTGGAATCGTAAAAAGCAAATTGCATAACTTTTACGTGTACGGGTACGGCTCGTACGGGTCTCCCGGACACAAGTGAAACCAGCGTTACTATTTCCACTCATGACTACTAAAAACTTTCAAGCTCCGTCATGACAACTCTTTCAGTTACCTACTCATAAATATCTATTATTCTATTTCAAGTCATGACGCAATTGAAGATCTTCAGTTCCGTCATGAGGTTTATGAACTGATTAAACGGTCATTACATTAATGATATTTAAGTAGTATAGTTAGCTACCTTTTTTTTTTGTTGCCCAGGAGAAATACATAATGTATACCACCCGTCCGGGGGAACGGGTGATTATGTTGGACTCGCACCAACTAAAACTCCTGGGGTGTTCCGCCTCCGCCACCATGGACAGGACCACGGGTACATCTTTGAGAACTACCGCGGCCCTGTCGGCGGGTGCCCTTTCGGGCCCGACTCCGGGGGGCCTCGTGCCTCCCCCTTCTCCGCTGAAGGCGCTCCGGAACACGTGGAGCGCCTTCCAGCTCGGGACCACTTCATAATTTAACTCGAGGAAGGGGGCAACCCCCTTACCATGAACTCTTATAGCAGGATTTCTTCAATGTTATTTCGTAACATGACGACCTTAAAGTAAGCTTATTAAGGACGTCATGGTACGAATTAATCAAGTATTATTGAAGTAATCCTGCTATAAGAGTTCATGGTAACGGGGCAGTTCTTTCTCGCTTCAAACCAGTTAGACCAAAAAGTGACCACGAGGAAGGCCCCTGATAAAAATGCTTTGACGACTTCTTAAAAACCTCCGTAATAAACTTTTGAGGAGATGAAATTCCATTTGCGACGTAGAAGCGACATTAACAAACATCGGAATTTATTGAACAAAGATAAGTATTCACGTCATTTTTTTTTCTACCATTAAGTGCTTGTTTTCGCAGACACAATAACGTATTATCATTTTATCGGGAATGACGTCTTCACCCCATCTCCGGGGTCACAGAGGGATACAATAATTACGAAAGCCGGATCGTCTCGCACCCAGTCTGAACCGAACGAGGACCTTGGAGCCATGGACGTGTATATAATATGTCTCGTAATTTCGTTAGCCAGCAGTGTATCGACACAAAACTGGCTGTTCACAACAGACATCTTCGACCAATCGGAAAACATGAAGGCGTTTTTTAGCGAACAAAAAAATCGGGTAGAAGAAGTTCTCACCTCAAGCTACGAAGGTGCGATGAAGATGAAGGATTCAGTCAACAGTTACGTAGAAGAACAACAAAGGAAGATCAGTAACGACATCAACAATTACATGGATAGCGTCAAAGAAAGCAGTAGAAGAGTCGTCGACTCCTGGTCTTATTTACCGAGCGATGACAAGGAATCAATAATGAAAAACCCTGATGTCATTCTATCTGTGCCAGCAATTATTTCTCGACACGGATACTCTTGTGAAACCCACACAGTTATATCCCAAGGGTATATTTTAAACATGCATAGGATACCTCGTTCTAAATCTGGTGGCGACGTCCCAACGAAGACTGTATTTCTTCAACACGGTTTATTTGCAAGCTCAGCGGACTGGATCATCAATGGGCCGGATAAAGCCTTGGCGTACGTGTTAGCCGATGCTGGGTATGACGTTTGGATGGCAAATATAAGAGGGAACAAATATTCCAGGGAACATGCGTGGTTGAAGACGGATTCCAAGTCTTACTGGAACTTCTCTTGGCACGACGTGGCTTTACATGACGTTCCTGCACTCATCGATTACGTTATGAAGTTTAAGGGAGCAGGTACAAAAATAACTTACATTGGACACTCCATGGGCACCACAATTCTCTTCGCTATGTTATCCTTAAGACCTGAATACAATAACATTCTAAGCGCAGCTTTCGCGTTAGCTCCTGTAGTCTTCATGTCAGATTTGAAATCTCCTCTAAAATCGCTAGCACCCATAACGAGTAATGTTGCTTACATGGAAATGTTGTACGGTTCCCATGAGTTTATTCCGAAACAATCATCGTTGGGACGATATTCGTCTTCCTGTGAAGTGGATAAAGTTGACTTTATGGTCTGCAAGAAGGTTATTTTCTACATCATTGGACGCGATGAGAAGCAGTTCAACAAGACGCTTCTTCCAATTTTCTTGACGCATCTAGGGACCGGTACGTCTTGGAAAACGGCAGTTCATTTCGCCCAGGAAATAGTTTCTGATGGGAAATTTCAGCAATTCGATTATGGATCTTATCATAATCAAAAAGTTTATGGAACGGCGACTCCGCCGGAGTACGATTTGAGCAAAATCACTTTGCCACTAACCCTGCTTTGGGCTCAAAATGATTTGTTGTCCAGCGAAAAGGATGTAAAAATGCTTTATGAGAAGTTGCCTTCTACGACTGAAATGTATATGGTACCGTACGCTGAGTTTAATCATTTAGATTATCTGTGGGCGGTCGATGCTCCTACTTTAGTGAACGATAAAGTGTTGGACTCTCTACGTAAAGTTTACACGAAGGAACAAGACTTTTTCTTTGATTTAACATTTAAAAAGTAGCACCTAACTAATAAGGAAAATAATGATTTTATGCCGTCCGTTGTAAAGAGATAAGAAATTATTAATAGACATCTTGAGCTTGCAGACTTACTGGATTGTCTTGTTCCTGATGGATACAGATACAGTCGGGACATTAAATGCAACGCTTTAGACTTATATCGTTCTTATTGTCTGCGCCGTAAGGGTCGAAACAGTAGTCCAAATGTCGCTATTGATGTGTTGCCGAGTGGACATTTAGTAACAAAAGTAACATCTGATTGAACGTAGGTACTTAAACAGGTACTCGTAATATATTCGATAATGGACCACTTGTGAGTTAATATACTTACTTACTGTAAGATAGTGTTAAATGTATTATATTTTTATGTAAATAAGTAAAAGTATTATTAGCTATTATGGTTATAAAATTAAGCGCCTACTTACTTATAAAATAAAGTTATTTCTTAAAAAAATTAAGTTTTATTTAAATTCCCAATTTTAAATTGACATCAATTTTTTTACAGAGCAACTTTTCCTAAATTATATTATACTTTAATTACTCGACTACCGAAAGGAGAGATATGATTATCGAGTGTTTGTATATCGGTTCCATTTGGCCTGCAACTTAAACGGACATACTTACATTAAAAAAACAGAAATTTATTTAAATAACAAAAAAACTGACTGCCATAAATTTAAGCCGTCTTGATCAAATTTTTATAGCCAGTCACTTCTACAATCAAGACGAATCTAGCGACACCTCATTATGTTAAAATCGATCAAGCCGTTTAGACTGTAGGGCGGGACAATGAATTAAGACATACCTACATACACCGGAGTCCAAATCAATTGTCTTATTTTGTAAACAAAAACTACCCTACCCTACTAACATTTTAAGCTGTTCTGTGATTATTGCATAGGTATTTATTAGACATCACATATCACATTATTAGATCAGATTACTCTATTTTCACAATGATCAGTTCCTTCAGTGTTACATCACAACAGGTAATTAGACGATCATATTTGTTTACAAAATAAGACACTTGATTTGGGCCGCGGTATACATGCATACTTACACTCGAAAAACATAACCCACCTTCTTGCGCAGTCGGGTAAAAAACAAACTATAAATAACAACTTCTCATTCAAATGACTTGTATTTTGTTGATAATCCACTTAAAAGCCTTCCATGAGCCAACTAGCGCCGCCAATCTTGAAAATATAATATCTTCCAATTTAATCAATTTTATTAAAAAAGCTATTTACAAAATGTTTATCACGATAAATACTATTTTTTAAATGCTTATTTATAACGTGATTTTTCGGTAAGTTGTAGGTAGTTCGCATAATTGCGAAAAACGGCAATTTTTGGCACATTTGTGAACTACAACTTAGCTTGTCGCAATTATGCCATGTATTGTATATTGAAAAATAGTATTCATCCTGATAAACATTTTGTAAATAGCTTTTTTTAATAAAATTGATTAAATTGGAAGATATTATATTTTCAAGATTGGTGGCGCTAGTTGGGTCATGGAAGGCCCTTAAAGTGAGAAGTTTTTAAATTGAAGTTTACGTTGAAATCATTGACCTACCAACGTTGAAACATATCTTTAAGCAAACCAACAAACAGCGTTTGTTTTTGTATTAATGCAATTGTTAATTAACTGTCATTCATGTCAGGAGGCCGCGCCGCCCCTTTGTGCTAATGAGATGTTTTGGGAACATAAATATTTTCAATATTATGTCTAATGAACGAAGCCACAGGTTATCACGTCCTATCAGTCGTCCAGAAAACACTGACGCACGATATAAGGCCCGGTACAGTCGAAAACAGAGAGATTGTTCCTTAATAACCTGTTATACTAACTACTCACTGGTTTAACCAGGCGGTGGCTGAAAATCAGAACTATATGTTTGCATTGCATGCTACATTTAGTACTGAGCCACTCTCAGCCTTTTTGCTACAGTCTGACAGTATGATTTAAGTTAATATTTATTATTGAAACTTATGTATATTACTTGACTATGTGGCAAATAAATGATCTTTTTTTTTTTTATTTTTTAATTCCACTACGTGGATTTCCGGAATCTGTTTTCCTGAAATCCCCAAGAGGTAACTGGAGGATTTCATGGAAAATATGCGGGGGGAATTCTGGAGTAATCCAAACATTGTAAGGTACTGACTCCGCTAGCTCAGCCACCTGGGCCTCCGAAACGAGTAGCCGCCTGTCGTGCCGGTCCTGCCCCGTCTCCCACCACGTGTGCGCCTGCAGTCGGTGCAGGTCCATCTCGACCTCGCCCCTCCAGCGGTATCTTGGCCGTCGGCCGCTCGCTCCCAGATACGGTCTCTTCGCCGCACGATCTTCACCCATTCTCGACGTGGCCAGCGGAGTCACGCTGACTTGATCTCGCCGATGATGTTGGGCTCGGATACCAGCTCCTCAAGCTCCATGTTTCATCTAAAAACGCTGCGATCTTCTCGTCTCGTTGTGCCTAAAGGGGGCAAAAAAAGGTTGAGATTTTCTCAAGAATTATATTTGACGATTGTAAAAATTATTTTAAGTACCTACCTAATAAGTAGACAGAATATAATTACTGCACATAGATTGCGGTCCGGACATATTCCATCAAAATCATTTGCATTCTTAATGCGCAAAGTTCTCCCAACTGCAAAGATTGTGGGACCAAGGAAGACTTACAACATATTTTGATGGAATGTGTCCGGTACGCGACTAAAAGAGAGCATGTTATCAATAGTTTAGGTTTATGCAAATTAGATGTAGGTATATTCCACGGCATTTTAGCTGAGCCAACTTCAGGCCCAGCTAAAATGCTGTTCTCGATCTTTTATAAAATTTAAGTTAATTTAGAATAGGTACGATGGGATTGGCATCGTCACTTTATGTGTACAAAAATCCCTAAACAATTATAGATTTAAAAAAAAAAGTACCTATATACTCGTAGATAGTTTATAGTAGGTAGATAAGTAAACACAATATTAATACTTAACTGTAAAGAATTTTCGAAAATCTGTCAAGTACTTTATGTTAAAATCTAAATTTTAATAAAAATAATAAAAATTTATTCGTGCAATATGTAAAGCGTGGTATCAGGATTCCTGTAAGCCTTTATTCAAACAGTTAAAAATCCTTCCGCTTCCATGTCTATATATAAAAGAATTATGTGTTTTCGTTAAACTATATCCTGATCTCTTCAAAAACCGCTATGACGTTATGACAAGGCCGCCAAGGCAACAGTACCTGAATCTGCTTTATCAACCGCGATGCTGCACGTATATGTATAAGAAAAATGTATATAACATGTGTATACTGGTATATAATGCGTTACCTGAGGAAATAAAGATAATACATGACATTAAATTATTTAAATCTAAATTGTACAATTGGTTATTAGATCGCTGTTACTATTCCGTTACCGAATATTTAAATTCCTCTCACTGACATTTTTACTACATGACATTTACATTAATTATTTTTATTTCTTCTGACATTTTTATTGCTTATGTAACTGAAAACTTTGCACGCTTGTATACAAGTAGAATACTGTACTGGACAATGCAATTTACCATCCTGAGATTTCATGTATTCTGGCAAATAAATGATTTGATTTGATTTGATTTAAATCTAACCTTACTACACCTATGTCTGTAAGACCCTCCATACCATGGCAGCATTTATAGTGGTAAAGAACAGCGAACGATAATGGTCGAATACTTATTCATTATAATATCTACGCGAATGCTCGCAGCTTTCGGTCCTTTGGCAAATTATTTCTTGATGGGCAGCCTAGATAGCCACTTAAAATTCATCCCGAGTACGAGGAGCGATTAAGAAGTAAAAGTTTTATTTTCAAACTTTTAAATATATATTTTTCTTTTTTGGGATGGGTTGGGTCTCGTTTGTAAGCGGTACCCTTCGATTCATTGCATCTAGTCAAACATAGGTATATGCTTAAATCGATATCCCTTTCAGACTTCGTTAAAAAGGTTAAGAAATGAAATATTTTATTAATAACATTATGTTACAAGTCAATGTTTACAAAATAATTTATCAATATTATTATGATTATTATAATATTCTCATTACGTTCATGGACAGTAGAAATTACGAAATGACAGTGAAAATTCTCAACTACTGTCATAACCGTAGATAGAGAAGCCTATAGATGGAGTGTGGTTTCTGTCTCGCTCTCGAGTGACAAGAACAACATAATATGGATATCGTAAGCGTGAGAGAGAAAGATTCATATATCTTCTGTCCTTATCGGCGTAGCCAGTTTTCGATATTGAAACTAACTGTCACCGGCACCAAAATGACAGATTGTTTTTACGTTGTTGTAAATTATGATAAATTATTGTTTTAGCAGCATTTTATGTGTTGGATCTCGTGTTTGTAGTCATATATTAGATCGAAACATATTGTCGTTATTATATCATCATTGCTGAGGGGGTTTGTTGTGTACAGGAGTGTAAAAATAGATGAGAACGCAATGATCCAAATATTTCGTTTCATAGGTCAGTATTTTCCATTCTTTAACTTTCTATGTTTTAAAACGTACGGTACATAGTTTATACATAATCAACACGTTGCAACGCGTTGTAATTTTGCTTGAAAACAGTGCCTAAATATCAAAATAACATCGAAAAGTATTTTGTAAAATGTATGACATAAAATTCAGTGTTGTCAACAGTGTTGGTAAAAAATTCCCCAAAAAATATTTTGTTCCACAATATATGTATGGGAATTACAGTAGTATTTAGCTAGTCCTAATTTTAAATACCTAGTCTAATTCATTAGATACTAGATCATTTACTTTGTGCAAAAGGATTGATTCACTCGATTGTCATGATTAGAGTTCCATACCTCAATAGGAAACAAAGGAACCCTTATAGGAAAGGACACTTTGTTGTCCGTCTGTCTGTCTGTCTGTATGTATATCTGTATGTATAAGACCTTTTGCTCTGAAACGCGTGGACGTACTTATTAAATTGAAATTCATTAAAAATTTTGTTACAGCATCCGAGCAATGGATTATAAAAATAGCAATGGTGACATGCTGTCACTGTCAGATACACTAATTGGCGGAAATGAACAAATCACACTTACAAAATACGACTTTTTCGAAAATTACATAGGTATTATATTATATGCCTAAATATAGTTATACCAAAAACATATCCAGTGCATTTTTTATGCATATTCATATCTATAATTTATAATTTTATTGTGAAAAATACCCTTAATGTTTGGTAATAGTTTTTCCTAGGCAACACCTGGCTGCCAGAAAGAAAGGGTAAATGTGGTTACGCGGGGACTCCGTCTATAGGATAATCTGTCTACGGTCATAACCGTGGGGGATTCTAAGTATGTGCGTGTCAAGACCGACAAAAATGTACCTACAACCTTTATTTTGACAGTACACATACCTATTTTCTACACAGAATGACAGTGGGACCGCTCCACAAAGAAAACCGCCTACGAACGCCGCGGGAGATGCCGTTGTCTTTTTAAATGCATCAAAATACTACGTCATACGCCGTACTGTCATTTTCCGAATACTCAAAGTACGGCATATGCCGCCACTGTCCATGAACGTCCATTAATTCATGTATGAAAAATAAACAAAATAAAATATCGTAATGTCATAAAATCGAGTAATCATACCAGTATTGGTAGTGTTAAAAATATCCGAGTAGCTATACAATATAACTATATAAGATAGAAAGGGGCAGGGTGGCTGTTAGTTCCAGGGCGTTAGTTCTACACATAGGTACTTACTTACGTTATCATTTTTTGCTTTGCTCTTCTTATTGCAAAGTCGACCGTATTTCGTTGAATACGTGTCAATCCTACATATACCTAGATTCAATAGGACCTGTATGGGTCACGTCACATCATTCGCATTTCAATAGCCTCATCGGCCCCAGCGACTTGGAGGGGCCTATTCATATCTGCGAGCCTATTCGAGGATTAGAGAGGGTTGATATTACTCAAGAGGTTCATGTTGTGTAATATTATTAAGTGTCTTCTCGACATTTTAGGCTTTTCTGTGATTATTGCATAGTTAGTTTCACATTATTAGATTGGGCCATTTTATTTTAACAATGATGAACAGGTACCTACGATCAATCAGTTCCTTCGGTATTACATCGCAACAGATAATTATACGATCATATTCGTTTACAAAATAAGACACTTGATTTGGGTTGCTGTATAGATGTAGGTACCTACTTTTAGAGGCTACTTGGCATACGAGTGGCCACTATGAATGCGTCCACTGATCCAGAATCCAGTGCCTGATGCAGGTGCAGTCTGCGCACAATACAAATGCACTTTTCTTTCTATTCTACTTGCGTTAACGAAAGCTGTTGTTTTTGCCACAATAAAACAGTAACGAGTCAAATTGTTATATATAAACGGATATCACTCACTTATATTGTTGAAGTCGGCAATTAGACCGACAGTTTCGACCGATTTCGACGGTCTTTCTCAAGGTAAGCGCGCCACGCGTCAATCAGTGCGCGAAGAAACGTCACCGGCAACGCGGGCGTGGCGCGCTCACCTTGAAAAAGACCGTCGAAATCGGTCGAAACTGTCGGCCTAATTGCCGACTTCAACAATATAAGTGAGTGATATCCGTTTATATATAATAATTTGTAGTAATGGCTCACTATAGTTTTAATTCTAAAGTAACGAGTCACTTGAAAGGTTCTACTTGCATTTTTTGTAGGTAGTGTCTGAACCCGTCGCGTCGTTTCATTAATCCGCACTGCGACAACATGTAATGACTGGCTGTAACAAATTGAACACTTTTCGCGACCCTTTCAAGCAGTGCCGGATGTAGGTAGGTACCTAAGTATAAAAAATTAAAAAAAAAACGGCCAAGAGCGAGTCGGACTCGCGCAGCGAGGCTTAGGTATGTGCAACGCAACTTACTTAACCCAGTAACTTTGCTCTAACGAAAACTGTATGTACACTAGCTAATTTTGGTTTTATATGTAACTGATGTAGGTATTTTCATTTGTGTGCAAATAAAGTATATTTGATTTCATTTGAAAAGATAAACTAGATTTAGAGACCAACTCAACTTCGCCATTATCAAAATATTATGTCCATACATCGACATACTCCTGATTAGTTGATCATCTGCAAATATTAGTTTGTAATAATTAACAAAAAAATATTTTTGGAGGGATGTAATTACAAATTTACAGTTTTCGAATTTTTTCCTTAACTTGTGCTGTAAGACCTAGCTTCTTGCCAAACATGATTCTAGGTCAACGGGAAGGGCCCTATAGGTTTTAGTTTTCTTGCATTTTCATATAAATATGCGCCAAAATTCGACATATCTTTTGATCGCGTTAACGTAGAAGCTTGATTTTTTCACGGCTGCATAAGGTTGCAGACTTTAGTATTTGGTATTAATTTCAACTTGATACGTCCACGTTTCTGAGACGGACGGACGGACTTCTAGGTTTACACTTGGCGGCCATGACAGAATACTGCCTCAACTTCAGAGCGTATGTGAATGAACGGATCTCGTCTTGCTGCTAACTTCACGCGGCCCCCGTCGCGTCGTTCCTGAATGCGCCTCTGTACACTAGGGCCTGATTACGTGCTCCAAGTGTCTTCGGCGCGTCTCGTTTTCGAAATTGCCCGCTGAAACGCTAATTTGCATTGTACAATCAAGATTACAACTTTTACAAGCCTTTTACTTATCTTTGTTGTTACAGTTGCTTTGTGAAGAAAGCGAAGAGAAACCGGTTTAATCCAGTTCATCTTTATACAGACAGGGTCACATCAGGGCCTATAATAAAGATTGGGTTAAAGGACTCACTTCCTCCAAAGCACGCATTGCATGGAGTTCGAAGTTTGGACTTTAAACCGGTCGATATAAAAGTTGGAATTGTACTTCAAGTGTTACTACTTATTATCTGCGTTTTATAAAAAGGTATGCGAATGGAAAAACACGGTGTAGCGGAAAAACGTAAACTTTTAAATTTTAGTACAGTCTGATTGCCTGTGTGACTATGAAAATACTAAAAATTTAAATACACTTGATTGTATATATAAATTTTAAAAATACAACTTTACAAAAAATAGAAAACAGCACTACAAAATGTTTGTTAAGAAATTATTTATTAGGTATAAAGTATTCGTATTATACTTTTTTATATATGTATAGTACTTATTGCATTGCATAAGTAAACAAAAGATAAAATATACAAATAAGTAGGTATATATTAAACGTATTAAAAATAAAATTATTAAACCTTATTAATTATTCGTATTATACCTATTTTTAAAGCTTTAAAATTGAATATAGAGAATTAGCCAATATGCATTTAAAACTATAACATTTGTATAAGTAATATACATATTTTATAATATTTGTTGAAAGAAAAAAAATAACACTTTGAAATTTTTTTATAACATAACATCTCAGCAAACTCAGTACCCTAATTAAAACTCGTTTTCCGTTACAAGTGGCGCCCCGCCCGAAAGTCCCGCAAACTAGCCCGTTGAAGTGTGAATGAGAAAACTTGGGAGCCGACTATGCACCCGCATTTCCGCACCCGTTCCAACTTGTTCCCAGTTACAGAGAGTTAAAAATTCAGCTCTCGCGATCGCAGCTTCCGTGGTGCTCGCCTAGCTTTAATATGGCTCGTAAAGGAAATCACAGTTTCAAACTTTATTTGAGGACTAATGGTATTTATTGGCCTGGACCAATAGGAAACAGACAGCGGGGAAGACCCACAGCGAGATGGTCAGACGATTTAAAGGCTACGGCTAGAAACTGTACCCAAGTGGTGCAAGATAAAGAAAAGTGGAAGGAACTGGAGGAGGCCTTCACCCTAAAAGGGGTTCATAGCTATTAAGTTCATTTGAACTTACTAGCTATGAACCCCTTACCTTATTTATTATAATGGTATTAAGTGGTGGCTTTAGGAGTTAAGGATCTGGTCTCCCTCAAGTTAGGGCCGGCGTACAACGTCACGGCGCGGCGTCGTGCCTTCGCATGGCTTGGCGTGTCACGGCGTCTGCCGGCACCGTCTACCGGTGCACGATGTCGGCCGGCGCCGTCCCGGCGGACGGCGCCGTCCACTGGCGCGGTACACGGCGTCGTACACGGCGTTGTACGCTAGCCCTTAGTGTAGTTATTGCGGCGGTAACGGCACCTACACCTCGTCTATCGTGTTCTCCAAGTGATAATGATGGGCAAGATTGAGGGGAAGAGGCGGGCCAGAAGAAGACAACATAAGGGAGTGGAGAACGATAGCCAGTGTCTAAGAGATGTTCCGTCTGGTTCTGGATAGATGAAGATATTAGGAGCTGACAGCCAACCTACAATGGTGGAAAGACACTAAACTATTATAACAAAAAGAGAGAAATAATGAGGTTTATTTGACACTTAGTAAACACAATATAAAAGTATATATCAAGGTGTGGTGTGCCATACCTGCATAAAAATCATTTGCCATCTGTACATGCTTCAATTTTTCAGGAATTGAAGGTGAAATGTTTTGAAAACGTGATACGGAACATTGAGATCTCATGAACACTTGAGATTATCTACTTATTGAAACTATCACTGTTGATGCCAAACAAAACACTCAATGATAATAATCTTATCATTATCAAGCACATTGAAATATGAAATGCTATATAAATTAATAGAAGACAACAGTGTAGTGATTCCTCAATTCAAAATGTATTTCCTGAAGTGTTTAATTTTATTATTATGTCTCGTAATTGTGTACTCAAAGACCATTCGAAGTGACGCAAAAGAAGAGCTGGAAAAATACATTGAAGAAAAGAAACTAGAGATAAACCAACGTTATAGGTTACATTACCATGTAGCAGGACCTGTGGGATGGATAAATGATCCCAATGGATTCTCATACTACAAAGGGGAGTACCATCTTTTCTTCCAATTCTACCCGTATGATAGCGTTTGGGGACCGATGCATTGGGGACACGTCTCTAGTCCAGATCTGGTGCATTGGAAACAACTACCAACCGCGTTGTTACCTGAAAAGGAGCAGTGCTTCTCCGGCAGTGCTGTGACAGAGGGCAGCACACAAATTCTCATGTACACAGGCCACGAGATCACTGATAAAGAACCATTCTACAATCAAACCCAATATTTAGCCTTCAGCCAGGATGGAGTGGAATACACCAAGTACGAGGGAAACCCAATAATACCAGCAGCTCCGAATGGCTCACCAGATTTTCGTGACCCCAAAGCTTGGAGACATGGTAATCATTGGTACGTAATTATTGGCAGTAAAACCTTGGACGAGAGAGGAAGAGTTCTCTTGTACAGATCAGAAAATATGATCGATTGGGAATTCTTGAGAGTTCTGGCTGAATCAAATGGAGACTTGGGCTACATGTGGGAGTGCCCGGATTTTTTCCAAATTGGTGACAAACATATCCTGCTCATGTCT
Source organism: Tachystola acroxantha (assembly GCA_963506565.1). Taxonomy (NCBI): domain Eukaryota; kingdom Metazoa; phylum Arthropoda; class Insecta; order Lepidoptera; family Oecophoridae; genus Tachystola; species Tachystola acroxantha. The sequence goes on from OY735881.1 coordinate 12,885,997, forward strand.
CCACAGGGCATGGAACCGCAAGGCGATAGATTTAAAAACATTTATCAAGTGGGCTATATAATTGGCAACTTTAACTACGAGACGTTCGAGTTTGTTCCTGAAGCTGAATTTCAAGAAATCGACTTTGGACATGATTTCTACGCAGCACAAACGACTGAGTTAAATGGAAAGAGGTATCTGGTAGCGTGGTTCAGCTCGTGGGAAGTGGAACATCCAGAAGCAGTAGACGGATGGGCAGGAGCCATGACTATTGTTAGGGAAGTGGAGCTTATTGGTGACAGAATCTACATGAAACCAGTAGAAGATATGATTACTCTTCGAAATATGCCTGGAATAGTTAAATATTTAGAAGCAGGCCAAGTTCTTGATTTTGACAAAACTGCTGAGATTATGATAAACGGAGACTTGAACGAAGAAATAGAAGTATTGTTCGAAGGTATTAACGGTGGAGGCAAGGCTTGGATTCGTTGGAATCCAGAAGTAGGGAAGGTGTCCGTAGACAGAGGATCTGATGACATTCGTCAGGTAGAATGGTTGCCAAAAGGATCCCAATCTTGGAGGATTTTCCTCGATGCCAGTTCCCTGGAGCTGTTCTGTGGTGATGGCGAGGTTATCTTCAGCAGCAGGGTGTACCCTGATGGTGGATGGAGAATGACTAACCTGAGTCCTCAGAAACTTAACATCGAAGCGTATACATTGGCGAGAAGTGTGCCTGTCTGATGTGGTTTGAATTCTGATTTATTGTTGAATTCATTTAGAATTAAAATGTTTTCAGAATTGAATGTAGTCTTTTCCTATTCATCTTCACGCTAATAAAGGGTTAGGCGGAGAGGATGAACACCATACATCGTAATCATTATTTTTCCTTAACACCTCTTCATCAAATATCATGGTCGTCTCTTGCATGCTTGCTTTTGGGGTAGTTTTTGCCTCTTTCCAAGGGTACTTTATGCCATGGTAACAAGACCCTATTACAATGGTCCTCTGTAGTTTGATGTGTGGTCGACCGTATTGTTTCAGTGATTCATGACGAGCTTCGTGATCATTCCTTGATTCCATAAAGGACTGCACAAACATATTCCATAGATTTCTGTCAGTTGTAGTTACCCTTAGGGCGTCATTGGACTTCGGGGCCCTTCCATGTCTTTAGTTAGTTGGTTCTGAGCCAGGAATCACACTTTAGAGCTTCATCTCATCAACACTTCATCGCAAAATAATATAAAACTTTACCAATTTACGTTTCTTTCTTTATTATTTTGTTTGTTTTTGGTAGTGTGAAGTGAATAAGTAGAATGAGATGGAGAAACTCTTTATGGCACAATGAAACATCAGTAGTCCAGTCGACAGCAGATCAATGGTAACACTTTTAACTTTTGACAGTTCTTATTATTTGCGTCGTAAGACTTGAAATCGTACTGCAAGTGTTACCATTGATCTGCTGTCAACTGTACTTATGATATGTACGGTGGAACACAGAGAAAGGTGTACAGGAGAGTTTTTAATGTTGCGATTTTCTCAAAAACTATTTGACCTATTGCAAAAATTCTTTCACCGTTTGATAGATAAAAGTTACAACTATGTAACTGTAAAAGAATTATTAAATTCGGTCCATTAGTTTTTGAGAAAATCTCAACCTTATTGAGGCCCCCCGTATACTTATCTCTGTCTTCGACTGTACCAGTCATATATATAATTAAGGTTGATCTATTATGGTGTAACACTGAAGGATTGAATGAGTTGTAAATAATGCGATAATAGGGGTGTAATAATACAATAAGGCTTAAAGTGATAGTCGTGTTCATAAAATAAGACACCAGAACACATATCCATAAATGTGATTTAAAGTTATTCCATCGTTTACGTCCCTTACTGCTCCAGAAGGAGGGTAATGTTTTTCGGGTGTATGTATGTATGTATGTCCATTCCTCCCTGCCAAACTGTAGCCTAAACGGCTTGATGGATTTTGGTGTATGAGGTATTGTTAGATTCGAATTGATTACGGGAGTGTCATAGGGTATATAAAAATTAATCAAAAAGGGATAGTCTTATTGCAGTCGGGTATTTGTTTTTTGAAATAATTAACGAAGTGATTGACAATAACACTGAGGTTTAACTAGGTTTATGCGGGCTTAGGTATAGGTATATGGATTCTAAACATGCTCCAATACCTTTATTAAACTCACCTGCGATTCAGTCACAAACAAACTTGTAGTTCAGACTGGGCACTGTAAATTCAGTTAGAAATCTCCGAAGTAACATAAAACCCAAGCCCACGATAATTTAACAGAACTTAGTTTAGCTGGAAAACATTCTCCTAGCGTATTCTTGGAACTATCAGGCGATCAGGGGACATGGGAAAGGCGTTATTGCCTACGATTTATTGGGAGATTTGGAACTGGATTCGCTATTGGAAAATTAGGATCTAAACTTTGTTTGGGAAAATGAATTTATTTATTTCACTAGTATTACAGATACACTCTTATTCACTAGGTAAATCTACGTCAATCAATTATTATACAATATTTAGGACAACACAGGTCAAATTATTATAACAGAAATTAGGACAATCAGCCACTCACACATTCATACCCTCACAAAACACCACAATCTCCCGCCAAACACTCCGCCACCTGTCAGCGAACACATCACACTGCTTTCATCATGAAAAAGATTTCTGAGAATTTAGGGAAAATCAAAATCGAATTTATATACTTAGAGATGTTGATAGAGAAACTAATGATGGACTTCATAGGATGAAGATGGAATTGGAATATTTACTGAGAGTAAAGTTCAGCTCCCCCCTAGCCACGTGGCATTTACTTTCGTTACCGCTAGTCACAGACCACTTACCCAATATAGACATGAAATCATCTTTGCAAGCGAAAAATTATGTCAACGATGAGCGCATAGAGACGAAGCGGGGGACAGGAGTGCCGTATTAAAGAGATGTGTCCATGTCGGTAATATCTCTAGGTAACATGTGTTACGAAGCAATTTCTCGCCCATTTGCTGGCAGACACGGCGCGCCTGTTACAGGTCTATGGGGTAAGTCGTCTGTGGGGAAAACCTAAACCGAATTTCCATGTTTATGAATTTTGTTAGCGAAAAAATAAATGTGAAATAGAAATTTATAGAATTAAAACTATAGTGAGCCATTACTACAAATTATTATATATAAACGGATATCATTCACTTATATTGTTGAAGTCGGCAATTAGACCGACAGTTTCGACCGATTTCTCGCACTGTCCAGTGCGGGAAGCAACGTCGCCGGCGATGCGGGCGTGGCGCGCTCACCTTGAAAAGACTGTCGAAATCGGTCGAAACTGTCGGTCTAATTGCCGACTACAACAATATAAGTGAGTGATATCCGTTTATATATAATAATTTGTAGTAATGGCTCACTATATTGTTAATTCTAAAATTTGTGAATATTGTTAGCGAAAAAATAAATATGAAATAGAAAGTAAAAAGCTATGGCTAGGCTCTCTCCAATCGCAGGGTGATCGATACTTTACAAAAATAGTTCTAAATTACCATAAATCCTTGGGGCGTTTTGTTATCTTTGACAAATGATAGCAACTACAGGGACAAACGATTGGGTCACGAGAAGCTAGTGTCCACAATATAAGTTATACCTAAATAATATTCCATTCGAAGTTTTAAAAAGAAACACCCGTGAATAAGTTTTTTCTAGAACACAAACTTAACGGTAATTTTCCTTGAAAAATTCGGAAGTTGTGTTATTCGATAAGTTAAGGGTGGGTTTTGTGTCAACAATAAAAAATAAATAGTAGGTGCAGCTGCTACGAAAAATTGCCAAAGTTTTTTGAAAGTATGTGATTTAGAAAGGTCGCCTACCGTTCTATAGGATATTTGGTAATAGCGAATATTTAACATAGGTAGGTACCACAGACCACTTACCCATATACATGAAATCGGTACAAATGACAATGCCAGATTCTGCCCCACCATCAACCGCATGATGAACAAGATAACGAAAAAATGTCTCCGTTTTTTATTAAAATTATTGGTTTAAAATAAAGTTTTGGGTACAACATGCGAGTCGAAAAAACAGCTTAATTATGAATTCAGAAAATAGTAAGAAATCGAAGTGAATTATTCATTGTCTTTGTTATCATTTTCTACTACTCTCGCAACTCCTATGATTATGCAATATGAAACCTGTAATAAGTCCCCAACAAAATTATATATGAGCTTCAATGGTCACATAGGTGACCAAAGCTCCATTGAAGTGTGGCAATGTCATTTGCAAGCGAAAAATTATGTCAACGATGAGCGCATAGAGACGAAGCGGTGGACAGGGATGCCGTATAAAAGAGATGCGTCCATGTCGATAATATCTCTAAGACACGTGTTGTCGCGAAGCAATTTTGCGCTTATGTGCGGGCGACACGGGCGCCCTCCTGTTACAGATCTATGGGGTACTTACGTGTAATAAAGGAAAATTATCATTCAGTCGTTTCCCGCCATTTTCAAGAGAACCTCCAAAGTTAATTAACGCCAACATGGCCGCCTAACCATAGACACGACGCTCCGCTAGAATGGAGCCACTCTAGTTCCAACGCACGAGCATAGATGGCGCTTAGCGAGGCGATGCGCCGTCATGAACAAGGGAATTAAAAATAAACTCTTATTCAACACAAAAATGTAATGTAAAGTCTGGAACATTTTTCTGCTGCTTTTATCTCAGTTAGATTTTCTTCTTAGCCCAAGGGAGACGTAAACGAAAGTTACTCATAGTATCTATGTAAATAAACCTTCATGAGCACTTTAGACTGAAAGTTATTACAAGTTGCTTTTCAACGTGATTTATCCATACCTTAAGAGAAAAAAATGTTTTCCGCCTTCGCTACACCCTAATGGGTAAAGTTGTATGATACTTATATTATGTAAGCTACTTTTAAGACCTATTACCTACTGTACCTACTTACTACAACTTATTGCGATTAAATAAATTGCATTGAAAAAAAGGAACCCTTATAGGATCACTTTGTTGTCCGTCCGTCCGCGCGTCGGTCTGTCAAGATCTTTTTCTCAAAAACACGTAGATGTATCAAGTTGAAATTAATACCAAATACTCAGATCTGCAACTTCATGCGGCCGTGAAAAAAATCAAACTTCTACGTCAACGCTCGGTGTGATCCAAACTTTGTTGTCCGTCCGTCCGTCTGTCAAGATCTTTTTTTCAAAAACGCGTGGATGTATCAAGGTGAAATTAATACCAAATACTCAGGTCTGCAACATCATGCAGCTGTGAGAAAATCAAACTTCTACGTCAACGCAATCAAAAGATATGGCCGTTTATATCGCATTTTCTTGTATATTTTTATGAAAATGCAAGAAAACCAAAACCTATAGGGTAGGTACTTCCCGTTGACCTAGAATCATGAAATTTGGCAAGAAGCTAGGTCTTATAGCACAAGTAAAGGAAGAAAATCAGAAAACTGCAAATGACAATGCCAGATTCTGCCCCACTATCAATGTACGATGTACAAGATAACGAATAAATGTAAAAAATATCTCAGTTTTTTAATAAAATTATTGGTTAAAAATAAAGTTTTGTACACAATGAATAATTCGCTTTGTATTCTTACTATTTTCTGAATTCTTAAATTAGACCGTTTTTTCGACTCGTTGATAGTCGAAAAAACGGTCTTATTAAGAATTCAGAAAATAGTAAGAATACGAAGCGAATTATTCATTGTTTTTGTTATCATTTTCTACTATTCTCGCAACTCCTATTGATTATGATTATGCAATATCAAACCTGTAATAAGTCCCCAATAAAATTATAGGTACAGTTTCAATGGTCAGTGGTCACGTAGTTTTGAAGGTGGGGCAAAGCTCCATTGAAATGTGGCAATGTCATTTATATTTACTGTTGGCAAAATAGTCGGTGAGTATTTCGATGTATGGGCATATTATTTTGGAAACGGCAAAGATGAAGTTGGTCACTAAATCTATTTTATCTTTTCGTTACAGCAAAGTTACTGGATTAAGTTAATTGTTGTCACGGAAGCCACAGTGCGCGAGTCCGACTCTCACTTGACCGTTTTTTTGATTATTACTCACAAATTGCGTTCCACAGTCATCTTCAATTCACTTCGGCCATTAACTTCCGAAGTTGGCCAACATCGTTTAGAGATAAGTCCGAAGTTGTAATGGAAAGTGCCCTGTTGAGTTCGGCTGCCACTTACAGAGGAACTTCTGGAAAATATAGGACTTTTTCTACCTTTCATTTCGCCCCAATCACCGGGCGCCGGAATTTCCCTCATTTTGGTAATGACCGGGAAATAGAAGGAGGTAATGTTTCGGGGACTCTGAATCTAGATGGCGTTATGGGGCGCTCTGATAAGGGCCAAAGAATTGGATAGCAATATTATCTAAGTCTTATTAAGGTCCGAGCGCATTATGCCGGGCCGCAGCGTGTCGGTGCGGAGCGCAAACATCCGCTCAAATTGCTTTAAAGCGCAGGCCACACCGCTAGCGGGCGGGCGAGCGAGCTAGGCGGGCGAACATCGTTTCACCTCTTTACATACTTCGGTTCACACCGCGAGCTACCGACTAACGTCCAACGATGTTCGCCCGCCTAGCTCGCTCGCCCGCCCGCTGGCGGTGTGGCCTGCGCTTAATACAATTTGTATGAACTATCGCACACTGTGTCGGGCCGCAGCGGCTCGCATTATTGCGAGGCGGATTTGCGTCCGTGCGATGCGGCCCGCCCCGCCCCGACACAGTGTGCTATAGCAAGCGTTCATTTTACGTTATCTGGCAGTACACTGGACTCAAAATCCGTCAATGCGCTGCGACCCGGCCCGTCACTAATGTGCTAGGTAAGCATTTTGCGCTGCGCTGCGCTGCGGCCCGCACTGACGCGCTGCGGCCAGGCAAAATGTACTCGAACCATTATGGGGCTGTCAGCTGTCAAACTCGAGAGCGAGACAGAAAATGTCCTGCAGCAGCGGAGTGAAGAACACGGCACGGTGACTCTTGGATGGTTGGATGGATGAATTTTGTCAGTGAAATAAAAATACGCCAACAATAATCGAGCCATCAAATGTTTTTTTTAAAACAAGCTCTCGTATTTATACCCTATATTTTGATATATATTTTTGTATGAATAACTATTACGGTGTAGACATAATTTTCATCTACTTATATTTTTATAAAACAACTTAACTTCAGACTAAGCACTTACCAATTTGTCGTAAAGACATTGTATACTTTTTCAGTCTCCTGTTTCTCATTCATAAACAGTAACGCCGTTCTCGTATTAACGTTTTTATACAGGGTGTTGGGGAAATGCAAGCAGTCATTTCCCGGCAACATGTCAACCGCAGCCGACGCGGCATGATTTATTGCGCTAAATATATTAAAAAGCACCGGCAGCCGTCTCCACTGTCTCATTCTGCATATTTAATTTTTTAAATGGGTTCTCCAATGGAATGAATTTTTAGTGATGTTTTTTTTATTATCAATGAGCTGCATGCCGACAAAACGGGTAGGTTATGTATGAACATGTAATAATTTAAGATTGTATCCCGTAACCGATTGCAATAAAGACGCTTTGACTTTGACTATTTTCGTAATGCCTATGTACGATGGAACACAGAGATAGGTGTAAAGGAGAGTTTTTCGGGTTGAGATTTTCTCAAAAACTACTTGACCTATTGCAAAAATTCTCTCACTGTTTGATAGATAAAAGTGGAATCTATGTAACCGTAAACGAATAATTAAATTGGGTCTAATAGTTTTTGAGAAAATCTCAACCTTATTGAGGCCCCCTGTGTACTTATCTCTGTCTTCGGCTGTACCTACACACGTAGACAGAGAACAGTAACTCCTCAATAAGGTTGAGGTTACATCGTTTCTGCTTACCTCTATGCTTGTGAAAAAAGCAAAGGTACCAGGACCGCAGCAGATGGAAGTAGGTACGTCGTTTCTGCCTTCGACTACAAGAAATATTCGCGGCTTTATGTAAGTAGGAGTTATTACAAACCGTAATATTTGGGCAATATTGCCCTGAATTGATTTCCCCGGCGAGGCATTATCACCGAAGTCGGTACATTACTTTTCAGATTACTTTATTAATTATTCAATGCAATATGATTTAAAACACCGGCAATTTTGTGATAAGGCACTTTTAACAATCAAGTTGGTTGCGGCAGGTATGCTGAGGCTGCATGCGCTTTCTTTTTCTGTTTCTCTCTTTCTCTTTATCTCTTTCTCTCTTTCTCTCTTTCTTTTTTATTACAAAAACAAAATAAAACGACTCCTCTTTTGGCATTAGTATACAGATACTTCATACATTTATTCATTACTCATAAAGGAGGCCACAAACACTTGAAATACATTATCCTCCTTTCGGGAGTCCGGTAAAACGCAACGGTCTGTTTCTTCTGTTTACATCAGTTAAGTTTGCAGATTGTGTTTTAAATCATCTTGCACTGAATAGTTAATGAAGTATTCCAGGAACCCGTCGCGAAGCAAAGTTCGAAAGATTTTTATTGAACATTTACATAAATTATATTACATTTTACAAATCTACATAAACTCACGCCTTTCTCTCTTACATGCTATTTCTGCGTTTGATATTCTAAGATTTCTGAATTTAATTATGTACCTACTTTTATATAAATGCTATACGGAAAGAAAGAAAAAAACAGCTGTTGTTTATGCAGCTGAGTTGAGTATTCCAGCCAAATACATATTTTGCAAATTATTTCTAGCAAATAAGATTACTTCATCATCATCAGCTCGTATCAGTCCACTGCTGGACGTAGGCCCTCCCAAAGGCTGCGAAGGTCATCCCTCCATCTGGTCGAAAGGCGTCCCACACTACGTTTACCCGTTCGTGGCCATGGCGTAAAAGCACAGTAACGATGCACATCAAATTAGTAATATTTTTAATAGTTGAATTTATCGTAAATATTTTTTTATTTTTTCCCATAATGTTTAATTTACTTAAACGCTGTGCAGAATTAACGGACACCCATTTAATTTTGTCAAGGCTGTATATTCTACTAGTTAACGCAAGTCAAAACCATTTGGCTATGCGGGCTGTAGAAGCAAAATTCGATTGTATTTTGTAATACGATACTCAAATCTCTAATTAAAAGTTATGATCTTCTTATAAAGTATTTCTCTTCAAAGAGGGGAATTTTTCTTTAATACAGTTAAATACAGTCGAAAGTACAGAAAAGTATACAGGTGACCGGTGGTTCAAGCCACATTTTAGCTGGTTTTCGCCATATAAAATCGGTGGTTTAGGAACTATATCAAAATAAGCCACCGTTTAGCAGTCTTTATGGCGACAAGTCTATAGGAACAGCCAAGTGTTTTGCTGTTTTTACCCTACTGTCCCAGGAGGAGGGTAATGTATTTCGGGTGTATGTATGTATGCCCATTCGTTACCGCCATCCTGTAGCCTTGACGGCTTGATGGATTTTGGTGTATGAGGTAGAGTCTGTGCGGAAAGAGAATAGGCGTGGCGTAAAATGGAACTAAAAACTAAACTATTTATTTCCCTTAATCAGAAAACATTAATTAATATTCTAACACAGCCTCAGTTCAGTTTTTAAAAATCTCAAAATATCAAGATATTACAGTCGAACTACAACGTGCCAACGTGACAAAAACGGTAATTAAGCGCAGATGCGCCCTCAAATCCTACGCCTATTCTCTTTCCGCACAGACTCTATCGTTATATTCGTCTTGATTACGGAAGTGTCATAGGGTAGGGTAGGAGAATTTAGCTGCTACAGGGAACCCATTTTTTTCAGTACGTTTATTTTATTTTCGTAATAATTCACGTGTTATTGAGTTCGACTGTACTTTTAAAGATATGATCGTTTAAGTTAAGTACTGCTCAACTTCAGAGCGTATGTGAATGTACGGATTTCGTCCGTATAACTTTCAGCTTATCAAGTTAAGAGTTCGCTTCTAACTTTGTGTTCCTATAGCAATATTATATCAAAAATGTTTACCTACTTTAGGAGTCTTTTGGCAAAATAAACCGGTCGTTGCCATAGTATTACCCAAATAATATTACTAGTAAGTCTACTGGAAAGAAAAGTCCCAGTAGATTTACTCATAGTAAGACTACCACTGGTCCACAATTTTAACCAGCAGTCTTACCTTCTAACTAAATGGCAGAACTTTGCCCCACCTACAAAACTACGTGACCATTTAAGCTGTACCTATCATTTTGTTGGGGACTTATTACAGGTTTCATATTGCATAATCATAATCAGTATCATTTTCAACTACTCTCGCAACTCCTATAGAAGAATAACAAAAACAATGAATAATTCGCTTCGATTTCTTACTATTTTCTGAATTCTTAATTAAGCTGTTTTTTTCGACTCGCTTGATGTACAAACGTTTTAAACCAATAATTAAAAAAAAGGAGATATTTTTACATTTATTCGTTGACTTGTACATCTGGCGGTTGATGGTGGGGCAGAATCTGGCATTGTCATTTAGTGATTGTTTGTTAAGGACCGGAAAGAAAAAATGTAAGTAATTATATTATACATAAGTATATTTTATTGAAATAATTAATAATAAATTTTAATTAAACGCCATGTTTGTTTATATCCCTGCACCGAGACGATTTTGTCTCTGTAGTATACTATCGAATTATTATTTTTTTTTTCTAAATTATGAAATGACAGTTTTAACTGTGAAAAACTGAACTCGATAGTGATCGCGAATCAATAGTAACACCGCGATATCGCAGCGTGGCAACAGCGCGGAGCTACCGGCGGACGAGGCACAATGCAAGGCACGTGCTGTTTGGTAGGTATCTACGTCTAGTGAGTTACTATCGTCTCTTGTTTTCGAATTGAAAAAAAATAATTAAAAATATTGCGATTTATTTTTCAAGCACTACAGATTGGAACCACTAATATTTCACGTTGTATAAGTGTATCCGATCGCAGGGCCGGTGTCAGGCGTCGTATATCTATCCGTCCCTCGCGACATGTTAATGCTCCAGGGCTGGAACACGGACACTTTCCCGGACACCATTGCCCCGGATTGACACCTTGTTCATTTATCACTCCACTCGTACGTACACTCGACAGCACGTCAATGTTACACTTGTTTTACGAATACAAATCTTATTTATTTAATAAGAGCTTAAACCGATAAGGCCGCCTGTCTGTACACTAGCTAACTTTGGTTTTATATGTAGATAACTGATGTATTTTCATTTGTGTGCAAATAAAGTATATTTGATTTGTTTTGATTTAATCAGATAAAATTACATTAAATTAAAACCTAAAATAATAAAGTGACTAAAAACTAAACCTAAAAATCTAAAAACTTAAACTATCTATAAATAAAATATATCCTCTTGGAGGGCATCGGGAGTCACGGTGCCAAGAAGGCTGGCAGCATTCCCTCTCTGTATTGCCAACGCAATACGTTGGCAGAGGTAGCTGCCAGCCCTCTGGTCGCTGGACTCCTCGACCAGTCGCTTGGTTGGACAGCTCTTTTACGAGCTGTCGAGCGTCCGGCCCCCACGGCCCCAGTGTCTCGACCCCAAACGGCGTAAATAGATAGCTTTGACCAAGCCCAATGTACTTACGCCGCTTGAGGCTTTCAGCGGCGGCGAATACAAATAAGCTAAAAATAGAATTTGTCTCTCGTCAAATCAAATTAAATAAATTTATTCGTAACAATAGGTTAGTTGCCTCATATCGAAATTCAATAAAACAATATTTATTTCATATAGTATTTCACACCAGGATCCCAAATATATCACTTTTATTACATAAAAGTAGAAGACGACTGTAAAAATAAAACTCGTTTTTTCCCACGCGCTAAAAACGCTAGTCGGCCATTTTCGCGAGATTCGTGACGTCACTCTGAATTTTAAAATTGGCCGATTTTTTTCAAAAAAAAATTCAAAAAATGTTGCGTGTTTGATTGTTAGGTTAATATTAGAATATTACAACCACTACTCTAATATTAGAATATTACCGCTGGGCACCCTGCCGAGCGGGACGGGCCTAGACGAGGTGTAGTGTTGGCTAGATATAGGTAAGTATTTATACTTGTATTTTTTATATATATTATTATATATATAAAAAATACATTTAAGTCGTTGTTTTAAACCACTACTCTACCAGATATCAACATTAATTACCTGCATACTTTTCCCTGAGTTGAGCTATACAACCTAGAAACCTGTCGCCCTAACATGCCTCTGGCATTTTTCCAACATCATGATATTACGTGAGTGAGGCCACGACAAAACGCTGTAACTCAGGAAGAAAAAAAATTCGCGCAATGGAGAGAGCTTAAATTATATTTTGTATGAGAACAGGCTTCCTTTTTGAAAAGACCCTTGTTGTCACTCTTACTCAAAGAGATATCTGTTTTATATGTATTGTTTATTATAAATGACAGTGCCAGGTTCTGCCCCACCATCAACCGCAAGTTGTATAAGATAACGAATAAATGTAAAAAAAATATCTCCGATTTTTATTAAAATTATTGGTTTAAAATAAAGTTTTGTACAAGTTGCGATTCGAAAAAAAAACAGCTTAATTAAGAATTCAGAAAATAGTAAGAAATCGAAGCGATTTATTCATTGTTTTTGTTATTCTTCTATAGGATTTGCTAGAGTAGTAGAAAATGATACTGATTATGATTATGCAATAATAAATAAAATTAATGTTAATCTCACATAAATCACATATCACAAAAATATTTAAGCAAGTAAAAAACAAAAACAAATAAAAAAAAAAAAAAAGCAGCACAAACGGGTGAGTAAGGGTGACGTGAGTGGTAGAGACGCGATGAATTGTCATGCAAGAGCGGAGTCTACGTTGTAAATATGGCTAACTCCATCGGCGGTTTCTTGTTTCATGGTTGTAACAGCAGTGTTCCAAGTTCCGACAGTGTGGGTGAGTAGGGGTGTAAGTAAGATTTAGATTGTGTCTCGTTTACTTTAAAAGCTCGCTTTGACTAGGGTTGCCACATGTACAAGTAAAAAGTCCTGACTAAAAGTCAAAAAAATCTATAAAATGCCGTGACTCCTGACACTAAGTAAGGATTTTATACAGGGTGTTGCATATGGACCGTCAAAATTTTGTGGTGGATTGGTGGAGCCATTTGCAAGGTACTCATGTGACCTTTCATCCTAAGTGTCACGGGTACTGAGATTCGATTTTTAAAATTTTAGGTTTTTAAATTTTTCCTTAGTAGATGTTGCCTTACACAGTTTTGAATGCAATCGGTAAATATTCTACGTACATCCAACCTTGGGTCGACTGTAACCGAAGTCCAATGTTCCTACCACAGCGGGGAGCTCTCTAAGGCCCGTATTAATAGTCTGAGCTCAAACCCTCAAGAGCGAATTCAGTTGATACACTCTCAAAACGTGATCACCATCTCATCTCAAGTATGTCATTTATTAATAAACCAATCTTGAGGGCATCACGTGATGTCTTTTTCAAGTCGCGGTTCGCCTGCAATCAGCAAATACGTTCTCAAGTGTGAATTTGACAGTTCGCTTGAGAACTGAGTTTTGTTTATTAATACGGCGTTACTTACGTGATACTAGACTTCTAATCGCGCACCTAAGTTACGTTTATAATAGGAACAGCATCTTGAGGTTGTCCTCAAGATTGACTTTTGAGCTGAGAGTGATTTATTAATACGGGCCTAAGTTCTTAACCCAGGGCTATCTTCTTATCCGCCGTCCGAATGAAATGGTCCCGAGCTAGAAGGCGCTCCACGTGTTCCGGAGCGCCTTCAGCGGAGAAGGGGGAGGCACGAGGCCCCCCGGAGTCGGGCCCGAAAGAGCACCCGCCGACAGGGCCGCGGTAGTTTTCGAAAGATGTACCCGTGGTCCTGTCCATGGTGGCGGAGGCGGAGCACCCCAGGAGTTTTAGTTGGTGCGAGTCCAACATAATCACCCGTTCCCCCGGACGGGTGGTATACATTATGTATTTCTCCTGGGCAACAAAAAAAAAGGCTATCTTCTTGGCGCAATTGACTTTATTTATTTTATTAATGGACTCGACAGTTCGTCATTTGCCAATGTCATGTTACAGAAAATTCGAAAATTCAATATATTCAATAGTCTTCTATCTTCCTCCAGGGGAGTCGCAGTAGCGTCTTCACCCTGGGTAGCCGCGTCTTCATGTCTTCATCCAGAGGAGACGCCGTAGCGTCATCACTCTGGACGAAGCAACTCGACAGTCACGTTCACTCCCGAGCTTGTAGCGGGAACTCTTGATAAAAGCTTGGAACTTCAGATCTTGCATAAATAATCCAATAACTTCACCGTACTGTCATTCGCGAACATTTTCTGATTAATTTAACGTGATATTAAACAGAAAATGGTCCCTGTAGACGTTAATAGGAAAATTATCAAATAATTTCACAACCGTCGTTTCCCGCCATTTTCAAGAGAACCCCGCAATTGACTTAAAGAATCCTGACGTGTCAGGACGACTCCTGACGCCCGGTAACCCTATCCGTGCTAACCCTAACTCGCATACGATGAAATTGAATTTGTGTGAGTTACGAGCCTTTGATGTAGCGCTGTTTTGAATTTCCATGATGATTTTATTTAATACGACACTTGACATTATGTAAATGTAAGCGTATAACGTTATCTTCATCCTGTGGTAATCTCATTTAAGCTCATTTCGATCTTTGCAATAAAGACTCATGGTTTCATTTCAATTGGCTATTCGTATTCGCTATTGGATGTAGCTTGTATTGCACTCGAGATTATCCAGGAATTCAGGAAAACAACTGTTATTCATTCAACCATCTTTATTGTACTGACAGGTAAAGTGTCGTTGACACGAACCTACCTACATAACACCTCACTACTAAATTAACAATATCCTTACAGTACAGCTACAGTAGGAATAATATCCTATGCTAATACACAGTCGGTTACAATGTTTACAAGTTACTGACTTAGGTTACATTAATCAATATCGAATCCGTAGCGTTTTACTGGTTTTCGGATTCGTCTATTATCACTGGCGCTATCCGAGGAAGAACCTGCCTCGTCCCTGTCCTCTACCACAGGCGGTGGCGGGTGAGCGAGCGACCTACCTACATAACAGGATGTTTGTCGTATTTGTCAAATACTTGACTTACATTATTATTATTATTTGATATCAGGGTGTTGGTACAAGCCCAAGGGTCACGCAGTGACTTAAGGTTGAGATTTTCTCAAAAACTACTTGACCTATTGCAAAAATTATTTCACTGTTAGATAGATAAAAGTTAAAACTATGTAACTGTAAAATAATTAGTAAATTCGGTCCAGTAGTTTATGAGAAAATCTCAACCTTATTGAGGCCCCCTGTATACTTATCTCTTCGACTGTACAATTTTGAATTATACGCGATGACGAGTTAAAAACCGTTTAAATTATATTTAGGCCCGTCTCTGTGGACCTTTGTCAAAACACTTGCAAAAACCGCCTTTAACGCGCGATAATTGGATTTTAAATAAACCCACCATTTGTTTACTGAAATCTGTGACAGTTTTGTTTGACAAGGATCATTTGTATGAATTGTTCAACAATTAGTGGACGTTATGTTAGGGACAATTGCTCTTTCGGGCGGAGGATCGAGGGATCCGCCGTCCGGATAAAGGGGTCCCGAGCTGGAAGGCGCTTCACGTGTTCCGGAGCGCCTTCAGCGGAGAAGGGGAAGGTATGAGGCCCCCCAGAGTCGGGCCCGAAAGGGCACCCGCCGACAGGGCCGCGGTAGTTTTCGAAAGATGTACCCGTGGTCCTGTCCATGGTGGCGGAGGCGGAACACCCCAGGAGTTTTAGTTGGTACGAGTCCAACATAATTACCCGTTCCCCTGGGACGTGGTATACATTATGTATTTCTCCTGGGCAACAACGAAAAGGGACAATTGCTAGATTACCGTGTTTAGAATAGAACATATTGTTAGGCCCACAAGTTCAAAGTCGCTTAGCGAGTTATGGAAAGAGCTTGGCATTTATCTGGTGGATAGAATAAGAAATGAGTAGGTACATCCACCAGAACAAAAGTTTTTAATCTATAATTGTTTAGGGATATTTGTACACATAAAGTGACGATGCCAATCCCATCGTACCTATTCTAAATTAACTTAAATTTTATAAAAGATTGAGAACAGCATTTTAGCTGGGCCTGCAGTTGGCTCAGCTAAAATGCCGTGGAAAAAGTGGTTGACATTACTCATAGAATCAGTAAACTGAAGTGGCAGTCGGCTGGTCCCATGTCGTAGAACCGATAACCGATGGGGGAGACGAGTTCTCGAATGGAGGCCACGAACGGGTAAACGTACCGTGGGAGGCCCCCGACCAGATGGAGGGATGACCTTTGTGCTTTATCGCCTGCCTTTGCAAACGCGGGTTTCGGCGAACATAATTTTCGAGTTCCTCAGAAGGAAAAAAAAGGAACTATTATGCATCACTTTGTTGTCCGTCTGTCAAGACCTAATCTCAGAAACTTCTAGCCAAATTTCATGATTCTAGGTCAACGGGAAGTTCCCTATAGGTTTCAAGTTTCTCGCGTTTTCATACAAATATGTGGGAAAAGGTGACATAAGCGGCCATATCTTTTGATTGGGTTGACGTAGAAGTTTGATATAATATATTTTGCACGAATAACTATTTCGGTTTAGACATAATTTTCATTTTAAAAGACATGGAAGGGGTATTTTTGCGATTTATTCTATCGAGCGAAGTTTGTCCAATCGTGTATCGGTATTCATCAGTCTCTAAATAGATAAGTACTCCAAGATTGCTATCTATTTTTTTCAGGCGTTTAATTTTAGCAGGTTTAGTGCCGTAGTCTTCATAGAAAAACTGAAAATCCGCGCATACGAAGCATTAAACCCTACTTCCCAGTTTCATTAACCACCACCGGAAGGATTTTTCGTAACTTTGAGAGGCAATGTCAAGAGGAAATGAAAAGCTCGTTCGTTCGTGAATCTTTCGCTGGCTGCTCGATAAGTCGCTGTTCATTTCGCAATTTTGTAAATGGATGCTTCGAGCCCATTACTTAGCATTTTGTAAATACGACTTCGGGTTATAGGGCTTTGGAGGCGAATATATTGGGCGAGTGCTTAAGTTTTTATTCATATGCTGTTATTTAATTTTATTTATTTTATGAAATAGGTTACCAACAGGGTGTACACCAAAACAATTACAGTGTAATAGTCCACAAAATAATTATGCTAAGTGTCACCCCGATTATAGGCAACAACGGCATGCTTAGATATCCAAGGATAAGGTTACAATGTTATACCTATCTATCTTAACAATAAAAATAAAATTTAACAAACTTAGAAAACTTTTTGGTAACCTAACAAAAAAAAATCTGTTCAAAGAATCTGTGTGCATCCGGCTCGATGGATCAAAATACATTTACGGTTATGATAAGATATATCTGTAGGATATAGGTATGTACAGTCGACAGCACATCAAGTGTAACACTTTGGACTTTGTATCGTCCTTATTTTCTGCGTCGTAAGATTTGAAATCTTACTTATTGATCTGCTGTCGACTGTACTATGCTAATTGACGTCTGTCTGTCGTAGGCTAATTATTAAACGACCGTTCTGTTTGAATGCGTTTATTGCACTGCTATATCAAAGTGTTTAGTATGCATTTTCAAGTATGCTTGCTCATACATGCTCTATGCTCAATGTGAGTCCTATTCTTCGCCTAAATAAGCTCGGGGCCCGGTTTCATTGTCGCTGCGTCTATAGTGATGTATATTACAATAAACCTACCCAAGACTACTAAGTACTAACTTAGCTTTTAAGAAAATTGTTACTAACACAAATGAACCTAGTTGTCTGAATAAATAAATATTATTATTATGTATCTCTCTAGGTTTCACGGGTTTAAGAAAACCCGGTCCTTTGAAAGGCTTGCACGGAGACATAGGTCCAACGCGTAGAGGCCCCTTAGAGAACTTTAATTTGAAGAGATATGTGATGCACCTAGCGGGACCCGTCTCTGAGCGCATCTGACTGCACTCAATGACAGACCCCGTCAGGTGCATAAACTATTGCAGTGATTGGAAATTACAACTTAATTGGGGCTATTGGTTTGGGGTGTTGGTGGGTCAGTCAGTCTGGTCTATAGAGCGAGACGTCGGACACCTGCCATGATCACATTGTCTCGAAGTTATGAAAAAATTGGCAGGCGGTGACTCGCCCCTCACTAGATTTATTATTATTATTGTACGGTACCAAATTGTTGTTGGCATAACCAAGTGTTCTGTAATGTTCCGTGTGGTTAGAAATAAAGTATATGTTAATTAATAAAGTTTCTTATTCTATGTTAGTATTATTAGTTTCTGTATGTACAGATCCCTTTTGGTTAAAAGCCTCCTCCTTTTCCACGTGTCCCTTTCCTTAGCGATTTTTGACCAGTCTCTGCCGGCAACCTCGATAATATCGTCGGCCCACCTTTTCTTAGGTATTCCAACCTTTCTTTACCGATTGGTCCCATCCATTTTGTTACATTGAATTACAGACAACAGATGGACAGAAAGGATAACAAAATGGAAAAGTACGTACCTAAATATGGAGCATTTAGAACATGATGAAAAAATTCTTGCTGTGGGCAGTACTTGAACCTGCGACCTTGTCATTCCGTGGCACGCTCTTACCAACTGAGCCACCACAGGCCACGCCGAGCCCACCGAAAATCTTCATCGCTTTATACATACTTAAAGGGTATGTTACGCAATTCCTTTAATTATTCCATTAATTGTTTTTCAAAATATATCAAGGAAATCGGACAAAAAGGGACCAAAAGTTCCAGCAATATTAGTTTCAGCCCGCAGTTAATATTAAAGCAATAAATAACAGAAATATACCAGTACGTTTCGGGTAGCGTTATTACATAGTTCGTTGTTCGTTTTTTGTGGTTACTGAAATACTGGAACGAGTCTGAAACTGGTGTGAGTCGGGCTCGCGTACCGAGGGTTCCGTGTAACGAGGGCCTTCCATGAGCCAACTAGCGCCGCCAATCTTGAAAAAATAATATCTTCCAATTTCATCATCATCATCATCAGTCTATTTATATCGCCCCACTGCTCGGGCACAGACCTTCCCTTACATCGAGGGAGCTCGGGCCATAATCCACCACGCGGGCCCAGTGCGGGTTGGCGGATTTCACATGCCTTAGAGTTTTCTTTTCTTCTACGACATGCAGGTTTCATCACGATGTTTTCCTTCACCGTTTTGAGAGCACTCGGTAAATGTACCTACGTAAGTTTTTCCGTTGAAAAAACCGAGGATAACTCATTGGTACATGGCTGCCCTAGCTGGGAATCGAACCTGGGACCTCCATATTGCAAGTCCATTGACCCATCCACTGAGCCACCGAGCTCTTCCAATTTAATCAGTTTCATTAAAAAAGATATTTACAAAAATGTTTATTAGGATGAATACTATTTTTCAATATACAATACATGGCATAATTGCGACAAGCTGTTCACAAATGTGCCAAAACGGCCGTTTTCCGCAATTATGCGAACTACAACTTACCGACATTAAATCACGTTATAAATAAACATTTCGTAAATAGCTTTTTTATTGAAATTGATTACCTATATTGGAAGATATTATTTATTTAATATTGGCGGCGCTAGTTGGCTCATGGAAGGCTCTTACCGTAACTTTGCTCTAACGAAAAGATAAACTAGATTTCGGGACCGACTCATCTTTGCCATTATCAAAATATTATGTCCCATCATCATTGATCTCCTATAAACAATTAGATACACACTGTGTCTACCTTTCATCTCAAATTGTCGCTTCATGGGGTTTGCTGGAAGAAATCTCTGATAGAGATAAGTTACGCCCTTTGTATATGTTTTTTTATTTGTTTCTTTTCTTATCTATGTTACAATGTAAATATCCAGTGTGTATACAATAAAGTGTGAATAATAAAGGTACTTACTAAAACAATTTCAAAAATATTTTCATTCATCCGTTTGGACCTTCTTTGCGCTCGGACATTTTTAGAAGGCAGACTGTGTATCTAGTTGTTTATAGGAGATCAATGCCCTTCATCGACATACTCGCAATTATTTGATCAACTGCAAATATAAGTTTGTAATAAGAAGAATTATATTTTTGGGGAGACCTAATTTCAAATTTACAGTTTTAGGATTTTTTCCTTTACTAACTTCATGATTCTAGGTCAACGGGAATTCTATAGGTTTTGGTTTTTTGCATTTTCATACAAATATGCGAGAAAATGCAACATACACTATCTTTTGATTGTGTAGACGTAGAAGTTTGATTTATGTCACAGCTGCAAGAGGTTGCAGACCTGAGTATTTCGTATTAATTTCAACTTGATCCGTCCACACGTTTCTGTGATATAGGTCTTGACAGACAGACGGACCAGACGGACAGACGGACCAGACGGACGGACGGATAGACGGACAACCAAATGATCCTATAATGGTTCCTTTTTTCCTTTTGGGGCACGGAACCCTAATACCAATCGATCTTTTTTTCGACTTATTCTTCTATTTTCAAGGAACATAACAAATATCATATTATTATTATACTTTAAGCACGTACCAACCAACCAACTTACATTGTATAACTGAAAGAGCATGACTCCACAACACAGGGAATCCTAGTGTGGAGTCACAGGAACTTAAAATAAGGTTATGTTTTTCTGAATAAATTATGTTTATGTTATGTTTATGTTTAATTACATAACCTAATATTCAATGAGTCTTGACAAAAACCTTTACACATTTTTTTTCTTTCCTCGTGTGGTTTAGTGACCAAACCTATTTGTCAAAGTTATTCAGGCCGCCCGCAGGCCTTTGACGCGGCCTAACGACTGCTGCCGAGCGACAACAACCGGGACGACCTGCTTAACGTGCGCTCCGAGGCATCAGATGAAAGTGTCACTAGCTGTCACCCAACCAGGACCTGACCTCGCCCAATGTTGCTTAACTTGTATGATAGTAAAACAATTTTATTTATCATTAATAGATAGTACAAACAAATAAATACATTGTTATAAATATACGTCATACATAAACAGTAGATTACAACTATGAACTAAAATTTAACTATAAAATGGATATAATACTAATACGAGATATAATAAATATAACAATATACAAACAAACATTCAGAAATAATGATAAATAGGGCGCTAGCTCAGCATAGTGCTGCGGCATGCCACAGCGCTGGTTTTCAACTTGTACTCGCAACTAGAAAGAAAGAATACAGATTTATTTATCATTACATACTATACACTACATAATATTGTATACACAACTGCACTATGAGCCCCTTTCATCATCATCATCAGTCTATTTATATTGCCCCACTGCTCGGGCACAGACCTTCCCTTACATCGAGGGAGCTCGGGCCATAATCCACCACGCGGGCCCAGTGCGGGTTGGCGGATTTCACATGCCTTAGATTTTTTTTTTCTACGACATGCAGGTTTCATCACGATGTTTTCCTTCATCGTTTTTTTTGAGAGCACTCGGTAAATGTACGTAAGTTTTTCCGTCGAAAAAACCGAGGATAACTCATTGGTACATGGCTGCCCTAGCTGGGAATCGAACCTGAGACCTCCATATTGCAAGTCCATTGACCCAACCACTGAGCCATCGAGCCCCTTTAAACTAAATGAAACGTTAAAAATATATTCCATTCTCTCTTCGTAGCGTTTCAATAATTGTGCCGTTTCGCGCCGAAAATGGCACTTCTGCTGCCATTAAAAGCCAGCCTCTTTTTATACTCTGTTAGGCTGGCGCTATTACGGAGCTTTGCGTTTAAAAAGTGTTTTTATTTCATTGCGGTCAAGATTTTTATGGCTTTATTGGGCTTTCGTGTAAATATACCATTACTGGAAGTTATGGCTATAGGTATAGTTAGTAGTTCCTCCTGCTTCATGTAGTTTTCCATTTGTATACTTATAATACAAACTATTTGGCTTGGCACTATTCGACACAAGCGCAATTAACAAGGTCAATTTTTTTTTGGCGCAGGTTTTTTATTTATAATTTTTACACGTTAAGTAGGTTTAGATAGTTTAAATACAATTGATTTTATAAAATTCCTTATAATCAGAATATTATTGCTAAAATACAATATATTTATGAAAATATACGTAAAATTAAGGGACCCATATTTTTTCTTTTATTAAAATAACGTCGTTCTCATTATTTAAAAATTAAGTTAAGATCGTGAAAATTTTAAGTTACGGTGACATCACATTACTGAAATAGTGTCGTTCCAAAATCGGTGAATACCCAGGCATCGGACGTTTTCGGTATTTGTAAGAGAGTGTTATTTGTCAGTTTTCTAGTGGACTCGCCAAATATGATGCTGTCTACCTAGAAAGCATTGAAAAAGTGTTACTTACAAAAATACAATGTATTACTTGGCTGTATGGGTTAGATCTCGAATGGAGGCAACGAACAGGTAAACGTATTGTGTGACGCTCTCCGACCAAACGGAGAAATGACCTACGCAGGCAGAGACTGGATGCAAGAAGCCGAGATTCGGAAGAATAGAATAGAATAACATTTATTGCCTATTAAGTATATACATTTTTTTTTGTTAAACTATATATTAGGACTGCTGGGCAAAGGTCTCCCCCCTCCTCTTCCATCCATCCCTGTCCTGAGCCTCTTCCAGCCACCCATCCCTGTATCTAACGATATCGTCTCTCCACATACGCCGAGGTCTGCCCCGACGCCGGCGACCGAAGTATATACATATAAGAAATAAAAACAGTCTTAATAAATTACAATGACAATTAACAAACATATAACTTAGGCAAAAGGTTTACGAAAAAAAAGAGAAAAAGGAAGACGCTTGCATCTAGCATTGGACTGAAGATTTGTAGACAAAGTCGCCACAGAAAGTTAGTTAGAATAATGTAACCACGAGGGTAAAGTAAAGAAGATAGAAGACAGTACTCTAAACGTTTCAGTTAATTCTGTTTGCACTGAAACCGCTTAAAAAGTTAAATATGCTGACAATTTAAAAGTTGAAATATCAACAAGGCCTTGGCAACTTGTGATGAAATCTAAGTACAAACACAAAGTTTTAAGAGCTGTTTCAGGTTGGCGTAATCCCCACATTGAATCGAGAACCCATTACAAAACTCTGTGGGGTTAATGCTAGTGAGGGGAAAAATTTAGGCCAGAGTTAGAATACCGGTTGGGCCACGGTTGAGTTCGGTCACATTATGCAGAACCGCCGATATAACCTGCTGCAGGTAATAATCCAGGGCAAGATCTGTGGGAAGAGAAGCGTTGGCAGGAGACACTCTTGGCTAAAGAATTTGCGTGATTGGTTCGGCTGCAGCACCGGCTCCTTGTTCCGGGCAGCCGTCAGAGGGTGAAAATTGCTATGATGTATATAAAATAGCCAAGTGAAGTAGGAGTATAACAAATACGACAAACTTCCAATAGCGAATACGAATAGCCAAGTGAAGTGGGCATGATACGTATTCTTTACCTACTTTATTTTACTTTCCTTAAAGAAAATGAACTTTTAAAACTACTCGTGCGCACAATCTAACTATACCAAATCAAAATGTAGTCCTCCGGATCTAAAGTTAGTCGGAAAACATTTAATTTTTCATATTTTTATACAAATGACAATGCCAGATTCTGCTCCACCATCAACCGCATGATTTGCAAGATAACGAATAAATAAGATAAGATAAATATTCTTTAATGCAAAAAAAAAGTATCACACAAAAGAAATAGGCTAATACAGTTAGTTAGTATTACAATTGTCGGTCTTATCGCTCAAAGCGATAAGTAAAAATGAAATAAAAATGTAAAAATATCTCCGTTTTTTATTAAAAATTTTGGTTTCAAAAAAAGATTTGTACATCAAGCGAGTCGAAAAAAAAAGCTTAATTAAGAATTCAGAAAACGTTAAGAAATCGAAGCGAATTATTCATTGTTTTTCAGTCATTTTCTACTACTCTCGCAACTCCTTATTATTACGATTATGCAATATGAAACCTGTAATAAGTCCCCAATAAAATGATAGGGTGCAGCTTAAATGGTCACGTAGTTTTGAAGGTAAAGCTCCGTTGAAATGTGGCAACTAATATAACTAATAATAATAATAATGGACATAATAATGTAATGATTTAATATAACATTAGATATTTAAGTAAAATTCAACTTATTGTACGCCTACCGGCAAGTTATAGTTGGACATAAAAAATGTAAAACCTGATTGTAATTGACCTATAACTAGACAATAAACTTTCATTTCACTTTAATGTCATTTAGGTATAATACCATCAACTGTCTCCATATTATGTGCAGTATTGGTTTTGGTCTCAAAGGAATTGTCGTCCAACACTACGCTAAGCCGACTCGTTATGAATTCAACATATTGTGGCTGCGGGAACTTGTTCTCGATAATTTGCGGGTGGTCCCGCGATTGGACCCCGATGACTTCGGGTCGTAGGGCTGTGTAGTAAAGTACTAGGAATTAGAGCCTGGACTCCACGAAGGAAGGAAAGACTGGAGTAAGTCTAGTTAGGATTTTTCTTAGATGAAGGGGGGGGGGGGGGGGACGACAAGCGGACGAGCTGTGGTAAGCGGTCATCGTCGCCTAGAGACACCTGAAATACATATGAGACACCTGAAATCTGAAATATATATATTATACATAGAACTATAAAATATAAGTTACACTATATATAATTTTTTATATATAATAATAACTACTTAAAAATATTTAAAATACTAAAAAAATTAAAACTACCTAAAATACTTTATAACTACCTAGAAAAGAAACCTTGCCTAAAAACATTAAATATAAGTTTATACATATACATAGTGAGAAATCTGTTAGCAACTCCTGTAAATTTAATTTTTTAAATAATTTTGTTTCTGGAATTCACTATAAATTTTATAAGATATGTGCAATATTTTTCAATTATTTTAATATAACAAAGTCAAATTTCTTTAGTGCAAGTAAGCTCGTTGTGTACAGTCAACATGTTTTTTGAATTTACATTGTATTTGATGATTACATTGAAATTACAAAGGCAAGGAAAAGGTGCCAACGCTGAGGAGAAAAAGTGGCAAAAAATTCTCAGCATCACATCTTTTAAAACAATGATAACACAATTACTTAATAACCAGCAAACGACAATACATAAGGCAATTGTTTCTAAAGCCTACGAGACACTTAAACACTTTAATAGTGAGTGCCTCATGGTAGTCGCAAGTGGCCGCATTTTGTTTTCAATTAATTAAACGGCGCGGCTCAGTGGAAAGGCTTCGTTCTGTCATGTTAGGCTTCAGAACAAAGAGAAACAAATTATTGTGAGAGCATCTACCGCCCCCGCCGCCTCGCCGCCGCCGCCGCTGCAGATGGATTCTGTAATTCAGGACTATTCTTTGGGTATTGGACTACTAACTAATAAACATTTCATAAATAGCTTTTTTAATAAAATTGATTATATTGGAAGATATGATTTTTTTAAGATTGGCGGCGCTAGTTGACTCTAGGAAGGCTCTTAAATCAACCAAACGTTTGATCGTAAACAATAGTACGTTCACTAGTGTAATTCAGATGCATTGTTGTGATCCGAAGGTAAGTATCTAAAATATGAATCAGAAACAACAAGCCTAACCATCCATTTAATTTTGTCGAATTAATTCAAGGCCACCCTGTATCAATAAAGGAGACATGCATAATAGCAAGGGAGGACCAACTTATATCTTTAATCTGTGGGGAGGACCGCAATTGACTGTTTAATTTACTTAAACGCTGTGCAGAATTAATGTATGTCACAAGCCTAACCATCCATTTCATTTTGTCGAATTAATTCAAGGCCAGTCTGTATAAATCACACTGCACTCAGTGCGCGACAGCTCCTCTATTGGTGTGTTTAAGGGAAGACTGAAGGAGTACTATCTCACTACAATTATACCTAAGTAGTATGCAAATATGTACTTTATGTAATTATTTTACTTATGTAGTTTATGTATTTATTTTATTTATGTAGTTTATGTAACTATTTTATTTATGTAGTTTATGTAATTGTTCTGTTTATGTAGTTTTTGTAGTTATTTTATTTATGTAGTTCATGTTTAATGAATTAGGGTTTTATTTATAATTAAGTAAGTAAATTAAGTTTGTAACTAAGTATATTTAAGTAATTATACATATAAATTTATTTATCCCACGTTGTTATCATTAGTTATATAATGTGCACATATGTATGTCTATTGTATCATAAATTATATTTTCTCGATCCCGGACAAGCCAGGCTGGAAGAAATCTCTTTACTAGAGATAAGCTCGACCAATGTACATACATTATCATGTAAACATTATCTTGTAAGTAATAATTTTTGTGTGCAATAAAGTATAAAGTAAGTATAAATCAAGGAGACATGCATAATAGCAAGGGAGGACAGCAATTGACTGCCCGCGGCCCGCATTGACGGCTGTGTATTAATCTCCGGACCGACACGACCGACACGAATTGCCCGAATACTTTAACCGAATTAATTAATCAAGCATTCGTGAGGCATTGCCATTTGGTTATTTGGTCCACTTTATTGGAAAATACCATACAATTGTTGATTATAATTAGAACGGTAGGAAGTACATATACATCAAGTAGGTATAACACTTTGGACAGTTCTTATTATCTGAGCTGTAAGAGTTGAAATTGAAGAGCTCGGTGGCTTGGTTGGATCAATGGACTTACGATACGTAGGTTCCAAGTTCGATTCCCAGCCAGGGCAGCCATGTAACAATGAGTTATTCATAAATTTTTCGTAGAGAAATTACGAGAAAAAATGTTTTGTGTAAAATTAGGCATTCCGGAAGTACTGTGGCTCTGACGTAGTAGGCAAAGGGAATGTAACCCATACAGCCCAGTGATACATTATATTTTTTGTAAGTAACACTTTTTCAATGCTTTCTAGGTAGTCAGAATCATATTTGGCGAATCCACAAGAAAAATGATAATGAACACACTCTTACAAATACCGAAAACATTCGAAACATGAGTATTCACCGTTTTGGAACGACACTATTTCAATAATGTGACGTCATCGTCACTTACGCCATTTTTAATTATCACGATTTTAACTTAATTTTTAAATAATGAAAACGACGTTAATTTATTAACAGACAAAGTATGGGTCTCTTAATTTTACCTGTATTTTCATAAAAAAATAAAATAAAGGGTAATATTTTTTTTGTAATTGTCAATTTTTACGAAGCTTGAAGCGAGCTGTTCCACCCCCGCGTCTCGGCGCAGCTACTAGCTAATGGCGACTCATCAGCCAATCGGCTCCAAGCCTCACGAGGTGCACAAAATAAATCTTCCTCATTTTTAATACGCGCTCCTAAACCCGTTAGGAATGTTCGTGGCGCCCCTATGCCTCATACAAATTGGGTTAATAAATTGTGGGTTCAAGAAAGCCTTTATGAATACGCATAACGTCATATTAAAATTCCCTGGCTCCCACAATATACCTGAGGAAATGCCTGTGCTTTTAGTACCAGATTTAGCGAATATTATAGGGTCTTACTTCGTGCTTCTTATCTTCACTTCATATAGGTATGTACTTAATTCACTTCGTTGGTTTAAGGTCCGAGCACATTTTGCCGGACCGCAGCGTGTCGGGGCGGAGCGCAAAAATTACAATTTGTATGAACTATCGCACACTATGTCGGGCCGCATTATTGCGAGGCGGATTTGCGTCCGTGCGATGCGGCCCACCCCGACACAGTGTGCTATAGCAAGCGGATTGGAGTGCACGCGCGCCCGTGTTCATTTTACGATATCTGGCAGTCCTCAAAATCCGTCAATGCGCTGCGACCCGGTCCGTCACTAATGTGCTAAGTAAGCATTTTGCGCTGCGCTGCGGGGCGCCCCGACACGCTGCGGCCCGGCATAATGTGCGCGAAGCATTAGTCGACAAATTGACGCATTCTCAATTCATTCACACAATTTTAGTTCAAACAACTGTCCTTCAATATTTGTAGCTATTTTAAATTGCGTACGCTAATATTAGTCACCGCTAAGCGAGGCGTCCCGCTCGCTCTAACGCTTTGCTTTCTTTATTCTGAGCCAAACCACTAATTTGGAATGTCTGTGAGTGGATACCTACCGTCCAAGGTAAGTGTAGTGAATATAGACGTCTAGATTATCAACATCCTAGCCCGCCATTACATTAAGACCTAGCAATTTGCGCTGAAACACTGTTGCGCTGAAACACTGTTTTATCCTTTGTATTGAGGTTTTTCGACTGACGAAGGGAGGAGGGTAATGTTGTCTAAGTTAAATAAGTTGTAAATGTAAATGATGTGGTGCTGGAGGTTTTTTGTCTTTTGTTGGCAAGGTTTTTTGTGTAAATGTAAATTCAAAAAAAAAAATTGACGTGAAAAAATGTACACAACCAACGTGCTTATCTACTTGCAACCAAGAGATTTATTTTGACAATAAATGTGTGAAAATATATTATTTGTTTCCTCCTATACTGGATTTTTATCAATGCGTTTTCAAAGTGACAGTTCTAAGGAAAAAA
The DNA here is from genome assembly GCA_963506565.1 of Tachystola acroxantha. NCBI lineage: Eukaryota > Metazoa > Arthropoda > Insecta > Lepidoptera > Oecophoridae > Tachystola > Tachystola acroxantha. The sequence continues at coordinate 12,914,600 of OY735881.1, forward strand.
CAAGCTTTTTAAGTTGATAATAGATGGCGTTGCACCGAAGTGCGATATCATCGTAAAAAAACACAGCACCATGAAAAAAAATTTCAATTTATTATTTATTATATCAATGTCAGCTGAATAATATATTTTTATTGGCTTGTTTGTGTAATATAAACAATACAGTACAAATTAATACTAGGTATGAAATACGAAAAGCCCAAGATACAAGCAATAGCAACGCATTTAATGTTGACATCAGACCAGTCAATGCCATCTACCGGGGCTAGCGGTACTTTCTTTCTTTTTTAAATGTAACTTTGAAACCCCCTCATTGTAATCGTCTACTTATTTGCCGTTCTTTGTTAAGGGCCTTCCATGAGCCAACTAGCGCCGCCAATCTTGAAAAAAATCTTCCAATTTAATAAATTTTATTAAAAAAGCTATTTACAAAATGTTTATTAGGATGAATACTATTTTGCAATGTACAATACATGGCATAATTGCGACAAGCTAAGTTGTAGTTCACAAATGTACCAAAAACGGCCGTTTTTCGCAATTATGCGAACTACAACTTACCGAAATTGAATCACGTTATAAATAAGCATTTAAAAAATAGTATTTATCGTAATAAACATTTTGTAAATAGCTTTTTTTAATAAAATTGATTATATTGGAAGGTATTATTTTTTTAAGATTGGCGGCGCTAGTTGGCTCATGGAAGGCTCTTAATAAAAAACACGGACTACGTTAAGTTCCCACGAGAATTTTCAAAATCTCCGGCGATCGACAGAGGCAGAAGCTAATTAGGTATTAATATACTTAGGATAAAGGAATATACTTAGAAAAAAGACGAGTGGGCAGACCGAGGAAGAGATGGACAGATGAAATTGTGGCCACAGCGGGACAAGACTGGATTGAAGTAGCACAGGACAGAGACGACTGGCGAAACCTGGAGGAGGCCTTCACCCACAAGGGGTCCTTAGAAATATAGACTAAGCAACAAAAAAAATGCATGACATGTAATATCATTATTATTATACTAATTTATGCTAAATGAAATGTAATATATATTAATTTTATGTAAACAAAGAATAATCTTGACATACTAAAAAAAACATACAAAAACTAAACGAAAAATTTGTAATACGCATGCTCAATTTTTTTTTTAAATGTAATAAGGACAATAAAGGCTTTTTAATTTAATTTAATTAATACTTAGGATAGAGTTCATTCACGCCATAGTATTATACACTTCATACGCCTATTAGACGCCTAGCCGCAGAACAAGACGGTTTCTCAAACGGTTTAATTAGAAAAGGCTATATATCTCTGTCGTTCTCGCTCGCTACATAGACCTTAGATTATTATAAAAGCGAGATGCCTTTACATTTACCTTTAGACAGTTGTCCCAGCGCCTTGTCCAAGAAACGTACAAAAGATACTACATTCCGGGTAAACAAAAGAGATGCATATATTAAGGCGCTGACATGAGCCAACTAGCGCCGCCAATCTTAAAAAAAGAATATCTTCCAATATAATCAATTTTATTAAAAAAGCTATTTACAAAATGTTTATTACGATAAATACCTACTATTTTTTAAATGCTTATTTATAACGCGATTCAATGTAGGTAAGTTTTAGTTCACATAATTGCGAAAAACGGCCGTTTCTGGCACATTTGTGAACTTACCTACATTGAATCACGTTACAAATAAGCATTTAAAAAATAATATTTATAGCAATAAATAATGTGAACGTAGCTTTTTTAATAAAATTGATTATATTGGAAGATATTATTTTTTTAAGATTGGCGGCGCTAGTTGGCTCTAGGAAGGCTCTTAACAGTTCATCGCCGACTGTTCACACCTCGGGCGAGTACTCGCTCGGCTATTTTTACGCCGAGCGAGTACTTCCCATCGCCCGGCGACACTCGTCCGGCTTTACTCGCCAACTACATGGGCGAGTGAGCCGAGTAATCGCCCGTCGCTCAGCGATACTCGCTGATAGCCGAGCTACAAAACTATAGGTACTCGCACGCTCATCGCCATGAGACCAAAAGTAGTTGACATTGCTCATATAGGATCAACAAATAAAGTGGCAGTATGCTGGGCGCATCTGTCGTAGAACCGATGGGGTAGATGAGTTCTCGAATGGAAGCCACGATCTAGTAAAAGTATAGTGGGATGGCGGGAATAACTTCGCAAGGTGATTGAACTGACCAGGGATTGCATGCGAAAAGCCAAGAATAGTGTTAAGTGGCCGAGAGGCCTACGTCCAGCAGTGGACTGATACAGGCCGATGATTAATGCAATGCCCACATTGTTAGACTACAGGGCGGTGCAAGGTTCCTAGCATGATCCCTAGGACTTGATTTTGTCACGGCTGCATGAGGTTGCAGACCTGAGTATCATCATCATCATCATCATCAGCCCGTATCAGTCCACTGCTGGACGTAGGCCTCTCCCAAAGCGCGCCAATCAACCCTACTCTCGGCCCTCTGCATCCAGTCCCTGCCAGCCATTTTGCGAAGGTCATCCCTCCATCTGGTCGGGGGGCGTCCCACGCTACGTTTACCCGTTCGTGGCCTCCATTCGAGAACTCGTCTACCCCATCGGTTATCGGTTCTACGACAGATGTGACCAGCCCACTGCCACTTCAGTTTACTGATCCTATGAGCAATGTCAACCACTTTTGTCTTCTGGCGGATATACTCGTTTCTTATTCTATCTAATAGAGAAATTCCAAGCATAGCTCTTTCCATAGCTCGCTGAGCGACTTTGAACTTGTGGGCCAGTCTCACCGTCAATGTCCACGTTTCGGCTCCGTAGGTCATCACTGGCAGGACGCACTGGTTGAAGACCTTAGTTTTTAGGCATTGTGGTATTGAAGACGAGAAGATATGACGTAACTTCCCAAACGCTGCCCAGCCCAGCTGAATTCTCCTGTCACTCTCTTTCTCGAAGTTGTTCCTACCCAGCTGCAGAGTTTGTCCTAAGTAGACATATTTCTGAACAACTTCGAGGACCGTGGCATCGACTACTACTGGTTCCGGGACGACCAGATCATTGAACATGATCTTGGTCTTATCCAAATTCATCCCGAGTCCGACACGGCGAGAAGCAGCATTAAGGCTATCCAGCATTGCCTGCAGATCCTGCAGCGACTCAGCCATGACCACTATATCATCGGCAAACCGAAGGTGTGAAATGTACTCGCCATTTACATTGATGCCACGTCCATTCCAGTCCAGTGTTTTGAAGACATCTTCCAGCGCGTTTGTGAAGAGTTTCGGTGATATAACATCTCCTTGTCTCACACCTCTACGCAACTGGATAGATCTTGTTTGCTGGTTCTGGATTTGGACGGTCATTGTGGCGGCGTCGTACAGGCATCTCAGCACCTCGATGTATCGCCAGTCTACTTGGCATCGCTGCAAGGACTGCAGAACAGCCCAGGTTTCGATAGAGTCAAATGCTTTCTCATAGTCCACAAATGCAAGACACAGGGGCCGATTATATTCCTCTGTCTTTTGTATAATCTGCCTCACTGTGTGGATGTGGTCTATGGTGCCATATCCTCCGCGAAACCCGGCCTGCTCCGGGGGCTGGAAGTCGTCAAATCTCCGTCCAAGACGATTCGTAATGACTCTCGAAAACAGCTTGTATACATGACTCAGGAGAGAGATAGGTCTATAGTTTTTCAATAGGGTTCTGTCCCCTTTCTTGAAAAACAGGACAACGATGCTCCTGTGCCATGCCTTCGGAGTTCTCCCACTCTGTAAGACGGAGTTAAAAAGCTTCTGTAGCTCCATCAGGACAGGAGTACCACCTGCTTTCAGGAGCTCAGATGTAACCCCGTCTTCACCGGGGGCTTTTCCATTCTTAAGCTGTTTGAGAGCCAGTCCGATTTCGTCAAGACTCACATCAGGCAGGTCTTCGGTAAAATGGCGTGTTAGCGTGGCTCGGGGATCATCGGTACTAGGCTCAGGTTGCGGTGCGTGAGGTGCGTACAATCGGCCGTAGAAGTCTTCGATCTCAGCGAGTATCTCTGGTTTGGAAGTGACGGTTCTGCCATTCGCCGACTTCAGTTTGGTCAGATGGCTTCTCCCCAACTGCTGCACGAATACTTTTGACCCTCGATTTTGCTCAATTGCCTCTTGTATGCGGCGTGTATTGGAGCGACGAAGGTCACGACGTATAAGCTTCCTTACATGCTTGTTGAGGGTCCGCTGTTCTGTCTGAGAGATTTGCGTAGCCTTTTCACGTCTTTCCTTCATAAGATCCAGAGTCTCCACTGAGAGCTTAGACTTCGTGCCAGTACGTTGCGACCTGCAAAACCTTACGCCTACGTCCCTGATGGTCTTCACCACTGTGTCAAACGCCTGGTCAACGTCAATTGTGGTTTCCAAGACATCGAATCTATTCGTCAGCTCAAGCTGAAATTTATCGGAGCCGGTTACGATCTGTTGCAGGTTAGGTCGGAGCGTAGACTTCATCATACGGAGTCTTTCTAGCTTAAAATCGATATTCAGTGTGCCTCGCACGAGTCGGTGGTCACTACCAGTGTTAAACCGGTTAAGTACAGAGACATCCCTGAATATATGCCTTTTGTCCGTTATGATGAAGTCTATCTCATTTTTCGTCATAGAGTCGGGGCTTTGCCAAGTCCACTTCCTCTGAGGCTGCTTCTTAAAGAACGAATTCATTAAGAATAGCCCCTCTCTCTCCAGGAAGTTAACTAGCATTTGCCCCCTATGATTCCTGCAACCAAGACCATGTGGTCCGATTTTCGATTCGATGTTGCTCTGTACTCCCACTTTAGCGTTGAAGTCCCCCATGACAACGTTGAAGTGTGTCTTAGTGGTGTGATTGAGGGCTTTGGCTATGTCTTCATAGACCGCCTCCACTTCTTCATCCGAGTGTGCCGACGTTGGTGCGTAGACCTGTACTACCTTAAGAGAGTATCTCTCGGTAAGTTTCAAAATGAGGTACGCTACCCGTGGCGACACACTGGAGATCTCCATTACGTTGTCTACGAGGGCCTTATTCACCAGAAAACCTACCCCGCCTTGGGAGAGTTGATCGCCCTCTCGAAAGTAGAGTAGATGGCCCGATTCCAGGGTCAGTGTGTCCTCTCCCTCTCTTCGGACTTCACATAACCCTAGGACGTGCCAGCGTATCCTCTCCAACTCTACTTCGAGTTCCGTGACATGATCGTCCAGCCGCAGAGTTCGTCCGTTGTACGTAGCCAGGGTCAATTTTGTTTGGCAGCCTCCCGTAACCCGGGGATTCTTAGCACCCCCTGCCCCGCCGTTACCGTAGCCGCTGCCTTGGCTAGGAATAGCGGGGCGGCCGGGAACTGGGGGCCGGGGCCTTGTGGTGTCACTCATATTTGGGAGGTGATGCCCGTAATCGCCACGCTGGGCAAGCGGGTTGGCGATCGCAGAGCCGGCCACCTCGCGCCGGTGACGCTGCTGCCCGTCACCGACCTGCTGCACTTGGCGCCGGCACGGTGCGAGCTGGGTATACCGCCAACTGTCGGTCGCCAGAGCCCCGTCCGTTGGTCGGCAGGGTGCACCACGTGCCGGTGAGGTTGGCATTTGGGTGGCCAATATAGTCGGTCCCCACCCCTTACACCCCTAAGACCTGAGTATTAGGTATTAATTTCAACTTGATCTGTCCACGCGTTTCTGAGATGATGTCTTGACAGACAGATACATAGACAGACGGACAACAAAGTGATCCTATAAAAGTTCATTTTTTCCTTTTGAGTCACGGAACCCTAAAAACCACGAAAGTGAGTGAGGTGGACCGTGGAATAATCGTTCTCCTTTTCAGAAATAATAGCTCGAGAATTGTTTTAAGTCGTCTCCAATTCTAAACTCTCTATGTTACTCGAGGGACTAGGCTTATTAGTTTATATTTACTCATGCAGATCTGTGTATTCAAGGTTAATTTATCTATGTAGCAAGTACGGACAACAGCAAATCAATGGTAACACTTGCAGTACAATTTTAACTCTTACGACACAGATAATAAGAACGGTCCAAAGTCCAAAGTGTTGTTACAATTGCTTTTCTGTTAGCTGTACTAGTGCGGTCTCGTAGTATCAGTACGGTCTCGTAGCAATATTACTACGGTGTCGTAGCAACATTGCTACGGCACCGCTACGTAATTCCCTATTTGTATTTTTTTTTAAATTAAAGTTTAAAATATCTGGTATAAGTTATGGGTTCTTTTTAAATTCAAAACGCTGCACATTCATTCCGTGAATGGTAAACTATAATCTAAAAGTATGGGTGTGACCAAAGGCGACTCGTAATATTTTTAATTTTATTAGGTGTGACCTAATAAAGCTCCCAACTTGGAGAGAACTATACTGCTCGGCAGAGTTGAGGGGTCTAGACCACGTGGCCGGAGACCAGCCCGCTGGAATGATGTGGTTGGCAGAATCCTCGGCGTGCCCCTTGAAGAGGCTGTGAGAAGAGCACAAGACCGTGTCTCCTGGCGCCAGTTCATGCATGCCAAGACGGCACCTGCTGTTGAGGGTCACGCTCCTCAGCACTGAAGCAACGATTAGGGAGGAGGAGGTGTGACCTACGTGGAAGCATTCTAAGGTGTTACCTAAGTCTACTAGGACCAAAGTGGAATAAGCCCTTATTTGTGGCTCGTAGCAACCACAAACTGTTGAATTAACAATATCTTTGATTATAACATCAGATGTACATAAATTATTCGCAATGTATGCTAACCTCTAATCTAACATGAGATATAAGTACCTATACATATAAATTATTCAGAATTCAGTTTATATTGGGTATACAAGTAGCTCTATTCTTCGAAGGCATAAGCCGTGATAACAAGGAACGTTTGGCATATATCTATATATATAAAAGAAAATCGTGTTAGTTACAAATGTGCCAAAAACGGCCGTTTTTCGCAATTATGTGAACTACAACTTACCTACATTGCATCACGTTACAAATAAGCATTTAAAAAATAATATTTATAGCAATAAACAATGTGAACGTAATAATGGTTTATTAAAAAAATTGTTGGGTAATTTATTCAGATAACAATAATAAAAATTCTAAGTAACTATTATAATATTAACCTAAAATATATATATAAGCTAAACTAAAAACTATATGTACAAAAGGTCGGTTGAACTATCTGAATGACTTAGCATTACAGATAGTTCAACCGATCCCCGTTGTCCGGCAACGTGCCCAAAATGCTGGCGGCATTTCCCCTCTGGATCGCTAGGCTGATCCTTTGGGCGAAATACAGGCCAGCATTTTGGTCACGTGTGGACTCCACGAGCCGCCCCGACAGGTCTTTATATATCTCCATGGCTCCCGGCCCCCACGGACCCAGCGTCTCTACCCCAAACGGCACAAATAGGTAGCCTCTGTCGAGGCCACTATATTTGCGCCGCTTGAGGGATTCAGCCACTGCAGCAGCGCCACTCGCCCGTTGTGATGTTTCAGGAAGATGGGAAGGTGCCAGCGTATGTAAACGTAGCTTTTTTGAATAATTTTTTTTTTTCAATATTTAAAATAATAATATTAAATATATACATTACTGCTTATAAATTAAAAAAAAGCTATTTACAAAATAAAATAAATACCTAAATACTATTTACAATTAAAGTCCGAACACGCCGTCTAACTCTGCACTGCGCGGCAGGGACCAGAGCACGATAGCGGCGTGGCCCCGCTGAATAGCGAGGCTCAGCCTTTGCCTGAAGTAGGCGCCAGCTCTCTCTCTCTTTTTTATTTTAATAAAATTGATTATATTGGAAGATATGATTTTTTAAAGATTGGCGGCGCTAGTTGGCTCCATGAAGCCCCTTAAAATAATTTGTGATTAGTGGTAAAAATCCCAACCTTATTCAGCCCCCTGTATATTTCTGTATTCGTGAAGGCTGTATACAGGTGGTAAAGGAGGCGGAAAATATGCAGATCGTCTCAGGTGTCTCGGGCGGAATAATAATTGCTACCCGCCGTATATTGAAATAGTTTGAATTAGTCAGATGTACCGCGGCGCCGATGGGGGCGGTTTGAATTTCCTACGCTTAAGGGTTGTTCACACTACGGGAAATAACGCCGCGGGTGTGTAGACGGGCGGTGGAAAAAACGCCGATTCATCACTTCTTAGCTCACATGAAGCAATTAAGTAACCGGTGGTTAAATTATAGTCATTGTTAGCTTGACAGTATTTCAGATTTAATTATATTTTATTTTAATATATAAAACATATACATGTAGACCAAATATATAAAAAACCGGCCAAGTGCGGGTCTGCCTCGCGCCCCGAGGCTTCCGTGCAACGCAACTTAACCCCGTAACTTTGCTCTAACGAAAAGACAGTATGGACAGAATATTATCAAAATATTATGTCCATACATCGACATACACCTGATTAAGTTAGTCATCTGCAAGTATAAGTTTGCAATAAGATTTGATTTTGGAAAGATGTTATTTTTTGTTGTTGACCCTATTTTTCTTTTTAATGTCCATTATGTCTGTAAGGGGGAGGCCTGGTGACTCACAACACAGGATTAGTCCTAGCTTGAGCACCAGTCTTCCACCAAACTGTGTCTAATAACATGAAAATGTACCCTAATGTGGAAGGAAAATAAAAAAACATTTGAATTTTGAAACATTTGAATTATTTCACATTTCCATTTTTTTGATTTTTTCGTTTACTTGTGCTATAAGACGTAGCTTCTTGCCAAGTTTCATGATTCTAGGTCAACGGGAATTACTCTTTAGGTTTTGGTTTTCTTGCATTTTCGTACAAATGTAACTAAATAATGAACTATGTAACTGTAAAAGAATTATTAAATTCGCCGCAGTAGTTTTTTAGAAAATCTCAACGTTATTGAGGCCCCCTGTATACTTTACTCCGTCTTCGACTGAAATAAACAATGTTGAACCTTCAACATAAAGACTAAAGAGCGATCAACTGGCAGCCAAACTTCTCGCTTCTCGTCGAGCAGCGCTTGACTTTGAAATCCCCGCAGGATTAAAATCGATTGCTTAACGCTTGGAAAGCTGTTAAATCGGCTTTTAGCGATTTCACGAGCGAAATCTCAGCGGAGTTGCAGCAGAATCGGGAGGATTATATAATTTGTACGTACAGGATGTAATGTAGACCTGTAAATCTATCCAATTCGTCTATATGCCTGTACGAATAAGGGAAATTCAAGTCTCATCTATACATATAATAAGACTGTAAAAAAGTTGTGTCTGTACATTGGATAATTTTTGAAAAGAATAACTGTAATGTGTTTTAGGATCGATACTGATGCCAAAAGACAAATTTTTAGAATTATTGTCAGTTTGTCCGTGACTTTGTGCAAGTATCACGCCATAACTACTGAATGGATTTTGATGGGAGCTTCACTAGGTCTATATTTCAACGGGAATCACACTATAGGTTTTGGTTATCTTGCATTTTCACACAAATATGCGAGAAAATGCGATATAAACGGCCATATCTTTTGATTGCGTTGACGTAGAAGTTTGATTTTTTCACGACTGCATGAGGTTTCAGACCTGAGTATTTGGTATTAATTTCAACTTAATCCGCCCACGCGCATCCAGACAGACAGACGAACAACAAAGTGATCCTATAAGGGTTCCTTTTTCCTTTTTAGGCACGGAACCCTAAATAATATTCGTCAGTCTCGCAAACGCAACTGTAAAAACGTGCGTCGGTTCTCTTGAAAATGGCGGGAAACGACGGTTGCAAAATTATTTGAAATTTTTTTGTTTTATTGTGTACAGTGGTTATTTTGAGATTAATATCACGTTGAATTAATCGGAAAATGTTCGCGAGTGACAGTATGGTGAATTTGTTGGATAATTTGAGCAAGATCTGGAGTTTCAAGCTTTTATCAAGAGTTCCCGCTACAAGCTCGGGAGTGAACGTGACTGTCGAGCTGCTTCGTCCAGAGTGACGACGCTACGGCGTCTCCTCTGGATGAAGACATGAAGACGCGGCTACCCAGGGTGAAGACGCTACTGCGACTCCCCTGGAGGAAGGCGTTTGTAGGCACGTCTGCTTCATTGTGAACTCGCCTTTATGTGTGGTGTGAAATAGACTGTTTATGTAACTGTGAGTTAGAATAATTTAGTGTTAGAGTGTTTGTTAAGGGCAATCTACATTACAAAATAGTTGAAATTCATAGCCCTTTTAGGTGACGCCGTATTTTACAATCTAATTGTAGTTATTTATTTTATTAATGGACTCGACAGTTCGTCATTTGCCAATGTCATGTTACAGAAAATTCAATATATTCAATTCAATAGTCTTCTATCTTCCTCCAGGGGAGTCGCAGCAGCGTCTTCACCCTCGATAGCCGCGTCTTCATGTCTTCATCCAGAGGAGTAGCCGTAGCGTCATCACTCTGGACGAAGCAGCTCGACAGTCACGTTCACTCCCGAACTTGTAGCGGGAACTCTTGATAAAAGCTTGAAACTTCAGATCTTGCATCAATAATTCAATAACTTCACCGTACTGTCATTCGCGAACATTTTCTGATTAATTTAACGTGATATTAAACACAAAATAGTCCCTGTAGACGTTAAAAGGAAAATTATAAAATAATTTCGCAACCGTCGTTTCCCGCCATTTTCAAGGGAACCCTAATTGTAGTTGAAATGGAACTCTATGTGACGGTAATACGGAGTATAGGTACATAAGGTCTCTTGAAAATGGCGGGAAACGACGGTTGCGAAATTATTTAATAATTTTCAGTATAATGTCTACAGTGGGTTTAAAAACCACAATGTCATTTATTAAAGTAATAAATGTCATTGTGGTTTTTAAACTGTGGTAAAGTAAAAAAAAATGGGGCGCTGAAAAATAATTGATTTTCAAAGTGGACGGTAGACGAAACAAGTTTGAGAACTGATCTAAACTGCCAATAATCTATATCAGATATCTCCTAGCCTTTTGATCAAAACCCCAACGGATTAAACAACTCACGAAGCTTTCAAAGCAAGGATTATAGTTTTAGATTAATCTAAATATGTGTATTAAGCTTAGGCTTTTACTGAATATACTTAATAGTTTTAAAGGTCAGAACTTATAAAAGCCACTGACTCTACGAAATTTATCTAGAACAAGTATAAATGTAATATTACTATGTACCAACAAGACCTCCGCGAAGTGTCCCCTGACCGAAAGTACCCATTATGCTGGCTGCGTTGCCTCGCTGAATGGCGAGCGAGAGTCTTTGGGCCAGATAAAATGCTGATCGAACGTCTCCTCCGTTATCCTTGAGCCGGCGACCCAATTCCCCTACCAGCATCCTGGGCCCTGCCGTTTTAATTATTTTAGGTAGTTTAATTTATTTTTAATTTTAGTTTAATGAATAAGTGTCCAACAAAAAAAAATATTTGCAAAAATATTTAGCAGATATAAAAATAATAACAGCGTAAAAATATTTTAACAATATTACTTTTTGATTAGATTTTTATAGCATATGTCACTTCTACAATCAAGACGAATCCAACGACACCTCATATGTTAAAATCCATCAAGCCGTTTAGGCTGCAGAGCGTGCCAAAGAATTAGACATAGGTACAGTCGACAGCAGATCAATGGTAACACTTGCAGTACGATTTCAAGTCTTACAACGCAAATAATAAGAACTGTCAAAAGTAAAAAGTGTTACCATTGATCTGCTGTCGACTGTACGATACCAAATTGTTGTTGACATAACCAAGTGCTCTGTAATGTTCCGTATGGTTAGAAATAAAGTATATGAATATGAATATGTGTGCAATACTAATATTATAAATATACGTAAATATGGAGCATTAATTGTTTTTCAAAATATATCAAAGAAGTCGGACAAAAAAGGATGTTTAATTATTTAAAAAATTGTAACACCATTGATCTGCTGTCGACTCTACATGCGCACACTCGATAACCCTCCTTCTTGCGCAATTGGGTAAAATTCGAAAAAACTCATTGGTACAGCTAACAGCAGATCAAGTGTAACACTTTTGACCGTTATTATCTGCGTCGTAAGATTTAACATCGTACTACAAGTGTTACCATTGATTTGCTGTTGTCCGTACTTGCTACATAGATAAATTAACCTTGAATACACAGATCTGCATGAGTAAATATAAACTAATAAGCCTTGTCCCTCGAGTAACATTTAGCCCTCAGAGAGTTTAGAATTGGAGAAGTTTTCACACGTTTCTCGAGCTAACATTTCTGACAAGGAGAATGATTATTCCACTTCACTCACTTTCGTGGTTTTTAGGGTTCCGTGACTCAAAAGCTACGGTTTGACACAAAGAAAAGTAATCAGGAGAGTCGTTTAGGTTAATATTTTCTCAATAAGAACTCTACCGATTTTTATAAGCCATAGTTTGTACTCGAAACTACATGTTTCTAGATAAAATATCAACCATAATGAGGCACCCTGCATACAAAAACAAACAGTATAAACTAAATGTTCAAGACATTCTGGAAGCTTCTTACGTTATTTTAAACCTCCATTTTCCTGTCTGCACCTGCTACTACACGCGTGAGTTCATTACCATAAAGAAAGCCACTGTAATAAAATTGGAGTGCCGCAAGGCTCCATACTTGAACCGTTACTATTTCTTAGTCTACGAAGAATGTAAATGATCTTTAAACGATCAGTCAAACTTTAAATATATCTGACCTTTCCTTTAGTGTCGAAATCGAAATTGGAATACGTGTTTTTTTTATAAATATGGTTCCAAGTAACGGTTTTTGTATTTGTATTTTTGAACCATTGATCTCCTATAAACAACTAGATACACAGTCTGCCTTCTAAAAATGTCCGAGCGCAAAGAAGGTCCAAACGGATGAATGGACCCTCATTTGCTTTATTGGACATTATTTGGACGTTAACAATTGACCCTTATTTGGACGTTTTTTTTAACTGTTTTAGTAACTGCTTCGTGTATCTACTTGTTTATAGGAGATCAATGATTTGGATCTATTTTTTAAATACTAATATAATTTACATTTAAGAAACATGTCAAAGGACGTATTAACATAACATAGTAAAGTTACTAAATAATTCTAAAATGGTAAAACAGATAAGTCGGTTTCCTTTTAGAAGACTTAGCGATGCTTTCTCGTGAGATTATCAGATTACCTTATACAGCCCTACTTTAGTTATACAAAGAAAATAATGGATTGGTACGATTATAAGCTAATGGAGGTAAAGAGGCTCATATTTATTTCCTTTCAGTGGCAGCATTATGTTTTTATACTACATCACATATAAGCGAATTACGATAATAGTTACAAAAGACGTGATTCTGTTATGGCTGCCAATCTTTAGGCAAGCTTAAGACTAGGGGAGAGATGGGTAATTGCGAACGCGGGGTAAATCCGACCACAGTCCTTTAGGTAAGATAGAGAGGTCCAGCTGAGCTCGCACTCATTCAAATCACAACTCGGCTCACAAACAGTGCCGGACAAACGTCAAAGGGAAGAACTCGCGCGCGCCGTTCAAGGTAGGTATACTTTTATGTTTTCATTGTTTATCATGTATCATGACTTCATATGATTGTGTCTCACGTAAATACTACATTATTGACTAAATTAAAGTAAGTTTATTATAAACCAAACAACGATTTGACGTGTTCATATTTTCGGATTTGAGCAAACGGAGACTGAACGCATCAAAAGGAGCGTCAGCGGTAAAGCAAGGGAGCGGCAACTGCGCGTCTGTCATCTTTCATAGAGAAATGTCACATTTCATACATTACAATTACTGCCGCTGACGTTGCCTTATTTATATATAAACGGATATCACTCACTTATATTGTTGAAGTCGGCAATTAGACCGACAGTTTCTAGCGTGGCGCGCTCACCTTGAAAAAGACCGTCGAAATCGGTCGAAACTGTCGGTCTAATTGCCCACTTTAACAATATAAGTGAGTGATATCCGTTTATATATAATTTGTAGTAATAGTTTTAATTCTAAAAGTTGCCTTATTTATTTATTTTTTATTAATGAACTCGGCAGTTAGTCATTTGCCAATGTCGTGTACAGAATATTGAAGATATCATTGTCTTCTCTCTCTCCAGATTAGTCGTCGTGGCGTTATCACCCTGGAAATCCGCGTCTTCTTGTCTTCATACAGAGCCGGCGCCGTAACGTCGTCACTCTGGACGAAGCAGCTCGACAGTCACGTTCACTCCCGAGCTTGTAGCGGGAACTCTTGATAATTGCTTGAAACTTCAGATCTTGCATGAATTATCAAATAAATTCACAATACTGTCATTCGCACACATTTTCTGTTAATTTAACGTGATATTTACCTAACACAAAATAACCACTGTAGACATTAAAATGTTTTCGCAACCGTGGTTTCCCGCTATTTTCAAGAGAACCTTCAGCTGCTTTTATGACGCAATTGTCACATTGAAAAACAAATGAGTGACGGATATGAGAAAAATTGTGATGCGAGAGCGGGGCTTTCGATTGAAGCGAAATATGGGTCACTATAAGTATCTTTGCATGAAGCAAATTCACAGTTATTTGTTGTACTCGCATTCAAAAAGACATTGCCACATTTCAATGGAGCTTTGCCCCACCTACAAAACTATGTGACCATTTAAGCTCTACATATCATTTTGTTGGGGACGTATTACAGGTTTCATATTGCATAATCATAATCAGTATCATTTTCTACTACTCTCGCAACTCCTATAGAAGAATAACAAAAACAATGAATAAATAGCTTCGATATCTTACTATTTTCTGAATTCTTAATTAAGCTGTTTTTTCGAATCGCAACTTGTACAAAACTTTATTTTAAACCAATAATTTTAATAAAAAACGGAGACATTTTTACATTTATTCATTATCTTGTACAACTTGCGTTTGATGGTGGGGCAGAATTTGGAATTGTCGTTTGCAATGAACAAACATGTAGTAATGTATTTTCAAGATATATTTTGATTGCAATATCCTGAAAGTCCAATTGCACATTGACATTTTTATTAAAGGAAAACTTGGGTTCGGCTTTGATCAAAGGGAGGGATAGGAGGGTACGGAATTCCTATTGAGAGAGATTTTTGCATCATCAACATACTCGGGATATCCGGTGTATCAAAGAACCGTTTCTCTCGCAAATTACAAGGAAATCTCGCAGCCAGCTCTAATTGCGTCTATTTATTTATAGGATTCAAATATTTTTGTGGATACCTTTTAGCTATGGGCAAGGGCGTCGCCAAGGGGGGGCAGGTAGGGGCAGCTGCCCCCCCTAGAGATTAGAAAAAATATCCAGCCCAATGCAAAGTCCTTAGTCAGGTACTGGAAAGCGATGAGGCGAGAGCGAGCGGGGAGAGGAGAGTGCTCCTGTCTCTCCTATTCCGTCCACGCGGCCGCGTCGTCGCCTGCTCTCACACACAGCTGTAATTTATATCGGCTTGCCCCCCTCTGGGCCATCGGCTGGCGACGCCCTTGGCTATGGGAATATACAATCTAAATACTAAATGGATGTTTGTCACGACCGGGTTTTCTTTCTTTAATGTACACAAAGTAGATTACAATACTGTACATGGAATAAGATGTACATGCGCCTACGGCTCTTGCCGTAAATGAAAATGCCAGATTCTGCCCCACCATCAACCGCAAGTTGTACAAGATAACGAGTAAATGTAAAAATATCTCCGTTCTTTTATTAAAATTATTGGTTTAAAATAAAGTTTTGTACAAGTTGCGATTCGAAAAAAAACAGCTTAATTAAGAATTCAGAAAATAGTAAGAAATCGAAGCGATTTATTCATTGTTTTTGTTATTCTTATAGGAGTTGCGAGATTAGTAGAAAATGATACTGATTATGATTATGCAATAAGTAATAAGTCCCCAACAAAATGATAGGACAGCTTAAATGGTCATGTAGTTTTGTAGGTGGGGCAAAGCTCCATTGAAAAGTGGCAATGTCTTTTTTCTTGCATACCTATTCGCTATGGGAATATAAAATCTAAATACTAGATGAGACAGAAATGACATGAAATAAATAAATATACAACTTCGGTGTAACAGAATCCGTGTACGGTGGAACACAGAGAAATGTGTATAGGAGAGTTTTTAAGGTTGAGATTTTCTCAAAAACTACTTGACCTATTGCAAAAATTATTTCACTGTTTGATAGATAAAAGTGAAAACTATGTAACTGTAAAATAATTACTAAATTCGGTCCAGTAGTTTTTGAAAAAATCTCAACCTTATTGAGGCCCCCTGTATACTTATCTCTGTCTTCGACTGTACAATGCACAAAACTGTAGCTATCATGTTGTTTGTGTATTATCTAGTGTTCCGTCCGGTGCCGAGACGTATCAAGTGTAATCAGGGTGAGAGGAATGTCGGCGTTTATCTCTGGTGGTTCTCACAGTGGGCGGTCGGAAGTGAGGACACACGGGACGAAGGAACAGCTTGAGATCGAAACTCAAAGAAATTGTGAGCAAGAGCTTAGCGGAAGCTAGCTCTTTCAACTTCATAGACCTTTGGTAGTTTTAAGAGCGAGTTAGGGCTTGCTGGTAAAAATCTCTTTTGAGATAAATTTTTTTTGTAAAATTCTTCCCAGAGGAAAAGGCAAAGCCAACTAGGGCATACAGCCTGGTCTGGTGTTAGTAGAATATCTGAATTCTTATAAATACGTACATATATACGAAGATAACCTAACCTAAACCTACGCACAACCCTCCCAAACCCCTAAACGAAATAACTCAATGATCCACGCAAGCATCAAGTTATGCAAAAGGAAACCTTGCTAAGAGCACAAAACTTCACAAACACGACTTCTTTCGAGCACTCCGACTAATAGAAACGTGATTCAATGTCGGTAAGTTGTAGTTCGCATAATTGCGAAAAACGGCCATTTTTGACACATTGGAGAACTATGCCATGTATTGTATATTAAAAAATAGTGTTTATCCTAATAAATATTTTGTAAAAAGCTTTTTTAATAAAATTGATTAAATTGGAAGATATTATTTTTCAAAGATTGGCGGCGCTAGTTGGCTCATGGAAGGCACATATTGTACTTACTATCACATTTGTACGCCTCTTAACAGGCTGAAAACCATGACATCATTACCTTACTAACACTTATATGGTCTTTGTGACTGCAATAAATCATTTTAATTTGGATTATTAATTTGTATAACGTCTCATATTCTGTGTATTCTGACAAATAAATGTATTTGATTTGGTGGATTTGATTTGAGACTCTCGATAGTTCGATCCAAATGACTTCCAAGCCATGTTCGCCGCGATTCTTAAGCGCAGTGTGTGACACAGAAGTGTGGGTATTCACAGCCTCCGACAAAGGCGCTTCCGGTCCTTTGTGACCAGTAATCCAAATTAAAAAAAAACATGTTTCCTGTTTGCCCCTCCAGTCGAGCGTAAGGAAGTGAAAGGCGGACCTTTAAAATATAAAAAGGGTATTTTTCCATGATTTGCAAAAACAGTAAGGTAATGTAAGGATTAATATTTCGTACTAATCGATCAGCTAATCAGTACCAAAATAAATTGACCAAGATTAATACAAGTATTTATTCTTGTATTTTTTATATATATATAATATGTCATACTTATAAAATACATATTCTAAATGAAAACAGTTCTTTGACGCTTCGATGCCCTTCGACCCATAGGATTTTGTTATGAATTACATTCCTTTGTCGCAAGATCAGGGGTCGCACTGGATCTCAATTTATAGTATCTTTTAATTACCAATATCGACCAGACTCCGTCGTTTGTCGCGATAACAATTTATTTGGCAGGTGGCCTCTCCAACAGGCGCAATTAAGTAGATTGCGTGCTCCATCTTCGGTCTCATCGTTACTTACCATTAGTCGAGATTGAGGTCAAATACGGGCTCAGACTTAAATAAAACAACAGGCATTTAAAGATTACTGCAGGTAGTCGGCCCTGACGTCTTGGGAGAAGAATAGTGTTCAGGTAACCCTTTGGCTGGTCAAGAACTCGATGGCGTAGTGGTTACTGTGGATCTGACAGTGACAGCAAACCCATTCCCATCTTCTCTCCAATGAAGAGCTCATCTTCCTGTCCACTCTACCAAGTTAGGTTTTAATTCCTTCACCACTCACGCTATCCGTCTCTGAAACTCCTTACCGGCTTCGATTAGAACTGCCAAATCCCTGGATATTTTTAAGGGACAGGTTAAGGAACACTTTCTTAACCTTTAACAGTTTTCTTACTATCCTACATAATTATGTTTAACTTTTGTATCCATTTGTCAGTATAATTATCCTTCTTGATCAGTATTATTATTATATGTAGTATTCTACAGGTTTCACGGGTTTAAGAAAACCCGGTCCTTTGAAAGGCTTGCACGGAGACACAAGTCCAACGCGTAGAGGACCCTTACATAACTTTAATTTAAAGGGATATGTGATGTACCTAGCGGGACCTGTCTCTGAGCGCATCTGAATGCACTCAATGACAGACCCCGTCAGGTGCATAAACTATTGCAGTGATTGGAAATTACAACTTAATTGGGGCTATTGGTTTGGGGTGTTGGTGGGTCAGTCAGTCTGGTCTATAGAGCGAGACGTCGGACACCTGCCATGATCACATTGTCTCGAAGTTATGAAAAAATTGGCAGACGGTGACTCGCCACTCTTAGTACTCCATATTATTATAATTATTATATTATATGTATATCAGTTTATTATTTTAATGATGGTTTCCCGCAGCGAGATAATTTGTATCGGTAACACTTGATCAATGGTAACTTGCAGTATGATTTTAAATCTTACGACGCAGATAATAAGAACGGTCCAAAGTGTTACACTTGATCTGCTGTTAGCTGTACCTTCGATTTATTAATATGTATTTTTGTTAACTAAATACTAGGGAGGAAGAAGGCGACTGCAGGTGCGACTCTCAACAAGGTGTTGGTGTCCAGGCTCCTGAGTCGAATATACAAATTACAGATTCCATATTAAATCAATCAGCTCCTAGATCTAATAGAAATTTCGTTATTCACAGCGTGTTCCAAATCGTAAATGTTCCGTACATTTTTCAGACCCTCAGTGAACACTAGTGCTGTGTTCATAAATTATTTGGCCCCATGAAGCAAGGAACCGTCGATGGAGTTAGCCATATTTACATCGCAGACTCCAACTCTTGAATGACAATTTCTCGCCTCTCAGCCATTCACTTTAAATGAAATGAAAAATATTTATTACACGCACTTACAAAGTCACCACCTTATTTAAACACCTATGCTGTTCTTCATAAACCTAGTTATTTATTTATTTTATTAATGGACTCGACAGTTCGTCATTTGCCAATGTCATGTTACAGAAAATTCAATATATAATAGTCTTCTATCTTCCTCCAGGGGAGTCGCAGTAGCGTCTTCACCCTTGGTAGCCGCGTCTTCATGTCTTCATCCAGAGGAGACGCCGTAGCGTCATCACTCTGGACGAAGCAGCTCGACAGTCACGTTCACTTCCGAGCTTGTAGCGGGAACTCTTGATAAGAGCTTGAAACCCCAGATCTTGCTCAAATTATCCAACAAATTCACCATACTGTCACTCGCGAACATTTTCTGATTAATTTAACGTGATACTAATTTCAAAATAACCACTGTAGACAATAAAACAAAAATTATCAAATAATTTTGCAACCGCCGTTTCCCGCCATTTTCAAGGGAACCCATATACCTAGTTAAACCTCACTTTCCTTAAATCGTGTTGCTATCCCTTTCACACGTCGTTAAAAATGTTAAGATAGAAAGGGACTTTGCCCAGCCACAAAGGTGACTTTATGATGATGATGTAATGTGATTATTTTACATTGCTTGAAATTTAATATGCATTTAAAAAAGAGGTCGGTTTCTGACGTCAGAAACGTACGAACGTTTCTCTCATACGTATGAGAGTGAAAGGGACAGCATGGGCGGTTACCTGTCCCATACAAAAGATGACGCCGACTTGTCGCCTTCCGTCGTGATGTCTGGAGAAGCCACCCGGGATAACGGGTTTGTGCAGTTCATACAAATATGCGACATAAACGGCCATATCTTTTGATTGCGTTGACGTAGAAGTTTGATTTTTTCGCGGCTGCATGAGATTGTAGATCTGAGTATTGAGTATTAATTTCAACTTGAGACGTCCACGGGTTTCTGAGAAAAAGGTCTTGACAGACCGACGGACAACTAAGTGATCCTATAAGTGTTCATTTTTTCCTATCCAGGTACAGAACCCTAAAAAAGGCTCTCTCCATGGAGCGGGCGATATGTTTTCCTCCATGTTGGCCCCAATTCCGGAGGAAAAGGCCGGAGTATCGGAGGCTCGCTAATTTATTTACCTAGACAGGAGTCGGTAAATCGTTGGCCAAAGAATCGATACACAACTCTGAAGTTATAAGGCATTCTTTATTGGAAAGATTTGGAATCAGAATCATTTATTGACACTGTAAAGTATAATATAGAAGCAGTTATAGTTGCCTAGATGGTTCTGTGAAAATGACAATGAAATGAATATAAAATATTAGTTCATGGAATTACAACATAGCACAGTAATTTAAAAAATACTGCTTCGAAAATAGTAACTATTTTATTCTTCAAACATAATTTCAATTCTGTTTCCACAGTGAGCTTTGAAGAATATGCAAATAATTATCTGAACCAATATTCAAAAAAGTACAGAATCTAACCATTAGGCAGCTCTCCGACCGCTGGCGATGAGCGAGTAGCGAGTAAAGCTATCAACTATAAAACGAGCCAGCAGCGAGTGGCGAGTATAGTTTTGTAGCTCGGCTATCAGCGAGTGTCGCTTAGCGACGGGCGATTACTCGCTTCACTCGCCCACTCGCCAGTGTAGCTCAGCGAGTGGGCGAGTGTCACCGAGCGATGAGATGTACTCGCTCGGCGACAAAATAGCCGAGCGAGTACTCGGCGTCGATGTGAACAGTCGGCGATGAACTATTAATATATGCATCTCTTTTGTTTACACGGAATGTAGTATCTTTTGTACGTTTCTTGGGCGAGAAAATAGCCAGGATTTACTCGCTTACTCGCCGGAGGTGGAACAACTGCCTTATATTATTCGAATATTAAATTACACAAAAAAAGAGAGACAAACGTACGGACAACAGCATATGAATGATAACACTTGCAGTACGATTATAAATCTTACGACGCAGATAATAAGAACGGTATAAAGTCCAAAGTCTTACACTTGACTGCTGTTAGCTGTACCTCGCATTCGTAGCAAACTTGCTACGGTGGCGTAGCAACCTTGCTACGACGCCGGTTGCTACGTAACTGCCTATTTTTACGATAGCCTGTCCAACTTTTCCGAAGCGATTTTTAAACGGAGGAGGTTCTATTTTAATGCTAGGTAATTGATTGAAAGGGAGGTTTTCAATATAACTAACTAAACATAGTTCTACGACTCTTCTATTCTCGAGAATCTATTTTTGAACTTTTTAAACAAAGTTGATTTGTCTGAGACATTACCTAATTTATTATTTTATATTTTCTATAGTTAAAAGTTGTTTAGTACAATAATCTCCTCAGCGTTGGCACCTTTTCCTTGCAAAATGGTGTAAATGTAAATTCAAAAAATATATTGACGTGCAAAAGTGTACTCAACGTGCTTACTTGCAATAAAGAAAAGACATTGCCACATTTCAATGGAGCTTTGCCCCACCTACAAAACTACGTGATTATTTAAGCTGTACCTATCATTTTGTTGGGGACTTATTACAGGTTTCATATTGCATAATCATAATCAGTATCATTTTCTACTACTCTCGCAACTCCTATAGAATAATAACAAAAACATTGAATAAATCGCTATTATTATTTATATGTAGTTTTAGTTTTTAGTTATTTATTGTTAGTTTTTAGTCATTTTATTATTTGTAGTAATTTTAAACTTTATTAATAAACTCATGTTTAGACCATTAAAAAAAAATCGCTTCGATTTTTTACTATTTTCTGAATTCTTAATTAAGCTGTTTTTTTTCGAATCGCAACTTATACAAAACTTTATTTTACACCCATAATTTTAATAAAAAACGGAGATATTTTCACATTTATTCGTTATCTTGTACCACTTGCGGTTGATGGTGGGGCAGAATCTGGCATTGTCATTTGTACCGATTGCATGTCTATTGGGTAAGTCGTCTGTGGCTTCAGCCCTTTCACGCTTTTTCATTCTAGATTTAGTAAATATTTGGCTTTTGTCATTTTACACCAGTAAAGTTCCTCGAAGCGACTGTTAATGATGACTGTTTTTGACTCTGTGAATGTGTCTCTAGACTAAGTCTAGACTAAGTCTAGACTAAGTCTAGAGACACATTATGCGGAAAGTACGCGACGGAATTCACAAACCTCAAGTCAAAAACAGAACTTCTGCTTATAGCTGTAACGCTGCTTTTAGCCTGTAGCGGTGACCCGCTTTTGTTTCGACGCCGGACTCATTCATGCCAGACTGAAAGCAGCGTTACAGCTATAAGCAGAAGTTCTGTTTTTGACTTGAGGTTTGTGAATTCCGTCGCGTACTTTCCGCATAATGTGTCTCTAGACTAAGCCAAATGACTTTGACTTTGACAAAATATTACCAAATTCAATCATGATACCTCTCCCATATAGATCCTCTAACAATCCAAATAAGCCCACTAGTGTCGTCTAAGCCGAGATTTACGTTTGCACACCCGGAAGTGTGTACAGGGTGACACAAATTATCTCGTGTTACGCGCGCCAAGCCGTATTAATTATTTACCGTAATCACCTAACCGACATAGTGTCATAGCCAGCAAGAGATTAGGATTTAGAAGTGCAAAAAAATCGTGTCGGTAGGTTGTCAGAAGATGACAACATGAGGACAGTAATAAAATAACAGTGGGAGGCTTTTGAAAACGACGGTTGCGAAATTATTTGATAATTTTCAGTTTAATGTCTAC
The DNA here is from genome assembly GCA_963506565.1 of Tachystola acroxantha. NCBI lineage: Eukaryota > Metazoa > Arthropoda > Insecta > Lepidoptera > Oecophoridae > Tachystola > Tachystola acroxantha. Next base: position 12,937,547 of record OY735881.1, read on the forward strand.
AGTGGTTGTTTTATGTTTAATTTGTTCGCGAATGACAGTATGGTGAAATTATTGGAGGATTCATGCAGGATCTGAAGTTTGGCGCTATGGTCAATGGTCCTACTACGAGCTCGGGAGTGAACGTGACTGTCGAGCTGCTTCGTCCAGAGTGACGTACTCCTACAGGCGACTCCTCTGGATGAGGACAAGAAGACGCGGATACTCAGGGTGAAGACGCTACGGCGACTCCCGTGGATGAAGAGAAGACGATATGATATTTTGAATATTTTGTAACATGACATTGGCAAATGACGAACTGTCGAGTACAAAAAGTTGCGATTCGAAAAAAACAGCTTAATTAATAATTCAGAAAATAGTAGGAAATCGAAGCGATTTATTCATTGTTTTTATTATTCTTCTATAGGAGTTGCGAGAGTAGTAGAAAATGATACTGATTATGATTATGCAATATGAAACCTGTAATAAGTCCCCAACAAAATGATAGGTACAGCTTAAATGGTCACGTAGTTTTGTAGGTGGGGCAAAGCTCCATTGAAATGTGGCAATGTATTTTATACCGACATTATCCCAACTAAATACTTTGACTGTAGCTTTGATTGGATTCCAAATTAGTTACTCATCCAATTCGACTGATCTTAGAGTTACTCACCACAGTAAATCTAATTAGCTAAGTAGGTTACGAATAGTCCTTGGGGACCAGTTACACATACTAAATAACGGTATTGATGGGAAAAGCTAGTAGATAATTAGATATAAGAGAGCTCGGTGGCTCAGTGGTTGGGTCAATGGACTTGCAATATGGAGGTCCCAGGTTCGATTCCCAGCTAGGGCAGCCATGTACCAATGAGTTATCCTCGGTTTTTTCGACGGAAAAACTTACGTACATTTACCGAGTGCTCTCAAAACGGTGAAGGAAAACATCGTGATGAAACCTGCATGTCGTAGAAGAAGAAGAAAATCTAAGGCATGTGAAATCCGCCAACCCGCACTGGGCCCGCGTGGTGGATCATGGCCCGAGCTCCCTCGATGTAAGGGAAGGTCTGTGCCCGAGCAGTGGGGCAATATAAATAGACTGATGATGATGATAGATATACAGGGTGTTCTTGACTTCATTCGACAAATTGAAAGTGGTGGTTGTACTGATAAATATTAAATTGGTACAGATTTATAGTAATTCAAAACTGCAAAAAAAATTGAACTGAGTATGTCACAAGTCACACAATGACCTTAGAAATGACCATTAGGTCATGAAGACGACAGGAAGACCAGAGGCAGACCAGATAAATTGAAACACAACTTGCTGCCATGAAAACTTGTAATCGACTCAAAACAAACTAAAACAAAATCCTTCATAAAAAAACAAAATAAAAACCAAACATTCCAAACAAACATATTTAAAAATATTTCTAATTATAAAGCCAATGATACACTAGGGGACAAATGTCCTACGACATGTATCGGCGACATGTCAAGCGAAGCCGGCCGATTTCGCCTGACATATCTGGCGACATCGCGCGACTTATGTCCGTAGCGACGTCAGGCGAAGTCGTGCGACTTCGCGAAACTTCGCTTGATATATCTGGCGACATCGCGCGACTTATGTCCGTAGCGAGGTCACTGGCGACCTATGTCGCGCGATGTTGCCAGACATGTCGCGCGAAGTCCGGCAACGTCGCGCTACTTCACCCGACGTCCCTGGCGACCCGTGTCGCGCGATGTTACCAGACATGTCGCGCGAAGTCCGGCAACGTCGCGTTACTTCACCCGACGTCCCTGGCGGGCCCGTGTCGCGCGATGTTGCCAGACATGTCGCGCGAAGTCCGGCAACGTCGCGCTACTTCACCCGACGTCCCTGGCAACCCGTGTCGCGCGATGTTGCCAGACATGTCGCGCGAAGTCCGGCAACGTCGCGCTACTTCACCCGACGTCCCTGGCGACACGTGTCGCAGGACATTTGTCCCCTAATGTATCCTTGGCTTAACTACACTCTACACTTCATAGAGATGTTGCATCCGCAACAGGTCAAATTCTAGTGAAATAAATCTTTGCAAATGAAAAAAAATGTCGCCGGCGTCGGGGCAGACCGCGGCGTAGGTGGAGAGACGATATCGTTAGATACAGGGATGGGTGGCTGGAAGAGGCTCAGGACAGGGATGGATGGAAGAGGAGGGGGGAGACCTTTGCCCAGCAGTGGGACAATTTATAGGTTAACAACAAAAAAAAAATGAAAAGAAATGCAATTCATGCCTTAGTCTATTTGCACATTTTCCAGTCACGTTCTATCAATAGACTACGCCCAATCTACAAATCCGATTACATAATATTCCTATAGTATGTAAACTATACTAAACAATAATAAATCAGCTTGACTTAACGCAGGAGATGTATGTACATTAATAATTCATTAATTAAAGGACGAAATCTGGTCGTACATGTTTAGGGACCATTGTAGTTTTGCTATACAGGATATATTTGAAGGGAGAATATTCAGTATCGGTAACTTAATTTTTCTAATGAATAAACAAATGTCAATCGCTATATAATATGCCGCCAATCTTTGAAAAATAATATTTTCCTATTTAATCAATTTTATTAAAAAAAGCTATGTACATAATGTTTATTACGATAAAATACTGTTTTTTAAATGCTTATTTATAACGTGATTCAATGTCGGTAAGTTGTAGTTCGCATAATTGCGAAAAACGCCCGTTTTTGGCACATTTGAGAACTACAACTTTGCTTGTCGCAATTATGCGATGTATTGTATATTAAAAAATAGTATTTATCCTAATAAAGATTGTGTACATAGCTTTTTTATTAAAAATTAATAATTTGTAATATAATATTTATTTAAAATTGGCGGCGCTAGTTGGCTCATGGAAAGCCCTTAATCATGTTTCTAACCAAAAGTTAGACATGGTTGTAGGAATAATTGTACTACTGTCCGATAGATGGCGTTGCGCACATACCTACTCTTAGTATAATATGATGAAGAATTTCGGTGGTCGGACTTGAGGCCAGTGGTGGCTCAGTTGGTAAGAGTATGTCACGGAATGACTAGTGCGCATGTTCAAGTCCTGCCCACGGCTAGTAATTTTTCATCATTTGAATTTGTTCACCGAAAATGACATAATTTATAAAATAAATTCGTCTTATTTATTTATTTTATTAATGGACCCGACAGCTCGCCATTTGCCAATGTCATGTTACAGAAAATTCAATGTATAATAGTTTTCTATCTTCCTCCAGGGGAGTCGCCGTAGCGTCGTCACCCTGGGTAGCCGCGTCTTCTTGTCTTCATCCACAGGAGACGCGGTAGCGTCAATCACTGTGGACGAAGCAGCTTTGACAGTCACGTTCACTCCCGAGCTCGTAGTGGGAATCTTGACCATGGCGCCAAACTTCAGATCCTGCTTGAATTCTCCAATAACTTCACCATACTGTCATTCGCGAACATTTTCTGATTAATTTAACGTGATATTAAACACAAAACACTCACTGTAGACATTAAACTGAAAATTATTAAATAATTTCGCAACCGTCGTTTCCCGCCATTTTCAAAAAGCCCGTCTTGATCATGATGGAATTCGAAACATGGTCTAAACCAGAGGTTCTCAAACTTGTTTCGTCTACCGCCCCCTTTGAAAATCAATTATTTTTTGGCGCCCCCATTTATTTTACTTTACCAAAAACTTGTTAAAACTTGATTGCTTGGCTATCCTACGAAAGGTAAGTATTTTAAGTTTTATTTTATTTTATACCAAATTATAAATATAATAAATTAGAAATATACACTAACTAAACAAAATAAATGATGGTGTGTAGTAGGTAGGTTTTAATTTCAGTGAAATTTAAAATATTAAGTAGGTACTTAGATGAAATTACAAATCAGCCATTAAGACACTTCAACACCCCCCAATTTTTTCTTTAGCCCTTACCGCCCCCCTCCAGGCTTCCAGCGCCTACAAGTAGGCGTTATTGGCCACTTTGAGAATGACTGGTCTAAACGATAGTCGAGCCTCCTAACCGATCTCTATGTAGTAGGTAGTTGGAAAAAACAAGAGAAGTCTTTTGTAAAATGCTACCGTTCGATATCGTCAACAAAAAAGCTTTTATATCAGCTACGGCACGGCGTCGCGTCGTCGGCGTCGCGCCAAGCGAACAAAGTTCTGCTAAAAATTAAATTTTCCACGGCACTTAGTACACGATAGGGCTGGGAAAATACACTATCAATTAGGTATTGGTATAGATATTTTGTAGACCGGACACTAAGGCCCGTATTAATAAATCACTCTCAGCTCAAAAGCCAATCTTGAGAACGACTTTAATTTTGCTCAACAAGCTACCTATTCATACGCCGAATTCTCTACCCAAAGGTTGTCTGGAAGAGATCGCTTTGAGCGATAAGACCGCCAATTGTAATACTAACTGTATTAGCCTATTTCTTTTGTGTAATACTTTTTATTTTTTTGCAATAAATAATATTTATCTTATCTTTATCTTAACGACATCAAGATGGCGTTCCTATTAATAAAGAGTTTTTCGAACATGATTTTGCAAATTAATTTATATGTCTACAATTTTAATTTTTTATTTAATGGATAAGAATTACTTCTTAATTATTATATTTACTTGAATATTGATTTGTATTATTGACTGACTGACTGACAAAATTGAATTTTTAATGTTTAAGTGTCTAATGTTGCGGTGCCCTTACAGGGTTTATGTGAGCACTTCCTGTACTATCTAACAACCATGTTACCACATATAGCAATGAATAAATGAATTATGAATCAAACGTAACTTAGGTGCGCGTTTAGGAATCGGATATCACGTGAGTAACGCCGTATACAAAACTCAGTCAACACAAACTTGAGATTCTCAAGTGTAATTCTGGCGCTATAATATGGTATGATTTCATCGTTTTGAGAACGGTAATAGGGGCTGAAGTTTCAAGCTTTTATCAAGAGTCCCGCTACAAGCTCATTAGTGAACGTGACTGTCGAGCTGCTTCTTCTAGAGTGATGACGCTACGGAGACTCCTCTGGAGGAAGACAAGAAGACGCGGCTACCCAGGGTGAAGACGCTACGGCGACTCCTCTGGAGGAAGATAGAAGATTATTATATATTAAATTTTCTGTAACATGACATTGTCAAATGACGAACTGTCCGAGTCCATTACTAAAATAAATAAGTATACAGTCCACTGATTTAACCACCGACCGCAGCTAGGTTTCGTTAATAAACCACACTAGAAAACGAAAACTGGTTTGGTCTGGTACTTTTTTATTTGCAAAAAAACTGCATCACATCACTAGTGGAGCCAGACCCCTGCTGTGTTGTTGAGAACTCCTTATTACAGGAGATTTATTAAATTTTTTAAGCACCAGAAGGTGCCGCGATGTGACCAGGATAGGCGCGAGCTCATTACTAGAAGCTACAGCCTTATTCTGGCCGGAATGTGGTCGATAAAATCGCAGGATGGGGTTAACGCTTGAAACTGCCTTTGCGTGGAATATACTTTAAAATATGCTTTCAATACTTCATTTAGGTATTCAACCTTAAGAGCTCTAGGGAACACTTGGTTATGTCATAGGTACATAATGTAATAATTTACAATAAAATAAGGTACAGAATACAAGCTAGGTTATGGCTGGATGTACGAACAGAGAAACAGGGCTATTATTTTTTTATTAATGGACTCGACAGTTCGTCATTTGCCAATGTCATGTTACAGAAAATTCAATAGTCTTCTATCTTCCTCCAGGGGAGTCGCAGTAGCGTCTTCACCCTGGGTAGCCGCGTCTTCATGTCTTCATCCAGAGGAGTCGCCGTAGCGTCATCACTGTGGACGAAGCAGCTCGACAGTCACGTTCACTCCCGAGCTTGTAGCGGGAACTCTTGATAAAAGCTTGAAACTTCAGATCTTGCATGAATAATTCAATAACTTCACCGTACTGTCACTCGCGAACATTTTCTGATTAATTTAACGTGATATTAAACACAATAGTCCCTGTAGACATTAAAAGGAAAACTATCAAATAATTTCGCAACCGTCGTTTTTTTTTTCAAGAGAACCTAAACTAGACTTAAGTACTGAAATTAAAGTCTGAAAAAAATATATAGCAATCTTGGGGTGTCTATTTAGAGACTGATGAATACCGATACACGATTGGACAAACTTCGCTCGATAGAAAAAAATCGCAAACATACCTTCAATGTGTTTTAAAATTATATCTAAACCGAAATAGTTATTCATACAAAATATATATCAAAATGTAGGATACTATAAATACTAGAGCTTGTTTAAGAAAAATCTGATCCGCCGCTGCGGGGCATCTTGTGTCTCACTCTTGCTTTTGACAACCATATAGCGCCTTAAAGACAAACTTATCTCCAATCGACTACATTTTTTATTTATTTCCACCAACGGAACCCTAAAACAAAGGGGGAAAACACGTTTAAAAGTAGGTGAGGTTCTCTTGAAAATGGCGGGATACGACGGTTGCAAAATTATTTGATAATTTCTGTTTTATTGTCTACAGGGACTATTTTGAGATTAATATCACGTTAAATTAATCAGAAAATGTTCGCGTGTGGCAGTATGGTGAATTTGTTGGATAATTTGAGCAAGATCTGGGGTTTCAAGCTTTTATCAAGAGTTCCCGCTACAAGCTCGGGAGTGAACGTGACTGTCGAGCTGCTTCGTCCAGAGCGATGACGCTCGGACGGCGACTCCTCTGGATGAAGACATGAATACGCGGCTACCCAGGGTGAAGACGCTACTGCGACTCCCCTGGAGGAAGATAGAAGACTATTGAATATGTTGAATTTTCTGTAACATGACATTGGCAAATGACGAACTGTTGAGTCCATTAATAAAATAAATAAATAAGTAGGTTAGCGAACCAACTTTAATTAAAACAATATGTGTTCTACTGGGTTCCAGGTAATTGCTAATTAGTAACAAGTTTGCGTAACTTTTAATTTTTACCAGAACCGCTTTCGGAGCCAGGTTTCTCGCGGCTTTCAGCTTTGCCAATAGCAATTAGTTGCAGTTTTGTACAAGTAGATTTCCGTGTTGGTACACTGAAAAAAGCGGCCAAGTGCGAGTCGAATTCCGTACAACTTCTTCATAACATTTGCTCTAATGAAAAGATAAACTAGATTTAGGGACAAGATATAATAAGTTTGTCCTTAAATCTAGTTTATGCGTTTTAGAAACTGATAACGTCATACATCGACATACCGGCGTTTATCAAGAGTTCCCGCTACAAGCTCGGGAGTGAACGTGACTGTCGAGCTGCTTCGTCCAGAGTGATGACGCTACGGCCACTCTGGATGAAGACAAGAAGACGCGGCTACCCAGGGTGAAGACGCTAACGCGACTCCTCTGAAGGAAGATTGAAACATTTGGCAAATGACGAACTGTCGAGTCTATTAATAAAATAAATAATAAACAGTCGGTTTTTATATTGCATCTCTCTAGGTTTCACGGGTTTAAGAAAACCCGGTCCTTTGAAAGGCTTGCACGGAGACATAGGTCCAACGCGTAGAGGCCCCTTAGATAACTTTAATTTGAAGGGATATGTGATGCACCTAGCGGGACCCGTCTCTGAGCGCATCTGACTGCACTCAATGACAGACCCCGTCAGGTGCATAAACTATTGCAGTGATTGGAAATTACAACTTAATTGGGTCTATTGGTTTGGGGCGTTGGTGGGTCAGTCAGTCTGGTCTATGGAGCGAGACGTCGGACACCTGTCATGATCACATTGACTTATTGTTTGTGACTTTGTGACGTCATCGGTCACTCCAATAGTATTAATTGCCGCTATCTCTCAATGATTGATGACAATTAATTAGCACACATTGCAATTAATTAGGCTAGTCAGGCTCTAAACATAGATTATACTCGTAGTTCGATCATAAACCTTGAACTAATGTTATAGGGCTCAAAGTCACACGCACTGTACACGGGTGAAGCCCGGACTAATGACATCAAATCAAATATACTTTATTTGCACACAAATGAAAATACATCAGTTACATATAAAACCAAAGTTAGCTAGTGTACAGACAGGCGGCCTTATCGCTTTAATTGCAAAAATGTCATAAAACAATATAAATGTAATATTACACGTTCATGGACAGTAGAAATTACGAAATGACAGTGAAAATTCTCATACAATTCGGAACTACTGTCATAACCGTGGGGGATTCTAAGTATGTGCGTGTCAAGACCGACAAAAATGTACCTACAACCTTTATTTTGACAGTACACATACCTATTTACTACACAGAATGACAGTGGGACCGCTCCACAAAGAAAACCGCCTACGAACGCCGCGGGAGATGCCGTTGTGTCTTTTTAAATGCATCAAAATACTACGTCATACGCCGTACTGTCATTTTCAGAATACTCAAAGTACGGCCTATGCCGCCACTGTCCATGAAAAACCAGTAAAACATGGTACGTCTGGCCGAACCTGGGACCTCCATGTCGTTAGTTCAGTGACCCAGCCTTGAATTCGAATCTCAGCCCAATGGGCCTTAGTCTTAGCTCAACCCCTAGAATTCAGCTGATACACTCTCAAGACGTGATCATCATCTCAAATATGTCATTTATTAATAAACCAATCTTGAGGGCATATAACTTGATGTCTTTCTCAAGTCGCGGTTCGCCTGCAATCAGCAAATACGTTCACTCTCACTCAAGTGTCAGTTTGACAGTTGTCTTGAGAACTGAGTTTTGTTTATGGCGTTACTCATGTGATACCCGAGTCCTAAACGCGCACCTAAGTTACGTTTATTAATAGGAACGCCATCTTGAGGTCGTTCTCAAGATTGTCTTTTGAGCTGAGAGTGATTTATTAATACGGGCCTTAGTATCATAAACGTATATTATAGTAAACCGCAGCCTAAATCAAGTGTCTTATTTTGTAAACAAAAACTACCCTACCCTACTAACATTTTCAGCTGTTCTGTGATTATTGCACAGTTATTTTCACATTATTAGATCGGATCACTTTATTTTCACAATGATGACCAGGTTCCATCAATCAGTTCCTTCAGTGTTACATCACGACAGGTAATTAGACGACCATATTTGTTAACAAAATAAGACACTTGATTTGGGCTGCGGTATAGGTGGGTGTGGGTATTGTAACATATTTGTGTCGTAAACTTTTGCATATATATATATTTTTTTTTAACCTATAAATTGTCCCACTGCTGGGCAAAGGTCTCCCCCCTCCTCTTCCATCCCTGTCCTGAGCCTCTTCCAGCCACCCATCCCTGTATCTAACGATATCGTCTCTCCCCCTACGCCGCGGTCTGCCCCGACACCGGCGACCGTCCGATGGCACCCATTCTGTGACAGTTATATATAGCATATTTTCTGTCTTTCCGCTAACGATAATAATATATATTTCAGTTGTCAACTACTCTATTCTATACGTGCATTCCGCATTTGAGTTAATTACAAAAGGTTCCTTTAATATTCTATAGCATTCTGGCAGCGAGCCAAGAGCTGCAACACGTCAGTAAGTATCTAATTTATTAAAGGGAAATGCAATTAGACTCTAGAGGAGGCTCTGAGGCGACTATTATTAGGTTGTATGTGACGTCATAGCAATACAGGAGAGTCAGTAAGGTTCAGATTCTATTGAAAAGCAGTCAATTGACTTTTAAAATTCTTTTGTATAGCTATTCTAGATTGCGTATACTAAGATTAGTACATCCTAAAGAGGGCACTGTATTCGCTTTTATAACAAGTTGCCAGAAAGTGTCACGACGTTGACAGAGAGGAAATTTAAACAATTTCATTATGGCACACTTGTTAGGAAGGCGTATTACAGGATAGATGACTATTTAAACGATGAACATGCATGGTGTGTGTCGCCGGTTCCGCATGTTATAACAATAAGTCGTGTAATACCTAGTTATTAAGTAATTGTGTTATCATTATTTTAAAAGATGTGCTGCTGAGAGTTTTTTTTGCCACTTTTTCTCCTCAGCGTTGGCACCTTTACCTTGCAAAGTGGTGTAAATGTAAATTCAAAAATATGTTGACGTGCAAAAATGTACACAACGTGCTTACTTGCAAAACTCTTAGCAGCACATCTTTTAAAATATTGATAACACAATTACTGAAACTAGGTATTACACAACTATTACTATTGTTAGTAATCTACACTTTATCCCTCATGCGGAACCGGCGACACACACCATGCATGTTCATCGTTTAAATTGCCATCTATTCTGTAATACGCCATCTTGTATGTACTTTTTGCTATCAGTAATAAAATTATGAAATTACATATTTTTATTTATTTTATTTTACTTAAAATGTAAAACCAACGGCACATTAGACATTGATAGCAAAGTATAATATACATCGGACAGCCAATTAATAGTCTTAGAATAGAATAGAATAGAAATTATTTATTGCAAAATTATGGTCGTAATTACAAAAAATTCGTACACACAATTCACCCAAATGAGCATGCAATATCTATAAAATCTAAAACTATAAAATCTTCACTAATAAACAATCTAATATACTTAAGATGAACACTTGAACATTTGATTCGCACTATGTATGACTATTAGAGAGCTCGGTAGCTCAGTAGAGAGCTCGGTGGATCAGTAGAGAGCTCGGTGGATCAGTAGAGAGCTCGGTGGATCAGTAGAGAGCTCGGTGGCTCAGTGGTTGGGTCAATTGACTTGCAGTATGGAGGTCCCAGGTTCGATTCCCAGCTAGGGCAGCCATGTACCAATGAATTATCCTCGGTTTTTTCGATGGAAAAACTTACGTACATTTACCGAGTGCTCTCAAAACGGTGAAGGAAAACATCGTGATGAAAACTGCATGTCGTAGAAAAAAAAAATTCTAAGTCATGTGAAATCCGCCAACCCGCAGTGGGCCCGCGTGGTGGATTATGGCCCGAGCTCCCTCGATGTAAGGGAAGGTCTGTACCCGAGCAGTGGGGCAATATAAATAGACTGATGATGATGATGTATGACTATTTGATTTATTTTATTTCATTTACGATTATTGAATATAAACTGCCAACACCCTTGTATATTTGTCATCCGAATTCCACAGTTTTGTCCAGACGGACTAGATAAGTCAAATTCCAGTATTCCGACATTCCTAGCTTAGAGGCAAATTGTAGAGGAATGTAGGTATTACGCAATTCATTCGTGGACAGCAAAAGACGAGGGTGCTTTCACTCGAGAACAAAGGTTTCGGTAATCAAATTATTTCCATATTACAAACGGTTAATGTTCATATGTTTGAAGCCGGTAATTAGACAGACAGTTTCAACATTTCGACGGTCTTTATAAAGGTGAGTGCGCCACGAATGCGTCGACCATATGAAATCGGTACAAATGACATGCCACATTTCAATGGAGCTTTGCCCCACCTACAAAACCATTGAAGCTGGTACAGTCAAAGACAGAGATAAGTATGCAGGGGCCCTAAATAAGATTGAGATGTTCTCAAGAAGTACTGGACCGAATTTAATAATTCTTTTACAGTAGCATAGTTTTAACTTTTATCTATCAAACAGTGAAAGAATTCTTGCAATAGGTCAAGTAGTTTTTGAGAAAATCTCAACCTTAAAAACTCTCCTGTACACCTTTCTCTGTGTTCCACCGTACCTATCATTTTGTTGGGGACTTATTACAGGTTTTATATATCATATTTACAATCAGTAGGAGTTGCGAGAGTATTAGAAAATGATAACAAAAACAATGAATAATTCGCTTCGATTTCATACTATTTTCTGAATTCTTAATTAAGCGGTGTTTTCGACTCGCAACTTATACAAAACTTTATTTTAAACCAATAATTTTAATAAACAATGGACATATTTTTACATATATTCGTTATCTTATACATCATGCGGTTGATGGTGGGGCAGAATCTGGCATTGTCATATTTTTTTTGTTAACTTATAAATTGTCCCACTGCTGGGCAAAGGTCTCCCCCCCCCCCTCTTCCATCCATCCCTGTCCTGAGCCTCCTCCAGCCACCCATCCCTGTATCTAACGATATCGTCTCTCCACCTACGCCGAGTCTACTACCATTGTCATTTGCACGCGAAAAATTCTGTCAACGATGAGCGCATAGAGACGAAGCGGGGGACAGGGATACTATCTCGAGATCTATACATCGGTGACAGAATTTTTCGCGTGCTGTACCGATTTCATGTCTATTGTGTAAGTGGTCTGTGCATGGGCGTACCCAGGTTCTGGGCCGGGGGGGGGGGGGGGCAAATCAGATTTTTTATAAGCTAGGTGCTTATAGAAAGAACGAACGTAATTTTTAGTTGTAAACATATTGTATTGCAAACAAATAGCAAAAAATTCGTTTTCTTAATTTTGATCGATAAAAGTACAGATACTTAGTAGGGAATCCAGGGGGGGGGGGGGGGGGGGCACTGCCTATACACGTTATAATAAGTTAGCAGTCTACTATCTCCATTCTAGAATACTTTAACATATAACTTGATCCATTTCTAGGAATTCCTCTGCATTGTTTGAACTACACTTTGATCAAACAATACGCCTCGCTACTCGTGCAAGGAAAACATCGTGTATTACGCATGTGTGTAATTCTAGGTAAAACCAGATAATAAAACTTTTCCCAAGTTATATTAGAATTAAGAGGGGCTCGTAGGCCAGTTGCGAGCACATGTTGAAAACGATCGTACAAGTTAAGCAACGTTGGGCGAGGTCAGGACCTGGATCGTCGTAAGGCGGCGAGACGGAACACCGAGGGGTTTTAGTCGGTAAGAGTCCGACATAACCTCTTCGCCTCCCCGTGGCAAAGATGTATCCATGAGGATTTTCCCCACGTTAAAAAAAAAAGAAGGTCAGGACCTGGATGGGTGACCGCTAGTCTAGTGGCACTTTCATCTGAGCCCCTCCGTGCCTCGGGGCGCACGTTAAGCAGTTGGTCCCGGTTGTTGTCGCTTGACAGCAGTCGTCGTCAAAGTCCTACGGGCGGCCTGAATAACTTTGACAAATAGGTTTGGTCACTAAACCGCACGAGAATAGAAGAAATAGTATTTCGACGGTCTTTATAAAGGTGAGTGCACGACGAATGCGTCGCAGGCGTCGTCCCGTCATACACTACGTTGTATTCTAGCGCGGCGAATACGGTCACTAAGAATCGATACTTCCGATTTTTTTTTGAAAGAGCATTACGCAAAATGTACGTTAAAACATCGATTGAACCCGGGCCTCCGTAACGAAAATCCAATCCTTAACTACAGCGCCATCGAGCTCTTTTCGTAAGATTTATTAAGGATCCACTTTATAAAGATCCTATTAAAATCCTTAAATAGTTAATACAGATCTTCGTAATCAATATTAAGGAGCACACTTGGCACATTTCTTGGAAGCGGAACGACAGTCTCGTGGTACGAAAATCCATTGAATTCGTGACTAGAATTTGTGATGAGAGGCTGCCAACGGGTCAGCTGTCAGCAAAGTGATAGCGATAGTTTCAAACACAGCAGTGTACATTGCTTGCTTGTATAAAAAAGTAAAAATCGAAGTAAAAAAAAAAATTGGGGGGAGATGTAATTTTAAAAGACATTGCCACATTTCAATGGAGCTTTGCCCCACCTACAAAACAACGTGACCATTTAAGCTGTACCTATCATTTTGTTGGGGACTTATTACAGTTTTCATATTGCATAATCATAAACATTGGCAAATGACGACCTGCCGAGTCCATTATTAAAATAAATAAATAACTATGCTTAGCTTGTAAAATACTGGGGGGAAATGGTATTCTACGAAGGCAGCAATGGACATCAAACAAATTGCAAAGTGAAGTTCGCGCAGGTATAGTTCAGTGAGAGAACTCGCGGAGTAAGGGTTAGGTCAGAGGGGGCCTGTGTGGTGTCAGGATGAAACATTCACCTCCGCGTCAACCTAATAACCTCTCAGAGCCATGAATACGAGATACATTGAGGTGGATTGCTGCCAAATCGATTTTATATCACACTAATCATATTTTCAAAAAAAGAGCTAGAAATGCTTCAAAGAATAAAAAGCTTGGTGGCTCAGTGGTTGGGACTTGCAATACGGAGGTCCCAGGTTCGATTCCCAGCTATGTACCAATGAGTTATCCTCGATTTTTTCGACGGAAAAACTTGCGTACATTTATGTAATGCTCTTAAAACGGTGAAGGGAAACGGTGATGAAACACTGCATGCCGTAGAAAAAAATCTAAGGCATGTGAAATCCGCCAATCTGCATTGGGCCCGCGTGGTGGATCATGGCCCGAGATCCTTCGATGTAAGGGAAGGCCCGAGCAGTGGAATAATTAAATGACAATGCCAGATTCTGCCCTGCCATCAACCGCAAGTTGTACAAGATAACGAATAAATGTAAAAATATCTCCGTTTTTTATTAAAATTATTGGTTTAAAATAAAGTTTTGTACAAGTTGCGATTCGAAAAAAACAGCTTAATTAAGAATTCAGAAAATAGTAAGAAATCGAAGCGAATTATTCATTGTTTTTGTTATTCTTCTATAGGAGTTGCGAGAGTAGTAGAAAATGATACTGATTATGATTATGCAATATGAAACCTGTAATAAATAATATGATGTACTTGTAAACTATGTAGATAGAGCCATATCGAGCAGCCACTTAACAACCATACAGTTAATATAATCTGGTACCACGGGACAGGCCGAGCCTAGTGTGGGAGTCGCCGCTAATCTTTGATATAAATGTAAATGTAAATCCCCAACAAAATTAAGTACAGCTTAAATGGTCACGTAGTTTTGTAGGTGGGGCAAATGTCCATTGAAATGTGGCAATGTCATTTCTCCATTTATCATTTAGATTTTCGTTTCGCATAGCGCATATGCAAGAAAATATCAAAAGATATGACATGATTTGAAGGTCATCATTGGGCTAGTAGGTGATTGGGATTCTGGTTCCTGTTGTGTTTCCAGATTTTCCTAGATTGCAATGGTTTTATTAAGGTTTATGTGACAGATTGGAAACATAAATCAGGGATTGGTCAACGGAATATATTCAATATTTAGCTGCCCTTGGATTATATGGCAGTCGTAAATCGGTCCCGCCGCTAGGGCTGTCGACTTCCCATTTTATTACCCATCTACTGAATAGTTTCAATTCAACCTTCACTCAGCAGTTCTAGGGTAGGGTCTGTAATTTAATTTATAGACATTTATATACCCTTCTATACACGAGTAGATATATAGGGTTTGATTGAGGATTATTAGTGAAAGAACCCTGGGACTTGGTCAATAATTGTGTAGGTACAGTGCGCGAGGCGTAAGCTCAGGTTTGCATTTGTGTGAGTGCACACAGATAGTGTAGAGTGATATTCGGCATGAGGCGCGACGCGTCCCCAGCGGGACGCCACCCTGCCGCGCACGCACCGCACTTCACCTCTTGTACCGCTATCACTCACACAAATGTCAACCTGAGCTTACGCCTCGCGCACTGTACAGTCGACAGCAGATCAATGGTAACACTTGCAGTACGATTTCAAGTCTTACGACGCAAATATTAAGAACTGTCAAAAGTAAAAAGTGTTACCATTGATCTGCTGTCGACTGTACCTGACTTCTTTGCAGAGCATGGTGCTTTTATTATTAGAAATAATACATTGTCATATTATGTTATTATTATAATATTATCTAATGATAAAATTCTCCCCTCTTTCTCCCTCTATTACCAATAAAACGGCGCGACTGAGATCTTCTGTCTCGCGCTTCAGTTTGACAGCTGGCACCCCCTTAATACGAGTTCCATCGAGTTACATTCGATGCCCAGTCACGAGAAGTTAAGGCGCTCTATGGTTGTCAAAAGCAAGAGTGAGACACAAGATGCCCCGCAGCGGCGGAGTGAAGAGCACGGCGCAGTGCCTCGATATTCGTATTTTTATGAATTTTGGATGCATTTTGGCAGGGAAATAAAAATATGCCAACAAAAATTAGATTTTTCTTAAACAAGCTCTCGTATTTATAGTACCCTACATTTTGATATATATTTTATATAACTATTTCGGTTTAGATACAATTTTCATTTTAAAAGACTTGGAAGGGGTATGTTTGCGATTTTTTTCTATCGAGCGAAGTTTGTCCAATCGTGTATCGATATTCATCAGTCTCTAAACAGACACCCCAAGATTGCTATTATATTTTTTTCAGACGTTTAATTTTAATAGTTATTGCCGTAGCCTTCGTAGAAAAACTGAAAATACGCGCATACGAAGCCTTAACTGTCAGTATCATATAATGTTGACGCTCCTCCTATTACTAGGGTCGGCTTCTTGACGTGATGCAAACCTGATCGAAAAGTAAACGTGCTCGCTAAAACTCACAATAAGCTCTCGGGTTTGCTTTTATTTGCGAAAACTAGATATTTATTCTTACACAACAATAATTTTATTTTATTTTTATTTAAACAGTAATTTTATTTTATTTTTATTCAGGATAACAAACAATTACACAATGTGCCTTATATAAAAGTAAGATAATACTACTTAGTAATTGTGCAACCAGCATCGTCATCCACAACATAATTTTAAAAAGGTACCTAGTTGACAGTAGCACAAATTATGATTCATAATACGGATAGATTGTTACAGCAAAAACCTGGATGTGGTATTACAATAAATTGTTTGAAAGTGCTTTGTTAATACCTGTTTCTTAAACAAACCGGGGGACAGATTGAAAATACCAACATCATAAAGATATGTGTTATAAGTAACTTTTGTTTACTAAAACTTTTTTCAGAGTTATTTTTTGTAATAGTTCTGTATTTGGCAGCCCTAGACATCCAAGTGAAATATGACGTAAAGCGAAAGTAAATCCCACTACGGAGTGTGAATTATTTGTGCGCCTCTAGCAGCATATATTATGGACGACTGTACCTGTGCGGGAAACCGATATTTATGGCCGACCGTGGATTTAAAACGTCAACTATGTACTGTATAGTCGACATCACAGCGAGAGACAAACCATTCCAATCTATCTATACCATGTCAGGAAGGTTGAATAACTATGACAAATAGGTTTGGTCACTAAACCACACGAGAAAAGAAAGAAGGAAGGTTGGAAAGAAAGAAATCCGCGCCATTTATTTATTTTATTTATTTATTTAAATATGGTAACACAGCATTACAGTTATAAAACTAATTCACTGTGGACTTAATACAATATAATAAAATTAACATAATTAAAACTAACAATGAAAATTAAACTACGATTAGGTACTTATACAATAAAAATTAAAAAATACTGGACTCCCTATTATCCATCCCCTCGCAGAGTCTCAAATATTCCCAGCACACAGTCGCCCATCCACTCACAAACACGTCGCACTCTGGTGCGGATGCCAGGAGTGCATTGAGCAGCATCAAGGCGCGGAGCAGGGGAGAGTTCCTACGCGACACGGTGCGCGCCGCGGGCACGGACAGCAAGCCATGGGGTGGTACGAGGCGGCGCCAAGCGTACCGGAGTGTACGAGGTGCCGCCTCCTAAGTAAGGGTCCGGGCCCACGGACGCAGTGCGCGCACCGCACGGCGCCCGAGTGGCTCGAGGCTCGGACGGGGAGGAGGAAGGTGAGGGATGAATGGATTATACATTGTGTACAGCCCACAATGGGGACTGCTCGGGCGCCAGTCGGGTCGCGGTTGTATCACAGTTTCCCGTGGCTCGGCAAGAATGGCACGAGGTGGAACACCCCAGGACGTTTAGTAGGTATGCTGCCTCTTCAGGGCGGTGAGCCCGACATAACCAACACGCTCCCCCGGGCGTGGTGACACATGATTTGCATGTTTTACCTGGGTTAAAAAAAAGGCCAAAGCTGGACGTAGGCCTCTCCACAGGCGCGATATTCAACACGATTTTTGGAACCATTCTGGAACATGCATTGACTAGCAAAGGCTAACAGTCATCATTAACAGTCGCTTCGAAGGACTTTACTGGTGTAAAATGGCAAAAGCCAAATATTTACTAAACCTAGAATGAAAAAGCGTGAAAGGGCTGAAGCCACAGACGACTTACCCAATAGACATGCAATCGGTACAAATGACAATGCCAGATTCTGACCCACCATCAACCGCAAGTTGTACAAGATAACGAATAAATGTAAAAATATCTCCGTTTGTTATTAAGATTATTGGTTTAAAATAAAGTTTTGTATAAGTTGCGATTCGAAAAAAACAGCTTAATTAAGGATTCAGAAAATAGTAAGAAATCGAAGCAACTTATTCATTGTTTTTGTTATTCTACTATAGGAGTTGCGAGAGTAGTAGAAAATGATGCTGATTATGATTCAGATTATGCAATATGAAACCTGTAATAAGTCCCCAACAAAATGATAGGTACAGCTTAAATGGTCACGTAGTTTTGTAGGTGGGGCAAAGGTCCATTGAAATGTGGCAATGTCATTTAGCACTTACTTAATATACTTAATACGTAATTATAGTAAGTTCACAAATATTAAATTTGTGGGCTTTACAGCAGATTTGTTTGTATGAAAAAGATAAGCAGGCAATGTAAAAGAGTTATCCTGTACAACTTGCGGTTGATGGTGGGGCAGAATCTGGCATAGTCATTTCACGTTGTATAGTCGACTATGTCATATATCCTATGTATGTAGTCGGAGTAAATTAGGTTCATTCCTCTCAAGTCCCGTAGAGATTACAAGTCCACCTTCATTTAGTTGAAAGCGTGTACGCCTTAGAATAGTCTGACATGATTTATAGGCGGTCATTGATGGCTTACTGCCTGAATAGAGCCTCGGTTTGAATGCTGTGAATGGTATACAATAAATAAATAGGTGATTGATGAAAAGAGCTTTAGTTGTGGAGAGAATATTAATTGATGGGCGTAATTGAAAAGTCTCAGTCGAAGACAGAGATAAGTATACAGGGGGCCTCAATAAGGTTGAGATTTTCTCAAAAACTATTGGACCGAATTTAATAATTATTTTACAGTTACATAGTTTTAACTTTTGTCTATCAAACAGTAAAAGAATTTTTGCAATAGGTCTAGCAGTTTTTGAGTAAATCTCAACCTTAAAAACTCTCCTGTACCTACACCTTTATCTGTGTTCCACCGTACCTATGTTTGAAATTAAATTCATCATCAGTCTTTTTAGGGTTCCGTGCATCAAAAGGAAAAAAGGAACCCTTATAGGATCACTTTGTTGGTTGTCAGGGGGGCTGGCCGGATGGCCTTTTTTGTCCTGTCAAATCCTGCGCGAACGTAATTTTTGTACTAATTTTCGCTAAAAATCTGACATTGACGGCTAGTAAAAATCGACGCGTCTGTCAGTCCGTCAGATCGATAGTGATGCCAAAATTTTTAGAATTTTTGTCTGTTTGTCTGTGACTTTGTTCAAGTTATCACGCCATAACTACTTTTTTTGATGGGAGTTTCACTAGGAGATAGCTGAAATATCCGGACAGCTCATAGGCTATAAGCCATGACGGTATGTGATGTGGAAACAAGGATAAAGAGAGGAAGATCTGCCTCCTGATCTCCTTCATCCTCTCCATCCTCCTCCTCTACGCAAACGAAGTTTCCGGGTACCTACAGCTAGTTTATGTATGAAACTGATGTAACCAAACCAAGTGTTCCATAGTGTATATAATATCCGGACAGCTCATAGGCTATAAGCCATGGCGGTACGTGATGTGGAAACGGAGCATAGAACTCTTTCTACGCAAACGAAGTTGCGGGGTACAGCTAGTCCGGAATAAATTATGTAGAATCTACCAAAATGTTTTGACAAAATATACCCGCAACAGAAAAGCCCCATGATCGCTGTGGTTTTAATTGAATTGGATTCTTTAGCCCTCGGGCCCGTAAAGCCTTTTCAAAATTATCAATAGACCCTTCGCAGTGTCCAAATGGGAAATTCCAACGGCGCTTGTTTAGAGAGGATTTTATGCTCAATACGTTTTAAGGCGCTATATGGTTGTCAAAAGCAAGAGTGAGACACAAGATGCCCCCAGCAGCGGAGTGAAGAGCACGGCGCAGTGCCTCTATTTTCGTATTTTTATGAATTTTGGCAAGGAAATAAAATCTCGTATTTATAGTACCCTACATTTTCATATATATTTTGTATGAATAACTATTTCGGTTTAGATACAATTTTCATTTTAAAAGACATGGAAGGGGTATGTTTACGATTTTTTTCTATCGAGCGAAGTTTGTCCAATCGTGTATCGGTATTCATCAGTCTCTAAATAGACACCCCAAGATTGGTATATATTTTTTTCAGACGTTTTTTAGTAGTTAATGCCGTAGCTTTCGTAGTAAAACTGAAAATACGCGCATACGAAGCCTTTAGTGGCTTAATTTGGCTCTGAATTGGAGTATTTATACACATTTACTTGTGAGAAATTAGTCTGGCCCGTAAATAAACGGTTTCTATTTCTATAAATACTTGCCTTTCCAGAAACTTGAATGGGTAGAGTTCTGTATGGAATTTACCCCAACCTGTGAAGATATGCAATCTTATTCTGGACCTGTGGTGATCGGTAAATAATTGGTCGTGGATCGGTAAATAAGAATTGTAATTTAATTTATTGATATTAAACTAAAAATAAAAGTACTTACCAAAATATAACTAAACTAAAATACAACTATATGTACAGTTAGTTTATATTTTTAGTGATGTAATTAATAAAAAGATTTATTGATTTAATTTACTAACATAGTCTAAGGACATATAATAATAATAAGTGGTGAAACTGCAGCTCACCTCTCGACATCCCTTAGCCGCTCACACCGGTGTTGCTCTCAGTTGTCTTTCTGACGACCATGTTGAGGGCCCATCTAGTGAGGGGCGAGTCACCGCCTGACCATTTCTTCATAACTTCGAGACACTGTGATCATGGCAGGTATCCGACGTCTCGCTCCATAGACCAGACTGACTGACCCACCAACACCCCAAACCAATAGCCCCAACTAAGTTGTAATTTCCAATCATTGCAATAGTTTATGCACCTGACGGGGTCTGTCATTGAGTGCAGTCAGATGCGCTCAGAGACGGGTTGCGCTAGGTGCATCACTAATCCCTTCAAATTAAAGTTCTCTAAGGGGCCTCTACGCGTTGGACCTATGTCTCCGTGCAAGCCTTCCAAAGGGCCGGGGTTTCTTAAACCCGTGCAACCTGGAGAGATACATAATAATAATATAATTTATGTCGTTTTAAATAAAGATGTCTAAGGATGTTACTAACTTAAAATTGATCGATTGTTATTTGAAATAAACATTTACCGATCGCCAGTGATAATTATAGTTTGAGAAATAGAGGTGCCGTATATTCCAATAAATGCTTTTACCCACTAATTGCTTTTATGCAACATACTCGTCCAACTAATTGCATTGATTGCAAAAATCTATGAGGCATGTGTAATCATTAAATCCGCACTGGGCCCACATGTTGGATGATAACCCTTCCTCACTTTTATGTAAGAGGTCTGCCTGCCACAACAGTGAAGACATATATACCGCAGCCCAAATCAAGTGTCTTAATTTGTAAACAAATATGATCGTCTAATTACCTGTTGTGATGTAACACTGAAGGAACTGATTGATGGAACCTATTCATTCTTGTGAAATTAAAGTGATCCGATCTAATAATATGAAAATAACTATGCAAACACAGATCAGCTTAAGGGCCTTCTATGAGCCAACTAGCGCCACCAATCTTTGAAATATAATATCTTCCAATTTAATCAATTTTATTAAAAACGCTATTACGATAAAAAAAAATACTATTTTTTAAATGCTTATTTATAACGTGATTCAATGTCGGTAAGTTGTAGTTCGCATAATTGCGAAAAACGGCCGTTTTTGGCACATTTGAGAACTACAACTTTGCTTGTCGCAATTATGCCATGTATTGTATATTAAAAAATAGTGTTTATCCTCATAAAGATTGTGTATATAGCTTTTTTAATAAAAAAATAATAATTTGTAAGATTTTGAATTACGCATTATCCATGCTCGGTGAATCTTTGAAAAATAATATCTTACAAATTAGAAGATGATGAAAAAATTCTTGCCGTAATTCGTGTGGTGGGTCAGTTGGTAAGAGCGTGTCATGGAATGATAAGGTCGCAGGTTTAATTCCTGCCCACGGCAAGAATTTTTTCATCATGTTCTAATTTGTAAGATTTCAAAGATTGGCGGCGCTAGTTGGCTCATGGAAGGCCCTTAAAATGTTAGTAGGGTAAGGTAGTTTTTGTTTACAAAATAAGACACTAGATTTGGGCTTCGGAGTTTTAAGCTTATAATCATAAGTCTTAAGTCAACTTCCACCCACAGACATAGGTAAAACCTATTTGGTTTGGTAGCGTGGCTTCGAAAGATAGCTGTTCATGGTGGTCACGTTCATGGACAGTGGCGGCATATGCCGTACTTTGAGTATTCGGAAAATGACAGTACGTAGTATTTTGATGCATTTAAAAAGACAACGGCATCTCCCGCGGCGTTCGTAGGCGGTTTTCTTTGTGGAGCGGTCCCACTGTCATTCTGTGTAGAAAACAGGTATGTGTACTGTCAAAATAAAGGTTGTAGGTACATTTTTGTCGGGCTTTTTTGAAAATGGCGGGAAACGACGGTTGCGAAATTATTTAATAATTTTCAGTATAATGTCTACAGTGGGTGTTTTGTGTTTAATATCACGTTAAATTAATCAGAAAATGTTCGCGAATGACAGTATGGTGAAGTTGTTGGAGATTTCAAGCAGGATCTGAAGTTTGGCGCCATGGTCAAGATTCCCACTACGAGCTCGGGAGTGAACGTGACTGTCGAGCTGCTTCGTCCGCAGTGATTGACGCTACGGCGTCTCCTGTGGATGAAGACATGAAGACGCTGCTACCCAGGGTGATGACGCTACGGCGACTCCCCTGGAGGAAGATAGAAGACTATTTATACATTGATATTTTTGTAACATGACATTGGCAAATGACGAACTGTCGAGTCCATTAATAAAAAAAAATAAAAAAAAATACATTTTTGTCGGTCTTGACACGCACATACTTAGAATCCCCCACGGTTATGACAGTAGTTGAGAATTTTCACTGTCATTTCGTAATTTCTACTGTCCATGAACGTGTTAAACCGCTTGCTTGAAAGTTTTAAACCAACATTGACTTCCACAGGGTGTTCCGTTTTATCGGCTGTCCATTCTAATGTGCAGAGTCGTATTTCAAACGACGTACGAGCCATACTTCACTGAAGTGCCCCATACGTTGAATGAAAAATACGGATCGGAATTCGAGAAAAAACGTTGCAATGGATAGAACCCGCGTTTGGATTAACTTAACTAAGTAAAGCGACTCTTTTTTAGACCCGCTGACGTTTTGGATTGCTGAGGAATTGCACAATCACGCCTTTTAGACCCACAGATCTCAGTCAAAATCTGCGATTTCACGCTATATTTGTCACGTCACCCAATCAGCGAACACGTTTTCACGGCAATAATGTTGTAATTTCAGCGTTTTTTGAGATTCTAAATCCCTTTATACGAAATTTTGACTACGAAAGACAAGATGATCTGTTTTTTTTTGGTTTATGTATAATTTAACACATTCATTGTGTCGATTTCAATCTATGCTAAAAGACATTGCCACATTTCAATGGAGTTTTGCCCCACCTACAAAACTACGTGACCATTTAAGCTGTTCCTATCATTTTATTGGGGACTTATTACAGGTTTCATATTGCATAATCATAATCAGTATCATTTTCTACTACTCTCGCAACTCCTATAGAAGAAGAATAAAAACAATGAATAATTCGCTTCGATTTCTTACTATTTTCTGAATTCTTAATTAAGCTGTTTTTTTTCGAATCGCAACTTGTACAAAACTTTATTTTAAACCAATAATTTTAATAAAAAACGGTGATATTTTTACACTTATTCGTTATCTTGTACAACTTGCGTTTGATGGTGGGGCAGAATCTGGCATTGTCATTTAATCACCAGGGGACATCTCACTATTACGCGATGTGGCAAATCAAATCTCTTTATTGCGAGTAAGCATGTTGTGCACATTTTTGCACGTCAACAAGTTTTGAATTTACTTTTACACCACTTGTATGTATGGTATATAAGTGAAAGTGAAAATTGCGTTTGGGTTTAGGATTAGATTCAAATGTTTCAAATGTTTTCAAATTCAAATGTTTTTATTTCCTTCCACATTAGGTACATTTTTATGTTATTAGACACAGTTTGGTGGAAGACTGGTGCTCAAGCTAGGACTAATCCTGTGTTTTGAGAGCGAGAGAGTGGCGAGAGAGATGTGGCGGTTATGGCAGAATCATCTTATACATAGATCTGTCCCCAATTCTGGTAAGATATTTGGATCGAACTGTAAGTGAAACCAATATAAGCTGGCCCAGCCTCGGTGAACTTGCCGGGCCAGCTTATACTGATTAAGTAACGGTTCGATCCAAATACTATTGCCTCAACTCAGAGGTTCATAGCAATAAAAAAACTGCTGAACAATGGCTTAATTGATAGTTGCTGAATTGCCAATACGACGAAATTCTTGACCTCTGAAATGCGCTCAAACACAAATCAACTATCATCAAACTTGTTACATTTATAGCTAACGGCCAGAGCGTTAAGAACCTTCCTAGTAGGTAAGTTGTAGTTCACATAATTGCGAAAAACGGCCGTTTCTGGCACATTTGTGAACTACAACTACCTACATTGAATCACGTTACAAATAAGCATTTAAAAAATAATATTTATAGCAATAAACAATGTGAACGTAGTTTTTTTAATAAAATTGATTATATTGGAAGATATTATTTTTTTAAGATTGGCGGCGCTAGTTGGCTCATGTCAGGGCCTTAACGGGCCCGTCTGAAATATAACTCTGTATGTTTCCACCGCGGTCGCTCCCCCATCTGTTAAATTGGCTTGCGATGCCTCGCGGCCGTAAATATCGCGGCGACACAAATGTGACGCAAATCTAACCCTCATAGTGTGACATGGAATTATGACGCACGGGCGAGTCGTAACTTATAGAACCTTGTTTTATCTCGCATAAAAAGAATTATGAAGTTAGAACATTATGAAAAAATTCTTGCCGTGGGCAGGACTTGAACCTGCGACCTTGTCATTCTAACCGAATGTTAGACATGGTTGTCGGAATACTACTACTATTGTCCGATAGATGGAATTGCGTAACATACCCTTTAAGTATGTATAAAGCGATGAAGATTTTCGGTGGCGTGGCCTGTGGTGGCTCAGTTGGTAAGAGCGTGTCACGGAATGACAAGGTCGCAGGTTCAAGTCCTGCCCACGGCAAGAATTTTTTCATCATGTTCTAATTTATTCACCGAGCATGGATAATGCGTAATTCAAATTCTGAATTATGAAGTTTTTAGGTTTTTTTAAATATTTATCTAATATCCTGCAATTCCACTGCTAGGCAATGTTCTTCCACTAATTACGACTCTGTTTTGACTAGGTTTATTCAAAATCAAAGCTTTTTAATTTAATTTATCGCTTTCGGTGTTGCTGTGGTTAGGTTAGTGACGGTCAGTTTAGTGTCTACAGTGGTTGT
The DNA here is from genome assembly GCA_963506565.1 of Tachystola acroxantha. Lineage (NCBI taxonomy): Eukaryota > Metazoa > Arthropoda > Insecta > Lepidoptera > Oecophoridae > Tachystola > Tachystola acroxantha. The sequence continues at coordinate 12,963,160 of OY735881.1, forward strand.
TTTGTGTTTAATATCATGTTAAGTTAATCAGAAAATGTTCGCGAATGACGGTATGGTGAAGTTATTGGAGGATTCGTGCAAGATCTGAAGTTTGGCGCTGTAGTGAAGAGTCCCACTACGAGCTCGGGAGTGAACGTGACTGTCGAGCTGCTTCGTCCAGAGTGATGACGCTACGACGAAGACAAGAAGACGCGGATACCCAGAGTGTATGCTACGTTGCGGGCGTCGGGTCGGGGAGTCCGGCGCTCGCTTAGAGGTCCCGAGCTGTAAGGCGTCTCGTCCAGTGTTCCGAGGCGCCTTAAGCGGAGGTATAGGGGTCGACCCCCGAGAAGGGCCCACGCGGGCGGCCGCGGACGAGGTTGTGGTATTTGGCGCTGCGTTCCCACAACCTCGTTCCAAACGCGATGCGTTGAACACCTTGGGGTTTTAGTGGGTATAGGACCGTATTGTGGCGGGAGTCCCACATACTCACCGCGCGCCCCTCCTCATTGGCGCGGTGAGATGCGAAAAGCATTTCCCCATGTAAAAAAAAAGGGTGTATGCTACGGCGACTCCCGTGGATGAAGAGAAGATGATATGATATTTTGAATATTTAATTCTGTAACATGACATTGGCAAATGACGAGCTGTTCAGTCAATTAATAAAATAAATGAAATGTACATACAAATGTATGCGGAATGCTCTCAAAACGGTAAAGGAATATATCGTGAGATATATAGGTAAAAAAGTCGCTTGCGGCCCTATTACGCTGTTAATGACCCGGCCGACAGGCGACGAGTTGTAAGGTAACCACAAATTTTTTATTTGTGGATTTTTGCATGAAAAAATTAAGTATTTTTTAATTTTTTTTCATCGGTACTTTTAAATTCATTATCACCCCTGAGTATGTCTATAATCAAAACCACACCTTGTACTTATTCAGAACTGGCTGTACCCCGCAACTTCGTTTGCGTAGAGGAGGAGGATGGAGAGGATGGATGAGACCAGGAGGCAGATCTTCCTCTCTTTATCCTTGTTTCCACATCACATACCGCCATGGCTTTATAGCCTATGAGCGGTCCGGATATTTCAGCTATCTCCTAGTGAAACTCTTATCAAAATCCCTTCAGTAGTTATGGCGTGATACTTGCACAAAGTCACAGACAAAAATTCTAAAAATTATTGTTTTGGCATCAGTATCGATCCCAAAACACATTACAATTAAGCCAATGATACACTAGGGGACAAATGTCGTACGACATGTATCGGCGACATGTCAAGCGAAGCCGGCCGATTTCGCTTGACATATCTGGCGACATCGCGCGACTTATGTCCGTAGCGCTACTTCACCCGACATCACTGGCGACCCGTGTCGCGCGATGTTGCCAGACATGTCGCGCGAAGTCCGGCAACGTCGCGCTACTTCACCCGACGTCTCTGGCGACACGTGTCGCAGGACATTTGTCCCCTAATGTATCGTTGGCTTTATTCTTTTCAAAAAATATCCAATGTACAGACACGACTTTTTTACAGTCTTATTATATGTAGAGATTTAAGGACGTCCATCATTGAAATCAAATTATACGATAGATTTGTTGAAGGCCATTGAAACAGAATTTAAATGTAATTAATTTATTCGACGGCACTGTATCGGCGGGGCCTTTGTTCCGCGCCGATTTATTCGGTAAGAGGGATTAAAATTACCGATAATTACTATTTGCATATCGGTAAATTTATATCGGAAAAGGAAAATGTTTTTAGACCATTTTAACGAATGTTTAAGGTGACAAAGCTTACTGATAACCTACGGAGGAAAGGAAGACCTACGAAAACGTAGTACTAGTACAGTCGAAGACAGAGAAAGGTGAATAGTAGAGTTTTTAAGAATGAGATTTACTCAAAAACTACTTGACCTATTGCAATAATTATTTCACTGTCAGTTTATTTCAATCCCTCAAAAAATATCATTCATAGATAATTACAAGTAAGTAGGTAACTAAGAAATTAATTGAAATAGGTAAGTAACTAAGTATGTAGGTACTAAATTTATTAACATGTAAATATGTTACAGGACCTATAGATGTTGATGACAATTACTTCTGTATATATTTAGTAGTAGACATTGCTTGACATAGCATGGAAATAGAAGTGGCAGTCTCCGTTTCTCATTAAAAAGCCGGCTAAGTGCGAGTCGGACTCGCGCCCAGAGGCTTCCGTGCAACGCAACTTAATCGTAACTTTGCTCTAACGAAACGATAAACTAGATTTAGAGAAAAACTTATCTTTGCCATTTTCAAAATATCAGCTGAATTCGCTCTTGAGGGTTTGAGCTCAGACTATTAATACGGGCCTTAGTACTGATGAAAATGTAAAATTCTCATAAGTTACAAAATCTTGTAGAAACCACAATAAAATCCAACCACAGTATCCAACATTCACACCAAATAATTTATTGTCACAATTTACGATCGACCGCCATTTACCAAACCTTTTTCCATATAATCGAGATTTGTTTCCTATTTCTTCTGATATATGTACAGTATGTGGCAAGATCATGTTCAATGATCTGGTCGTCCCGGAACCAGTAGTAGTCGATCGGTCCTCGAAGTTGTTCAGTAATATGTCTACTTAGGACAAACTCTGCAGCTGGGCAGGAACATTTATTTATTTATTTTATTAATGGACTCCACAGTTCGTCATTTGTCAATGGCACGTTACAGAATATTCAATATATTTATAGTCTTCTATCTTCCTCCAGGGGAGTCGCAGTAGCGTCTTCACCCTGGGTAGCCGCGTCTTCATCCAGAGGAGACGCCGTAGCGTCTTCACCCTGGACGAAGCAGATCGACAGTCACGTTCACTCCCGAGCTTGTAGCGGGAACTCTTGATAAAAGCTTGAAACCCCAGCCCCCTTACCTTGAAGTCTTTTAGCAGTATTACTTCCATAATACTTTGTTACTTCGTATAATGACGACCTTAAAGTAAGCTCATTAAGGTCGTCATTGTACGAAGTAACAAAGTATTATGGAAGTAATACTGCTATAAGACTTCAAGGTAAGGGGGCAGATCTTGCTCAAATTATCCAACAAAATCACCATACTGTCACTCGCGAACATTTTCTGATTAATTTAACGAAAACTACAACTTTGCTTGTCGCAATTATGCGATGTATTGTATATTAAAAAATAGTGTTTATCCTAATAAAGATTGTGTACATAGCTTTTTTTAATAAAAATTAATAATTTGTAAGATATTATTTTTTTAAGATTGGCGGCGCTAGTTGGCTCATGGAAGGCCCTTAATTTGCTTCGGGAAGCAGATGGCGCGGTTACGTGTAAGTGTTTCCCAGGTGTAAGTGTATTAAGTGGCGCGTACCACGTGACACCTAAACACATTCCACTCTATACAGCTCTTTGATAGCGTAATTAGGTAAATGTAGAGTTATGTAGAGTGCAATGGGGTATGATGTAATCCCAATGTCTATGGGGTAAGTGGTCTGTGGTTTGGTCACTAAACCTTTTAGCATCAAAAATCACAATGTATATACCTACCTACTCACATAGGTGTAGTATATACTTACGTATACTAACATATCTGTACAGTTAACTACTCACATATGTTTGTATTTATTTAAAACCGGATTTTGTTGCCTAATAAAGATATTTCTATTCTATTCTAAACCATACCAGAAATAAAGAAATAACTTCTAATTTATTTAATTTAAACTACAAAATATTATATTAAAGAAACAGTAAATATAGAAATAAAAACTATAAATAAAAAATTTGCCCTAAATCACCGACCGCGGGGAGTGTCCCCAGAAGGCTGGCTGCATTGCCTCGCTGGATTGCGAGGCTAATGCGTTGCGCGAGGTACGCGCCAGCCTTCTGGTCATTAGACACATCCACCAGGCGCACAGAGATCTCTTTGTGGATGCTGTGTGCGCCTGGTCCCCACGGTCCCAGGGTCTCCACACCAAAGAAATAACTAAAAGTAATTAAAACAGTATTTCCCTCGCAATCCAGCGCGGTAACGCTGCTGGTGTGATGAACATTTCGCCGAGACACGACCCGAGACGGCGACTTTTATATTTGATTTGATACAAATTTTTTAGCAGTTACATGTTTTAAGTATAGTTTATATTAGTTCAAGTTATTATAGTAGTGATAGTTTTGAAAACGATACGTTTTAAAACATTTTAGCAATTTAGTCAAAAATAATGTAATATTTCATCATCATCATCATCATCAGCCCGTATCAGTCCACTGCTGGACGTAGGCCTCTCCCAAAGCGCGCCAATCAACCCTACTCTCGGCCCTCTGCATCCAGTCCCTGCCAGCCATTTTGCGAAGGTCATCCCTCCATCTGGTCGGGGGGCGTCCCACACTACGTTTACCCGTTCGTGGCCTCCATTCGAGAACTCGTCTACCCCATCAGTTATCGGTTCTACGACAGATGTGACCAGCCCACTGCCACTTCAGTTTACTGATTCTATGAGCAATGTCAACCACTTTAGTCTTCTGGCGGATATACCTACTGATGTAATATTTGAACGTTTAAATTAAATAATTTTTTGTAATTATAGGCCATTAAAACAGTATTCGTGTAAAAGAAGAATATCAAAACAAATCTGTGGAAACGTTTACGCGGGTCGCTCGTTAGGGTAATTATACATTCATTTAACCGTTCATCAATGTCAGGATTACTAAATTACGCCGCGATTATCTAATTTTGGTGGGTGCTGTTCAACGTGCTAGTGATGGGACGGTGCGATTTTGTAATGTGGTTTATTCGGCTTCGGTTTCGAAGATATGCTTCACTTCTTCTTCTCAACGTTCCTCTTCTCATCGAAGGTTGGACAACATCATGGCAATTTTCACCCTCTGAACGGCTGCCCGGAACAAGGAGTCGGTGCTGCAGCCGAACCATTCACGCAAATTCTTCAGCCAAGAGTGTCTTCTCCTGCCAACGCTCCTCTTTTCACAAATTTTGCCCTGGATGATTAAATGCTTCACTAGAAGATATTTATCATTCACGTAGCATCGTGTCTCTACGTCAACTCTCGCAGCATCGCGTCTCTACGTCAAATCTCGCAGCATCGCGCCTCTACGTCAACTCTCGCATCGCGTTCCCATTCCGCGACTCTCGATCCGTCAACTCCCGTAGCAGCGCGCGTAGCCTCGTTCCCGCTACGTGCCTATTTATTAAATAACGGTAACTTCGCTTAAACCATGTTGTTGTCCCTTTCACAATTCGTTAAAAAATGTTATGGTAGAAAGGGATAGAAGGCCTAACTAACGGTGGAATAACTTTTAATCACGTTTATGGATACGCGAATTAGAATTTATATTGCGTTTTAAATCCATTTTTACTGCGTAAACTGATTCTGTCTAAATTCGGTGGACATTGCTGGTCTTACCAGAGAGATTTTTTGCCAGTTTTTTAGCCTGAACGCCGCGCTGTTACCGCTCCCTTGCTTTCCCGCTGACGTTTCGTTGCTGCGTTCAGTCTGTCATCCTTCACAGAGTTTCGCACTATAACCACTGCCCTTCCGCTGATTTTTATCATTTTTCTGATTTTCAGAATTCTCGGTTTTGGTTTTTCCTTGGTCTCGGTTTTACATCGATCCATCACTAGTCCCTAGGAGGAGTCTTCGCGTTTCCTTGTAATTTCTTGTCAATTAGTTAAAATTCCCTTGAGAAGCAGTCGGGATTGCAGAGATATAGGGCAATGGTGTTCAACTCGCGAGGGGACAAATAACCCACATTATTAGATCGCTGTTCCATCTAATCTATGGGAAGTAAATATTACCAAGCTTTAAAAGTGAAATTTTAAATTTCTATGTTCTAGACAGGTTTAAGCTCGAACTCAGCGCAAGCTCGACTGTCAAAATTGTATGGAAACAGGTAGTTGTAAGACCGAACTGAAGTTGACTTAACACGTTCACTCTTCTAACTTCTTCACGTTCTTCTTCACTCCGTATATTGCGAACTGGCTGACCAGTCGTCACCTCTGTGGCTTATTTGTCATTTTTATAAGCAATGTGTCGGCATTCTACTTGTCATCGCCTGGAAAACAGACCTATTATTAAAAAAACCTACCTGATATCTTGAAATTATTTCATTTTAATCACCAGCGAGCCCAGCTCCTCATCACCGTACAAAAAATGATTTGATTTCCTTGTAAGTCCCACCTATTATTTCAATCACTTTACAAGTCGAAATACATAAAATTTGTTATGTGAGCACTTCAACTCTGGGTGGAACACTCTGAGCACTCTTCTGAGACAATATGACGTGAATGGACAGCAGCATCCACCAAGGACATCGTATTTACATCAGAAAAAATACCCTTAGTGCGGATCTGGTAGGCATATACTTTTTTCATCGTGCTACATATGTGGGGCACGGTTTTGTGAAGCTAGTTCGTCGTGCTCCATATATGGGGCACTGGACTGTGAACGTGTTAAGTTAGATAATGATGAATAGGAATATGATTTTTGAGAAAATCTCAAATTTAAAAACTCTCGTGTAATTACACTTTTCTCTGTACAATAATGTCGATAGTCATAGAAAGTTTTGAGCACGAACTCAGCGTTAGTTCGCACTTACGACTGTCAAAGTTGTAAGATCAAACTCAAACTACTCAAAACTCTCTATGACTATCGGCCTAAGAACGTCCCAGCTCTATAACTACACTATTATATAGATAAATGGATCAGTATAATACTATAAAGACATTGATCTCCTATAAACAACTAGATACACAGTCTGCCTTCTAAAAATGTCCGAGCGCAAAGAAGGTCCAAACGGATGAATGGGTCATTTGCTTTATTGGACATTATTTGGACGTTAACAATGGACCCTTATTTGGACGTTTTTTAAATTGTTTTAGCAGACCTTTGTGTATATAGTTGTTTATAGGAGATCAATGTAAAAAGAGGAAAGATTTGTATTTTAGTATGTTTGTAATTGCAAAGGAGTGGCATAACTGAAATCTGTCGCCGAAACAATGGTCGATGGAGTAAGTGCGTTCTAATGTGGAGACCCCGGACGGGTAGAAGCGTGGGCAGACCACCGGCCAGATGGTCCGACGACATCAAGAGGGTTGCTGGCTCGGTGTGGACCAGGCAACCTTGGGATCGGGCCATATGGAGGATTCATGGAGAGGCATATGCCCAGGAGAGGGCTGCTGTATGCTGAAGAAGAAGAAGATGTTTGTAATGAATAAACACAAAAACTACTGGACCGATTTCTAAAATTCTTTCACCATTACAATGCTACATTATCCCTATCCCTAAGTAACATGGGCTATATTTATACGGGTCGCTAGTTGTTAATACTTAAGAATATTTCTGAATGGTTCAATCTGTTACATATATAAATTATCATTCCTTTGAAATACAAGCACTAAATCAATGGAGCCCCCAAAATGGCCTCCATTTGGTTTCGGAACGTGACCGAGCTGGGCTGTATTTTATTTATTTATTTTCTAAACTTGTCATAACAACCTGCGCCAACTTCCTCGTGCTTACCCTACGACCGGCGCAAATATGAAACTAATAAAAAACTGCTTTTATTTATGGTTAGCTTTCATTAATTAGTATTTTTTAAACGTGTGAAGGTGATGAAAGCAGCCTTCTAGGCTTTGTAAAATTTTCCCGCACCAGTATTTTGCGACCTCTATAGCCCGGGAAGTAGTCCTTAGGTCATCTTGAGTGCACGAGCTTGTACACCGAGAATACTGCGATAGATGAGTGGTAGTTTGGGTTTAGCCACCTGCACCTGACTTTTTTTTTAATAATTACACAGTTTATTGTCATATAAAATATAAATTCATTGTTATATTTTATGTGACATTATTATAATTTCATTAATTATGAAACCTGTTTTCAATTTAAGTTGTATTTAATTGGAAATAACATATTTATTAAAGCTTAATAATTTTTCAATGTCTTTTAATTCACATTTGACAAGACATCAAAATTATAAATACTATTTATTAAATCAATTTAAATAAAGCTATATTTATAAAATCAAAATTAACTAGTGTTATAGTATATATTTTAATGTAACAGACAGGCGGCTTTATCGCTTTTTCCAGGTAACCTTCCGGTTACTTCGCCTTACTTCACCATCATCATCAGTCCATTTATATTGCCCCACTCCTCGGGCACAGACCTTCCCTCACATCGAGGGAGCACGGGCCATGATTCAGCACGCAGGCCTTATATATTTTTTCTAAGGCATGCAGGTTTCATCACAATGTTTTTCCTTCATCTACGCCTTACTTGCCATTACTTAATTCGCAACATCATTTACAAAAAAACATTAGGTAAGCTATTTTCTATACTAATGACCGCTTTTGTTAGACTCATTCGTCGACAAATGCATTGTCTTCCCGGCATCGCATTGTCGCAGGCTTCCGACACAGTATCGCGAGCGATCCCTAATGGCATGACATGACAAAGGGGACAGATTGACCTGTCATAACACAACCTGTACAATTACCATGAGTTTGAAATGTGGTGTTACCGTAGGATGCTTAGAATAAGCTGGATCCAGAGAGTCACGAATGTCGAAGTCCTGCGCCGCGCCGGTAAATCCCGGGAACTCATGACCACCATTAAAAGGAGAAAAGTGGGTTATCTTGCCCACGTGCTGAGACAGGAGAGGTACCAACTCCTCCAACTCATAATGATGGGCAAGATTGTGGGGAAAAGGCGGGTGGGCAGAAGGAAGAAATCGTGGCTCCGCAATATAAGGGAGTGGACAGCGATAGCCAGCGGCGAAGAGCTATTCAGACTGGTTCAAGACAGCCGTTTCTTTCTGGATCGTAACAATAAATACACGTTTCATCTCCTGTCACAATATCATAAACAGCATTTGAATGTCCGTGATTAAATGACCATGCCAGATTCTGCCCCACCATCAACCGCAAGTCTCCGTTTTTTTATTAAAATTATTGGTTTAAAATAAAGTTTTGTACAAGTTGCGATTCGAAAAAAAACAGCTTAATTATTCAGAAAATAATAATAATAATAGTTGGTAAGAGCGTGTCACGGAATGACAAGGTCGCAGGTTCAAGTCCTGCCCACGGCAATAATTTTTTCATCATGTTCTAATTCAGAAAATAGTAAGAAATCGAAGCGAATTATTCATTGTTTTTGTTATTCTTCTATAGGAGTTGCTAGAGGAGAAAATGATACTGATTATGATTATGCAATATGAAACCTGTACTAAGTCCCCAACAAAATGATAGGTACAGCTTAAATGGTCACGTAGTTTTGTAGGTGGGGCAAAGCTCCATTGAAATGTGGCAATGTCTTTTAACAACATATTTTTACACCACTCGACACGAGCCCGTTTCTGTACTAACTTCACAGCCACAGAACCCTAAAATATAGGTAGATTTACGCAGACAATATTACGCCATTGATTTATCGAATGTCGGCTCTGAATTTTATTTCTTTTCCGTGTAATCAATCACACGACTCTCGAAACACGAACAAAAGCGGTCAATCATATTTTGCAATCTCTATTCTTCCTACTCCGTTTATTTCAGATTTTTTTTTTCAGTATTTGTCCAAAAACAAATATACGAGATTCAGTTTCAGATATATAGATACATAGATGCGGTCGAAGACAGAAAGGTGTACAGGAGAGTTTTTAAGGTTGAGATATCTCAAAAACTAGTTGACCGATTGTAAAAATTCTTTCACTCATAGATAGAAAAAGTTTTTTTTTATCTATAATTGTTTAGGGATTTTTGTACACATAAAGTGACGATGCCAATCCCATCGTACCTATTCTAAATTAACTTAAAATTTATAAAAGATCGAGAACAGCATTTTAGCTGGGCCTGAAGTTAAAAAGGATAAAGGTTAAAACTATGTAACTGTAAAAGTTGGATGTATTTTATAATATATATATATATATATATGTATATATATATAAATACAAGTATAAATACTTACCTATATCTAGCCAACACTACACCTCGTCAAGGCCCGTCTCGCGCGGTAGGCCCAGCGCACTTTAGCGATAAGGTCGCCAAAATTGTACATTATGTTTGTATTATTCTGTAATCTTTTTCTGTAATTGTTGTGTTTTATGTACAATAAAGTGTATTTATTGTTATTTATTGTTGTTGTATAAGAACTTGATTATTAATAACTTAGTCAACTATCCTATTCCGTTCACGAAAAAGCAGAACCTTTCGTATCTCCCGTATAATTTGGTCCCCGGTCCGATTCCTGCGATTGCAATTCCGATCCTTTGTTCGTTCGGACCGAATCGGAACACGGTGTAATCAAATCGTATCACTTTGTCGCGCCTTTGAGAGGAACTTGGATTTCGTCTGTGATTTCTTACTTTGATAACCAGGGCCGACTTCAGGGGAAAACAATTGGGACTGGAGTTTCAGGGCCTCCACTAGGGGCAACGTTTTCTTTCACTGGTATTTGACGTCATTTCTAAGGTCATGTGATGTACTTAGTTAATTTTTTTGCAGATTTGATTTATAAAAAAACCTTACCAATTTAATATTTATCATGAGTACAACCCTTAGTTTCAATTTGTCGAATGACTGTATGCATGTCTACAGGGACTATTTTGTGTTTAATATCACGTTAAATTAATCAGAAAATGTTCGCGAATGACAGTACGGTGAAGTTATTGGATTATTTATGCAAGATCTGAAGTTTCAAGCTTTTATCAAGAGTTCCCGCTACAAGCTCGGGAGTGAACGTGACTGTCGAGCTGCTTCGTCCAGAGTGATGACGCTGCGGGGCGTCTCCTCTGGATGAAGACATGAAGACGCGACTACCCAGGGTGAAGACGCTACTGCGACTCCCCTGGAGGAAGATAGAAGACTATTGAATATATTGAATTTTCTATAACATGACATTGGCAAATGACGAACAGTCGAGTCCATTAATAAAATAAATAATATTTTCACTACATTCTTGTCCCTTTTGCAATCCTTCAAAGAGTTCCCATATTCATTCGTAATGAAGTTAGCGAAGTTTATTTAGAAGGTATTTGCGTGGTGATTTTGAATGTTACATTGGAAAGGAGAGTGGATGAGGGGGGTCCTCTTTAGCCAGTAGTAATGAGCCCTTACCAATGAGTTGCGAACATAACTTCGCACGCTAGCTATTGCGTAAACAATTCTTCGCTCTGTGACTAGAAGACGTTACTTATTGTTAAGGGCCTTCCATGAGCTAACTAGCGCCGCCAATCTTAAAAAAATAATATTTTTGCGATTTTTTTCTATCGCATGAATTTTGTCCAATCGTGTAGGGTAAGTCCGGGGGAGATGGCCATAGTTTTTTAGGAGAGCCGTCAAATTAAAAGTGTAGACTTTATTGTATGTATCTTTATTTTAAAATAAACTTTGGACTTCTATATTTTGGATAATTATCACAATAGTAACAAATTGTAGCGAGATGAACCTTAAAACTAATTTTTAAAAAAAACACAGTGGGCCATCTCTCCCGTAGCGTCCGGGTGAGTTGGCCATATGAGTAGGGGAGAGATGACCAGTACTTTATTTATTTATTTTATTAATGGACTCGACTGTTCGTCATTTGCCAATGTCATGTTACAGTACAGAAAATTCAATATATTCAATAGTCTTCTATCTTCCTCCAGGGGAGTCGCAGTAGCGTCTTCACCCTGGGTAGCCGCGTCTTCATGTCTTCATCCAGAGGAGACGCCGTAGCGTCATCACTCTGGACGAAGCAGCTCGACAGTCACGTTCACTCCCGAGCTTGTAGCGGGAACTCTTGATAAAAGCTTGAAACTTCAGATCTTGCATAAATAATCAATTAACTTCACCGTACTGTCATTCGCGAACATTTTCTGATTAATTTAACGTGATATTAAACACAAAACAGTCCCTGTGGACATTAAAAGGAAAATTATCAAATAATTTCGCAACCGTCGTTTCCCGCCATTTTCAAGAGAACCGACCAGTACTTAATTGTATACTTTGTCATCTTCTTTATTGCTGTCTCCGTCTGCTACATCACACAAAACCGGTTCGGCATCTTCTTCACTGCGTCAGATATTCTCCTAATTGACTTTCGCTTCCTCGCCGTACTTGGTTTTTTTTCCGACTGACTAGGTTTAATCTTACTTTATTTTTTATTTTTTGGTCTTTCAATCTTTTTTCTCTTCTACACACCTCCTTGTTTCAATATGTACATCAGATGTCAATAGTTCATACATAATAGAACAACACAATAAAAAATAAAGTGTATCAGGGTTAGATGGACATATGGCCATCATACACCTACTATACATGGCCATCTCTCCTAATTGTCCGGGACAGATGGCCATACCTATAATGTAAACAAGTAGAAACAATTCATATGAAATTTTGAGGTTATAACACGACACCGTTCATGAACTATGCATAAAATACATAAAAACCCTTTATTTTCACAAAATCATATCACCACGACATAAAACATAAACCATCTAAAAATGTTTAGTAGTATACGGAACAAATTAGAAGGATTTTACTCACTTATCGTATTTTTTTTCGCCAAAAAATTCCTGTGACGTTGCACTTAGGTACGATGTGAAGCGAACTGAGCGCTAACAGGCGACATCTGGTGATAAGTTTCCGAAATATTTCGGTGGGCCATCTATCCCGTATGGCCATCTCCCCCGGACTTACCCTATCGGTATTCATGAGTCTCTAAATAGACACCCCAAGATTGCTATATATTTTTTCAAACGTTTAATTTTAGTAGTTAGTGACGTAGCCTTCATAGAAATACTGTAAATCCTCACATGTGAAGCCTTAGCTGGGTGATATGAGAGCAAAGAGCGCAAACCACTGTTCAGAAAACAAACTCGCACATACAGTTATAACGCGTGTCCAGTACAACGTTGTAAGCGCTATTTAGCGGTCTCGTAACGTGTTTGCCCGTTACACCCCACATGTCCCGACCATAATCTCGGGAAGGGTTGGTCGCCAGTCCGCAAATTTCCGGCTCTTTGCCATCGTGAATAAGTTACGTACATGCGGACACGGGATTTCGACCACTGTCATAATGCAGGGTTACCGCTTATTTGATTCGAAGGGTGGAAATATATTTTTGGGGATCCTTGCTTGTAAGCTATGGAATCCGAACTGGGTTCCGAATATCTTGCGGTCGAAAGAAACAAAAAAATACAGAAGTCCTTTTTCGTAGCGACCTGGAATGTCAGAACTTTATTGGATAGTGATAATAACTTGTGTCCGGACAGGAAGACAGCTGTTGTGGCTCGTGAGTTATCTCGTTACAACATCGACATATTATAACACAAGCGGGGAATACTGCGTCACATGTAACAGAGTCTTCAAGACCAAGTTTGGCTTCGCAAGTCACATCCGGGCACACTCCAGGAGGTGACAGGGCGTCGCCATGGACGGACACGTCTCGGAGGACATCATCATCAAGCTATGGAATACCCAACTCATATTCATTTATTAATAACTAGCTGTACCCCGCAACTTCGTTTGCGTAGAAGAGGAGGATGGAGAGGATGGAGGAGATCAGGAGGCAGATCTTACTCTCTGAATCCTTGTTTCCACATCACATACCGCCATGGCTTATAGCCTATGAGCTGTCCGGATATTTCAGCTATCTCCTAGTGAAACTCCCATCAAAATCCCTTCAGTAGTTATGGCGTGATACCTGCACAAACAGACAAAAATTCTAAAAATTTGTGTTTTGGCATCAGTATCGCTCCTAAAACACATTACAATTATTCTTTTAAAAAAATAACTATAATATAACCGACCTATTGTATATATATAGTTTTTAGTCTAGTTTATATTTTCTAGGTTAATATTATAATAGTTATTTTTAATTTTTATTGTTTATATATTAGTGGGATATAAAATGCGGGATAATCTACAAAAACTAAGAAAGGTCCAATAGCATATACCTACATAAAACTCTACCTTTATACAGACTACCTTCGATGGCCGCTTAATAACAGATGTGCCTTTGTCCTGCCTCTTTTTCACAAAAAAGGGCTGATTTTTTGCTCTCGCAAGCCTTCAACGTAGAGGGGTAAGAATATTTTAGAATACACTTCCAGTGGAGTGAAATAACATGGCTGAAGTTTGCAGTAGCAGGTGTGTGTCGTCGTTGATAAAACGACAGTTCTTTGTTATGTCGAAGCAGATAAAATAATACCGGGTGTCTCATTATAATTGTGATTTTCTCAAAAGTATTTGGCTGATCGTTAAAATGACAATGGTAGTTTTGAATGGCGCTTTGTCTCACCTACAAACTACGTGACCATTTAAGCTGTACCTATCATTTTGTTGGGGACTTATTACAGGTTTCATATTGCATAATCATAATCAGTATCATTTTCTACTGCTCTCGCAACTCCTACAGAAGAATAACAAAAACAATGAATAAATCGCTTCGATTTCTTACTATTTTCTGAATTCTTAATTAAGCTGTTTTTTCGAATCGCAAACTTGTACAAAACTTTATTTTAAACCAATAATTTTAGTAAAAAACGGAGATATTTTTACATTTATTCGTTATCTTGTACAACTAGCGGTTGATGGTGGGGCAGAATCTGGCATGGTCATTTTAGAAATTGACAATAGGTAGCCTTAATATCTCATTTATTCACAAAATTTAAAATAATAAAAATAATCAATATGGGTAAATAAATTAATTATCATTATTAGTTAATTGATTTCCGACACAATAATAATTGTAGGTATATGGAATTAATTAAATGAAATGAAACACAAAGCGTATAAGTGATAAGTAACGACTTTTTATTATCATTACTCCCATGGGGTTTGCAATGGAACTAGTGAAACTATTCTTTCTCTTGTAGTTTTACTACCAAACAAAAATGTCTTCGGAACCACAGGACCCCTAAAAATATGAGTACATAAAAGTTATTGTGAAAATGTCCATCCTTTTAGAAAACTTTTAAAGCCTGATATGGCGCAGTTTCAGTCGGACCCTGCGTGGCGGATGTCGTCAAAATTTACGCCTCGAATGGTCTCAGGATGGCTTTAAAATGCTCCGGCTTATCTCGGACACGGGCTAAGTGACTAGCTGTGAGCGAATAGGTACCGACAACAGCATATCAATGGTAACACTTGCAATACGAATTCAACTCTTATGACGCAGATAATAAGAACGGTCCAAAGTGTTACACTTGGTCTGCTGTTAGCTCGTCTCGAGGCAGAAGTAGGTATAGCTAACAGAGAGGGTATACCTCTCTACCCGGGCATGAGCTCGCCGGATAATGATCCGACGGTGGTAAACGGACGTACCGACCCGTCCAACTCCCCATATCCTGCATACCAATCGGGACCAACCGCTTGGTATGCGGAATATGGGAGTTGGACGGGTCGGTACGTCCGTTTGGTGCACAGCTCAAACCCGCCGCTCAAGGCGACGGGGACCGCAGCAACTCCATCTGGATACAGTGGCCTTGCATGCATACGTATAATGTGCACACTATTGGATTTATTACTATTCCTTTATTTCTTTTTTATCTTATTTAACATATTTATACATTTCAATATCAAAAACAAATAGCAAAATATATAAATATAAAAAATAGCCACCCACCGGCAGCGGGATGCATGCGCATCCAAGCTGCCGGAGGTTAGGATCCCAGAGTGAGGAACCTCCTCACAATGCGTGCCGTGTCCAGCAGCACTGCCTTCTGCATCTGGCTCTTGACCCAACTGTCTAGCGAGAGTCTCTTAAGATGTTGGTCGAGACTCTTCGCTATTAACCCGTTCACGGTTACGACTATCGGAACAATTATGGTTGAGTCCACATCCCACATGGCGGTAATCTCGTGAGCCAAGTCTAAGTATTTACTTACATATATTATATACTATTATTATTAAAGTAAACGCTGATCGCTCGTGCCTTGGGCGTGTAGCTTTTTACTTAGCCCACATGCATGTAACGCTCTCAAAATATGACATTTATTTTAAAATATTTGGATAATATTTCCATAAAAGTGTTTCATGGCCGTTTTACGATGTGTTTCGGGTATTTTCGACGCGATTAAGCAGAAAAATGTTGATGTATGTTCGCACAGAGTAGCCCGTATTGTATGTGGGGAACAAAAATGTTATATATTTATTTAGCATACTGACCGAAGGCATAAATATTTTGTCACTGTCACTGACATTACCTAAATGTTATTATTAATAATTGTAAATTAAAAAAGGTTCTCTTGAAAATGGCGGGAAACGACGGTTGCAAAATTATTTGATAATTTTTGTTTTATCGTCTACAGTGGTTATTTTGATTAATATCACGTTAAATTAATCAGAAAATGTTCGCGAGTGACAGTATGGTGAATTTGTTGGATAATTTGAGCAAGATCTGGGGTTTCAAGCTTTTATCAAGAGTTCCCGCTACAAGCTCCGGAGTGAACGTGACTGTCGAGCTGCTTCGTCCAGAGTGACGACGCTACGGCGACTCCTCTGGAGGAAGATAGAAGACTATTATATATTGAATTTTCTGTAACATGACATTGGCAAATGACGAACTGTCGAGTCCATTAATAAAATAAATAATAATAAACTACAAGAGGAACTACTGAGACAGAATAGTTTCACTAGTTCCATTCCAAAGCACAGCACTAAATAAAAAATATCTCAAAAAGTAAAAATAATGTCAAGCTTAAAAACTCTGCTGTACGCTTTCTCTCTGTCATACTTGATTGATTGATTGATACATAGCGATGTAGGAACTATTATTTCAGTGTTTTTCTTTCACTTAACTGTAACTTGAGGGGAGAAATACAACCTTTGTGCATAATCCACCCAGCTCGGCCACTAAGCCTCCAGAAAGGCACGAGTATAAAAGCTGAATTGGCGAAATCTGAGCCGACACCTTAACACCTTTATTGTTTTGACCCATATCTCGCGAGGGGTATCCGCTATTTGCGATAATGACTTCGAATTAGAGCCATTCTGTTTCAGTTTAATAGTCATTATTAAAGGCCTTCCATGAGCCAACTAGCGCCGCCAATCTTGAAAAAATAATATCTTCCAAATTAATAAATTTTATTTAAAATGCTATTTACAAAATGTTTATTAGGTTGAATACTTCTTTTCAATATACAATACATGGCATAATTGCGACAAGCTAAGTTCTAGTTCACAAATGTGCCAAAAAGGGCCGTCTTTCGCAATTATGCGAACTACAACTTACCGACATTGAATCACGTTATAAATAAGCATTTAAAAATAGTATTTATCGTAATAAACACTTCGTAAATAGCTTTTTTAATAAAATTGATTATATTGGAAGATATTATTTTTTTAACGCTAGTTGGCACATGGAAGGCCCTTAATGGACTCGTGAGCTTTGTCATTTGCTAATGTCAACTGCCCCATGTATCTCTGTCTTCGACTGTACATTCAATGCAGCGAAGTATCCAACGCCCGCTTTTCGCCACTACGTAGGCCATGGCGTGATGGGTGGCGAACATCATCGCCGTCTCCGAGTACATCTATACATATAATAAGACTGTAAAAAAGTTGTGTCTGTACATTGGATATTTTTTGAAAAGAATAATTGTAATGTGTTTTAGGATCGATACTGATGCCAAAACAATAATTTTTAGAATTTTTGTCTGTTTGTCTGTGACTTTATGCAAGTATCACGCCATAACTAATGAAGGGATTTTGATGAGAGTTTCACTAGGAGATAGCTGAAATATCCGGACAGCTATAAGCCATGGCGAAATGTGATGTAGAAACAAGGATCCAGAGAGGAAGATCTGCCTCCTGATCTTGTAACACTTGTACTTAAATACAAATAAATGTATATATGTAAAGCATCTACGTCCTACCTAACTAACCTACCCTAACATAAATATATAAATTGGCCTGGCGTGATCGTCTAGTTCTAACTATCCTAAAGGACCCATTACGTTGTGTTAATTAATTCCGTAGTTAAGAATGTTTATTGTTAAGACTGTAGTTATCAGAAATGGTTAAAAAGAACGAAAACCTGCAGAGAACCGTAAATACACACACACACAAAATCAAATAAGGAATGAAATGAAAGTCACAAAATAATAGAGTTCGATATTAAGCGTCACATGCTACTTAGCTGAGTAAAAGTCCCGCGGGGTGTTGCACGATGTGCGGCTCAGCAGCTCCTCGTGCCAGCGGCTCGTTTTTCTTACTTCATGGCCACATAATACGCACACAACACTATCACTTCTTATACTAATATAACACATGATACATACACAGATACATAAACTATACATGGTCTCAACTCTCGTTGATACAGCTACAATCTCTCGTACGACTTTGACAACCTCCTAGACATGACTCGACACAAGGAACCATTGGATTTAAGATCATAAGATCTTAGAATTGGGAACCTAATCGACGTGACATCTCGGGCTCCCAGCACACCTAACACCCGAGCCACCATATGGACTATGTTGGGGTCCCCCTCCCCAGTCTCATATGCCAACAAATCCTTTTAGTGTTTACGACCTAACAACGATCCTACTCTAGCTAACTATCAAACCTTCGACTACATACCGATCTACACAATAACATACGTCTCTCATAAAACCCCAGTGCCCTAACTGTCCTAGTCATTGTTATCTGTTCCGATTAATATTCGAACGCGCGACGCGGATGCCTACGTACTTGTGGGAGAGCTTTAACGATTACGGCGCGGCTACCCCTACATCGCGGCGCGGTTGTCAGTCCAACTCCAGTTTGACCCGGTCAGCCGTAAGGGAGCTGTACTGTCCCCCCGGTAGTGGTGAGTTCCTAGCGCATCAACAGGCCTATCCGGAGACCCTGGTGTTCACCCCGCCCTGCTGGCAAGAGACCTAGGTAACCGAACTCTGTTCTGCCGCTAGTCTAGGCCCGTCGCGTGTGTCATCTAGTGCGTGAAGCTCGTGTATAATCCCAACACAAATGTTGCAATATCCTGTACTGAACAAAAGGTACATACAACGTTATTACGACGGCGTAACGACGTTTTATCAAGGGGAAGTGGGGTATATAAGTTTTGTTATAGTTAGAAGGTAGTTTTGGCCTTGTGATAGAGACCATCCATCGGTGCGCTATTATTTCAGCGATTGAAAATACGTTTTCGCGACCTATTAGTTTCGGTCGGCCACTATCCATCGGTGCGCTATTATTTCAGCGATTGAAAATATGTTTTCGCGACCTATGAGTTTCGGTCGGCCACTTCATTTCGTAGTATTAAAGGTATTGTAGTAATGTTTCTCGACCTATTCGTGTCGGTCGGCCACTATAACTTCCATCGACCTAGTTAGTGTCGGTCGGCCACTTCATATCGTAGTATTAAAGGTATTGTAGTAATGATTATCGACCTATTAGTGTCGGTCGGCCACTATAACTTTCATCGACCTAGTTAGTGTCGGTCGGCCACTTCGTATCGTAGTATTAAAGGTATTGTAGTAATGATTCTTGACCTATTAGTGTCGGTCTGCCACTATAATAATATAGAAATTAAATTGTAGTAAAGATTATCGACCTATTAGTGTCGGTCGGCCACTATAATAATATAGAAATTAAATTGTAGTAAAGATTATCGACCTATTAGTGTCGGTCGGCCACGTAAACATTCAGACATTCAGTCATAGTAAATAAAACCAATAATGGTAGATAATTTTCACGACCTAGTTAGTATCGGTCGGCCACTTCATAACATAGTAATTAAATCCATAGTGATAGGTGCAGTGCAATATCGCACATTGTCGATGAGATTGTGATGAATATCGAAGTAAATCCTTTGTAGGATAACAGTAGTTGAGATAAATAATTGACGGATGATTACATCCAATATAAAGCGCACTGCGCATAGTTTTGCGTAGGTATATTATGAAGTGTAGAGTGGTTAAAGTTGGTTGTGGGTATGAAAATTAAATGTAGAGAAGAATGATGGTCAAGTAGTCCAGTGTCATCTAATTTATAGCCATTCACTCTCACTCCTATATTAGCCTAATAGATAATTGATTAATATGAAATTCTACCCAACGAAATGTGGGGTGGGCGAAGCTCGTACACTGAAAGGAACCATGGAGTCTACCCATTTTCTTATCAGTCAAATACCGTGAGAAAAACAACGTAGGCTACGCCGGACACGAAGCTGCCGCTGTCCGGAACCGCAGAGACCGCATCTCACTCCGACTTAACTGAAATGAGATAACATTCAGTTAGCACTTGTATTTCACTGACACTGATTATATTTAGAGCTATGACGAGCTCTCACTGTCACTTTATCGCACATTTATTTGCATGTCCAATCGCGCCCCTACTCTAAGTTAATTCCACTGACTTTCCTAACTGAAGTTTCCGGAAGTCTAGTTCCAGGTTTTACCAGTTGCGTCGGCGGCCCGCGGGTGACTGTTCCTAATTCAAATCCCTACTCTCTAGTTTTGGTTGGCAACGCCCTACAACTCTAAGAATTCTCAGCCCTTGAACACAGTATTTCTTTGTAAGTGACCCAATTCGAAAGAATTGTTTTTTTATAATAACTTGGCCTCCCATCACACTGTCGTGTAACCCTTACGACGCGGACCTCCGAATTCGCTCCGAACAGGTACAGTTTGTCTGTAATTTGTTCCCAAACATTATGGTATTTACATATGATATTGATTGACCATCTATTGTAGTCATATTTGTTCGGAGAAACACCATCATACACATAGTAATTAGCCATTTAGGCATTCACTGCCTCAGTTGTAATCATACTGTGAATATTTTTAGTTATAAGTTGCAACAACATTATTTGCAATCTATCCTGAGGATAAACTTGACATAATCTTCTTCCAATAAGATTTTGATATTTCCATACAAAATAATTGCAATAAAACCCCGCTACGGTGTGATGTGGTCCCAAGGTGCTTTAGCTCAGTGCCAAACATCAACACCAGTGTACTTTAGGCGACACACTCTTGAGAATTGTTTGGGTTTTGTTTCTCTAGCGTCGATAACGATTTTACAAAATTAAGGTGGCAGTCTTCATCCGCTAAACTAACAATATTATAATTGTGGACTTTATGTATAGTCAGCTAAGGTTTGCACTATAAACAAAAGCTAAATATGAATGCAAATAATTAATTTTTAACGTGGTCAGCTCGGCGTCAGTCGCACGCTTTCAAGAGGTTCAAAATATTCCACTGTTTTTTGAGTAAAATGTTAGACAGAGAAGGCATGCAAGCTTTGGATATTGTAAGCCCCGTGTCTGAGAGAAATAGATGTTGTGGGTGGCACCCAATGCCAGATGCTGTAAAGACATTATCCTCCTTATGTGACTTCGGTAAAGCTTCGGCCCACATTCCAATCGCTTATCGATGACGTTCTAAAAATAGAACAGGCACAACGAATGCTGTGTTGCGCTTGACTCTTTGAATCAATGCTATGAAATGATGAACCATGTAGGCACTCTATTTATAGACAAACAAATGTAATGATAGATACAAATATATAGATAGTTAATATATATAAATAAATATATGGAATGGGCACTATGTGTACATAGTGAACGTTACAGAACGCCCCTTGATTTTAGAAATTTTTGTTTGACCGAAGGGAAGACGAAAATTGAAGAAATCACAAACAAAAGTGAGATTCATTTAAATTATAATATCGAGTTCCAATTGGAATCCGATTTGAATGCAGTGGCTTGTATACCATTTTCCAATAAATATCCGATAGGCGATTTCTGCCCAATGGAACCTCACTCAAGCCAACTACCACGCCCCTAAGCCTTTAGCAGTGTTGTAGCCTTATAAGATATCTGCAATCCTTACTGCAGTCAAATTACCGTCAACAATAATTTGTTGTAAAATAAGGCTACTAGCGTAGAATAAAAGCACTGGATTGTCCTCAGGATCAAGTTCTCCAAATGTAAAATGAGTTCACAACTGTTTCAGGAAAACATTGGAAAATCCCAAGCTTAATCTCAAGATATTATATTAGTGACCCTGCGAATCCTCACAGCTTAACAGATGATTGGCAATGATAGGTCGCCCCTATTCCAAAATAACCTAGGTCAGTCGTTAGGTAATATCTACCTGAATAACCATATTCACTGCTGGAGACCTTCACTCAAGCATACTTTAATTTGTCCTCAAATTAAATTAAAACAGGAAATCAATCCTTTACTTAAATACTACTTTACTTTTCTACATAAATATTTATTTTGCAAATTTTTGATATTATTTTGTTGTCAAATAACTTAAATGAGCTTTAAGTTAAATACTACGAAACACGAAGATACAATATCTGTTATCATCGCATTCCTATGAGGTCAATGAACCGCTCGCAAGCACTTAATCAGCAGTTGCATTCAGCTGATGGTGTTGACAAAAAATGAGGGAATCCCTTTTCCTCTGGGAGTTCATTGAACGCCCCTAGACACTTGACACGTTGACTCACATTTTTTTATGCCATGTGTTTCAACGATATCTATCAGCTGTTTGGTTATTAGCAATTTTGTCGAATTTAAATTCAATCAATGGTATTTGTTTATTTAAGTTACAAGTATATATACGACACCAACAGTTTGATTTGATTAACAAAACTCGATATCGATTCGCGCGATAATGTGTGCAATTTTCTTCTTCGAGCTAATAATTTCATTACGGACGAAAGTGTGAAACACTCGCAGAACAAAACTGAAAAATAACACAACAAAATAATATCAAAATTAGATTAATTAGTTATCTATCGAAAATAACTAGGGGATAAAACAATTGCACAACAACTCAGTAACGTAAAAATAACAATTTTCTTGAAGAATATAGAAGAAGACAATTGCACATAAGTACCATTATTTAATTTTATTAGCAAGTTACATCTTACGAAACTTTTGTAATTTTTGACGTATGGTGGTCAACTGGTTTTTTTTTAATGCGACATCAATTTGTCTAGGCTTTAAAATAATTTATTTAATAGCCTGCAATGTCCTACTGCTGGGCAAAGTCCTCCCCTCATAGCCATGAAAGATGACAAAAAAACTGTTTTCGCCAACTTAGGGCGCTGCGACTCTTAAAATTTTGGGCAAAAAATGACATAGCGCGAAACACGTCTGTGATCGACTCGTCATGTGAAACGATCCGTTTAAAGAAACAGATGTCACAAAAAATTGACCCGATTGTGTACAAAAAACCAGGTAGAGAGGCACGCAAGCAAGCGTGCCCGAGTCGTTCATGGCGCGACCCTTTTTTGTGTATTGGCCGGATTTTTATTTACGTACGCGTCGCACTATGGCGGGAGGCTCGACTGAAGATCCACCGCGAGGTCAAGTGCGGATTAAAATTTTGTAACCTTCTAGAGTTGAGACTAATATTCTAAATATTGCTTTCTACACTGTGTTTTGGAGAATACTAAATTTTTTAGATTAACATGATTTGATTTGTAGTAACTCAGGTTCTTTTATATGCGTAACTGAATCAAAATTGATTCAGTTTTTAATGACGCAGATTCATGGTCACGGCACCAACTGTAACACTTGTACTTAAATACAAATAAATGTATATATGTAAAGCATCTACGTCCTACCTAACTAACCTACCCTAACATAAATATATAAATTGGCCTGGCGTGATCGTCTAGTTCTAACTATCCTAAAGGACCCATTACGTTGTGTTAATTAATTCCGTAGTTAAGAATGTTTATTGTTAAGACTGTAGTTATCAGAAATGGTTAAAAAGAACGAAAACCTGCAGAGAACCGTAAATACACACACACACAAAATCAAATAAGGAATGAAATGAAAGTCACAAAATAATAGAGTTCGATATTAAGCGTCACATGCTACTTAGCTGAGTAAAAGTCCCGCGGGGTGTTGCACGATGTGCGGCTCAGCAGCTCCTCGTGCCAGCGGCTCGTTTTTCTTACTTCATGGCCACATAATACGCACACAACACTATCACTTCTTATACTAATATAACACATGATACATACACAGATACATAAACTATACATGGTCTCAACTCTCGTTGATACAGCTACAATCTCTCGTACGACTTTGACAACCTCCTAGACATGACTCGACACAAGGAACCATTGGATTTAAGATCATAAGATCTTAGAATTGGGAACCTAATCGACGTGACATCTCGGGCTCCCAGCACACCTAACACCCGAGCCACCATATGGACTATGTTGGGGTCCCCCTCCCCAGTCTCATATGCCAACAAATCCTTTTAGTGTTTACGACCTAACAACGATCCTACTCTAGCTAACTATCAAACCTTCGACTACATACCGATCTACACAATAACATACGTCTCTCATAAAACCCCAGTGCCCTAACTGTCCTAGTCATTGTTATCTGTTCCGATTAATATTCGAACGCGCGACGCGGATGCCTACGTACTTGTGGGAGAGCTTTAACGATTACAGCGCGGCTACCCCTACATCGCGGCGCGGTTGTCAGTCCAACTCCAGTTTGACCCGGTCAGCCGTAAGGGAGCTGTACTGTCCCCCCGGTAGTGGTGAGTTCCTAGCGCATCAACAGGCCTATCCGGAGACCCTGGTGTTCACCCCCGCCCTGCTGGCAAGAGACCTAGGTAACCGAACTCTGTTCTGCCGCTAGTCTAGGCCCGTCGCGTGTGTCATCTAGTGCGTGAAGCTCGTGTATAATCCCAACACAAATGTTGCAATATCCTGTACTGAACAAAAGGTACATACAACGTTATTACGACGGCGTAACGACGTTTTATCAAGGGGAAGTGGGGTATATAAGTTTTGTTATAGTTAGAAGGTAGTTTTGGCCTTGTGATAGAGACCATCCATCGGTGCGCTATTATTTCAGCGATTGAAAATACGTTTTCGCGACCTATTAGTTTCGGTCGGCCACTATCCATCGGTGCGCTATTATTTCAGCGATTGAAAATATGTTTTCGCGACCTATGAGTTTCGGTCGGCCACTTCATTTCGTAGTATTAAAGGTATTGTAGTAATGTTTCTCGACCTATTCGTGTCGGTCGGCCACTATAACTTCCATCGACCTAGTTAGTGTCGGTCGGCCACTTCATATCGTAGTATTAAAGGTATTGTAGTAATGATTATCGACCTATTAGTGTCGGTCGGCCACTATAACTTTCATCGACCTAGTTAGTGTCGGTCGGCCACTTCGTATCGTAGTATTAAAGGTATTGTAGTAATGATTCTTGACCTATTAGTGTCGGTCTGCCACTATAATAATATAGAAATTAAATTGTAGTAAAGATTATCGACCCATTAGTGTCGGTCGGCCACTATAATAATATAGAAATTAAATTGTAGTAAAGATTATCGACCTATTAGTGTCGGTCGGCCACGTAAACATTCAGACATTCAGTCATAGTAAATAAAACCAATAATGGTAGATAATTTTCACGACCTAGTTAGTATCGGTCGGCCACTTCATAACATAGTAATTAAATCCATAGTGATAGGTGCAGTGCAATATCGCACATTGTCGATGAGATTGTGATGAATATCGAAGTAAATCCTTTGTAGGATAACAGTAGTTGAGATAAATAATTGACGGATGATTACATCCAATATAAAGCGCACTGCGCATAGTTTTGCGTAGGTATATTATGAAGTGTAGAGTGGTTAAAGTTGGTTGTGGGTATGAAAATTAAATGTAGAGAAGAATGATGGTCAAGTAGTCCAGTGTCATCTAATTTATAGCCATTCACTCTCACTCCTATATTAGCCTAATAGATAATTGATTAATATGAAATTCTACCCAACGAAATGTGGGGTGGGCGAAGCTCGTACACTGAAAGGAACCATGGAGTCTACCCATTTTCTTATCAGTCAAATACCGTGAGAAAAACAACGTAGGCTACGCCGGACACGAAGCTGCCGCTGTCCGGAACCGCAGAGACCGCATCTCACTCCGACTTAACTGAAATGAGATAACATTCAGTTAGCACTTGTATTTCACTGACACTGATTATATTTAGAGCTATGACGAGCTCTCACTGTCACTTTATCGCACATTTATTTGCATGTCCAATCGCGCCCCTACTCTAAGTTAATTCCACTGACTTTCCTAACTGAAGTTTCCGGAAGTCTAGTTCCAGGTTTTACCAGTTGCGTCGGCGGCCCGCGGGTGACTGTTCCTAATTCAAATCCCTACTCTCTAGTTTTGGTTGGCAACGCCCTACAACTCTAAGAATTCTCAGCCCTTGAACACAGTATTTCTTTGTAAGTGACCCAATTCGAAAGAATTGTTTTTTTTATAATAACTTGGCCTCCCATCACACTGTCGTGTAACCCTTACGACGCGGACCTCCGAATTCGCTCCGAACAGGTACAGTTTGTCTGTAATTTGTTCCCAAACATTATGGTATTTACATATGATATTGATTGACCATCTATTGTAGTCATATTTGTTCGGAGAAACACCATCATACACATAGTAATTAGCCATTTAGGCATTCACTGCCTCAGTTGTAATCATACTGTGAATATTTTTAGTTATAAGTTGCAACAACATTATTTGCAATCTATCCTGAGGATAAACTTGACATAATCTTCTTCCAATAAGATTTTGATATTTCCATACAAAATAATTGCAATAAAACCCCGCTACGGTGTGATGTGGTCCCAAGGTGCTTTAGCTCAGTGCCAAACATCAACACCAGTGTACTTTAGGCGACACACTCTTGAGAATTGTTTGGGTTTTGTTTCTCTAGCGTCGATAACGATTTTACAAAATTAAGGTGGCAGTCTTCATCCGCTAAACTAACAATATTATAATTGTGGACTTTATGTATAGTCAGCTAAGGTTTGCACTATAAACAAAAGCTAAATATGAATGCAAATAATTAATTTTTAACGTGGTCAGCTCGGCGTCAGTCGCACGCTTTCAAGAGGTTCAAAATATTCCACTGTTTTTTGAGTAAAATGTTAGACAGAGAAGGCATGCAAGCTTTGGATATTGTAAGCCCCGTGTCTGAGAGAAATAGATGTTGTGGGTGGCACCCAATGCCAGATGCTGTAAAGACATTATCCTCCTTATGTGACTTCGGTAAAGCTTCGGCCCACATTCCAATCGCTTATCGATGACGTTCTAAAAATAGAACAGGCACAACGAATGCTGTGTTGCGCTTGACTCTTTGAATCAATGCTATGAAATGATGAACCATGTAGGCACTCTATTTATAGACAAACAAATGTAATGATAGATACAAATATATAGATAGTTAATATATATAAATAAATATATGGAATGGGCACTATGTGTACATAGTGAACGTTACAATCTCTTCCATCCTCCTCCTCTACGCAAACGAAGTTGCAGGGTACAGCTAGTTTATAATAAAGTCTCATTGTGTTCCCACTATTAGGGATTGTTATTTTCCTGTCCAAAAGAGTGTATAATCCAACTTCCTTATTTGAAATACTTTTAGCTATTTGTTAAGGTCGCGACAGTTCTCCAGAAAATCCTTAAAATATACTCCGCCCCCTGAGATAAGGCGCTCTGACACAAACTGTGTTTTAGACGGGATGGGAGAAAGGGATTCGACTCGACCCTTCAGAGTATATAGTCCCTTTGTTGTTATTTGTGATCGGTGCTTCTGAGAATCGCCTTCGATGAAACTAAATGTATATTTGCAGGTGTGAATGTAGATATAGTATGACCGTCTAAATCAGTCTTCGCCTACGCGGTACAGGGATGCGGGGACGACAACGGGGACCGAGAGAGGTGCGGGGGAGGGCGCGCGAACAGAAATGTATTGTAAAGGGAGCATTCGCGTGTAATGTAACGTTACAGATTCGAGCATTACATCAGTGAGGGAGGAAAACAGCGTCATTCAGGGAGGTAGTATTGTAATGTAATGCTCAAAGTCGAATCTGCAACGTTACATTACACGCGAATGCTCCCGGTGAGGGAGCACCTTAACAGAAATGCGCCTGCCTCTCTACCTCTCTCGGTCCCCGTTGTCGTCATACCCCCGCGTCCCTGTACCGCGCAGGCGAAGACTGATTTAGACGGTCATACTATAGCTGTAGATGTCAGTAGAATACAATACCATTAGGGTTATATCCTAGTTTGATATATAGAAGCATCCACAAAGAGATCTCTGTGCGCCTGGTGGCTGTGTCTAATGACCAGAGGGCTGGCGCATACCAGCGAGGCAATGCAGTCAGCCTTCTGGGGACACTCCCCGCGGTCGGTGATTTAGGGCAAATGACTATGCCAGATTCTGCCCCACCATCAACCGCAAGTTGTACAAGATAACGAATAAATGTAAAAATATCTCCGTTTTTTAATAAAATTATTGGTTTAAAATAAAGTTTTGTACAAGTTGCGATTCAAAAAAACAGCTTAATTAAGAATTCAGAAAATAGTAAGAAATCGAAGCGATTTCTTTATTGTTTTTGTTATTCTTCTATAGGAGTTGCGAGAGTAGTAGAAAATGATACTGATTATGATTATGCAATATGAAACCTGTAATAAGTCCTCAACAAAATGATAGGTACCTACAGCTTAAATGGTCACGTAGTTTTGTAGGTGGGGCAAAGCTCCATTGAAATGTGGCAATGTCTTTTTTTATTTTTAGATTTTATTTGTATATTTCCATATATATAATATATTTTATAAAAGATACGTACCAAATATCTATTATGATAATTTATAATAGGTATAGAATATGTATTATTTGCATGCAAACGAACATGTTCTATTTAGGCTTATTTAAAATCTATCATTCATTAAAAAGTGTTTTTGTAACCAGTTTTATTTTGATAAGATCGAGTACGGACAGCAAGTGTTGGTCGAGTGAGATATTTGAGACTCCTTGTTAGGCATGGTCTCCTGGTACTTTTAACACAACTTCATTGTCTTCATAGACAGATATTTTTACATTTATTCGTTATCTTGTACTTCATGCGGTTGATGGCGGGGCAGAATCTGGCATTGTCATTTTGACCTTTTATTTATTTATTTTATTAATGGACTCGACAGTTCGTCATTTGCCAATGTCATGTTACAGACAATTCAATATATTCAATAGTCTTCTATCTTCCTCCAGGGGAGTCGCAGTAGCGTCTTCACCCTGGGTAGCCGCGTCTTCATGTCTTCATCCAGAGGAGACGCCGTAGCGTCATCACTCGGACGAAGCAGCTCGACAGTCACGTTCACTCCCGAGCTCGTAGCGGGAACTCTTGATAAAAGCTTGAAACTTCAGATCTTGCATAAATAATCCAATAACTTCACCGCACTGTCATTCGCGAACATTTTCTGATTAATTTAACGTGATATTAAACACAAAATAGTCCCTGTAGACATTAAAAGGAAAATTATCAAATAATTTCGCAACCGTGTTTCCCGCCATTTTCAAGAGAACTTTTGACCTTACTTTCGTCAAACGGATATTAAAGGAGATACACCACTATTGCCTAGAAGTGCCTATTCACCGATTTCAATTCAGGCACACCCATATTAATCTGGGATAACCTGCGGGTATGGGTATACCCACGCACTAACAAACAGGAGTCAGCCCCTGGGCTTATTATTATTAGTATTACCTCCCACCTTAGAAACAATATACTGCGTCGATAGATAAGCTAAGTATTGTTACGAAAATCGAAGCTGGATAGGCACAGACCACTTACCCAATAGATATGAAATCGGTACAAAAGACATTGCCACATTTCAATGGAGATTTGCCCCACCTACAAAACTACGTGACCATTTAAGCTGTGGCTATCATTTTGTTGGGGACTTATTACAGGTTTCATATTGCATAATCATAATCAGTATCATTTTCTACTACTCTCGCAACTCCTATAGAAGAATAACAAAAACAATGAATAATTCGTTTCGATTTCTTACTATTTTCTGAATTCTTAATTAGGCTGTTTTTTTCGACTCGCAACTTGTACAAAACTTTATTTTAAACCAATAATTTTAATAAAAAAGCGGAGAAATTTTTACATTTATTCGTTATCTTGTACAACTTGCGGTTGATGGTGGGGCAGAATCTGGCAATGTCATTTTTTTCTCCATTTATCATTTATCTAGTTGTTTATAGGAGATCAATGGGTAAAATAGATATTATACCTACGATATCACTGGAGGGATGAAAATAGCTGATAGACTATGAATCTAGAAGGTAACTTGAGTATTTGCCTCAGAATCAGTTCCAGACAGATATTCAACCATTTCCCAGATATTATTTCAACTCTCCTTGTTACGCAGCTCAATAAAATACTTTTCTTTGAGACCCGGGAATATTTCTTCAGGCACGCACAATACAATATTGGACGCCCTTTCCGTATAGACCGGGAGATGGCTGTCCACATTTAAATTACATTTCTAAACGAATTAAAAAATTGGTTTACATCGATGGTTCAGCAACTGTTCATTTAAACCACCACAGTTCTTATTAATAATTGTGGTTCATTAGTCATTCAATAGATTAGTAAATTAAATCTTAATACTCAATGTATTTATTGCATTCCATAAGTTATAATACAGATGTTCATATAATTAACATTAAATTGTTACAATGTTCTTTATAGGCACAGCAAAGAGAGAGACGACATTTTTTTTCAAATATAATGTAATTTGCAGTAACTAAGTAGTAGGTAACGATCGTGTATTATTATGATTTTTTCTCATTTAGAAATTCCTCTACTGTTTAGCATCCAAACGGCACAAATGTATAATTCTGGCCGAGACCTTTACCTGTCGTTTGAAACTGGGCAGGGACTCCGCGAATCGTATCGAGACAGGTAGGGAATTCCAAAGTCGGATTGCTTGAGACGTGAAGGATTGTCGATAGAATTTAGTAGAAGAACAAGGAAGGTAAAGAACGAGATTTTCAGAAGAGCGAAGAGGGCGATTATTTTAATGTCTACAGTGGTTCATATTTCTGGTACCTCCAAAATGGCTAAAAAGATAATAGTAAGTACAAAATATTTAATTCAAAACACTTATTTGTATAATTTCAGTACTTAATTCCATAAAACAAGATTCTAATCGCGTGTTGAATGTCTTTGGACCCATAGTATGTGGGAATACTTGTTAAAACGATAATAATATAAGAAAATGTGTCGGAAATTAAAAGTACCAATATTAAAGTACTTACCTCTATACTTGTGGATAATATTTAGAGGCTTCTAAGTGCGCAGAGCTTTACCCAAGCAACAGGCATATTATTTATACACTGGGAATACTGCCAGCTCTCGGTCTACAAATATTAAGTTCATTGTTATTGTATTATAATATTGTTACAGACCTTTGAAAATGGCGAGAACGTGACTGTTGCAAGATTATTTGATAAATTTCATTTTAATGTCTGCAGTGGTTGTTTTGTGTTTAATATCACGTTAAATTAATCAGAAAATGTTCGCGAATGACAGTATGGTGAAATTATTGGAGGATTCATGCAGGATATGAAGTTTGGCGCTATGGTCAAGAGTCCTACTACGAGCTCGGGAGTGAATTTTATTTATTTATTTATTTAGGGTTTCCAACAGATGGTACACATTCTATACTAAATTACAATAAACATAAATTACAAAAATTGTGCCCACCCAGTTAAAGGTAACCACAGCTCACACTTAAAAACATGACATGATTGAACATAAACAGTATACAATATATAGGTGACATAATTAACAGTTATACATTACAACTTCAACACTTAATATTTGATATATATTATATAAATAAATGTGTGAAAAACAGATAATATAATAATTAATACAAGTAACTTTTCACAAAAATACAAGAAACCTTTCACAAAAATACAAGTAACTTTTCACAAAAATAAATTTTACAATAAACCGTTGACAAAAGAAGGAGACAAAACAAACAAAAACAGCTCACTTAGGTGCAACACAAAGCGCTTACACAATATTTGTTCATTTATTATTATTATGACCACTACACCACATCCGACGATACCGCCAGATGTTCACGAATTCTTTTTTTGTAAGTAGTAAGATTATCGTGAAAAATGTCGACATCGATAGACCTGGGCAAGTGGTTAAACGAAGTGAACGTGACTGTTGAGCTGCTTCGTCCAGAGTGATGACGCTACGACGACTCCCCTGGAGAAAGAGAAGACTATGATATTTTGAATATTGTGTAACATGATATTGGCAAATGACAAACTGCCGGGTCCATTATGAAAACTAATGCTGTTATTCATCCTAATTAAACCTCACTTCCATTAAATCTTATTGCTATCCCTTTCACACTTCGTTAAAAAGGTAACCTTTTTTGTTTCACTCTAAACTAGCCAAGTACATAATAGTATTTTCAAACAACCATTAAATATTTACGTTATCGTAATAAGTAGGTACTACGTATATACTATAGAGGTATGGGGATTTACCTGTCTAATTTATTTTCCTACACGTTCATGGACAGTAGAAATTACGAAATGACAGTGAAAATTCTCAACTACTGTCATAACCGTGGGGGATTCTAAGTATGTGCGTGTCAAGACCGACAAAAATGTACCTACAACCTTTATTTTGACAGTACACATACCTATTTTCTACACAGAATGACAGTGGGACCGCTCCACAAAGAAAACCGCCTACGAACGCCGCGGGAGATGCCGTTGTGTCTTTTTAAATGCATCAAAATACTACGTCATACGCGGTACTGTCATTTTCCGAATACTCAAAGTACGGCATATGCCGCCACTGTCCATGAACGTGTTACCTTATATCTATTATAAACGCACTAACGCGTTAATTTCCCATTAACTTTCCCATTAAAACATTAATATAATAACTGATTGCCTGCTATTCTCTGGCGAGAAAATTCATCTCGTCTTTAGAGCCTTCTGTCTGAAGAGCTTAACCGGAAACGAAGAAAATACAGGACTTAATAAAAGGCTCATCCCTTAGATACTTTATTTATATAGGCGCGTATTCATAAACGTGATTCAAAGTTATTCCACCGTTTAGGCCTTCCGTCCCTTTCTACCTTAACGTTTTTAACGAAGTGTGAAAAGGACAACAACATGTTTTAAGGGAAGTCATGTTTAACTAGGTTTATGAGTAACATATGTTTTGATATTTTCTTGCATATGCGCTATGCGAAACGAAAATCTAAATGATAAATGGAGAATTTTTTTTTTTTTTCATCACGACCGGGACACCAACTGCATTGTTAGACATGACTTTGAGTAATTGCACAATTACTGGATAGATGTCGCTACCGTCCCTCAGACGAGAATATGGAGACAAAAAAAATCTCGATCTGGATACGAATCACGATGGCTCTGTTGGAATAGAGCGTGCCACGGAATGGCGAGGTCCCGGGTTTTCCCGGGTTCGAATCCCGGTCGTGATGAAAATTTTTCTCCATTTATCATTTATGAGTAACAGCATAAGACTATAAATATTTAGACCTTAAGGTCTTAAGATTTAATCTATTATGCAAGCTAGGCTCGTTAATAAAACTAAAGCCTTACAAAATCCAACCTTTTTGCCTATTTTCCGCTTGGATGGAAATCGTTATAAATTGATCGGCCACGAAACTAGGCCGGCAACAGTGAAAGAGGATTATACGAGTAGCTAGGCGTTCCTGAAAACTGTATTCATGGAAAAGCTTTCTAAAATATCAGAATAACTAATACCTAATTATAATAAACGGCTTTTATGGAAGAAAATCTATGTAATAGGTAAAATTAGTTAAGTATCTAATTATTTTTATTTATTTAATTTGTGTGGTCGAGCTCTCACCTAAGTCGTCGATACAGCGTACCATCGATATAGTGTACTGTCGATGCAGCGTACCGTCGATATTGTGTACTGTCGATGTAGCGTACCGTCGATATTGTGTACTGTCGATGTAGCGTACCGTCGATATTGTGTACTATCGATGTAGCGTACCGTCGATATTGTGTACTGTCGATGCAGCGTACCGTCGATATTGTGTACTGTCGATGTAGCGTACCGTCGATATTGTGTACTATCGATGTAGCGTACCGTCGATATTGTGTACTGTCGATGCAGCGTACCATCGATATGGTGTACTGTCGATGCAGTGACCCGTCGATATGGTGTACTGTCGATGCAGCGTACCATCGATATAGTGTACTGTCGATGCAGTGACCCGTCAATGTTCGATGCAGCGTACTACCGATATAGTGTACTGTCGATGCAGCGTACCATCGATAGAGCGTACTGTCGATGCAGTGACCCGTCGATATGGTGTACTGTCGATGCAGCGTACCATCGATATAGTGTACTGTCGATGCAGTGACCCGTCAATGTTCGATGCAGCGTACTACCGATATAGTGTACTGTCGATGCAGCGTACCATCGATATAGTGTACTGTCAATGGAGTTACCCGTCGATATGGTGTACTGTCGATGCAGCGTACCATCGATATTGTGTACTGTCGCTGCAGTGATCCGTCGATGTGGTGTACTGTCGATGCAGTGATCCGTCGATATGATGTACTGTCGATGCAGCGTACCATCGATATAGTGTACTGTCGATGCAGCGTACCATCGATATAGTGTACTGTCGATGCAGCGTACCATCGATATAGTGTACTGTTGATGCAGCGTACCATCGATATAGTGTACTGTCGATGCAGCGTACCATCGATATAGTGTACTGTCGATGCAGTGACCCATCGATGTGGTGTACTGTCGATGCAGCGTACCATTGGTTTGGTCAATCTCCTTTCGTTTCGGCCGACTAGTAACCGGCATTTCGTAACCAGTTGCGAATTCTCAAAAACTATTGACCGTCATTAATGGGACCCTTGTATATGTCTCTGAGTTGATGTA
This sequence comes from Tachystola acroxantha, assembly GCA_963506565.1. NCBI lineage: Eukaryota > Metazoa > Arthropoda > Insecta > Lepidoptera > Oecophoridae > Tachystola > Tachystola acroxantha. The sequence continues at coordinate 12,997,940 of OY735881.1, forward strand.
GTATGGACGGACACAACACAGGAATATAACACGATGTTTTCCTTGTCTGTTATATAATTTCAAGGGTACGTTTGAATAAAAAATAAACCGAGACGAGTCCATTCTTCGGCGGAATTGAAAAAATAAACAAGTCTATCTGTGATCTCGAGTTAGAGCGAACACTACGCACTTCAAAGCTAAATTACACCGTTTTGTGTGAGATTAAACGGATCCGAGCCATTATAAAATTAAATATTAAAAGGGCATTAGATGTTGTTGATGTTTTTCTAAAGGAGATCGACAAACATGGTAGGTACACGGTCGAAGACAGAGAAAGGTGTTCAGTAGAGTTTTTAAGGATGAGATTTTCTCAAAAACTACTTGACCTATTGCAATAATTCTTTCAATTCAATTCAAATACACTTTATTGTACATAAAACACAACAATTACGGAAAAAGATTACAGAATAATACAAACATAATGTACAATTTTGGCGGCCTTGTCGCTAAAAGCGATCTCTTCCAGGCAACCAACTAATTAGGGAAATTAATAATTTTAAATAGCGAGAGGTAGAGCTAGAAATGCAAGAAGAATAAAAAGAAAAACAATCAAAAAATTAATGGTATTCACAGAGAGTAGGAATAATACAGCTACATATAAAAGGATAATTCTTTCAGTGTTACATAGGTAAAAGTTAAAACTATGTAACTGTAAAAGAATTATTAAAATCAGTCCAGTAGTTTTTGAGAAAATCTCAACCTTATTGAGGTCCCCTGTATACTTATCTCTGTCTTCGACTGTACTCTTATTAAGTGTAAAACTACCATTAGTTGCCGTATTAAGTTCGCATATTAAGTAATTGAAGTGTGATTATTTCAAAAGGTGTGTTGCTGAAAGTTTTTTGACACTTTTTCCTTGGAAAGTGGTATAAATGCAAATTCAAAAAATGTTGACTGGCAAAAATGTATACAAAATGCTTACTTGGAATAAAGATAATTGACTTTGACTTTGCTCGATATAGAGTATGTATTAACGCTAACTACAAGGTTTGAGATTGTTCGGATTTTTGTTGTAGCGGCCAGTCATCATTGGTGCTAGAGGGAGAGCTCGGTGGAGTAATGGCTGGGTCGCTGGACTTGTGATAAGGTGATCCTAGGTTCGATCACCAGCCAGATCAATCATGTACTAGGTAATGAGTTTTTATAGGATTTTACGAAGGAAAAACTTACATTCATTTACTGAATCAAACGGTGAAAGAAAACATCGTGAGGAGACCTGCATGCCTGAGAAAAATAATCCGAGGCACATGTAGTCCACTCATCTGCATTGGACTGTGTGTCTCTTCGATGGATCATAGTCCGAAATTCACAATGTTGTTGTGTTTACGGATAAGATAAGATAAATATTCTTTATTGCACAAAACAGATACACGTACTAAGCTTAAACAATTATTATACAATAGGCGGTCTTATCGCTGAGAGCGATCTCTTCCAGACAACCTTCGGGTAGAGAAACAGTGCGTTTGGAAGTGGGTAGCATAATAGTGCAATTTCACATACTTGTCGAAAAATTAAAAAATTCTGATTTAAGCGACTAATATCTTATACATAAAATAACGGAGTCGCTAGCGAGCTAAGTTACTACAGCAATTCGTAGTAGAAGTCTCCTTCATTCGGTCTGCAAATAATATAGGTCAGTTGTCAAGCGGCGGTCGTAAATCGCATGGAACCGGGAATTGAACTTGGTGAATGAACAATAACTTCCAGACGTTTCGTCGAAGGCTTTATTGTATTACCTACTGAGAGAGCTGGGGTTCCGTACTTTGTTATTGCAATACATAGTGTAACTTGTGCGATATTGATTATGAAATGTCGTCAACGTCATGAAGAGAAAAATTTCGGATGGAGAGAGACTATGTTGTATGTGGACGTCTCGTTGTTGTGATTTTTAACTTCATTGTTTTGTTCACTCTCATACGTCAAAAGGAGCCTGCCCTTTCACAACTGAACTGCACTACTCTCACTTCGGTTCTCTTGAAAATGGCGGGAAACGACGGTTGCAAAATTGTTTGATAATTTTTGTTTTATTGTCTACAGTGGTTATTTTGAGATTAATATCACGTTAAATTAATCAGAAAATTTCGCGAGTGACAGTATGGTGAATTTGTTGGATGATTTGAGCAAGATCTGGGGTTTCAAGCTTTTATCAAGAGTTCCCGCTACAAGCTCGGGAGTGAACGTGATTGTCGAGGTGCTTCGTCCAGAGTGATGACGCTACGGCGTCTCCTCTGGATGAAGACATGAAGACGCGGCTACCCAGGGTGAAGACGCTACTGCGACTCCCCTGGAGGAAGAGAGAAGACTATTATATATTGAATTTTCTGTAACATGACATTGGCAAATACGAACTGTCGAGTCCATTAATAAAATAAATAAATAAATAAATACTCTCACCTATAGCGACGTCGTTGTAGCAAATTGTCAGTTTAGAACCTAAACCGACCGCGCGATGACCCGCCATACGTTCCGTTTTACGGACACAGACAGACAGACAAAGCGATCCTATAAGGGTTCCTTTTTTCTTTTGAGACACGGAACCCTAAAAATAAGCTCTGAATAAAGGGCTTTAACACGTTCATGGACAGTAGAAATTACGAAATGACAGTGAAAATTCTCAACTACTGTCATAACCGTGGGGGATTCTAAGTATGTGCGTGTCAAGACCGACAAAAATGTACCTACAACCTTTATTTTGACAGTACACATACCTATTTTCTACACAGAATGACAGTGGGACCGCTCCACAAAGAAAACCGCCTACGAACGCCGCGGGAGATGCCGTTGTGTCTTTTTAAATGCATCAAAATATTACGTCATACGCCGTACTGTCATTTTCCGAATACTCAAAGTACGGCATATGCCGCCACTGTCCATGAACGTGCAACTATTATTCTATGCAACACACATAATATGGCTCAGCTGAAACTAGTAACACGTACCAACTCAATCTAACTGAAGCCAAAGTTAATCATATGTTAGAAAATGCAACGCTGGAACCATATTAGTTTTAAACTGATTTGTGAGTTCGTGTGTTTAGGGAAAGTATACACATATTTGTGCAGTCGACACCACGTCGAGTTTAACACTGATCTTCTTCTTCTTCTCAGTCGTTACACTCTTGGCAGAGTGGTCGTGGTCGTCATTTCAGTCGCAGTGACCCGCCTCACAACACGTCGCCACTCGTCTCTGACGGCTGCCCTCCTGGTGCAGACGTGTAAAGGATCGGCCACAGCTGCCCTGATCTGGTCCGTCCATCGCGTCGGCGACCTGCCGCGCGCTCGGGTACCGTCAACCTTGCCCTGGACTACCAGTCGCTCAATTGATTCAACTCCACGCCGAGACACGTGCCCAAAGAACGTCAGAATGCGAGCCTGAACTACAGAGGATAGACGCTGCTTGATGCCTAATTCTTGTAGGATGGAAGCATTTGTACGAAATTCAGTCCATGATATTCCAAGCATTCTTCTCCAGCACCACATTTCAAGGGCGTCTATCCTCTTTCTCTCGCTTTCTCGCAGGGTCCACGTCTCCGCGGCGTAAAGGAATATGGGGAACACTAGTGCTCTGACGAGCCGGGTTTTCGTGGCTTTCGTGATATTGCGGTTCCTCCATAACTTTCTAAGCTTGTCCATAGCAGACCTAGTAATCGCCATGCGACGCTTCACCTCATCGACGCATCCGCCATTGTTGGCAATTAGCGCTCCCAGGTAGACGTATGATTGGACCACATCGCAGTTCGCAATTTGTGTAACTTCTGGCGAGTTGTTGTTGACTCGGTCGACAATCATCATCTTCGTTTTGCTGCGGTTAATTTTTAATCCAAATTCAAGGCTGGTACTTTCCATTTTGCGCAGCAGACACTCCATGTGGTGAGCACTAGTTGCGAACAGGGACTTAACACTGATAAAGCGAGACAAATGCATTATTGCGATTTTTAAGGTTCCGCGCCTCAAAAGGAAAAAAAGGAACCCTTATAGGATTACTTTGTTGTCCGTCTGTCTGTCTGTCCGTCCGTCCGTCCGTCCGTCCGTCCGTCCGTCCGTCCGTCTGTTTTTTTGAAGGAACCACAGTTGCCAAATCGAGAAAAAAAAATCAATTCAATTTGTTCGCCGAGAATGGCATAATAATTGATCTCCTATAAACCACTAGATACACAAAGGTCTTACTAAAACAATTTAAAAAACGTCCAAATAAGGGTCCATTGTTAACGTCCAAATAATGTCCAATAAAGCAAATGACCATTCATCCATTTGGACCTTCTTTGCGCTCGGACATTTTTAGAAGGCAGACTGTGTATCTAGTTGTTTATAGGAGATCAATGGGTATAATGCATAAAACAAATTCTTACCTACCTACTATTCTACCTGGGCTTCGTCCTAAATACGGCGTTTAGCATCAGCTCATGTTTGAATGTTGAGAAGCTTAGTGGATTTAGCCCAGAGCCAGGCTATTAGCACAGCAGCCAATGGGGAGGATAATCTCACAGAATTAACAGCAACTCAGTTTAGCCCATAAATAAACACTTAGCAAATTAATAATGCAAATGTACAATGAAACACAGAACAATGGTGTTCTAAAGTTAATAAGGTTGAGATTGTCTCAAAAAGTATGGTGGTCGGAATCTTTTACTATTATTATTACCTTAGAATTTGTATTCATTATCCATGATCGGTGAACAAATTAGAACATGATGAAAAAATTCTTGCCGTGGGCAGAACTTGAACCTGCGACCTTGTCATTCCGTGACACGCTCTTGCCGCTCTACGCTCTTAGTCTAGCCCACGCATTGATCTATAGGAATAAACAACTAGATACACAAAGGTTTTACTAAAACAATTTAAAAAACGTCCAAATAAGGGTCCATTGTTAACGTCCAAATAATGTCCAATAAAGCAAATGACGGTCCATTCAACCGTTTGGACCTTCTTTGCGCTCGGACATTTTTAGAAGGAAGACTGTATATCTAGTTGTTTATATGAGATCAATGAGCCCACGGCAAGAATTTCTTCATCATGTTCTAATAACCTTGCTCTGGGTTATATATTGCGTCGTTCCCACTCATTCTTAATTTATACTTAAATGCACAGCTTAATTGAATTAGCGTAAACCACGAATAGTTCCGGCCGGCAATCAAGCCAATCGGATCAATTTAATTAGGATTGATGGAAGGGTGGGACTCGTTCAGATTAAACATTCGGTTTGACCCCATGTGAACTCATGCGAGCTGATTTCTGGTGAGGTCACGGGATCCCGGGACGTTACGATCATAAAGGACCTTTCTAAGTGGCGTCCCCAATGTTAAAAAAACCATAGATATTTTTTTAATATAATAATCAATTTTAAAAAAAATGCTATGAAGTAAATCGTTATTAGGTTATATATTTTTTTTTTCAAATATTGTAATCTTTTAGTGCAAGATATTAACAAACAATGGAAAACTAATAGCTAAACTGTACATAAGTATAAAATCATCTAACTAAAGTATACAACATTTTTACATTAAATAAGCATTAGGATGAATACACTTTTTGAAATACTTATTTTTGTAATCTGATTGTAATCTGACTGTATGCACCGGTCTGCTCTTTGCCAACAGATTGTTCAACACAATTTTAGAATATGGTTGATTGACGTGATCAAGTGTATATTCCTAAGATCTGAATAAATGAGTTATTCAATTTCGATAAGTGGTACGGTGGAACACAGAAAAAGGTGTACTGGAGAGTTTTTAAGGTTGAGATTTTCTCAAAAACGAGTGGATAGTTTGCTGCATTGAATGTACGGGAGTGATGTTAGATAAATTGGATGAGGTATGTGTATTATTGTATGCCAGGATATGTGTGCTATTGTATGCCAGGATATTTGTGCTATTGTATGCCAGGATATGTGTGCTATTGTATGCCAGGATATGTATGTGTGCTATTGTATGCCAGGATATGTATGTGTGCTATTGTATGCCAGGATATGTGTGCTATTGTATGCCATGATATTTGTGCTATTGTATGCCAGGATATTTGTGCTATTGTATGCCAGGATATGTGTGCTATTGTATGCCAGGATATGTGTGCTATTGTATGCCAGGATATGTGTGCTATTGTATGCCAGGATATGTGTGCTATTGTATGCCAGGATATGTGTGCTATTGTACGTCAGGATATGTGTGCTATTGTACGTCAGGATATGTGTGCTATTGTATGCCAGGATATGTGTGCTATTGTATGCCAGGAAATGTATGCTATTGTATGCCAGGATATGTGTGCTATTGTATGCCAGGATATGTGTGCTATTGTATGCCAGGATATGTATGCTATTGTATGCCAGGATATGTGTGCTATTGTATGCCAGGATATGTGTATATGGAAGTCCGTCGTCTCTGCCTACCCCTGCGGGTGAAAAAAGGCGTGAGCTTATGTATGTATGCCATTGATCTCCTATAAACAACTAGATACACAGTGTGCCTTCTAAAAATGTCCGAGCGCAAAGAAGGTCCAAACGGATGAATGGACCCTCATTTGCTTTATTGGGCATTATTTGGGCGTTAACAATGGATCTTTATTTGGACGTTTTTAAAATTGTTTTAGTAATACCTTTGTGTATCTAGTTGTTTATAGGAGATCAATGATGTATGCACATAAAAGACATTGCCACATTTCAATGGAGCTTTGCCCCTCCTACAAAACTACGTGACCATTTAAGCTATACCTATCATTTTGTTGGGGACTTATTACAGGTTTCATATTGCATAATCATGATCAGTATCATTTTCTACTACTCTCGCAACTCCTATAGAAGAATAACAAAAACAATGAATAAATCGCTTCGATTTCTTACTATTTTCGGAATTCTTAATTAAGCTGTTTTTTTCGAATCGCAACTTGAACAAAACTTTATTCTAAACCAATAATTTTAATAAAAAACGGAGATATTTTTACATTTATTCGTTATCTTGTACAACTTGCGGTTGATGGTGGAAAATCTGGCATTGTCATTTATAATCTCACTAATACCACAGACTATACATACAGTTGAATCAGACTGAGACTCATTGTTTCTACTAATAACACGAATGAATGTTTAGTGTTTGCATGTTTGTTATCTAAATAATTCACTGGCCGCATAACAGATCTATACCAGATGCACGCTGCACGCCTAACAATAGCGGTGGCCAATTGTATATGGTATAATATAGATTGAGCGACGCCTCTGCGCCGTCCGATCACGTCAATAACCCGGCCGACAAGCGACGCGTAGAACAAAAGACATTGCCACATTTCAATGGAGCTTTGCCCCACCTACAAAACTCCTATACAAGAATAACAAAAAAAAATAATAAATCGCTTCGTTTTCTTACTATTTTCTGAATTCCTAATTAAGTTTTTTTTTCGAATCGCAACTTGTACAAAACTTTATTTTAAACCAATAATTGAAATAAAAAATTGAGATGTACATTTATTCGTTATCTTGTACAACTTGCGGTTGATGGTGGGCCAGAATCTGGCATTGTCATTTTTAATAATAGTTATTTTAATTTATTAATTTGGCCCCCGTCTGATGTAAGCAGTAATTGCAGTTTTCATGCTTTTCATTTTATTATTAATACAGCAAACAAGATCTATCCAGTTGCGTAGAGGTGTGAGACAAGGAGATGTTATATCACCGAAACTCTTCACAAACGCGCTGGAAGATGTCTTCAAAACACTGGACTGGAATGGACGTGGCATCAATGTAAATAGCGAGTACATTTCACACCTTCGGTTTGCCGATGATATAGTGGTCATGGCTGAGTCGCTGCAGGATCTGCAGGCAATGCTGGATAGCCTTAATGCTGCTTCTCGCCGTGTCGGGCTCGGGATGAATTTGGATAAGACCAAGATCATGTTCAATGATCTGGTCGTCCCGGAACCAGTAGTAGTCGATGCCACGGTCCTCGAAGTTGTTCAGAAATATGTCTACTTAGGACAAACTCTGCAGCTGGGTAGGAACAACTTCGAGAAAGAGAGTGACAGGAGAATTCAGCTGGACTGGGCAGCGTTTGGGAAGCTACGTCATATCTTCTCGTCTTCAATACCACAATGCCTAAAAACTAAGGTCTTCAACCAGTGCGTCCTGCCAGTGATGACCTACGGAGCCGAAACGTGGACATTGACGGTGAGACTGGCCCACAAGTTCAAAGTCGCTCAGCGAGCTATGGAAAGAGCTATGCTTGGAATTTCTCTATTAGATAGAATAAGAAACGAGTATATCCGCCAGAAGACAAAAGTGGTTGACATTGCTCATAGAATCAGTAAACTGAAGTGGCAGTGGGCTGGTCACATCTGTCGTAGAACCGATAACCGATGGGGTAGACGAGTTCTCGAATGGAGGCCACGAACGGGTAAACGTAGTGTGGGACGCCCCCCGACCAGATGGAGGGATGACCTTCGCAAAATGGCTGGCAGGGACTGGATGCAGAGGGCCGAGAGTAGGGTTGATTGGCGCTCTTTGGGAGAGGCCTACGTCCAGCAGTGGACTGACACGGGCTGATGATGATGATGATTTTATTATTTGTGGATTTTTGGATGAAAAAATAACAAGTTAACATATTGTAGTCGAATACATTGATCTCCTATAAACAACTAGATACACAAAGGTCTTACTAAAACAATTTAAAAAATGACAAAATAAGGGTCCAAATATCGTCCATTTATCCGTTTGGACCTTCTTTGCGCTCGGACATTTTTAGAAGGCAGACTGTGTATCTAGTTGTTTATAGGAGATCAATGGTCGAATAGGCAAATGAGACGAATATTTTGTCACACACAAAGCAAGTATAACAAATACGCAAATACGAATAGCCAAGTAAACCATACAACTTTATTCCAAAAAAAACTAATTACTACAAAATAAAAGTAACTTAATATCTAAAAAAAATACTTAATAAATAAAACTACAAACTAAAGAACGAACACATCGTCGAGGTCCCCGTTCTGTGGCATGGTGCCCAGGACGCGTATATTAGACGTTTTCTTTCCATACTATCATTGTTCTGTAGACCTATTGAATACGGGTTTCTGTTACCTTTATCATTAGCAGCGGCTGGAAAAGCGTATCGCATTCGTCGCCGCGCGGGGACGTACTGCATACGGGTTTTTAGGTGTTTAGGCTCTTAGAAAAGCGTATCGAACTCGTCTCTCCTCGGGGGACGTACAGAATACGGGAAGCCATATACGCGCCCAGGACGCTGGCAGCATTTCCTCGCTGTATGGCAATACTTAGCCGCTGAGCGAGGTAGCTGCCAGCTGTCGAAACTGTCGGTCTAATTGCCGACTTTAACGATATAAGTGAGTGATATCCGTTTATATATAATAATTCACAGCTTATATACTTTTTTTTGTAAACATATAAATCGTCCCACTGCTGGGCAAAGGGGGAGCCCCCTCCTCCATCCATCCCTGTCCTGAGCCTCTTCCAGCCACCCATCCCTGTATCTAATACTTACAGTTGATTAAATACTTACCTAGATACATAACTCTTTATGCGTGTGACCGTACTAACCCGTGCTCACATATGGAATCTAAAGTGGTTCCGCATACAAAGCTTTAATTAAACTTTATAACACTGATTAGGGTTTAGTCGATAGTCATTAGATCGGGATAGGCTTTAAAGTTTCCAGCATAATACAATCGATAGGACCTATGTCTCGACTTACGTAGGTCTACCTATCCTATGTCGGTGCCATAATATTTACCTTAAGTTAATTTCAAAAATAAATTGATTCTAATTATTATATTACCTGATATCACTCACTTATATTGTTGAAGTCCGATTTCAACGGTCTTTATTTATTTATTTTATTTATTATTTATTTATTCTAAATAAATTATTTTATTTATTAAGGTACAATATAAAATAAAAAGAAACAATCAATTTTTTTTAAAAAACCTAATATAAACTATTTGTAAAAAAATTAGGTGCAGGAATAGTACCCAAGACACTGGCAGCGTTACCTCGCTGGATCGCTATGCTAATCCGTTGCGCGAGGTAGCTGCCAGCTCTTGGGTCACCAGTGGCATCTACTACTCGTTTGCTAACCTCTTTGTATAATGACCAAGCGCCGGGACCCCACGGGCCGAGGGTCTCGACACCAAAAGCAACAAAGTTGTAAAGGGTGTCGAGACCCCTGTATTTTAGAGCTTTACTTTTCTCGGCCGCCTCAGCCGCCGCGCCAGCCTTTCTGGTAGTGCTCCGTATGTGGGACGGAGCCAGCGTGTCTACGCATGTAGCGTCCCACACTTTATTATTATTTATTCTTAGGAAGATTTACAGCTATTTCATACTAATGTAGATAACAACTATGAGTAACTGTAAGCCAATTACAAATCTCCACATATGAGCTTCATTTTTTAACCATGTAAAACTTATTGCCTACTATAAATACCCAAGTATATAGGTATATAATCATACTATATATAATACATTAATACTTTAACATAGATTAATATTAATACATATATATATATAGGTTAACATTTGTGCTAATATTAATAAACAGAAAAGCAGGAAATTTTATTATCAAGGTGAACGCCACACGCCCGCGTCGCCGGTGACGCCTCTACGAGCACTGTTTATAAGTATACCTATTATAATTTGGAATAATTCCTCACTATAGTTTTAATTCTAATTTTTTTTATTTAATTATATTTTATTTGCAAAGTATATATCCTATTTGCTTGTTTATTAATATTTTTCACATTCTAAATTAATTCTCATAATAATTGTTAACTTATAATAAATAATATACTTAAATCTTTATTTTCTGGAGACTGGTTCCTAAACTAGGATTAAATTCTTTAATTATTTAATGTACCTACACAAGTTGATTACAATTACAAGACATGGAATAAGTTGTGCTTAGAGCTCTAGATTAGAGTTCTCTCCAGCAAACCGTAGGAGAGTTAAATCTGTATTTCCTGACATCTCTACTTGTTTCATAGTATAAAAATGTGAGAAAAAACACATGATAAAATATTATCTGTGTGATTGAGTTAATCATTATCTAATATACTTATAAAAAATTCAAATGTTTTAGATCATACCTAAGTTGTTACTGTGACGACAATATTAATTTTGTTTGAGGCTTCGTATGCGCGTATTTTCAGTTTTTCTACGAAGGCTACGGCATTAACTACTAAAAATACTTAGCTCGATAGAAAAAAAATCGCAAACATGGGGTATGTTTGCGGTTTCCATGTCTTTTAAAATGAAAATTATGTCTAAACCGAAATAGTTACTCATACAAAATACATGTCAAATGTATCATAAATACAAGAGCTTGTTTTAAAAATAAATCTGATATTTGTTGGCGTATTTTTAAAATACATCAAAAATTCTTAAAAATACAAATATTGAGGCACTGCGCCATGCTCTTCATTCCGCCGCTGCGGGGCATCTTCTGTCTCATTCTTGCTTTTGACAACCATTATAGCGCCTTAATTAATATTTTACACCTATCATTATTTATAAATGACAATGCCAGATTCTGCCCCACCATCAACCGCAAGTTATACAAGATAACGAATAAACGTAAAAATATCTCCGTTTTTTTTTAAATTATTGGTTTAAAATAAAGTTTTGTACAAGTTGCGATTCGAAAAAAACAGCTTAATTAAGAATTCAGAAAATAGTAAGAAATCGAAGCGATTTATTCATTGTTTTTATTATTATTCTATAGGAGTTGCGAGAGTAGTAGAAAATGATACTGATTATGATTATGCAATATGAAACCTGTAATAAGTCCCCAACAAAATGATAGGTACAGCTTAAATGCTCACGTAGTTTTGTAGGTGGGGCAAAGCTCCATTGAAATGTGGCAATGTCTTTTTCATATATGCTTACTTTTCAGTATCTCTATTGTACGGAATCGAACCACAAAGAAAATTCATTATTTTGAGAGGTCACGTAGGTATCAGTCAATTTATGATTCCTTTCACTTCCGAACTTAGTTTCCAAGTTGCCGGAACTCGGCTGATGATTGACGGCTTCAATTGGGGCTCATCGTCACAATGCCAGTTTCTTGCTACGTCAGGTTCTGCCACTTGACTTGGACATGAAGCAAGGAAACATTGTTGGAGATAGAACCATATTATTTATTTATTTATTGAGGAAGTATATAGCCATGTAAAGTGGGCTGAGTCGCGACGATTTTTACAAGCGCTCAAGACCTGTCAATGTCAGGTTTTTTGGTTCTAAAATTGGTTCGCGCAGACTTTGATAGGACTTGACGGCTGGCCCTACAGGTAATACGTAAAGGAATTGAAATGCTAATAGACCTTAACTTCCCTTAACTTAATAAAAATACTTTTAAGTAACCAAGTAGGTATTAACTAATTTTAATTAATAATGTTTTAATAACTTTTAGTAAAGACAGACAGACTCTAAACATCTGATCCACAAGCTGTCTACCCGATTGGTCCATGTCTCGGGCGATCCCAGGGCTGGCAGCTACCTCGCTCAGCGGCTGAGCATTGCGATACAGCGGGGAAATGCTGCCAGCGTCCTGGGCACCATGCCACAGAACGGGGATCTTGACGACGTGTTCGTTCTTAAGTATTTAGTTTTTATTTATTTATTTTATAAGTAATGTATTTTTAGATAGTAGTTAGTTTTATTTTAATAAATGATCTAGCAAGTAAATAAAAACTTTTAGTATATTTTGTATTGCACATCGAGATATGGAAAGATATTTTTAAGCGAATTTAGTTACATCATAGATTCCGCTCTTGTTGTCAATTTTTCGAGTCAATGAAACATGTATACCGAAGCCCAAATCAAGTGTCTTATTTTGTAAACAAAAACTACCCTACCCTACTAACATTTTAAGCTGTTCTGTGATTATTGCATAGTTATTTTCACATTATCAGATCGGATCACTTTATTTTCACAATGATGAAGAGGCTCGATCAATCAGTTCCTTCAGTGTTACGTCACAACAGGTAATTAAACTATCATATTTGTTTACAACTTAAGACACTTGATTTGGGCTTCGGTATAGTAGACTACATGTTTCATTATTATTTGAATTTTCAATAGAAATCGAAAACATATAAACCAAAATATACTTTAAGCTCTCTCCATGAAGCGCGGCGAAATTTTTCCTTCATCACTTGAGCCAACTTGCCAACGTCAATTGCCGAGTGCTAAAGTTATGTTGAACTTCGAGTCTTTGGACTGTACTTAATTTATTTATAAGTTAGTTCAAACTTCCATTGTTGTAACTTTACTGGTTTTAAACTGGGACAGTCGGGACTGTCGGGACAAAAGCGAACAAGTACCAGACAAAACACTTTATTAGTTATACTTACAAAATATATATCAAAATGTAGGGTACTATAAATACGAGAGCTTGTTTAAAAAAATCTGATTTTTGTTGGCGTATTTTTCATTCCCTGCCAAATACATAAAAATACGAATATCGAGGCACGCCGCTGCAGGGCATCTTGTGTCTCACTCTTGCTTTTGACAACCATATAGCGCCTTAAACATTTTTTGATGTAGTATTTTCGGCCAATAACTCAGTATCTGCCCGTAGTCATAGTAGTAAATTCGGCAGAACCAGTCTCAGTTTGGTCAACTAAAATGAAAGTTTGTCAAAAACTGTCAAGGACTGTCAAAAATGACAAGAATGGTCATATTTTTACCATTCTTGTCATTTTTGACAGAACTGTGAAAATTAAAAGAACTGTCAAAAATGACAACTGTCAAAAAATTACGAAAAAACAAAAACTGTCATAATGACATAAACTGTCTAGAACTGTATAAATAATGACAAGAACTATCAAAAAATATCAAGAAAAGCCACGAACTGTCAAAAGTGACAAGAACTGTCAAGAACTAAAACACTATAAGCACAACCGTCAAAAAATGTGAAGAACTGTGAAAATTAAAAGAACTGACAAAAATGACAAGAACTGTCAAAAATTACAAGAAATGTCAAAAAGTGAAAGGGATAGCAACACGATTTAAAGGAAGTGAGGTTTAACTAGGTTTATGAATAACAGAATATGTATTTGTATATTTATAAATAACCTCTTTGATAAGGGGTGGTTCTCCCTTCTCCACAAAGCCACCTTCCTAATTGTAATGATAATCAATCATGCAATGGCTGACTTCATCCGAATAAAAAGGCTTCGCGTTGAAACAAAATGCTAATAATATCACCAGGAGACTATAAATCATACGCCATTATCCTGACTGCCAGCGTTTCTTTACTGAAGTAGTGAGGAAGCCAGTCGATGAAAAGTTATATATTCTATTTTAGTTGAGCTCGCTCGTCTGGTTTTTAATGGGCTCTATTCAGATGTCGACAGAACGCCATTATGTTCCCAGATTAGTACGCGAGGCCATTGAAATAAAGAAATACAGAAATTTCAATCGCGACGATGGTTTTCTGTTGGCAAAAACTTGGAATCCAGTGATCGACTTATGTAAATGAGGCACAAAGGCGAGTGCGTGCAAACGAGCGGACATAATTAGCTCTTTTTGCAAAATGGGGGTACCTGCAAATATCAACAACTTTTCTCAACGCAGTCAGCGAACACGAAAGAGGGTAGATCGTTTTGTGTCACCCTTCTGACGTTTAACACTCACCGACTTCAGTCTACTCGTGACCATGATGGCTGCAATGCTGTCGAAATATCGAGACATCAATAATAAATGTTTAACACGGTAATTCCCGTTTTATCTAATTAATATCTATTCAGATGGACAAATACGATTGCGACAAAAATATCTGCCATCATTTTGGATTGATTTTTATTCGTTTAATTTTCTTTTTACATGAATACTCTAAATAACTTGACATTGGCGAAATTATCTCTTGAATAAGAGTAGAAGCTATTCAAATAAAAATAGAATAGGCAAAAATATGGTCATGTTTAAATGCTTCATTTAATCTAAGGAACACTTAACACGTTCATGGACAGTAGAAATTACGAAATGACAGTGAAAATTCTCATACAATTCGGAACTACTGTCATAACCGTGGGGGATTCTAAGTATGTGCGTGTCAAGACCGACAAAAATGTACCTACAACCTTTATTTTTGACAGTACACATACCTATTTTCTACACAGAATGACAGTGGGACCGCTCCACAAAGAAAACAGTATACGACGCCGCGGGAGATGCCGTTGTGTATTTTTAAATGCATCAAAATACTACGTCATACGCCGTACTGTCATTTTCCGAATACTCAAAGTACGGCCTATGCCGCCACTGTCCATGATCGTGGTCATACATATTAAGAAATAGCTAGGATGTGGTGCTATTGTATGCCAGGATCGCTATGTGTGCTATTGTATGCCAGTATCGCAGCAGATGGAAGTCCATCGTCTCTGCCTACCTCTACGAGGAAAAAATGGCATGAGCTTATGACAGAAAATAGGTATGCACCAATTTGTATTAACACTGATTTAATAGTTTCACTCACAACAAAAACAGACGCTTCGCTTCAAGTTTGTAATAAATATTGTGAAATATTTTATTGCCTACTCCTACAAAGTTGATCCTGAAAAACAAATTTGCTGGGTACTTTTCTATACCAAAGCAAACATATAACTTTTTCGAAGTGAAGTTTTTTATTTATATGGGCGGCCGCATTTTACGAGGCCATTACTTTTCACTTCACACTAGGAGCGAGAGAATTATTTGCATTTCGTCAAATAAGTTTTTCGTAAGAGTTTTTTTTACGAGAAAAAGGGCCGATTAGTAGATAAGTTACCTGATGGTAAGCGGTCATCGTTTGCTAGCACAGACCACTTACCCCATAGACCTGTAACAGGAGGGCGCCCGTTTCTGCCCGCACATGAGCGCAAAATTGCTTCGCGACAGGCGTAACCTTGAGATATCGACACGGATTTAACATGGCGCCCCTGTCCCCCGCTTCGCCTATTGCGCTCATCGTTTGACAGAATTTTTCGCTTGCAAATTTGTACCGATTTCATGTCTATGGGGTAAGTGGTCTGTGTTTCCTAGAGACATCCGAGGAGTTGTTGGATCGCTTCCGACCTTGAAGATAACTGCTGCTTCCAATACATAGCTGGTCTGTGGAAAGGCGGGAAAATAGTTCCACATTTTGCACGTAGACTAAAGTAACTCCTCCATCTTTGCGTGGACTACAGTGTTTTGTCAAAATATCGATTCTCCAAATCTATGTTTTTAAAGTCTATATGAAGACAAGCTTTGCATCAGTTATGCCAAAATTAACGCAAGTCCGACTAAAATTGCAATTACGTCTTTCGCGACTCTACTATAGCATAATAGCGCTGTTATTTATTTATTTATACATCTTGAATTCTCGTGAAAGCCATTAACAGGTGCGAGTTTACGTAATATTTTAACCAACTGCTAGAAAATGGGTAATGTTTTTCGTGTTTTTTGTGGCCTCCTGTAAGGTTTGGAAGAAGTTTAGGTATGAAAATTCGTATTGATCACTGACTTGAGATATACACTTATTGTTGCCTTAAAAGTAGTTGTTTTTGGAGTTAAATCTTTCGTTTATGCAAGCATTCGAGCCAGCGATCTTACTACAAGAACTCATTATAAGGCTACGTTTCCACTGAGATTGAGCTGAGCGTAGCGGAGCTTAGCGGTCTGTTTACACTGAAGCGGAGCGATGAGGTAAGCGGAGATTTAGAGCATTCTGTGTTAGTCAATAAGCAACCTAATGGTACTAAGAGTTAGGTGGCCTAAAGTGGTTTGCTCCTATAAATTCACAGACGTTATAGGCGTTACATAAAGTAGTAGTAGGTACGGTGGAACACAGAGAAAGGTGTACAGGAGAGTTTTTAAGGTTGAGATTATCTCAAAAACTACTTGACATATTGCAATAATTCTTTCACTGCTAGATAGATAAACGTTAAAACTATGTACTGTAAAAGAATTATTAAAGGTTCAGTAGTTCTTGAGAAAATCTCAACCTTATTGAGGCCCCCTGGATACTTATCTCTGTCTTCGTGTGTACGTACATTCCCAAAGGAAAAATTAAACGTTTCTTTTGAATATAATATTTCTTTGTTAAGAATAGGAATGCCTTCATGGAATTTAATTACTGTTCATCTTTTCTATTGAATTTCTCGTACAATAAAATATTTTTATAACAATAGAATTGACTTTAAATTACTTGGAAGTTCTTTATCGCAATTCTAAATTAGAAATCTAGAATTTTTTTTACTCTCCGAGCGCTTATTTCATTCATTTAAATACAATTTACAAATCTGTTTGGAATCTAAAGTAATAATATTTTCTTGGATTTCAGTACTTATGAAAATTGCTGACCAGGATTCTGCAAAAGACATTTCAATGGAGCTTTGCCCCACCTACAAAACTACGTGACCATTTAAGCTGTACCTATCATTTTGTTGGGTACTAAATGTTCGAGCGCAAAGAATGTCCAAACAGATGAATGGACATTCTTTGCGCTCATTTGCTTTATTGGACATTATTTGGACGTTAACAATGGACCAATGGAAAAGTTGTAGAACAAAAGTTGTTCAGTTACCGCTCCTGAACACCATCCCTTCGGCTTCATATACCATTTACGTTACATCCTGTATATAGATTTCTGACTTTCAAGGACAAGTCAAACTGTCACCTAAAGGACAAGGGATTTGTCCGCTCTTTTACCTAATATTTAAGGGCCTTCCATGAGCCAACTAGCGCCACCAATCTTAAAAAAAAAAAAATTCCAAATTAAATCAATTTTATTAAAAAAAACTATTTGCAAAATGTTTATTAGGATGAATACTATTTTTCAATATACAATACATGGCATAATTGCGACAAGCTAAGTTGTAGTTCACAAATGTGCCAAAAACGGCCGTTTTTCGCAATTATGCGAACTACAACTAACCGAAATAGAATTACGTTATAAATAAGCATTTAAAAAATAGTATTTATCGTAATAAACATTTTGTAAATAGATTTTTTAATAAAATTGATTATATTGGAAGATGTTATTTTTTTAAGATTGGCAAACTCGAGCGCGAGACAGAAGATGTCCCGCTGCGGCGGAGTGAAGAGCACGGCACAGTGACTCGATATTAGTAATTTTATTGATTTTGGATGAACTTTGGCAGGGAAATTAAAATACGCCAACAAAAATCAGATTTTTTTTAAAACAAGCTCTGGTAATTATAATACTCTACAATTTGATATATATTTCGAATGAATAACTATTTCGGTTTAGACATAATTTCAATTTTAAATGACATGGAAGGGGTATGTTTGCGATTTTTTTCTATCGAGCGAAGTTTGTCCAATCGTGTATCGGTATTCATCAGTCCCTAAATATACACCCCAAGATTGCAATATATTTTTTTCAGACGATTAATTTTAGTAGTTAGTGCCGTAGACTTCATCGAAAAACTGAAAATACGCGCATACGAGGCCTTAACAGGTTTGCTGCCGATTACGCACCTGTGCGTGGACGGCCTCCCTCGCGGGGAGCCGACCACGCACCGGTGCGGGTTCGCGCCTAGTAAAGTTCATAGACTCGGTGCGGCGCCGGCACGGGGCTAGAGACATTGTATTTGGCTCGGCACTGCGCTTGAATTTTCGAATTTTTTTAACGTGTTTTTGGTTTTGGGCTGTGGCAAACCGTTTTTTTATTGTGCGTACTTAAAAAAGACGTAACAATGGACTCTGCGGAAGGCCCTTCTCGTTCGAAAAGACCTCGGAAACAAGTGCTTAGAATTTTAAATGATAGTGATTTGGAGGTTGCACTGTATGCCGATGATTCTGAGGATGACTACCAACCTGATGAAGAGGAGTCAGCATCAGAGAGTGAAGGTGAGGTTTACCTTACTAAAATTGAATTGCGACCTCCCGCACGTCGTATATCGTCTCCTGTATCTCAGGATCAAGACATGCAGCCAGACTTACCATCTACATCAGGCGCGACTTCTGCATGGACTACCAGGGGCGAGTTAAAAAAAAATTATGGTGAAGTTGCAGGAGTAAATCCCATTGCTTATTTTAATTTCTTTTTTACCGAAGAATTTTTGTCAATGATTTGTACTGAGACATATGCACAGGCACAGAGATTGATAAATAAACATAATACGCCAAGATCTGAGGAACAAGCACGCGGACAAAGGAAAATTGTGTGCCATTTATGTTTTTGTCGTAAAAACTTCCATTGATTGATACCAAATTGAAATGCCTTTTCTAGGTAAGGTTAAATTCGAAAGAAATATTTGTAGGAAGCAATAAAAACCTTATTTAATTAAATATATGTGTATGTTATTCTTAAAAAGTCATAAATACCCACAGCCACTGATAACGCACTGGTGCGTTCTTCGGCACTGGGAATGAAAATTTCATTCCCAGTGCCCAGCACGCACCAGCGCGTAAATTTTCCCACCCCAATTTTAATGCTGTTAAATATCAAATTATGTAATAAAAGTATTTTATTTATATTAAATAGCCACTTTGAAAGTACATCAGACAAAAAAATGTGTTTGGCCTCCAGGTGAAACTTTTAAATTGCAGGTGGCAGCGAACCTGTTAAGCGAAGCTTTTATTGACTTTGCGTTTCATTGTTAGCTTTGATTTATTGTTATGTAACCGCTGATTGGACATACAATAGGATACAAAGGGGTCGTAACAATTGTGGTCGGTTATTTTAGTTACCTCGTGACGTCATGGCGTGTGGATAAATATTTGTTTTGTCGATGCCGGGTTTTGGATTTTGGACATGTTATTATCGATATTCGAACGTTTCGAATACCTTAAGGCGCTGACATGAGCCAACTAGCGCCGCCTATCTTAAAAAAATCATATCTTCCAATATAATCAATTTTATTAAAAAAGCTACGTTCACATTGTTTATTGCTATAAATATTATTTTTTAAATGCTTATTTGTAACGTGATTCAATGTAGGTAAGTTGTAGTTCACATAATTGCGAAAAACGGCCGTTTCTGGCATATTTGTGAACTACAACTTACCTACATTGAATCACGTTACAAATAAGCATTTAAAAAATAATATTTATAGCAATAAACAATGTGAACGTAGCTTTTTTAATAAAATTGATTATATTGGAAGATATGATTTTTTTAAGATTGGCGGCGCTAGTTGGCTCAAGGAAGGCTCTTAAATCATGCATACAATAATATGGTTAAAGTCAGTGTTTAGACCGACAGTTACGACAGAAAACTTATATCTTTAATCTGTGGTTACGACCTACTTCGACGGTAATAATTTTGCAACCGTCGTATCCCGCCATTTTCAAGAGAACCCCCTAGAATAGTTGCTCCGTATTTTTTTTTATTAATGGTCTCGACAGTTCGTCATTTACCAATGTCATGTTACAGAAAATTCAATATATTCAATAGTCTTCTATCTTCCTCCAGGGGAGTCGCAGTAGCGTCTTCACCCTGGGTAGCCGCGTCTTCATGTCTTCATCCAGAGGAGACGCCGTAGCGTCGTCACTCTGGACGAAGCAGCTCGACAGTCACGCTCACTCCCGAGCTTGTAGCGGGAGCTCTTGATAAAAGCTTGAAACTTCAGATCTTGCTCAAATTATCCAATAAATTCACCATACTGTCAATTGCGAACATTTTTTGATTAACTTAACGTGATATTAATCTCAAAATAACCACTGTAGACAATAAAACCGTCGTATCCCGCCATTTTCAAGAGAACCCCCTAGAATAGTTGCTCCGTATAAAAGTCATCAAAACGAAGGCCGTCCGTAGCATGTTGCAGGAAGGAAGTAAATTAGCAATTTTATTACTTTCCAGAGCTTATCGCGGCAAATCATACCTTTCAATGCTGCGATAACAGACGTAACCGGTGCTGGCGGGACGTTTAATTCAAAATTACGATTTTACGTTAAAATATAGGTTGTAAAGAAAGTTTAGAGGGAAGTTAAACCGACGAGCGTGCATGAAGAGATTGATGAATGTGGAGGACACTGTATCAGAGGTCACAGCAGATGGAAGTGTATCATTTTCTACGGGGAAATGAGAGTTTTATGTTAATACTGTATGTATCTTTCTTTTAAATAAAAAATTATATATTTTTATTTATTTATTTAATAGCCTGCTATGTCCCACTGCTGGGCAAAGGCCTCCCCCCAACCCTTCCACTCATCTCTATTCTGCGCAGCCTCAGACTCTCATAAAAAGGTCAAGTTCATCTCGCAATCGAAAAAAAATATATTTCGAAAAAAAAGTATTATACTTACCTACTTACTTACTAATGTAAATAATTTATTATCATATTATTATTAATTTTTGTATTTTTCTATAATCTGTTTTGGCGTATATTTTAGATATAAATGTTAAATTTCACATTTATAAATTTACCAAATTTAAGGTATTTGAAAAAAAAAAATTTTTTTTGGGCAACGCTCTCTATGGCCCAATCAACAGTGTCCTTTAAAATTACATTTCTCCGAAAATTATATTCCTACATTTTATTATATCCCTAAGATTTTTAATATTGACTTTATAAAATATTCAACTTTCACAAATTACTGTTGCATACTTTAATGTAATTTTCTCTAATATCTTTTTTCCCTTCAGCTTTGAATTTCCCTTAGGTGTGATTAGGCAGAGAAAATTTAAGATAAAAGAAAAAATATATATCAAAACATTTATTTTATTTCACATTATCTAAAGCATGACATTTAATTAGATTAGAATACATACAACAAATAAAAGTTAACATTTACGTAACATTATTTTATAATTAAAACAAACAAAAAATATTATAACTATCACATTCTGTAATTTAATTACCTATCAATAACTTTGGTTCTCTAAAATAGCTATTATTTAATTAATAAGACATTTACAATGCTTATTTTATTGAAATTTTATAAGTTATTTTTATATATTTTTTTTCATATTACGATTATAACTAGTCATTGTCTATATTCGTGAAGCAATATTTAAATGTAATTCGATGTTTTAACTACTTATATCAAACTTTCATAGATATTCCTTGACTACTAAAATTATTACAGAAACCTACTTAACTATATTAAAATTTCTATATAATAAAATACTTATACCTACCTAATTATTTAGAAAATTTCTCACTTACAGCCATATCTGGGCTCAAACAATAACAGTAAGCAGAGAAATTTTCTTTTCTAAACTTTTATTATTATTTACATTCAATATATACAGGATGATTGGAAATTCGATACATTCCTTAAAAGGGGTGATACTAGAGGTGGTTTGCAACAAATTAGGCCCTATTAACGAGGGGTCCAAAATGAGTGGTTTCTGAGTTACGGTAGTTTTAATTTTATTAATTGTTCACAAAAAAATTGATGTTGAAAAACTGCTTCACTCTGAGCATTGAAATAGTACTTTTCTCAAAGCTGATAAAGTAGAGATTACCTTAAAAAATGCATGCCTAAAATTCCCCTTTACTCAAAAATAAAAGGTCATAAATCACGAGGTTTTTTTCTCATTTTCGACCCCTCGTTATTAGGGCCTAATTTGTTGGAAACCACCTCTAGTAACACCCCTTTCAAAGAATGTATCGAATTTTAAAACACTCTGTATTCACAATTATTTACCTATTGAGAAAATATTAGTCCCTTAACATTATAATCCTGTTTTCTATTTCATATTCTAATCTAAACAATAAGCGATCACAACAATGATATTTTACCTAATATTATTATTATTTCCACTACAAATATTTACATTGTACAAAAATTTTTTTTTAATTAAATTTAAACATATTTTAATTATCTAAGTATACACCGTTTCAGTCCGCTTAATTATAACATTTTTTATTCATAATTCTATAAATGAAACAACCTAAAAGCAGTCGCGCGTAAGATAAAGGTGTGTTCACACTATGGTGGCTTGATCAGCGTTGAAGCGCGTGCGACTGCGAACCGAATCTCAGACGATGTCGTGGCAAGAGTTGCCGTTGCCAGTGCGGGTTGTCTTCGTTGCCTGCGGTCGACCGGACATGCCATCGTTGTATGGTGGGGGGCAGTACATTACCTGAGAAAAAAAAGGTTTTTAGCCACGAAAAATAGTAAATTTATTCGAGTTTTATTAGTTGAGGATCTAGAATTAATCGTGTATTTCAGGGTACTTTGACTACCTCCTAGCTAAGTCGGTAGTGTCGGTTTAATTAATAATTGTAAGTGGTTTTAATTTCTATTCCCAGTCAGTGCTTGTATGTGCATTACGGTTGAGATTTTTTCTCTAAAAAAAGTTTTACAATAATTATGTGTAAATTATTTTTACACCCGGTCAAGTAGTTCTTGATAAAATGCCAACCTTAATGAGGCCCCCTTGTATACTATTGTCAGTTTTCAATTGTACCTAAGGTAAAAACATGTCATTTGTGATCGTTTCTGTAAGTCTCTGGACGAATATCACAGGGAATCCTAGTTTTGTTAAGAGTGTGATGTGATGATATCTTGTGACTTTAGGAGCAACGTAATCGCAGCGATTTTGTCGTATAGTGTGCTCATAGCCTAATGCGTGGTTAGTGCAAAAGATTGTAGACATTGGTTTGTTTTTATGACATTACAGAACACAGTAATATTGCACAGATTTAACTGAATGACCTGTTAAACCGAATGAAGCGAGTCCCAACGGCGCCATTGCCGGCGGAATCACCACTAAGTCATAACTATATCCCACTACATTATACTTCTAGCACCCACTAGATACTACAACGCATTTTCATTTTAGCGACATTTTATGTCTTTGCGATGTGGGTTTTATAAATGTATTTATTCAAATAACTAAAAATATAAACTAACTTACTAAACTTACAATACTAAAAACTAAAAATAAAAGTACTTACTAAAATATAACTAAAATAAAATATTATGTATTATGTAATATTTATTTTATTGTTTATTAAAAAAGTCGTACACTGAAAGTAAAGTTCGCAACTCCATCTGCAATCGTATCGTAATCGCAAACTATACAGGGTGTAACGTAAAGTGTATATGAAGCCGAAGGGTGTTCAGTATCGGTAACTGAACAACTTTTGTTCTACGACTTTTCGATTATCGCGAATACATTTCGGTCTGGTCAGCTGATCGATTTGTATGAGACATTAATTTATTATAATTTTTTATTCGAAAAGTCGTAGAACAAAAGTTGTTCAGTTACCGATACTGAACACCCTCCCTTCGGCTTCATATACCCTTTACGTTACACCCTGTATAATAATTTATATTTGTTTCTTTATATTTTAAATTAGGTAACTAGATATGGGCTTTACTGGAAGAAATCTCTCCTCGGAGATAGATGGCACCTTTTCCTTGCAAAGGGGTGTAAATGTAAATTCAAAAAATATATTGACGTGCAAAAATGTACTCAACGTGCTTACTTGCAATAAAGAAATTTGAGTTTGTAATTGTGTAATAGACACGTGGTACACGATAGTTCGGTTAGCGACCCAGTATACAACTTTATCAAACCAATAGATCAAAACCGAAATTTATTATATTGGTGAAACATGAAGATTTAAGATTTATATTTAAAAGCTTTCTCTAAATCCTAAAGCGCAAACAAATAACGTGTGTAAGTGCCGAGGCATTCACCACGAACGGCCCACTATAATGTGGTCCTGCACAAATCCAAGGCGCGAATTCATAAACGCGATTTAAAGTTACGCCACCGTTTAGGACCCCTATCCCTTTCTATCTTAACCTTTTTAACGAAGTGTGAAAGGGATAGCAACACGATTTAATGAAAGTGAAATTTGACTAGGTTTATTGATAACAGATCAATCTATTTATGAATCAACGCTCACCTAATGATAGGGTTGCCATTAGGTGAGCGTTGATTCATAAATTAAAATGATAACCTAGTCGGGGTCCAAATTATTGATATAACTCTGACCAGTGAAATGTGATAAGGACTCTACACGAACAACTTGGTTAAGATTCTAACCGGGTTACACTCTACATAAATCTTGATTGTAAATTTATCTATCTGCTCAGTCAGCGTTATAAAATCGGTTTCAGTCTCGGCATACGCATGCCAGCATACTCTCAATTCTTATAGCGATCTAGTTTAGGTTCCTAAACTGACAATTTGCTACAATGACGTCAAACGTCATTGTAGCAAATAGCGATTAGGAACCTAAACTGGATCGCTATAACAGGTGAGAGTAACCCCGCTGGTGTTAGAACCTAAGCTACTTTGTTTTGCCGCTCGCACTACATGCCTCGCGGGTGCTTGCGACATCTGTAATCAGCTTAATAATAACAAAAGTCTTAGCGATTCACTAAAGTATCGGCTTTGATGTTTTTTCTATAGCGTAAACATATAAATTGGTATTAGAAGAGTATTATTTTCTTTTGTGCTCGGGGTGTACGAGAATAGATAATGAATTACGTACTCATTATTATTTAGCGAGTGGGTGGTTAGGGCTGATATGATAAGTAACAAGATATGACTGCCTTTCTCGGCCAGCCACATTATCGATAAAAATATCATACCTTTATTTATTTATTTTATTAATGGACTCGACTGTTCGTCATTTGCCAATGTCATGTTACAGAAAATTCAACATATTCAATAGTCTTCTATCTTCCTCCAGGGGAGTCGCAGTAGCGTCATCACTCTGGACGAAGCAGCTCGACAGTCACGTTCACTCCCGAGCTTGTAGCGGGAACTCTTGATAAAAGCTTGAAACTTCAGATCTTGCACAAATAATCCAATAATTTCACCGTACTGTCATTCGCGAACATTTTCTGATTAATTTAACGTGATATTAAACACAAAATAGTCCCTGTAGACATTAAAAGGAAAATTATCAAACAATTTCGCAACCGTCGTTTCCCGCCATTTTCAAG
Organism: Tachystola acroxantha; assembly: GCA_963506565.1. Classification (NCBI taxonomy): domain Eukaryota; kingdom Metazoa; phylum Arthropoda; class Insecta; order Lepidoptera; family Oecophoridae; genus Tachystola; species Tachystola acroxantha. Next base: position 13,023,818 of record OY735881.1, read on the forward strand.
AGAACCCAAATATCATACCTATACATATAATAAGACTGTAAAAAAAGTTGTGTCTGTACATTGGATATTTTTTTGTATTTTTTGTATATATTGGATAGTTTTTAAACAACGCTGATAGACATAAGTTTTCAATCAAGAAATTCTGTTCTTAAATTCTTATATAAAAACCTTTGACAAGCGATTCTATTCTGTTGACGAATTTTTAAATTATAGCTAGGATTATTTTATTAAACATGGATATGACATGAAATTTCAGTTACATTTTAAACATTAAATTCATATAAGTAATATACTCTATATTTGCATGCCATATAAGTGGTAGAATGTATTAGGGGCTTACTATTGTATCATGACAACTGATTATACATGTACCTACATTCACGCAAATAAATGATTTGACTTTGACTTTATTATTATTGTTAACTAGCTGTACCCCGCAACTTCGTTTGCGTAGAGGAGGATGGAGGAGATCAGGAGGCAGATCTTCCTCTCTGGATCCTTGTTTCCACATCACATACCGCCATTGCTTATAGCCTATGAGCTGTCCGGATATTTCAGCTATCTCCTAGTGAAACTCCCATCAAAATCTCTTCAGTAGTTATGGCGTGATACTTGCACAAAGTCACAGACAAACAGACAATAATTCTAAAAATAAGTATTTTGGCATCAGTATCGATCCACATTACAAATATTATTTTCAAAAATTATCCAATGTACAGACACAACTTTTTTACAGTCTTATTATATGTATAGATTGAATTAGAGTCGGGTCAGCCTCTTTCTTCTTTCGTCTCTGGCATGAATTTGATAGAACTGACCTTTCTGAAGGCTACCCTGAAATTCTCCGAGAGGAACGCGTACAGCACGGGGTTGACGCAGCTGTTCATGTACGCGAGCACGTGAGACACGATCTGCGCCGTCACGGTGAAGTACGTGATGTGGTAAGCGTCCAGAGCCTTCACCAGCAGGATTATCTAGAACAATCAGAACATCAAAGTCAAATTTCTTTATTGCAAGTAAGGTATGTGTACCTACATTTTTGCACGTCAATATATTATATTGTCACTTTCACACTTTGTTAAAAGACATTGCCACATTTCAATGGAGCTTTGCCCCACCTTCAAAACTACGTGACCATTTAAGTAGCCATCATTTTGTTGGGGACTTATTACAGGTTTTATATTGCATAATCATTATCAGTATCATTTTCTATTACTCTCGCAACTCCTATAGAAGAATAACAAAAACAATGAAACAATCGCTTCGATTTTTTACTCTTTTCTGTATTCGTAATTAAGCTGTTTTTTTTTCGAATCGCAGCTTGTACATAACTTTAATTTAAACCAATAATTTTAATAAGAAACGGAGATACTTTTACATTTATTCGTTATCTTGTACAACTTACGGTTGATGGTGGGGCAGAATCTGGCATTGTCATTTTAACAAAGTGTAAAAGTGACAAACACGGTTTAAGCTAACAGCAAGTCTACAGTAATACCTTGTATCTCAACAGTTGTCTATAATTAGGTACTATAGTACGTACGCGTTAAGAAAATAGTGAAAAAAAGCACGTCTATCCACGGTTGACAAATTAGATGACTTAGACAAATGTGCCATAAGAAGAAAAGTTAAATAAATAAAAAATTCAACTTTCCTTCTTATAGCACACTTGTCTAAGTCATCTAATGGTGACAAAACGGAGTCCATGAAACACCTACTGTGTGAATGTGACTCACTGGCTAGAAAGCGAATGAGTCTCCTGGGGTCGGCCTATCCGGAACCAGAAGACTACAAGGCTCCTTCCCATGAGCTGCATAGCGGACCTAGAGTTATATCTTTAGGGAGGAGGAAGGAGCATAAAGGAAAGGGGAGATCACAAAAGATCCCAATGGGTCGAAGTGCCGCCACATTGGCACCCAATCAGGATAAGATAAGTCATCTAATTTGTCAACCGTGGATAGACGTGCTCTTTTTTTCACTATTTTCTTAACGCGTACTTACTATAGTGGTCTGATGACGGTATTATTTATCTAAACATATAGAAATAACAGTCTCCATTCCACCCGCGTTTTCATAACACTGAAACAATATTATGTTTCACTGTATGATGTAATCGTAACATAACGTTCTAATAAAATATATTATGTTTAAGTAGAAAAGCTCCATTTTAGGATTGTTATAAGAGTAAAAAGGAAGCAAGTAGTTTGAAGGTTTTGATAAAAAATTAAATTAAATTGAAGTCTCATACAAAATGAATGCTACTATAGTATGACCGTCTAAACCAGTCTTCGCCTGCGCGGTATAGGGACGCGGGGGTAGGACGACAACGGGGACCGAGAGAGGTGCGGGCGGCAGGCGCATTTCTGTTACAATACATTTCTGTTCGCGCGCCCGCCCCCGCACCTCTCTCGGTCGGCGTTGTCGTCCTACCGCGTCCCTGTACCGCGCAGGCGAAGACTGATTTAGACGGTCATACTATAATAAGTATTACTAATAACTGCACGCGCGCCCTCCGGAAGGCCACCGCCTCCAGAGGGAGTTGCTGCGCTCCCCGTCGCCTTAAGCGGCGGGTTTGAGCTGTGCACCAAACGGCCGTACCGACCCGTCCAACTCCCATATCCCGCATACCAAGCGGGACCAATACCACCGTCGGATCATTATCCGGCGAGCTCATGCCCGGGTAGAGAGGGTATACCTCAAGGCCCGCACTTCTCCCCCGAAGTTAAGGGTGAAAAGACCCGGTCGTCGTCGCACCTCTCTCGGTCCCCGTTGTCGTCCTACCCCCGCATCCCTGTACCGCGCAGGCGAAGACTGATTTAGACGGTCATACTATAATAAGTATTACTAATAATTTGATACAAATTCATAACATAACAGTATTAACAGTCTCTCGATGCTCTTGGGGGCTTTTTAGGGTTCTGTGCCCTAAAAGGAAAAAAAGGAACCCTTATAGGATCACTTTGTTGTCCGTCTGTCTGTCTGTCCGTCTGTCTGTCTTTCGCGTGGACGTATAAAGTTGAATTTAATACCAAATACTCAGGTCTGCAATCTAATGCAGCCGTTAAAAAATTAACCTTCTACGTCAACGCAATCAAAAGATATGGCCGTATATGTCGAATTTTGGCGAAAAAAAACTCAAAACCTATAGGGTACTTCCCGTTGACCTAGAATCATGAAATTTGGCAAGAACCTAGGTCTTGCTGTAGCACAAGTAAAGGAAAATCATCCGGTAACTGTAAAATTTAAATTACATCCCTCCAAAAATATTTTTTTGTAATTATAATATAGTAAAATATACGAAATGAAATGAAATGACGTTTATTTTCCAGAAGAATTCAATATGCTTAATTACAAAGTTATTGTATGTCTTCTAATCAAAATAGTACTTATATAACAATAAACTAAACTAAAACAGCACAGACTAAAACTAAATGACAATGCCAGATTCTGCCCCACCATCGACCGCAAGTTGTACAAGATAACGAATAAATGTAAAAATATCTCCGTTTTTTATTAAAATTATTGGTTTAAAATAAAGTTTTGTACAAGTTGCGATTCGAAAAATACGGCTTAATTAAGAATTCAGAAAATAGTAAGAAATCGAAGCGATTTATCCATTGTTTTTGTTATTTTTCTATAGGAGTTGCGAGAGTAGTAGAAAATGATACTGATTATGATTATGCAATATGAAACCTGTAATAAGTCCCCAGCAAAATGATAGGTACAGCTTATTTAAGCACCATTTGGTCACGTAGTTTTGTAGGTGGGGCAAAGCTCCATTGATAATTGGCAATGTCTTTTGACTCATACGTTAGCGCCATGCACCACGCTATCAGGTTATACGGTGGTAGGAGGCCCACTTCTTGTGGAGATATACTATATAATACGAGAGATATACTAAATAAATGGACATAATATTTTGATAATGTCAAAGTTAAGCTGGTCTCTAAATCTAGTTTAACTTTTCGTGAGAGAGAAATTACGAGGTTAAGTTGCATTGCACGGAAGCCTCGGGGCGCGAGTCCGAAATCAGAAATCAGAATTTTTTATTGTATGAACATGGTTATAAACAGTTGGTATAAATGATTCATCACAGTTTCACAGTTCAAGTACCTTATCAGGCGTACAATATTCAAGGTCAATAATTACTAAAAGTCATTGTTCAAATTCAAAATTAACCAATATCCACCAATTCCATAAGTACATTCCAAGAATTTAATTTTCAATTAATAAGCAGTCAATGTATTTATTTAGGTAAGTATGTATTAAAGAAAAAAATCATTTAGACTGTAGACTCGCACTTGACCGGGTTTTTTTCAGATCAGTGAATGTAGCTAATTTTGTACCCACTACTATCGAATCTAAAACCTAAACGCAACGTCGAATTTGTAAAATCTCTTATAACTTGTAACATATTGTTTTGTAATTCTCCAAAATACTGCTTTGTATTTAAACTTGAGAAGCTTGTTCTGTGAGAACATGAATGACATACAGACAGACGGATAATAGGCTTTGTGTACAAAGTTAATCACTAAGTGGGTACTGGAATAAATTGAAATGTCGAGGCTGCTGCGTAGATTTCTATAATTAACAATAAGGCTGGTTTCACAGCCATCCGGGAGCTTCCCGGAACGGAGACACACGTGAGACGCTAGAACATCGTAAAAATCTTTATATCCCTATGCCTTTGTGTTTCTAGTTAGCTTTTGTTCTTGATTTTGTTATCAATGTAATAAATTAAATAATATCAAAACTTAAAATAATACAAATAATAAAAGTGTCCATGTCCGTGAAACGGAACGTATGGCGACGGGCCATCGCGGGGTCGCCGCGCGGGGGTGAAGTGTCACAATAAAAACTGTAAAAAAGTGTGAAGGTCAAAAAAAGGTGACATTCAATTAAAATCAAGGACGACGAGAACTTATCTAAAGGAAAAAGAGCGTAAAAATTCGGTTTCAAGTGTTTCTAAATATACCAGTTAACTATAAAAATACAGTCCACTCATTTCAACCACCGACCGCAGCTACAGTCCACCTATTTACAAAATATTTACATAATAAGCATATCGCCTACGTCGCCCCCATGCGGCAGGATTCCCAGGATGCTGGCGGCATTACCTCGCTGAACGGCTAAACTCAGCCTTGAGCAAAGTAAGGGCCAGCCCTGAGATCCCCTGTAGCGAGGACCAGTCTTTTGGACATACTCTTTGAAAACATTTTTGTAATGTATCAATTAATTAAATTAATTTATTGATAATATTGACGTAACCAAGTGTTCCATAGCGTACCTAAGGTGTAATAAATGAGTATTACTAAGTAAAGCAAATCGCATAGCTTTTACGTGCAATTTTACCAGTACCGGTCTCCCGGACGGCTGTGAAACCAGCCTAAGGTCGAGATTCAAACAGTTTTGAGTGTGACCTGACCTTGAGCACGGTCTTACAATTGTAAAATTCCTTAAAAGTCAAAGTCAAATTTCTTTATTGCAAGTAAGCACGTTGAGTACATTTTTGCACGTCAATATATTTTTTGAATTTACATTTACACCACTTTGCAAGGAAAAGGTGCCAACGCTGAGGAGAAAAAGTGGCAAAAAACTCTCAGCAACACATACTCTTAGACACTCAATTCGATTCTCTGTCTTTTACATCCAGTCTCTGCCAGCCACCTTGCGAAGGTCATACCTCCATCTGGTCGGGGGGGCCTGCATTCGAGAAATTGTCTATTCAATTCAATTTATTTTTGCATACACATGTCAGATTGTACATTAATACATCATTAGGTCTTAAAATATGACATATTTATTTATTCAATATATAACTGACTGGTTTACAGATATCACCACATGCCCCCTGTAGGGCACAGCAACATGGGATGACAGAGGCAGACATTTCGTCAATAAGTAAATTATGTAGTTAATTAATTTATTTCATTTTATACTCCAAAAATTCAACGTGATTTTTTTTTAATAATTTATTAAATTTTGTATTGTTATTTTCATTTTTTATATTTATTGGTAATTTATTATAGATTTTTATAGCATCTGGACAAACTTCTCAAGTTTTAAGATGCTGGTGGCCAATCAAAATAATGTATTGTTATAACAGTAATGTTTAAAAAAAAAATTACATTGGGTTTTATTGACAGTGCTATGCATTGTCTACCCCATTCGGTTATCGGTTCTACGACAGATGTGGCCAGCCTATTGCCATTTAAATGACAATGCCAGATTCTGCCCCACCATCAACCGCAAATTGTACAAGATAACGAATAAATGTAAAAGTATCTCAGTTTTTTATTAAAATTATTGGTTTAAATTAAAGATATGTACAAGTTGCGAGTCGAAAAAAACAGCTTAATTAAGAATTCAGAAAATAGTAAGAAATCGAAGCGATTTATTCATCTATAGGAGATGCGAGAGTAGTAGAAAATGATACTGATTATGATTATGCAATATGAAACCTGTAATAAGTCCCCAAGAAAATGATAGATACAGCTTAAATGGTCACTTAGTTTTGTAGGTGGGGCAAAGCTCCATTGAAATGTGGCAATGTCTTTTGCAACTTCGAAAAACTTGTGCTCGCTGCGCACCACGCGATAAACTACGAAATTATGGGATTTTTTCACCTTTTGCTCTAAAAATCATAAACTATGCATTTCCGACAAACAGTATTCAGTAGTCTTACAAAGTCAATTAAATTATCAATAATTTCAGCCAAACCACAGCCCTATAAACCTCATAGGGACTTAGCTATAGCCCTTCAAAGATGGTCAATTTCATGCGTTGCGAACCTTTTTTTTTACCCATGTAAAACATGCAAATCATGTGTCACCACGCCCGGGGGAGCGTGTTGGTTATGTCGGGCTCACCGCCCTGAAGGGGCAGCATACCGACTAAACGTCCAGGGGTGTTCCACCTCGTGCCATTCTTGCCGAGCCACGGGAAACTGTGATACAACCGCGACCCGACTGGCGCCCGAGCACTCCCCATTGTGGGATGTACTAGCCCACAATGTATAATCCATTCATCCCTCACCTTCCTCCTCCCCGTCTGAGCCTCGAGCCACTCGGGGCCGTGCGGTTCGCGCACTGCGTCCGTGGGCCCGGGCCCTTACTTAGGCGGCGGCACCTCGTACACTCCGGTACGCTTGGCACCGCCTCGTACCAATGCGTTCCGCACCTACCACCAAGTGCAAAAGTGGCTGGGGACCCCACCGAGTGGGGTTGGGAAATGCGTATAACTATACTTAATTATAATCTTCTGACAACATACTTCCAGGAAAACATGGAATTTGTAATTAATAAATAATTTAAAAAAATATATAATCTACGTTATTAATTTATTGGTCCTTCGAGCCTCCCGTCTTTCAGAATAAAAATTGTCTCATATTTAATATACATTGTATAATTTTCATGTAGAAATAATGAGTGAGACTTATATTTCCTTTACGTCGGGTATTTGTATATCATTAATTAAGTTGAGTAGACATTTTGTTAACAGCGGCGCTTTTGAAGATATATAATATAAATAATATTTCATATTCTCGGTTCAAAAGCGGGATCTTTGCGATTTTTTACGAATGAAATATTTTCATCTTTACGGAGAAGTTAATATTATTTTATGGGAAAGTACAGTAAAAGGTTCTGAATATGGAATTGAAATAAAGCTTACCATAATTTAATGTAAATTAGATAAGTACTTATTTTCTTAATAAAAACGACCAAACTCCGGTTACAGTACCTGCAAATGACATTGCCACATTTCAATGGAGCTTTGACCCACCTACAAAAAAGTACGTGACCATTTAAGCTGTACCTATCATTTTGTTGGGGACTTATTACAGGTTTTATATTGCATAATCATAATCAGTATCATTTTCTACTACTTTCGCATCTCCTATAGAAGAATAACAAAAACAATGAATAATTCGCTTCGATTTCTTACTATTTTCTGAATTCTTAATTAAGCTGTTTTTTTGGAATCGCAACTTGTACAAAACTTTATTTTAAACCAATAATTTTAATAAAAAACGGAGATATTTTTAAATTTATTCGTTATCTTGTACAACTTGCGGTTGATGGTGGGGCAGAATCTGGCATTGACTGCAGTTTGGAGTTAAATTCAATAAACAGAAATTATTTCAAAAAACAAAAACAAAAACCGATTGCAAAAAAACTATCCGCTTTTGATTAATTTTTTATACCCTATGACACTCCCGTAATCAAGACTAATCTAACGATACCTCATACACCAAAACCCATCAAGCTGTTTAGGCTACAGGATGGCAGGAAGGAATGGACATACATTGCACCCGAAAAACATCACCCTTCTTCTGGGGCAGTCGATTAAAAATCCCATTCAACTCAGTCAACTGCCTAAATTGTCATTTAGTTAAAGAGTTATAAGAACGTCACATTGATCTTTTATAAACAACTAGATACACAAAGTAGTAAAACAATTTAAAAAAACGTCTAAATAAGGGTCCATTGTTAAAGTCCAATAAAGCAAATGAGGGTCCATTCATCCGTTTGGACATTCTTTGCGCTCGAACATTTTTAGAAGGCAGACTGTGTATCTAGTTGTTTATCCTCGCCCACTCGCTGAGCTACACTGGCGAGTGAAGCGAGTAATCGCCCGTCGCTCAGCGACACTCGCTGATAGCCGAGCTACAAAACTATACTCGCCACTCGCTGCTGGCCCACTCTTTTTATAGTTGACTAGCTGTACCCTGAAACTTCGTTTGCGTAGAGGAGGAGGATGGAGGAGATCAGGAGGCAGATCTTCCTCTCTGGATCCTTGTTTACACATCACATACCGCTATGGCTTATAGCCTATGAGCTGTCCGGATATTTCAGCTATCTCCTAGTGAAACTACCATCAAAATCCCTACACTAGTTATGGCGTGATACTTGCACAAAGTCACAAACAGACAAAAATTCTAAAAATTATTGTTTTGGCATCAGCATCGATCCTAAAACACATTACAATTATTCTTTTCAAAAAATATCCAATGTACAGACACAACTTTTTTACAGTCTTATCATATGTATGTCAAATTATATTTATTTAAAAGTTAATTTTGGTTCATACTGACTTTTACTATATTTCACCATCTGAGGGTCTATTACCAACATAATATCAGACTGCTTTAAAACCCACTGATTTATTTATGCGAGAGATCATTTCCGCACGCAACGCAATACCGCGTTATACGACAAGAACGAAATTGGATTGTCGCATAAATCAGACTTTGGGGTTCAAAGGCTTCTCGTTATGTCATGGCCTCAACCAAATTACTACCCTATTGCTGTTAGATAGTAACCATTTCCTCGTACAGAGAAAACAAAAAGTTTTGCAAATGGTACTTTGGACTTTGGACCTTTCTTATTATCTGCGTCGTAAGCGTTGAAATCGTACTTGCAAGTGTTACCATTGATCTGCTGTCGACTGTACAAGATAAAACGTCGTTATCATTATTTAACATTGATCTCCTATAAACAACTAGATACACTAAGGTCTTACTAAAACAATTTAAAAAACGTCCAAATAAGGGTCCATTGTTAACGTCCAAATAATGTCCAATAAACCATTCATCCGTTTGGACAATTTTTGCGCTCGGACATTTTTAGAAGGTAGACTGTGTATCTAGCTGTTTATAGGAGATCAATGTTATTTAAAAATTAAGTTAAGATCGCGAAAATTAAAAGGGCGTAAGTGACGATGATGTTACATTACTGAAATATTGTCGTTCCAAAAACGGTGAACCCATGTTTCGGACGTTTTCGGTATTTGTAAGAGTGTGTTCGTTGCCATTTTTCTAGTGGACTTGCCAAATATGATTCTGACTACCTAGATTCAGATTCATTTATTCGTATAATAATTTACACGTCACATTTACAATTAATTGTATGAAATAATTTACAATTGTAATAATTTGTATATAAAATAAGTAATAAAAATTAGTTAATTTAGAATTAAAAAAAAAAAAAACTTTGAAAAACTGTTACATACAAAAATACAATGTATTACTTATTTGGATGTATGTGTTAGTTTCCCTTTGCCTACTACGTCAGAGCCACAGTACTTCCGGAATGCCTAATCTCGGAATATATCTACAAAAAAGTTCTGAAAAAAATTAGTTAGAAAAGTATTTTTCTTTTGAGTCTTTTTGACAATTAGAGTTATTACTAATATATATAGCTCGACTACCACTGACTGACTCACTGACTGACTGACTGACTCACTGATTGACGTGCCCGTTTAGTCTGAAGGAGTTCCCGGAGGTGAAAGTGATGTAGGGGGGAGTTGTATAGTTTAGTGATTGGACCAGAGGAAAACTATAGGGAAGTGAAAAAAACAAAATGGCGGTGGGTCACGTGATGCCATCTCCGCCATTTTCCAACCGATTTCGTTCAAATTTGGAACACGCGTCACATGGTCGACCTACTTTGTGATGAAATTGAAAAACAAAAGAAAAACAAAATGGCGGCGGAAATATAGCCGATTGAAAATTTAGACATTTCAGACCAAACTTTGACGAATTAGCTGGCCTAGCACGAGCGCATGAGGAATATCCAACCAATTCCACTTCGTAGCACATATGATGCAGTATACCAGAAAATTGTCATTTTTGGGAAAAACAAAATGTCGGACGAGCAGTAAACCATAATATTTTTTCCATATATTTTCCTATACGAAACGAAAGGATTACTGGCGTGCGGTAAATATCTATCAGTAACCATAGCGAGGCCGAAGGCCGAGCACCCTCCCGCGAGGCCGAAGGCCGAGCTCCGCGTAGGGCGAAGCCCGAAGCGATAGAACACCGCGAGGCCGTAGGCCGAGCTCCGTGTAGGGCGAAGCCCGAAGCGTCCCCTTGCCAAGCAGAAACAACTCCCCACCTTCCAAGTAACTTTTGCGAGGCCGAAGGCCGAGCCGTGCTGCGAGGCCATAGGCCGAGCTCCGCGTAGGGCGAAGCCCGAAGCGTCCCCTTGCCAAGCAGAAAAAATTCTCCACATTCCAAGTAACTTTTGCGAGGCCGTAGGCCGAGCTCCGCGTAGGGCGAAGCCCGAAGCGTCCCATTGCCAAGCAGAAAAAAACTCCCTACCCTTCAAGTAACTTTTGCGAGGCCGAAGGCCGAGCCGGGCTGCGAGGCCATAGGCCGAGCTCCGCGTAGGGCGAAGCCCGAAGCGTCCCCTTCTCAAGCAGAAACAACTCCCCATATTCCAAGTAACTTTTGCGAGGCCGAAGGCCGAGCCGAGCTGCGAGGCCACAGGCCGAGCTCCGCGAAGGGCGAAGCCCGGAGCGTCCCCACGCTACCAAAGGCTGAAAGCCCTTGCCTTTCGAATTATGAACAAAGTTATGGAAATTGTGAACAGCTAGCAACGTTTGGGTTTCGAAAAACTTTCTTTAAGTTTCTGGCATACGGGCATTTAGAGCGTTGCTTGCTTTAAAAATCACAAAAAAAACCTACTTTAAATGAGAAAATTCTTTTCGAATAAATGTTTTTCACAGAGTTTTGAACTTGCAACTTTCGGGTGGTGCTTGATATAATTAGTGGATGGCTTGCACGAATTATTTGCACAGCGAACAATCCGGATAATGTTTATTTAGTTGCGGCGCCTACAACACGAAAACAAAGCAGTCTCGCGGGCCGCGCGCGGCCCGCGCACCATGCAACACCTAGTTTAGTTTTATAAATTGACTCGTAGTTTTTTGTCTTTTTGCCAGTGTTATTAAGGAGTTATAAAAATTAGAACATGATGAAAAAATTCTTGCCGTGGGCAGGACTTGAACCTGCGACCTTGTCATTCCGTCACACGTCCACGGCAAGAATTTTTTCATCATGCTCTAATTTATTCACCGAGCATGGATAATGCGTAATTCAAATTCTGAGTTGTAAAAATTTTCGTAAATACCTTCCTTCATCCAAAGGGGTAGCTTGAGGCATATTATATGCCTGAAGCGAATACAGTTCACTTCACCACTGAGCGGTTAACCCAATGGTTTTTAATAGTTACCTGTATTGGACACCAGCAAACAGCAAATGCCACGACGACCACCACCACCATCCTCGTGACCTTCTTCCTCCCCCTCCTGCTCTCCGCAGACACCCTGCCCCCCGGAGCACTCTTCCACAACCTCGTCAGCATACACATGTACAAAACACTTATCAACGCTAAAGGTATAACGTAAGAAGACAGAAAGAACGACATTTGGAAACCCAGCTTGCTGTAACCTTGCTCTTCCAAAAAGACACAAGAGGAATGGTTTCTATTAAAATAAGAGTATTCTCTTTCTCCATGGCAGATTCCGACAGGTATTGCTGTCGTTAGGATCACTACCCACGTGCAAGCGATCGCTAGCAAAGCATTCCTTTCAGTTCTTATCGACATTGAAGTTATTGGGTGTACTACAGCCATGAATCTGTCTAATGACATTAGAACTAGAGTATATACTGACGCATGAGCAGTTACGACGATGAAGTATTGAACAACTTTGCACCACCAATCTCCGAAAGGCCATCTTGGCATCACATAGTCAGTGGCTGTGAAAGGCACGCAGAAAATAACAAATAACAAATCAGCTACAGCCAGATTTATGATCAGAAGGTTTGTGGTGGATCTCATGCCAGGGTTAGCGGCTACTACTAGCACAACCAGTGCATTTCCGACTAGTCCAACAATTCCGATGAATCCGAAGAATATTGGGACGACTCTGGAGACGACTTTCTCTAGTAATTCTCCGTTATCAAATTCACTGCTGTCGTTGCAGTGCATGCTTGCCACGTCATCTCCGATGGTCAGGTTCATGCATATGCTGTAGAATTCTTCCTCTGTGTCGGCCATGGTTGATGGTTTTAGGTCACGGGTTCATTGTTTGATGGAGGCTACCTGGAACAAAGAATTTTAATTTTAATGACTGTTTATAATGCGTATTTATAGGGGAACATAAAATCAGTGGTCCTACCTCAGATTAGTAAGTAAGATGATATGTTTGTCCTACTGCCCACAGTTTTCCTACCTATCTCAATAAGTATATTTTACCAGACTGCCGAAATGAAGAGAGTAATGTTTTCGAGTGCTACATTCTCTACATTTTCGAGTGTACATATCAAGTGTAGCACTTTGGACTTTGGACCGTTCTTATTATCTGCGTCGTAAGATTCGAAATCGTTATGCAAGTGTTACCATTGATCTGTTGTTGTACGTACCTATGTTTGAATATAACGGTACGTTAAACATCAAAATAAATCAAGTATGGGATAACATTTGGCTACAGAGATAAAGCATATATATTGTAAGTTGTTAAAATAATACATCTGAAAAAATTCACGACTCCCAAAATATTAATATATTCGCGAATATTTTCTGATTAATTTAAAGCGTCACTAAACACAATACAACCACGTGTACAGTCGACAGCAGATCAATGGTAACACTTTTTACTTTTGACAGTTCTTATTATTTGCGTCGTAAGTTATTTGAAATCGTACTGCAAGTGTTACCATTGATTGCATCTGCTGTCGACTGTACACAATATAATTATTATTTATAAAATAATTAAGTAAATTCCGGCAATTTTCAACATTCTCGAAATAGACTATAACCGTATTTTATTTAAAATCGCGTGAAAATAGATTCACCGAAACGTACAATATTTCAAATCTATTTTTAAATCAATACTTGCTAATAAATTGCGTAAAATTATTACCAATTACAATCATATTTTTGTTTCAAATTGGTAATAAATTTTCGCTCATTATTATTGTTTTAAAAATAGATGTCTAATTTAAAACCACTCCACCGAAACGCGCACATAAAGTCCCAGAAAGATATACAAACTGACAGAAAACTCCTCATACTGAGGTATCCGCTTGAAATAAGAGTAAACAAGTTTATTTTTATGACTCAAGAAAACTGAATCATTGCTCGCAGTTTTAACGCTAAAATATGTTATTTATTTATTTTATCAATGGACTCGACAGTTCGTCATTTTCCAATGTCATGTTACAGAAAATTCAATATATTCAATAGTCTTCTATCTTCCTCCAGGGGAGTCGCAGTAGCGTCTTCACCCTGGGTAGCCGCGTCTTCATGTCTTCATCCAGAGGAGACGCCGTAGCGTCATCACTTTGGACGAAGCAGCTCGACAGTCACGTTCACTCCCGAGCTTGTAGCGGGAACTCTTGATAAAAGCTTGAAACTTCAGATCTTGCATAAATAATCTAATAACTTCACCGTACTGTCATTCGCGAACATTTTCTGATTAATTTAACGTGATATTAAACACAAAATAGTCCCTGTAGACATTAAAAGGAAAATCATCAAATAATTTCGCAACCGTCGTTTCCCGCCATTTTCAAGAGAACCTAAAATATGTTATAATGTAGATATAAATGCGCCAGACATTTTAGTTAGAGCGAAAATGACATTGCCACATTTCAATGGAGCTTTGTCCCACCTACAAAACTACGAGACCATTGAAGCTGTACCTATCATTTTGTTGGGGACTTATTACAGGTTTTATATTGCATAATCACAATCAGTAGGAGTTGCGAGAGTAGTAGAAAATGATAAAAAAAAAATCGCTTCGATTTCATACTATTTTCTGAATTCTTAATTAAGCTGTTTTTTTCGAATCGCAACTTGTACTAAACTTTATTTTAAACCAATAGTTTTAATAAAAAACGGAGATATTTTTACATTTATTCGTTATCTTGTTCATCATACGGTTGATGGTGGGGCAGAATGTAGCATTGTCATTTATTATTCCAATATCATCAAGTCTTTTTAAGTCCCCACTGCTCGGGTACAGACCTTCCCTTACATCGAGGGAGCTCGGGCCTGATCGGGCATGATCCACCACGCCAGCCCACTGTGGTTTGGCAGATTACACATGCCTTAGATTCTTTTCTACGGCATGCAGGTTTCAGCAGTCTGTAAAATGGTTTAAAAATTATTATAATTTTTGAAGACCATCCGATACGTACCTAATATTTTTTACGCTATTTTACCGACCATACCATTTTCAGAATATTGGTTCGAGCACATTATGCCGGGCCGCAGCGTGACGGGGCGGAGGGCAAAAATCCGCTCAAATCGCTTTAATACAATTTGTATAAACTATCGCACACTGTGTCGGGCTGTAGCGACTCGCATTATTGCGAGGCGGATTTGCGTCCGTGCGATGCGGCCCGTCCCGCCCCCACACAGTGTGCTATAGCAAGTGGATTGGAGTGCACGCGCGCCCGTCTTCATTTTACGATATCTGTCAGTACACTGGACTCAAAATCAGTCAATACGCTGCGACCCGGCCCGTCACTAATGTGCTAAGTAAGCATTTTGCGCTGCGCTGCGGCCCGCCCCGACACGCTGCGGCCCGGCATAATGTGCTCGGACCTTAAGGCAGCTGACATTGCCAAGGTCAAAATTATAATCTGAATAGCTATTGTACTACGCGACTTCATTTAAAAAAGTTAAGGTTTGAAAGAACTTCTGTCGACTCCCCAGCCTATTAGGGGCCTATTGTTGGGCTCAGGCCTCCCCTTACCCTCATTTCGCTTCCTCACAAAAATGATGATAATAGACACTTATTAAATGAGGGAGGGTGCTTGGGTGTCTTGGTGTGGTTAGCCCTTAAAGACACTGATAAAAAAGATTTTTGGAAAAATGAATGAAAATGGATTTTTTTTTAATTTGGATTATCGTAAACTTAGTGTTATATTACAGTTAGTTGGGTAATTTTTTTGAGTTACTTGTGATATGAATTAACAATGAAAATTGTTCTTATTTTTAGATCTGTATGATGAGTCAACTGCAAGTAAAATAGGTATACACCCAAGACTGAGATTTTCCCAAAACTTCTAGTTTTAAAATAGTCTTCAAACTTTTTACTAGTGTAATAATATTAACAATTTGGCAAGTGGTTTTCGAGGGAGTCGCGTTAATTACGTCATCTGCTCCCCTAGCCCACAAAAGAAAGAAAAATGCGATCTACATAATATATGCTTTTTCGTTATCAAACATCAATCCCACATTTTTTTCTTTTCTATTAGCGAGACTTGGGTAGGGGAATTGCATTTTTGATTGTATAAAGGTATTTTATCGTTAGATTGTATTTAGGTATCTTAATTTAAAAGAAGCTTCCTCTGAAAACTTCAGTACCTATAACACAATAAATCTTACTCGTTCTACCTCACTCTGCTGTTTCAGTGACCCTATGTGGACCTTTCATTTCATTACATTTCATTTATTTAATTCCATGTACAATTATTATTGTGTCGGAAATCAATTAGTAACTAAAATTCATAATTAACAAGGCTACCTATTTAAATATTATACAATGTCAATATCTCAATTTAGCGTCTACTTATAGTTATTTATATAATATGTATTCAATTTCAATTTTTATTACAATGTCACATCATCCAATTCACAATTTACATTTTGTTATTAATAATATACCTAGTCAGTAGTTTTACCTATTAAAAGGTCATCTCACGTCCATAAACTCAGAAAGCGAGTAAAAACACTTTTCCAACAAGAAGAGTTTCAATTTATTTTTGAATATGTTTGAGCTGGTAATTACTTTAAATTCATTTGGAAGACTGTTATACAATGTAACTGGTAGGGACCAGTTATACAATTTAACTGGTCCCTGGTCCATCGACACCAAAAAGCACCACAGTCTGCATCACTCTGTTAGTCGCCGTCATAGTTGAGCCACTGAAGCAGCAGGTATTTGAAGTATGTAAGAATTACTTTTTCATCCGTGTACTGTGCAAATAAGAATCGTTTGTGTCACAGAAAATCCTCCGCTGACATATATTGCAATTTTGCTGACGATTAGTGTAGATTAGAGTAGCCTTGTTAATTAGAAATTTTAGTTACTAATTGATTTCCGACACAATAATAATTGTACATGGAATTAAATAAATGAAAAAATGAAAAATGAATGATTGAGTGACACTCGAGAATTATTACTGAATGATTTTCAAAACGGAATAAGTATGACTAGCACCTACGTGAGTTAAGTCCCAGGTTCGATTCCCAGCCAGGGCAGCCATGTACCAAAGAGTTATCCTCGTCTTTTTCGACGAAAAACTTACGTACATTTACCGAGTGCTCTCAAAACGGCGAAGGAAAACATCGTGATGAAACCTGCATGCCGTAGAAGAAGAAGAAGAAAAAAACATCTAAAGCATGTGAAATCCGCATTGGGCCCGCGTGGTCCCAGACCCCTCGATGTAAGGGAAGGTCTGTTGCCGAGCAGTGGGGCAATATAAATAAAAAAATAAGTGTCATGTGTCAATACAACCAACACTGACAGTTGTCAGGCACTGTGCACGAGACCAGCAGTGGGACTGTTCAACAGGTTACCGGTTGAGCTAAAGACTGTAACAAATAAAGTATTGGTTTAAGTAGTAGTAAGTTTTCAGCTCTTCAACTACTCGGGAAGTATACCTTGACCGATCCGTAGTCACACCTTATGCTTTGTCCTGTATCAACAGTAATCCAATTCAGACCGATGAAAGGTCTACGAGAAATAAGTCTCCCTCGTGGTCCCACTAGCTAGTGGGTCAACTTAGTGGGTCCACGAGAAAACGGCGAATACATTTAGAAACAAATTAAAAAAGTATATTTTGAAGAAGTGCTGCTACAGTATAGATGAATATTGATTAATTGTTGACATTAATATTATTAGTATGTACCAGGTTTTACTTTCAGTTGACATTGTTTAGAATAGTTAATTTAATTAAATTATTTCTATTAATTCATTAAATGAATTTTATTAATTGTATTTAAATAGGTATATATTGTACGTGTTATTGTTTGCTTGTTTTAGATTACAATGAATTTCGAACACAATGAACATTGTTAAGGAATAAATAAATATGAAATAAAATATGAAAAATAGACAGACGATGATGATGATGTTTAGTATTTTTTTTTTTTTACTTAATAATTTGTTTATTATGTAGAGATTTGAGAATAAAATTATATAAGTACTAACCCTAAAAATCTAAAAACTTAAACTATCTATAAATAAAATATGTCCTCTAGGAGGGCATCGGGAGCCACGGTGCCCAGAAGGCTGGCAGCATTCCCTCTCTGTATTGCCAACGCAATACGTTGGCAGAGGTAGCTGCCAGCCCTCTGGTCGCCGGACTCCTCGATCAGTCGTTTGGACAGCTCTTTTACGAGCTGTCCAAACTGTGTTTAGTATTGAATTTTATATGTCAGTCGACTTAGGAGGATCCCGGTTAAATATTTGAATCTATGTCAGTTCCAACTGAATGCTATTGGACAAACAGGAAGCTGTGGCCCGGTGCTTTGTGCACTCAATTTGTTAGTGATTGGCAATCACTGCAACAAATGGAACGGCTGGTATGTACATTACTCGTAATGGGTGATACGATTTGGCTTTGCGGCTAGGTGTGGGTGGATTATTGATCTTGGATTACATAGATACCTATGGCTCTCAAAGTAATTTAGTTTTCATTATTTGTCAACCCTAAAGGCTAATGCGAACTAGCTTAGCCATGGGCGTACCCAGGTAGTAGGATAATGTTGACGTCCCTACTAAGTATCTTAACTAGTAGGTACTTTTATCGATAAAATTTAAGAAAACGATTTTTTGCCATGTGTTTGCAATACAATATTTTTACAACTAAAAATTACGCGGCGCGTTCGTTCTTTCTATAAGCACCTTTCTATACCCCCCCCCCCCCTACCCCCGACCCAGAACCTGGGTACGCCCATGAGCTTAGCTATCTTAATAATAAGAAACGGCCTTAGGGACAATATTTCGTATTAATTTTAACTTGGTCCGTCCACGCGTTTCTGAGATATATTTTGACAGACAGACGGACATACGGACAACAAAGTGATCCTTGATAATGGTTCCTTTTTAGGCACGGAATCTATGCCAAAAAGTTAATTGAATAAAAAAAATTTAAAAAAAAAACCAACGTCACATTTCATCAAATTTTGGTATAATTATTTATAAGTGGTTGCCAGGCGATTCTTGGAGTCAAATCCTATCGCTCCGCCTTATTTTAGCCCCAGTATTCAGTGGAAGTGTGGGCAGCGCACGGTTCTGTGCGGAAGTACGCCAAGGAAACCCTATAAAATTTTCCATTTTCTGCTCACGATACGGTAACTAGGGTAGCCGCCAGTTACCCTGACAACTTTTGACAACTTTACCGGTTGCTAAGGACGGCCGACCAATAGGCACTCAGTACCTATTTATATACAATCTGCGTTGTAGAGAATCTCTGAGGGAATTGTTTAAAAATATTAATATACTGACGGTAACTAGCCAATTCATTTATGAAAATATCATGTACGTACGCAAAAATATATCTCTATTTCCAAAAATCAGTGACACACATAGTTATAATACAAGAAATAGAGATAAACTTGCATTTCCCGGATTCAGACTACGTAAGGTTAGTACATCCTTCATGGGGCACTGTATTCGCTTTTATAACAAGTTGCCAGAAAGTGTCACGACGTTGACAGAGAGGAAATTTAAAAATTTCATTAAAGGAACACTTGTTAAGAAGGCGTATTACAGGATAGATGACTATTTAAACGATGAACATGCATGGTGTGTGTCGCCGGTTCCGCATGAGGGATAAACTTACTAACAATAGTAATAGTTACGTACTGTATAGTAATTAAGTAATCATTGTTTTAAAAGATGTGTTGCTGAGAGTTTTTTGCCACTTTTTCTCCTCAGCGTTGGCACCTTTTCCTTGCAAAGTGGTGTAAATGTAAATTCCAAAAAATATATTGACGTGCAAAAATGTACTCAACGTGCTTACTTGCAATAAAGAAATTTGACTTTGACTTTGACTACCGGCTTTTGACGGCGGCTCTCGCAGAAATTGAAGTCTAAAGTCGTCGTTTCAACCAATCCCGCACGACGGGGCAATTGCTGTCAACGGCGCGCGCACCCTGTCATCAATCCCTCAAAAGAATATCAACAAAGTCTGTTGATAAAATTTTATATCGTTTGTTATACGTTTATATGTCCTTATTTTGTGTCCTCTAGGAGTAACTTATGTCATGTTCACCGTGAGAATGCCCACCCCCCTAGCCGACGCAAATCCGCAAGAACCTAAGAGCTAAACCTAACCTAGATCTAGTCTAGGTCTAGACCTAAGGTCAAGCCTAGATACCTAACCCCCTCAGAACACCTAAACCTATTGATACCTAAAGTCGAAATACCTAAAGTCGTGAATGAAGATCTAAATAATTAATAAAATGATTAGTGGCGTGATCGTCTATAAATATTATTGTTTAATTCAAAGTCCGAGATCGTCTTAATGCTTTCGCTCATAAAATAAAATGTATTACAATTATATGTTTGATTAATTCAATTATTATTACGCGACTATTAACAAACGCAAAACGTCAAAGTTGTTTTAATACGGAATTTATGGTGGTATTATTCGCATGTAAAGGCATGCAACTAACCTGTTGGTGCAACTACTGGGTGATTCTCCGCTAGGGCACATGTCTCCGACAGGTGTCTCTCTCAGCGTCCTGTAGATTTAAAATAACATTGCTAACCAAGTTCCACTTTCAAACAAAGGTGATTTCATCGTAAAGATGAAATAGAAACATAATAGTTATAAATCAAGATGAGTATTATATAACATTTATAATTTGCTTGGGTTAATATAGGGTCTCTAAAAGTTGTCAGATTAGAGTTGGTGATAGTCAGGTAAATACCCAAAGTAACAGTCAATGAACAGCTAGGGTACGTTCCATTCATAAGCTCACGGCACGCGCGAGTATATTTGTTGTTGTATGGCGCCAATTTCGGTACAATAGTTGTCATGCTTAAACAGGTAGATTCCTTACGCTATTGTGTAATTTATATTAACAGGTGTCAGCCTCAACGACTCGTAACTGGACATCGTCTCGTTCAGATAGCTGTAAGGGCGAACTTACATAGGCCATTTCGTTTGAATATAATTCTCGCGATTTTAATATTTTCCCCAATACGTATTCGGCGTACGTCATGTGTGATATTGTGAGTTTCTGTATAGATAGGTTGTCAGAGAGTCTTGGCTTACAGTACCTATAAAGGTAGTACGTCCCTGTTTGGTTGTGAACGCGAAGTGCGGAGGGCTCAAATAATAAATAAGTATGAGTTCCGTAGGTATTCCAGTTCCGTAGGTATTCCAGTTTCGTAGGTATTCCAGTTTGTTGGGGCTTTGCCCGGTTTTGCTCCAGCCAACCTCCCACTATAGCGTGTCGTAGGTGCAGGGGTATAGCTTCGACTACATCTGACGTGTATCCCTAAGGATAAGGCAAGGTGCTGGTTACAATATAAAAAGTGTTTGTTATTCTCCTTCCATAGAGGTGTGATTGGCATTTAGAGTGCGTCTCATTCGGATCGTTCACTCTCGTTATATTAATACATATGATAGATAGAGTCGTATCTCAGAACGTGCATCAGTTTACCCTCCATACATGAGCGGTTACAGAAGGCTGGAACCGCTTTCCTAGGACTATGAATCGGCTCTGTGCAGACAAGATGACGAGAGTACATAGATAAAGTATATAGTGTAAAGTCTTGTATTTTTACCACACCTCTTACATCGATAGTCTAAGAATGAGTGTGCCTTCGGCAGTGTTGATGTGTATGGCTTATGTTCATTCATACATATTTCATGCGCATGTCATGCAAATACATTAAGCTTCCGTGTAGCTGTAAGGAAGGATTATTATTATACATATACAAGGCACTCAGCTGTCGTAGCCTTATGAATGGTTCGTTTTGGTAATACTTAGGACAGTGTCCACTGTGGTATCGAATTGACCTTGTCATTGTGGAGTCATTAAATCCACTTGTAATAATATCATTAAGTACGGGTATCGTCGTGTAAATCGTCGTCACACATTAATTAGTTGTCTGTAATATATCGCATAACGTCAAGTATTTTGGTCAGGTAGTCAGTTGCGATATAAAGTAAATATAAATAGTATAGTTCGATTATATCGTTTGGACAGATCATGTGGCCGTTATAAAGCAGCTAGTCTAACATAACATCAATCTGGACTCATTGTCGTCAGTAGAAGCCGAATTTACACTATTTAGTGTGAATAATAAGTTATAGGAGTACAATAGATGGGTATTGTCGTCAGTAGAGCACTACTTAGTTTCATAAATAGACTTTTGTCATAGGCAGGACACATGTACTTAGTGTGAATGTAAATTACATAGATGATAGAATGGACTTTTGTCATAGGCAGAAAGCGGCTAGCACTACTTAGCTTTAGATCTCCGTTGCGATGAGGTTTCCGGGCTCCATCTCCATATTTACAACACTCACTTTGTCACAATACGCTCGTTATAAAGATCTCATCTCTATATTATTAAATAAAATATATTGTCACTAATGTAACTAAAATTGTAACTTATAATTTATACTTTCACAGTAGTCCGACGTAACTTTTAACCAACTTATCGAAAGTTATGCGAACTTGACCACGCTCCGAGACAAACTAACTAGATAAATTCATCCCCTAGTGACGCAAAAGCGTCTGCGCATCCATGGCGTCCCCGCTTTGTGATTTAGCTATTGGTCAATATTGGCTCTGCAAAAAACCTAAAGGCGTCGACATTATCTTTAGGGGTTCATTATTGGTTGATTAGGTTTTGGGTGGAGTTTTCCCATGAACTGTGAAAAGGAATATTTTTAAATAATTTAGTTGATTTTTTGTCGCGCCAAATGTTGAAACCACTTACTTTGTCCCCAATGTTTCAATAGATCTCTCAATTGGCGTCTTAGGTTACAACTTTAAAATAACAACGTTAGTTTCTAAAGAATAACCCTAATAAATAAAACAATTGAGTCTTCGAACTGACACTTTTAAATATCGCTTTTAAGAAACACACTTTTAGAAAATTTATCGCCTTTCAGAAATACTTAGGACCATAAAATCCATTTCAAAAAAAAGGAAATAACCTCCTGTAAGATGAGAATGCCCCCCTCCCTAGCTGAACGCAAATCCGCAAGACCTAAAGCTAAAGACCTAACCTAAACCTAGACCTAAGGTAAAGCCTAGATACCTAACCCCCTCAGAACACCTAAACCTATTGATACCTAAAGTCGAAATACCTAAAGTCGTGAATGAAGATCTAAATAATTAATAAAATGATTAGTGGCGTGATCGTCTATAAATATTATTGTTTAATTCAAAGTCCGTGATCGTCTTAATGCTTTTGCTCATAAAATAAAATGTATTACAATTATATGTTTGATTAATTCAATTATTATTACGCGACTATTAACAAACGCAAAACGTCGAAGTTGTTTTAATACGGAATTTATGGTGGTATTATTCGCATGTAAAGGCATGCAACTAACCTGTCGGGGCAACTACTGGGTGATTCTCCGCTACGGCACATGTCTCCGACAGGTGTCTCTCTCAGCGTCCTGTAGATTTAAAATAACAATGCTAACCAAGTTCCACTTTCAAACAAAGGTGATTTCATCGTAAAGATGAAATAGAAAGATAATAATTATAAATCAAGATGAGTATTATATAACATTTATAACATGCTTGGGATAAAATAGGATCTCTAAATGTTGTCAGATTAGAGTTCGTGATAGTCAGGTTAATACCCAAAGTAACAGTCAATGAACAGTTAGGGTACGTTCCATTCATAAGCTCACGGCACGCGCGAGTATATTTGTTGTTGTATGGCGCCAATTTCGGTACAATAGTTGTCATGCTTAAACAGGTAGATTCCTTACGCTATTGTGTAATTTATATTAACAGGTGTCAGCCTCGGCGACTCGTAACTGGACATCGTCTCGTTCAGATAGCTGTAAGGGCGAACTTACATAGGCCATTTCGTTTGAATATAATTCTCGCGATTTTAATATTTCCCCCAATACGTATTCGGCGTACGTCATGTGTGATATTGTGAGTTTCTGTATAGATAGGTTGTCAGAGAGTCTTAGCTTACAGTACCTATAAAGGTAGTACGTCCCTGTTTGCACGCGAAGTGCGGAGGGCGCAAATAATAAATAAGTATGTGTTCCATAGGTATTCCAGTTTCGTAGGTATTCCAGTTCCGTAGGTATTCCAGTTTGTTGGGGCTTTGCCCGGTTTTGCTCCAGCCAACCTCCCACTATAGCGTGTCGTAGGTGCAGGGGTATAGCTTCGACTACATCTGACGTGTATCCCTAAGGATAAGGCAAGGTGCTGGTTACAATATAAAAAGTGTTTGTTATTCTCCTTCCATAGAGGTGTGATTGGCATTTAGAGTGCGTCTCATTCGGATCGTTCACTCTCGTTATATTAATACATATGATAGATAGAGTCGTATCTCAGAACGTGCATCAGTTTACCCTCCATACATGAGCGGTTACAGAAGGCTGGAACCGCTTTCCTAGGACTATGAATCGGCTCTGTGCAGACAAGATGACGAGAGTACATAGATAAAGTATATAGTGTAAAGTCTTGTATTTTTACCACACCTCTTACATCAATATTTAAAAATGAGTGTGCCTTCGGCAGTGTTGATGTGTATGGCTTATGTTCATTCATACATATTTCATGCGCATGTCATGCAAATACATTAAGCTTCCGTGTAGCTGTAAGGAAGGATTATTATTATACATATACAAGGCACTCAGCTGTCGTAGCCTTATGAATGGTTCGTTTTGGTAATACTTAGGACGGTGTCCACTGTGGTATCGAATTGACCTTGTCATTGTGGAGTCATTAAATCCACTTGTAATAATATCATTAAGTACGGGTATCGTCGTGTAAATCGTCGTCACACATTAATTAGTTGTCTGTAATATATCGCATAACGTCAAGTATTTTGGTCAGGTAGTCAGTTGCGATATAAAGTAAATATAAATAGTATAGTTCGATTATATCGTTTGGACAGATCATGTGGCCGTTATAAAGCAGCTAGTTTAACATAACATCAATCTGGACTCATTGTCGTCAGTAGAAGCCGAATTTACACTATTTAGTGTGAATAATAAGTTATAGGAGTACAATAGATGGGTATTGTCGTCAGTAGAGCACTACTTAGTTTCATAAATAGACTTTTGTCATAGGCAGAACACATGTACTTAGTGTGAATGTAAATTACATAGATGATAGAATGGACTTTAGTCATAGGCAGAAAGCGGCTAGCACTACTTAGTGTGAACGTAAATTACATAGATGATAGAATGGACTTTTGTCATAGGCAGGAAGTGCTAGCACTACTTAGTTTGATAAATAGAATTTTGTCGTAGGTAGAAAACGGCTAGCACTACTTAGTGTCAGTATAATTTATTCTAGTTGATATCGTGAACTTTTGCCATCGGTGGAAAGCGGCCAGCACTACTTAGCTTTAGATCTCCATTGCGATGAGGTTTCCGGGCTCCATCTCCATA
This sequence comes from Tachystola acroxantha, assembly GCA_963506565.1. Lineage (NCBI taxonomy): Eukaryota > Metazoa > Arthropoda > Insecta > Lepidoptera > Oecophoridae > Tachystola > Tachystola acroxantha. The sequence continues at coordinate 13,049,244 of OY735881.1, forward strand.
TTTACAACACTCACTTTGACACAATACGTTCGTTATAAAGATCTCATCTTTATATTAATTAATAAAATATATTGTCACTAATGTAACTAAACTGTAACTTATAAATTTATACTTTCACAGTAGTCCGACGTAACTTTCAACCAACTTATCGAAAGTTATGCGAACTTGACCACGCTCCGAGATAAACTAACTAGAGAAATTCATCCCCTAGTGACGCAAAAGCGTCTGCGCATCCATGGCGTCCCCGCTTTGCGATTTAGCTATTGGTCAATATTGGCTCTGCAAAAAACCTAAAGGCGTCGACATAATCTTTAGGGGTTCATTATTGGTTGATTAGGTTTTGGGTGGAGTTTTCCCATGAACTGTGAAAAGGAATATTTTTAAGTAATTTAGTAGATTTTTTGTCGCGCCAAATGTTGAAACCACTTACTTTGTCCCCAATGTTTCAATAGATCTCTCAATTGACGTCTTAGGTTACAACTTTAAAATAACAACGTTAGTTTCTAAAGAATAACCCTAATAAATAAAACAATTGAGTCTTCGAACTGACACTTTTAAATATCGCTTTTAAGAAACACACTTTTAGAAAATTTATCGCCTTTCAGAAATACTTAGGACCATAAAACCCATTTCAAAAAAAGAAATAACCTGCAGTTTACTTCCAAGTATTTTTGGAACTAATTCTTGTCCCTTGAACGCGTCTGTCCAATATAATTTGTATCAAGTACGTAACTGCCATTGCAGTGTACCTATGTATGTACTATCAAAAACCCGTATCATTATATAATTAGCTCAGTACTTTTTGATTTCCTGCGTTGGGGTGGGTAGCGGTCCATTACATCCCCCTCCCTGAGCATGTGTGGAAATGTGACTAATATTTACGCTCATGTTCACAATAGGTAGGTTTGCTTTCTGAAATTGAACTACCCTTTTACTCGTGAATGTTCAATAGGTTCTAAATTCATACATAAATAAACTCACGCCTGTCTCCGTAATGCTGCGATTACTGATACAGCTTCTCCAAACGCATCGTATCTCGCATTCGTCCACGTACATTCATTTCAGTAAAATGGTTTCTCGCCGCCGCCGACTTTTCCCTTCGCCATGTGTCAAACCTTTCTTACCATCTCTTTAGATAACTCCATATTTATTTGCTCTCTTAGCGATCCCATTAACACGCATATTATGCCTCGTCACTACAGACAATAATCAAAATTATAATAAATCAATTAATTGTCACATTAAATTTTACATAATAGTAAATCAAAACTAGAGTACATGTCCGACCTAGCAGATACCTAGGAGCGTCTCGTTCCGGCTAGCGGCCGGTTATTAACCGTTAAGAGTGGCAATGGGCGAGACACAGTATCTACCTGCTGGCCATGACTTCACAATGAAGTCAATCACCAGCATTGGTTTTCAGCCTCCACCGTCTTACCTATGAATATAACATGGCATCGAGGGTAATTAAATAATAATTACTAATATATATATAGCTCGATTACCACTGACTCACTCACTCGCTTACTCACTCACTCACTCACTGATTGACCGTCCCGTTTAGTCTGAAGGACTCTTCGGAGGTGAATCGTACCAAGACATCAAGGTAAATCCGACAGCAATAAATCGATAAATTAGATCTCATAGCGCAGTGGCTAAGACGCTTTCCGTTACGTAGGCCCGAGTTCGATCTCCAAATTAACAATGAAACAATGAGGCTTCCACGTTTCTTCCTTTTTCCAGAATGGAAAATTACGCACATTTAAAGTTAACTCTAAACGATAAAGGAAAACATCGTGAGAAAATCTACATGTCTGAGGACTAAACAAACCCCTAAGGCACGTGTATTGTGTAATTATCAATCCGCATTGTGCCTGCCTGGTGAATCACGGGCTCAGCTTCCCCGATGTAGGCATGTGCCTTAACAGTGTGGACATTCAAATAGGCTGCCGCTGCTTATAAAATTAATTAATTAGTAATAGCCATAGGCTCTCCTAATTTCTTACTAACAAATAACCATTGCCTATTATGTGTCAATTTTACCGACCACATTATTATAATAACCATTTTCAATCACTACATTAATCATACCATTGAACCACAAGTTCAAAGTCGCTCAGCGAGCTATGGAAAGAGCTATGCTTGGAATTTCTCTGTTTGATAGAATAAGAAACGAGTATATCCGCCAGAAGACAAAAGTGGTTGACATTGCTCATAGAATCAGTAAACTGAAGTGGCAGTGGGCTGGTCACATCTGTCGTAGAACCGATAACCGATGGGGTAGACGAGTTCTCGAATGGAGGCCACTAACGGGTAAACGTAGTGTGGGACGCCCCCCGACCAGATGGAGGGATGACCTTCGCAAAATGGCTGGCAGGGACTGGATGCAGAGGGCCGAGCTTAGGGTTGATTGGCGCGCTTTGGGAGAGGCCTACGCCCAGCAGTGGACTGATACGGGCTGATGATGATGATGATGACATTAATCATTTGAATCAGTATCATTTAGCATGGAAGTACTCTCCCCTCCCAGACTGTAAAATCCTGTAAAACCCCGTAAGTCAGTGCATCGCCATCCCAAACTATAACTGTTACAACCAGAAAAAAACTAATTGTTATTAGTTCCTCCATCAATGAACTGAGAAAGAATGTAAGTACTCTCCCCTCCCAGACTGTAAAATTCTGTAAAACGCCGTAAGTCAGTGCATCGCCATCCCAAACTACAACTGTTACAACCAGAAAAAAACTAATTGTTATTAGTTTCTCCGCCAATGATCTGAGAAACCTGAACTATACAAAGTTTAATATGACGCGTCGGCGTCTCTCAATACAACCAGTCAGGTAGTTGCACACCCTTCCCATGCCTCATAATACCACACCATATGATTGTAACTTTTATTTTACTCAACAATTGTTTACGACAAGACTCTTTTAAGATTTTACTCAAACTATTGCCATCATAACCATAAATGTAAACTGTTTTACAATCGTTTATTTTATTGACGTTTTATTTTGAATAGAGTTTCAAACTCTCTCTATGCAACTATTGCTTTAATGACGGGGTAATTAAGTAATAGACGCGCGTCAGACTATTCTTTCTTTCCTCAGCAGATGGCCCAGACCCTGCGCAAACTATTGTAAAAACAAAGGAGTGACAAATTGTAAAGCAGTGTTCACTGCGCAACCGTAACAATGTTTTATCTTCTATTATTATTTCCCGCATTTGTTGCAAGTTTTATTTAAAGTCCAAATGTTTTATTTTATGAGCTATTCTTTATATTTCCTACGTTGTGTATTTTTTTGTTTGTTAAAATGTATTGAAATTAAACAATAGATTCTTCGTTGTGTTGTGTAGTAACCCAAACCCTTTTATCTCGTTGCAAAAATAATTTAACAAATTTTTATCTACTATTTCGATAGACAAAGTAATCAGTCAACTCATTAGTGCATTTAATGACGAAATCCTGGGACACCGGCAACAGATGAGAATGCCCACCCCCCTAGCCGACGCAAATCCGCAAGAACCTAAGAGCTAAACCTAACCTAGATCTAGTCTAGGTCTAGACCTAAGGTCAAGCCTAGATACCTAACCCCCTCAGAACACCTAAACCTATTGATACCTAAAGTCGAAATACCTAAAGTCGTGAATGAAGATCTAAATAATTAATAAAATGATTAGTGGCGTGATCGTCTATAAATATTATTGTTTAATTCAAAGTCCGAGATCGTCTTAATGCTTTCGCTCATAAAATAAAATGTATTACAATTATATGTTTGATTAATTCAATTATTATTACGCGACTATTAACAAACGCAAAACGTCAAAGTTGTTTTAATACGGAATTTATGGTGGTATTATTCGCATGTAAAGGCATGCAACTAACCTGTTGGTGCAACTACTGGGTGATTCTCCGCTAGGGCACATGTCTCCGACAGGTGTCTCTCTCAGCGTCCTGTAGATTTAAAATAACATTGCTAACCAAGTTCCACTTTCAAACAAAGGTGATTTCATCGTAAAGATGAAATAGAAACATAATAGTTATAAATCAAGATGAGTATTATATAACATTTATAATTTGCTTGGGTTAATATAGGGTCTCTAAAAGTTGTCAGATTAGAGTTGGTGATAGTCAGGTAAATACCCAAAGTAACAGTCAATGAACAGCTAGGGTACGTTCCATTCATAAGCTCACGGCACGCGCGAGTATATTTGTTGTTGTATGGCGCCAATTTCGGTACAATAGTTGTCATGCTTAAACAGGTAGATTCCTTACGCTATTGTGTAATTTATATTAACAGGTGTCAGCCTCAACGACTCGTAACTGGACATCGTCTCGTTCAGATAGCTGTAAGGGCGAACTTACATAGGCCATTTCGTTTGAATATAATTCTCGCGATTTTAATATTTTCCCCAATACGTATTCGGCGTACGTCATGTGTGATATTGTGAGTTTCTGTATAGATAGGTTGTCAGAGAGTCTTGGCTTACAGTACCTATAAAGGTAGTACGTCCCTGTTTGGTTGTGAACGCGAAGTGCGGAGGGCTCAAATAATAAATAAGTATGAGTTCCGTAGGTATTCCAGTTCCGTAGGTATTCCAGTTTCGTAGGTATTCCAGTTTGTTGGGGCTTTGCCCGGTTTTGCTCCAGCCAACCTCCCACTATAGCGTGTCGTAGGTGCAGGGGTATAGCTTCGACTACATCTGACGTGTATCCCTAAGGATAAGGCAAGGTGCTGGTTACAATATAAAAAGTGTTTGTTATTCTCCTTCCATAGAGGTGTGATTGGCATTTAGAGTGCGTCTCATTCGGATCGTTCACTCTCGTTATATTAATACATATGATAGATAGAGTCGTATCTCAGAACGTGCATCAGTTTACCCTCCATACATGAGCGGTTACAGAAGGCTGGAACCGCTTTCCTAGGACTATGAATCGGCTCTGTGCAGACAAGATGACGAGAGTACATAGATAAAGTATATAGTGTAAAGTCTTGTATTTTTACCACACCTCTTACATCGATAGTCTAAGAATGAGTGTGCCTTCGGCAGTGTTGATGTGTATGGCTTATGTTCATTCATACATATTTCATGCGCATGTCATGCAAATACATTAAGCTTCCGTGTAGCTGTAAGGAAGGATTATTATTATACATATACAAGGCACTCAGCTGTCGTAGCCTTATGAATGGTTCGTTTTGGTAATACTTAGGACAGTGTCCACTGTGGTATCGAATTGACCTTGTCATTGTGGAGTCATTAAATCCACTTGTAATAATATCATTAAGTACGGGTATCGTCGTGTAAATCGTCGTCACACATTAATTAGTTGTCTGTAATATATCGCATAACGTCAAGTATTTTGGTCAGGTAGTCAGTTGCGATATAAAGTAAATATAAATAGTATAGTTCGATTATATCGTTTGGACAGATCATGTGGCCGTTATAAAGCAGCTAGTCTAACATAACATCAATCTGGACTCATTGTCGTCAGTAGAAGCCGAATTTACACTATTTAGTGTGAATAATAAGTTATAGGAGTACAATAGATGGGTATTGTCGTCAGTAGAGCACTACTTAGTTTCATAAATAGACTTTTGTCATAGGCAGGACACATGTACTTAGTGTGAATGTAAATTACATAGATGATAGAATGGACTTTTGTCATAGGCAGAAAGCGGCTAGCACTACTTAGCTTTAGATCTCCGTTGCGATGAGGTTTCCGGGCTCCATCTCCATATTTACAACACTCACTTTGTCACAATACGCTCGTTATAAAGATCTCATCTCTATATTATTAAATAAAATATATTGTCACTAATGTAACTAAAATTGTAACTTATAATTTATACTTTCACAGTAGTCCGACGTAACTTTTAACCAACTTATCGAAAGTTATGCGAACTTGACCACGCTCCGAGACAAACTAACTAGATAAATTCATCCCCTAGTGACGCAAAAGCGTCTGCGCATCCATGGCGTCCCCGCTTTGTGATTTAGCTATTGGTCAATATTGGCTCTGCAAAAAACCTAAAGGCGTCGACATTATCTTTAGGGGTTCATTATTGGTTGATTAGGTTTTGGGTGGAGTTTTCCCATGAACTGTGAAAAGGAATATTTTTAAATAATTTAGTTGATTTTTTGTCGCGCCAAATGTTGAAACCACTTACTTTGTCCCCAATGTTTCAATAGATCTCTCAATTGGCGTCTTAGGTTACAACTTTAAAATAACAACGTTAGTTTCTAAAGAATAACCCTAATAAATAAAACAATTGAGTCTTCGAACTGACACTTTTAAATATCGCTTTTAAGAAACACACTTTTAGAAAATTTATCGCCTTTCAGAAATACTTAGGACCATAAAATCCATTTCAAAAAAAAGGAAATAACCTCCTGTTAACTTACAAGTATTCTTGGAACTAATTCTTGTCCCTTGAACGCGACTGTCCAATATATTTGTATTAAGTACGTAACTGCCATTGCAGTGTACCTATGTCATAATATAATTAGCTCAGTACTTTTTGATTTCCTGCGTTGGGGTGGGTAGCGGTCCATTACAACCGCCCAGCTCCATGGTGTCGGTGGTGTTCTTCCCGGCGCCGTCGACGTCGTCAGATGCGATCAGTGTTCCCAGCTATGCCGTGGCAGGAGAGGGTTGAAAATCCACATCGGTAAAAAACACAAGAACTCAGCCATTCCTGCCACAATCTCACCCCTACCTACATCCCTTCAAACCTCCCCCGCCAGTTCTATGTCCTCAAACGATTTTCACAAATCTTTGGTTTTTAATCGCCAAAATTTTCCGCTCATTACACGTATCCCTAGAGGTGCCCGACAGTCAGTCGCATCCTCCCTCAGCCACTGCATCTCTCGCGTGGTATCGCATAACACGGTTCAAAGCTGGGAGCACTTGCTCACATTCGCCTTCCGCATTTTGCATGTCGGTTTCGGTCAAGACAAAGGGTCTTCCCTAACCCAAAAAATAAAGGACAACTGCCTGGCCTCTTCCGTCCCCTTTAGCTCACGCCCTCAGTCTAATAAAAAACGCACACCCTATAACACATTCTCCCGGGTTGAGCGTAAGGTGAGCGAAGGGGACATAAAAGGTGCCGCACAGTTGTTATTCTCTGACGACGTCGTCGCCCCCGACAACACCGAGACTCTCGAGACGCTGCGCTCCAAACATCCTTCGCCGGCCGCAACACTCCGCCTCCCCGAGCCCCCCCAGCCTACCGACCCTACCCCCCGGGCTACACCGGAAGACGTCCGCGCGGCCTTCCTTTCTTTTAAGCCCGGCTCGGCAGGCGGTCTGGATGGTCTTTCACCGCAACACTACAAAGATTTACTTTGTGGTGCTGCAGGCAACGCGGCGGACGTACTACTCTCCAACCTGACTTCACTCATAAATCTCATGCTTTCTGGCCAGGTGCCGCCTACGATCTGCCAAATTCTGTATGGCGCAAACTTATGCGCCCTACGCAAGAAAGACGGCGGCATCAGGCCGATCGCCGTAGGTTGCACAATCCGCCGCGTCGCATCCAAAATTTGCACGAAGCTTATTCTTCCTACCCTTTCTCCGGAGTTCTCACCCACACAACTCGGCTTCGGTGTAAGAGGCGGCTGCGAAGCGGCCGTACACGCGGCCCGCTCTCTCCTCATGAGCAACGGAGGCGAAGTGTTGCTGAAAGTCGACGTCAAGAACGCGTTCAATTCCGTCGACAGGGGCGCCTTGCTGACCCAAATAAAAGAAAAAACCCCTCTTATTTACCCATATCTTTGGCAAAGTTACGCGGAACCTTCAAAATTGTCCTACAAAACCAATTCTATACTCTCGGCCGTCGGTTGTCAGCAAGGCGACCCTTTGGGTCCCGCCATCTTCAGTTTAGCTATACATCCAGTGATTTCAAGTTTAAATTCGAAATTCAACGTCTGGTACTTAGACGACGGGACCCTGGCCGGCGATGCAGCCACCGTCCTCGATGACCTGCGCGCGCTTATCTCTGGCTTCAGCTCTATCGGCCTCGAACTAAATTTTTCAAAGTGTGAATTATTCATATTAGATTCTGTTTCCGCTGCCACGAGAGCCGATATAGCGTCTAGTTTCAATCTTTTGGCTCCCAGCATCAAAATCCTCAGTAAAGAGTCTCTACGCCTCCTAGGCGCACCTGTCCTTCCAGACTCTATTGCTGCTTTCATTGACGAAAAAATTCTAAATTTCACATCTTCTCAATACCGTCTTTTAGAAATAAATTCCCACATGTCCCTAACAATAATAAAATTTTGCTTATTTGTCCCCCAATTTACATACTCCCTCCGCTGTTCCCCTATGTGGAAATTCAAAGACCTTCTTTTTGCTTTAGACTCCCTTTTACAAAATTTACTAACCAAAATTCTAAATTGTCCCTTACAAGAGCGCGCGTGGACACAGGCCTGTCTCCCCGTCCGACATGGCGGCCTCGGGATTCGAAGTACCACTGCCGTTTCCCTGCCGGCGTTCCTATCCTCCGCACACAGTGCGCACACTCTCTACGGCCATATAATCGGCCCTTCACTGGGTCCCGTAGAGGTGTCGTTCTTGTCGGAGGCTATGACCGCTTGGCGGGAAGCTTGTCCCACAGAGGACTTACCATCAGCTCCCCAATCTCAGAGGCAGTGGGACGAGCCCTTGTGCCAGCGGGTCAAGAGCTCCCTGCTCACAGGTTCCGACCTTAGGGACCGTGCCCGCCTGCTTGCTGTGTCGGAACGGGAGTCAGGTCACTGGTTACAGGCTTTACCGTCTGCCACCGTGGGCACCCTACTCGACAGGCAGACGCTATCTCTAGCCGTCTGCCTGCGCCTCGGGCTGAGGACCGTCCAGCCCCACACCTGCCGCTGCGGTGAACGTGTCGACCACCTCGGCCACCACGGCCTCTCGTGTTCCATGAGCGCCGGCCGCATACCGCGCCACACGGCGCTCAATGATATCATCCGCCGGGCTTTGGCATCCGCTCGGCTCCCGGCTGTCCTTGAACCGAGCGGACTGCGCCGCAATGACGGAAAAAAGCCCGACGGCATGACGTTGGGTCCGTGGAAGCTCGGAAAGTCGCTGGTGTGGGATGCTACCTGCACTGATACTCTGGCACCGTCCCACATCCCGGCGACCTCCTCGAGCGCCGGCGCGGCTGCGGCCGCCGCAGAAAGCCTCAAGCGGCGTAAGTATAGTGGCCTTGGTCAGAGCTACCTATTTACGCCGTTTGGGGTCGAGACACTGGGGCCGTGGGGGCCGGACGCTCGACAGCTCGTCAAAGAGCTGTCCAAGCGGCTGGTCGAGGAGTCCGGTGACCAGAGGGCTGGCAGCTACCTTTGCCAACGTATTGCGTTGGCAATTCAGAGAGGGAATGCTGCCAGCCTTCTGGGCACCGTGACTCCCGATGCCCTCCTAGAGGACATATTTTATTTATAGTTAATTTATTTATAGGTAGTTTTAGTTTTTAGTTATTTAATGTTAGTTTTTAATCATGTATTATATTATTCAATTCTTATTTTATTAAAAAAGCTATCTGCCAATAAGTATATAGAACCATCACGTTCTACTTAAGCCCACAAAAAGCAGGGTTTCTGTTGCTATTTGCGTAGGTACAGTCGACGACAGATAAGTATACAGGGGGCCTCAATAAGATCGAGATTTTCTCAAAAACTACTGGACCGAATTTAACAATTCTTTTACAGTTACATAGTTTCAACCTTTATCTATCAAACAGTGAAAGAATTTTTGCAATAGGTAAAGTAGTTTTTAAGAAAATCTCAACCTTAAAAACTCTCCACCTTTCTCTGTGTTCCAACGTACACCTGTCGCTTGGTTGTCATCGATTTGGGTGTCGTGCGCTCGCATATATTTCGGTCTCTATTTGATTTACAGTGCTCGTCAATCGCGGCCTATCGACCCGAACTGACACGCACACTATAAATGGAAAAGAAAATATGTTTTCCTCTCACATTTCCATATCAATGCCGGTTTTAGATGGCTCAGACGCAAAATGACAAGTACGCAAAATGTGTACCTAGCATGCGCAAAATGTCCATTTCTCATAATGTCTTTTTCACAAAATGTCAATTTCGCAAAATGTCTACTTCGCAAAATGTCTACTTCGCAAAATGCCACAATATCTATTTTTCGCCTGTCTGGTTTGGTTCCACGCGACCGCATTACAAATTAAATTTTAAATTATAATGCAAACAATGATGTAAGACCATTCATCTCCTATAAACAACTAGATACACAGTCTGCCTTCTAAGAAGGTCCAAACGTATGAATGGACCCTCATTTGCTTTATTGGACATTATTTGGATGTTAACAATGGACCCTTATTTGGACGTTTTTTAAATTGTTTTAGTAATATCTTTGTGTATCAATGCCGGTTTTATATGACTCAGACGCAAAATGACAAGTTCGCAAAATGTGTAGCATGCACAAAATGTCCATTTCTCATAATGTCCTTTTCACAAAATGTCCACAATGTCTATTTTTCGTCTGTCTGGCTTGGTTCCATGCGACTGCATTACAATTTAAATTTTAAATTATAATGCAATAAATGATGTAAGGCTATTGATCTCCTATAAACAACTAGATACATAGTCTGCCTTCTAAGAAGGTCCAAACGTATGAATGGACCTTCATTTGCTTTATTGGACATTATTTGGACGTTAACAATGTACCCTTATTTGGACGTTTTTTAAATTGTTTTCGTAATACCTTTGTGTATCTAGTTGTTTATAGATCAGTGTGTAAGGCCTTGGTTTACCTATTTGTGATATGTGATAGACAGAGCTACGAAGTAGGTAATTAGGTTTTCTAAGGGGTAAAAGGTAATTAGGTTTCCTAAGGGGCCGGAGAGCCTACTCTTCTTATTTTACTATGACTAATATAACGTGCCTCGGGGCGCACGTTAAGCAGTTGGTCCCGGTTGTTGTCGCTTGACAGCAGTCGTTAGGCCACGTCATAGGTCTGCGGGCGGCCTAAATAACTTTGACAAATAGGTTTGGTCACTAAACTACACGCAAAAAAACTGACTAATAACTCTTTCGATTAATAAATACATGTTCAATAATTTTTAAACGACTTCTAAAAGGTAGGTTCTCAGTTCCGCTGATTTATTTGGGCGACATTACTATTGTAATTTTCGCCCGTAAGCAACTCGCCCAGTATCATTAAAGCATGTGGGCCAGTTTACTACGTGAAATTTTACAAAAGGGAAACTCGCCCGCGGACCAGATATTTTGTGGGCGAGTTTTCGACTAAGCCGATTTTTAACGGTATTTTCCAAGTATAAGTTTCGAGGTAGCAATACTTTGTATCATTGTGCATAGGTCAGCTTACATATAAACCTTACTTTAACAGCCAATCTCTTATGTTAACAGCCTGGACACGGTTTACAGCTGTAGCTGCTGTACAAGGTGCTATAAACTCCATGCTACTCATGAAACAAGGAACCGACGATGGAGTTAGCCTTTACTTTTTCGTGACTCTACCAATCACGTTTTTCTATTGATCGAATTTTCAATAGAAATCTTTCTTCTTCACTTGTAAGTTTTGAGAATTGTCAATCTAGAAATTTGGTCATTCTGGGAATTGGCCAATCTGGAATTGCTCATTTTCTGGGATATGGTCAATCTGGGAATTTGATCATTCTGAGAATTTGATATTTTGGGATAATTGGTAGGTAAATCTAGGAATTTGGGCATTATACAAATTGAACATTTTGGGAATTGGTTAATATAAGTAATTGGTCATTTTCTGGGTTATGGTCAATCTGGGAATTTAACCATTCTGAGAATTGGACATTTTGGGATAATTGGTAAATCTGGGAATTTGACCATTCTGGGAATTGGACATTTTGGGAATTGATCAATCTGTAATTGATAATTTTCTGGGAATTGGTCAATCTGGGAATTTGACAATTCTGACAATTGGACATTTTGGAATAATTGGTCAATCTGGAATTGCTCAATTTCTGGGAATTAGTAAATCTGGGAATTTGATCATTCTGGGATTTTTACATTGAGAGACGAGACTGATTTACCAAATCTATTATCACAGTAAGGCCTACCTATTCCGGTAGCCCATAGGTATGTAGATGACCTAAACTGCTGTTAAACAACAGAAACAGAACAGGTTGAACGTGCTTTCCGAGGCACGGAGGGCACAGATGAAAATGGCACTAGCGGTCACCCATTCCGGTACAGACCGCACCCAATGTTGCTTAACTTGTACACGCGAAGACAGGGATAAGGGGGCATCAATAAAGGTGATTTTCCTAAGAACCACTTGGCCGATTGTAAAAATTATTTTACTAATAAATAGTTTAGAGTACACAGTATGTAATTATAAAGAATTTTCAAAAATCACTCAAGTACTTTTTGAGAAAATCGCAACCTTAAAATCTCTACTATTTACGTTCGTTATTTAACTGAGGTAAACAACCACGAAAGCTTTAAAGTTTAAAACTTACTTTAAATTCTAAGTTACTTATGCGTATTTTCCTTGAAAACAAGTTGCAAATTGAAAACCGCACCTGTTTTTGCTCTTTGATGGACAGGTTTTGTTAAAAGTTATCTGTTTAAATCGTTTTTTGTTAAGTTTGTATAACATGAAAGGAAAATCGTCGCTGTATACAATAATTATAATGTATAAAAGAGAAAGGTGTACGGGAGAGTTCTTAAGAATGAGATTTTCTCAAAAACTACTTGACCTATTGCAAAAATCCTTTCACTGTTTGAGAGATAAAAGTTAAAACTATGTAACTGTAAAAGAATTATAAAATTCGGTCCAGTAGTTTTTGAGAAAATCTCAACCTTATTGAGTCCCCCTGTATACTTATCTCTGTCTTTGACTGTACATATCGTGTCTGTTTATCCATGTGTCTGTCTGTTACATCGTATATTACTTAACGGATTTTAATTGAAGTAGGTTTTTTATTTGAAATGCGATTTGATAGATAATATGTTTTGATATTTTCTTGCATATGCGAAACGAAAATATAAATGATAAATGGAGAATTTTTTCATCTTGCCACTTTGTCTCCTCAGCGTTGGCACCTTTTCCTTGCAAAGTGGTGTAAATGTACATCCAAGTTGGTTGTCTGGAAGAAATCGCTTTTAGCGATAAGACCGCCAAAATTGTGCATGCTTCTCAGTAATGTAATTAATACTGTATTATGGTGCAATAAAGTGTATTTATCTTATTGAAAAAAATATTTTTTTGTAAAAATGGGTTTATTCCGGTTGTCGCCCACTCGTTTGTCCCCCACAGGTGGACAGTAACGTCCGCCAGTGGTGGACAACAGCACAACTTTGTACACAACGTGCTTACTTACTTATCTTATCCTGATTGGGTGCCAATGTGGCGGCACTTCGACCCATTGGGATCTTTTGTGCTCTCCCCTTTCCTTTATGCTCCTTCCTCCTCCCTAAAGATATAACTCAATAGGTCCGCTATGCAGCTCATGGGAAGGAGCCTGTAGTCCTCTGGTTCCGGATAGGCCGACCCCAGAAGACTCATTCGCTTTCTAGCCAGCTTACTTACTTACTTAATTACTACTTACTTCAGGCAAAGGCTGAGCCTCGCTATGCAGCGGGGCAACGCCGCCAGCGTGCTGGGGTCCCTGCCGCGCAGTGCAGTTGGACGGCGTGTTCGGGCTTTAATTGTAAATAGTATTTAGGTATTTCTTTTATTTTAGTATAATTTTTGTTGTATTATCTACTTAAAAACGTGCTTACTTGCAATAAAAAGATTTGTTTTGATTCTTGGCCTCTTGCATCCAATCCTGACATGACGTCATGTATTTAGAGGATTTGCAAAGATTTAACATCCGTTGAAATATCAATAGCACTAGATCAGTTCTTCACGATGTTTGTACTAAACGAAACGGCTACAACATAAAGCAGAGTAATGAATGACAGATGGTTCCTTCAGAATCGTTTGTTCTTTGCTTTTGCAGTTTACATCGTAAACATAGTAGGTACAGGGTTCTCTTGAAAATGGCGGGAAACGACGGTTGCGAAATTATTTGATAATTTTCCTTTTAATGTCTACGGGGACTATTTTGTGTTTAATATCACGTTAAATTAATCAGAAAATGTTCGCGAATGACAGTACGGTGAAGTTATTGGATTATTTATGCAAGATCTGAAGTTTCAAGCTTTTATCAAGAGTTCCCGCTACAAGCTCGGGAGTGAACGTGACTGTCGAGCTGCTTCGTTTAGAGTGACGACGCTACGGCGTCTCCTCTGGATGAAGACATAAAGCCGCGACTACCCAGGGTGAAGACGCTACTGCGACTCCCCTGGAGGAAGATAGAAGACTATTGAATATATTGAATTTTCAAACTTCGGAAAGCAACTTTATTCAATAAATCTTACACAAATATAATAAAACTAAACTACTTAAAAATACATTAAAAACTAAACTAAAAATCTACCTAACTAAAAATATTCTAAAAAACTTGGCCCTCTTGGGAGGGTGGCCATCACGCTGGCGGCATTCCCGCGCTGGATGGCTAGGCTCAGCCTCTGCGGGAGAAAGCCGCCAGCACGAGGGTCACCCGTCGCCTCACTCAGGCGCTGGCTGAGCTCCTTGTGGAGCGCGTGTGCTCTCGGGCCCCACGGACCAAGTGTCTCGACGCCAAAGGGGACAAAGTCGTATTGGGCGCCGAGACACCTGTATTTGCCCCTCTTAGCAAGAATTGAATTTTCTGTAACATGACATTGGCAAATGACGAACTGTCGAGTCCATTAATAAAATAAATAAGTAGGTAACGAAAATACAGCCCAGACTCCCAATCACTTGCGAGAATGATTTTCTCGCCCTAGTAAAGGAAATACTGTCTATCCAATTCCATGTTCTGTTTATCTCGGAGTTTTGTTTCTCGCGATATTTGTTTTTCTGAGCCCAGCTGTATTAGTGTCAGTATTCACTTATTACGCTGTACCTATGTATTTTTCTATGTCATATACAGGTGAAGCTGAAGCTGAAGCTCACGAACATAGACTTCATCATCATGTGAATGTGGAGGCAATCCAGCTCCTCGACAACACGGACATAGTGAGAAGACTGAAAATAACCAAACCTTTTGAGTTAGTGTAGTGTAGTGAAAACAATTCGTGGTGATAGTGCGCGAATGTAAGACACGTGAACAAAGTGATCGCCCTTAATAGACTCTAAGTAATGTCGTTGGACTAACTCTTAGATATAAGTGTCAATTTATAGAAATTTAGGTCAAAATCAAATTACTTATTAGTCTTATTGTATTTAGGCTAGATCGTAATGTGAATAAAATGTCATATAATGGCACTTTATTTTAAAAAAATATATATACAGGATGTAACGTAAAGGGTATATGAAGCCGAAGGGAGGGTGTTCAGTATCGGTAACTGAACAACTTTTGTCATACGACTTTTCGATTTTCACGAATTTATTTTTTGACCTGTCATACATTTTGTACTGGTCAGCTTATCGATTTGTATGAGGCACTAATTCATTTTTATTTTTTATTCGTAGAACAAAAGTTCAGTTACCCATACTGAACACCCTCCCTTCGGCTTGATTTTTTCTACGCAAACGAAGTTGCGGGGTACGGCTAGTACTAAATAAATCACGCAAGAATTACATTAAGCGGTCGGACTAAATATGGTATAAATGTATCAAGATCTTATACTTATATCTGTATCTTATACTTAAGATTATCCTCGTATTATTCTTTGAGTAGTTCTGATGTTGGCTCAAGTGGGAAAAACTTTGGGGAAAAACAGTAATTAGTGATACTAAGTTTTTGGGCCACTCTCTCTACCAACATTGAAGGAAGAAAGTACGGTCTAATACAGAGAAAGGTTTACGGGAGAGTTTTTAAGGTAGAGATTTTCTCAAAAAGTACTTGCCTTATTTTTTAAATCTCTATACTCGATTGTTTAGTACATAGTGTGTGCTAAACAATCTACTAGAAAAACGTTTATTACAATCCTGGTAGTTCTTAAGAAAATCTCAACCTTATTGAGACCCCTTGTACACTTATCTCTGTCTTCGTATGTACTGGACTGGATGCAGAGGGCCGAGAGTAGGGTTGAGTGGCGTGCTTTGGGAGAGACCTACGTCCAGCAGTGGACTGATACGGGCTGATGATGATGATAATATCTTAGAGCCACATTTCTTTGAGTTCATTTTGATATTGTATAAATTAAATTAACACTTGCATAATCTTAGACTTCTTGTGTCGAAGACAGAGATAAGTATACAGGGGGCCTCAATAATTACTTGGTTTTCTCAAAAACTACTGGACCGAATTTAATAATTCTTTTACAGTACATAGTTTTAACTTTTATCTATCAAACAGTGAAATAATTTTTGCAATAGGTCAAGTAGTTTTTGAGAAAATCTCAACCTTAAAAACTCTCCTGTACACCTTTCTCTGTGTTCCACCATTTCTTTATTATGCTAATATGTAGTTAACTAATTTTATCCTGAATTTTTACCTGAATGTACTTATGTTGTCAACAAGACCCGGACAGGGACTGAAAACCAGCGCTCGCTGAGACCCTGACCCATTCATTTATACTACATATTGTATAAAATAATTAACTGGTTTATATTTCTATTTGTGTTTTGATGAATAAATGTTTTTTTATTTATTATTATTATGGGCTCGTAGGCCAGTTGCGAGTACACGTTGAAAACGATCGTACAAGTTAAGCAATATTGGGCGAGGTCAGGACCTGGATGGGTGACCGCTAGTGACACTTTCATCTGAGCCCCTCCGTGCCTCGGGGCGCATGTTAAGCAGTTGGTCCCGGTTGTTGTCGCTTGACAGCAGTCGTTAGGCCACGTCAAAGGCCTACGGGCAGCCTGAATAACTTTGACAAATAGGTCACTAAACCACACGAGAAAAGAAATTATTATTATAAATGATATATAATCTTAAACAAACAATATGTTTAGGTTTAGACATAGCGACCATGACAGAATCACACCTATACCATCATAAAAATCGTATTCGTAACAAGTATTTCCTAGTTATAAAGTAAGTATATTAGTAATCAATCTTATTTGATCGATGATCTCTCAGAACTAATAGGTTCCGAAAGTTTATTGAGTTTATAACATTCTTATATTTATAACTAGCTGTACCCCGCAACTTCGTTTGCGTAGAGGAGGAGGATGGAGGAGATCAGGAGGCAGATCTTCCTCTCTGGATCCTTGTTTCCACATCACATACCGCCATGACTTATAACCTATGAGCTGTCCGGATATTTCAGCTATCTCCTAGTGAAACTCCCATCAAAATCCCTTCAGTAGTTATGGCGTGATACTTGCACAAAGTCACAGACAAAAATTCTAAAAATTTGTGTTTTGGCATCAGTATCGATCCTAAAACACATTACAATTATTATTTTCAAAAAATATCCTATGTACAGACACAACTATTTTACAGTCTTATTATATGTATGTATAGATATAGATTCCGCTTGTCGCCGCCGCTTCCTCTAGTCACTTGTGCCACTGACAGTCTTTTGTCTTTGACAAATTGACGGATTAGATCATAGATGGATTGACGTGAAATAAGGCACGATAACGCGTGGGTAGACTAAGGTTCAATATCTGAGAAATTCTGATTGATTAGACCCTCATTAAATATTAATTCATCTGTCTTATGTGCGTAGGGGAGCGAGGGGCTTGTTGTAACATTTTTTAAAACCAATCATATATCTTGAGATATATTGGCTAAATTACCACTAACTAAACTTTGATCAGTACTCTAACCATTCTTTAATTAATTCTAATTGAAAAAATATAAAATCTATGTCTAATTTCTTCAGAATTATTTTTTTTATAAAAAGAGGGAAGTGTTACATCTTACCCCGTGCTTGGGGCTTGTTGTAACATCTAATGGGGCATGTAGTAACAACAATAAAAAACGAGAATGTGACACCTTCAATCATTTATTATCTTCACAATTAGCTTTGTTTTCAACATATCATTAGGTATTTAACAAAAATATTGAGGTACTTCTATAAAATGAATCATCTATCAAATAATCAACTGAAACATACTTTTTCTATGAGTAATCACCACTTGTTTTCTAAAACTTCAGCTGCAGCTAACTCGTATACCTCCTGGCTTTGTGTTCCCCGCTGTCTTTGTCTTATACAGTCTCATTCAAAAAAAAGGTATATTGCATTTTCAATCACATACATACAGCAATATGGGGGCAAGTTGTAACATGTTACAACATACCCCAAGATTTTGTTACAACTAGCCCCAAGGCATAATTTTTAATATTTATAACGATAACTATTAAATCAACTTAGTAATCTCGAAAAATGTTACACGACATCGTACATAGATAAATTTAACATCAAATAAAACACAGAAAGCTCCAATTAGTCGATTATAATAAAGCCAATCGAAAGTTTACGAAAGCAAAATAATACATTACCTGGCGACAACGGAGGGCTTGCACACACCCACTCAATACGCCACCTGGCGGAACTCTGACTGTGATGACGTGGCGTGGCGCGTTATAACGATAAGATAAAGTCAAAGAAATACGTTAATAAAGTTTAAATTCCTAGTGAAAAAGCCCTGTTACTACTTACCCCTGTTACATCTAGCCCCTTGCTCCCCTACTTGAATTGCAAATATATATGCTATATTTAAGGCGCTATATGGCTGTCAAAAACAAGAGTGAGACACAAGATGCCCCGTAGCGGCGGCGGAGTGAAGAGCAAGGCGCAGTGCCTAGATATTCGTATTTTTATGAATTTTGGCAGATAAATAAAAATACGCCAACAAAAATAAGATTTTTTTAAAAAAAAGCTCTCGTATTTATAGTACCCTACATTTTGATATATATTTTGTATGAATAACTATTTCAGTTCAGATATAATTTTCATTTTAAAAGACATGGAAGGGGTATGTTTGCGATTTTTTTCTATCGAGCGAAGTTTGTCCAATCGTGTATCGGTATTCATCAGTCTCTAAATAGACACCCCAAGATTGCTATACATTTTTTTCAGACGTTTAATTTTAGTAGTTAGTGCCGTAGCCTTCATAGAAAAACTGTAAATCCGCGCATACGACGCCTTAAGGGCCTTTCATGAGCCAACTAGCTCCGCCAATCTGTGAAAAATAATATCTGGAAGATATTATTTAATCAATTTTATTAAAAAAGCTATGTACATAATGTTTATTACGATAAATACAATTTTTTAAATGCTTATTTATAACGTGATTCAATGTCGGTTAGTTGTAGGTCGCATAATTGCGAAAAACGGCCTACAACTTTGCTTATCGCAATTATGCCATGTATTGTATATTAAAAAATGGTGTTTATCGTAATAAAGATTGTGTAGATAGCTTTTTAGAGATTGATTCTACAATGTGAAATAATGACATACGATACTGTTCTATTAATAATGCCTGTTTAATTATATTTAATTTCGCATTGTTCTATTTAAATATTTGCACGCTTATGTCTAAGCAGATTTTGATTGATCGGCCTGGACCTATAGAACATCCTATTTAATTACCAAAATCATATGCAAATAAATAAAGATTGTGTACATAGCTTTTTTTAATAAAAATTATAATTTGTAAGATATTATTTTTTTAAGATTGGCGGCGCTAGTTGGCTCATGGAAAGCCCTTAATGTTGAGAGGTAGACCGAGGAGAACGTACGTCGACCAAATTGGCGAGGTCTTGAGAAAGGGCCAAGTACGGTCTACTACAAACCGACGAGCATGCATGAAGAGATTGATGAATGTGGAGGAGGCAAGGGTGGTGTGCCTGAATCGCAGCAGATGGAAGTCTATCGTCTCTGCCTACCCCTACAGGAATCAGGCGTGAGTTTATAAATAAATAGTTATGTTTTGATGTTTTCTTGCATATGCGCTATGCGAAACGAAAATCTAAATGATAAATGGAGATTTTTTTTTATTCCCGGTCGTGATGAAAATTTTTCTCCATTTATCATTTAGATTTTCGTTTCGCATAGCGCATATGCAAAAAAAAAACATATGAAAAAGGAACGCGTCATCAATTAAAAACATGATTTCTAACTGCAATGTTAGACATGAATTTGAGTAATTGCACAATTGCTGGATAGATGTCGCTACCGTCCCTCAGACGAGACTATTGAGAGAAAATTCACGATCTGGATACGAATCACGATGGCTCTGTTGGAATAGAGCGTGCCACGGAATGGCGAGGTCCCGGGTTTTTCTCCGTTTATCATTTAAATAAATAGTTACATTTTTGCAGGTATGCAGCAACTTTCTTTCTGAAAATATCCGCTTTCCGCTCCCGCTCCCGCTGTTGACTTACTCCATGCGCCGCTAATCCTTCTCCTTTGATGGATGACCGTTTCGGATTAGGGCGCGCGAGTGTTTATTATTGCATTTTTGATGAGACGTGATTCATTCCTCTCTTATTACATTCCTTAGAATATTTTGAGCTGCGAATTCATTGGAGGATATCACGTTCAGTCGAGAATAGTCTACAGGAGAGTTTTTAAGGTTGAGATTATCTCAAAAACTACTTGACCTATAGCAAAAATTCTTTCACTGTTAGATAGATAAAAGTTAAAACTATGTAACTGTAAAATAATTATTGAATTCGGTCCAGTAGTTTTTTGTATATTTCTTAGTTACTACAAATTACATCATATTTTAACAAAAAAATGTCGTCTCTCTCTTATATTGCTGTGCCTTAAGAAGGTCCATAAAGAACATTGTAACATTTTAATGTTAAGTATGTGAACATCTGTATTATAAGTTGTGGAATGCAATAAATATATTGAGTATTGAGAAAGTTGCAGCCTTATTGAGCCTTTAGACTTTTATCTGTCTTCATGGTGCGTCTTTCTATTCTACTAGCGTTAACGAAAGTTAAAGCCACTTGGCTGAGCCCTCAGAATGTGGTTCTTTGGTATTAGTATAACCCTGGTATTCGAGGCAAGGCTTACAAAAAGCAAATTATTTTCTTTCTCCACCAGCGTTATTTCCCTAAAGGTGCTCCCTCACCGGCAGCATTCGCGTGTAATGTAACGTTACAGATTCGAGCATTACATCAGTCAGGGGAAAGAAAAGCGTCAGTCAGGGAGGTAGTATTGTAATGTAATGCTCAAAGTCGAATCTGCAACGTTACATTACACGCGAATGCTCCCAGTGAGGGAGCACCTTAATAGCTTGCCACTGGTCAAGGATAGCGAATATACCTTTGCCCAGCAGTGGGACTTATGAAACTCGCGTTAACAAAAGTCCGTGCCACTTGGCTAGGTTCTCAGAGTGTGGTTCTAGTTGGTGTTGGTATTCGAGACACAGTCTAGCTAGAACAGAGGTTCTCAAACTTGTTTTGTCTACCGTCCACTTTGAAAATCAATTATTTTTCAGCGCCCCCATTTTTTTTTAATCAGCAAGTTAATTTATTCGAAGTAATTATATGTAGCACTAAAACAATAAATTTATTTAATTACTCTCTACTTATCTATATTACTTATCTAGCCAACACTACACCTCGTCTAGGCCCGTCCCGCGCGGCAGGGTGCCCAGCGCACTGGCCGCATTGCCCCGCTGTATAGCGAGGCTCAGGCGCTGGGCAAAATACTCACCGGCTCTAAGGTCCCCCATTTTTATTATTTTACCACAGTTTAAAAACCACGACATTTATACTTCAATAAATTTAATTTGTGCTATATTAGTCTGGTCTGGGTTCTCTTGAAAATGGCGGGAAACGACGGTTGCGAAATTATTTGATAATTTTCCTTTTAATGTCTACAGGGACTATTTTGTGTTTAATATCACGTTAAATTAATCAGAAAATGTTCGCGAATGACAGTACGGTGAAGTTATTGGATTATTAAGGCAAGATCCGAAGTTTCAAGCTTTTATCAAGAATTCCCGCTACAAGCTCGGGAGTGAACGTGACTGTCGAGCTGCTTCGTCCAGAGTGATGACGCTACGGCGTCTCCTCTGGATGAAGACATGAAGACGCGGCTACCCAGGGTGAAGACGCTACTGCGACTCTTCTGGAGGAAGATAGAAGACTATTAAATATACTGAATTTTCTGTAACACGACATTGGCAAATGACGAACTGTCGAGTCCATTAATAAAATAAATAAATAGTCTGCTCTGGAGGTTTAAACTTAGGTACATTCTAAACGAGAATATTTTACAAGTGAGAGTACTTCAACCCGAGATTAAAAAAATTAATCAAAGTAATGATGCAGTCAATGCAAGAGCTCGGTGGCTCAGTGGTTGTGTCAATTGACTTGCGATACAGAGATCCCAGGTTCAATTCCTAGCTAGCGCAGCCATGTACCTACCAATGAGTTATCCTCGTTTTTTTCGACGGAAAAACTTACGTACATTTACCGAGTGTTCTCAAAACGGTGAAGGAAACATCGTGATGAAACCTGCATGCCGTAGAAGAAGAAAAAATCTAAGGCATGTGAAATACGCCAATCTGCACCGGAGTCGCGTGGTGGATCATAGCCCCAGCTCCCTGGATGTAAGGGAAGGTCTGTGCCCGAGCAGTGGGGAAATATAAATAGACCGATGATGATGAATGATGCAGTCGGGTTTTTGGTTATTCTACTGCTCTGAAAGCCTTTCACGCTTACAAGACCTCGCCCACGTTGAGAACCTATGGTCTAGCTTGAGGATGGAAGTTATCTCTCGAGACGGCTCCAGTTGAATTTGAATTTAAATCGAAAGCTCGACGACTGGTTTTTGATGGGCACGTTGAGACGTGGGAACGTGTGTTGCAATGTTCAAGTAAGCGGGTTTAGATATCGATATTTAATAATATGTATTTATTACTATGAGTACATTGATCTCCGATAAACAACTAGATACACAAAGGTCTTATTAAAACAATTTAAAAAACGTCCAAATAAGGGTCCATTGTTAACGTCCAAATAATGTCCAATAAAGCAAATGAGGGTCCATTCATCCGTTTGGACCTTCTTTGCGCTCGGACATTTTTAGAAGGCAGACTGTGTATCTAGTTGTTTATAGGAGATCAATGTATGAGTAGGTACAGTCGAAGACATAGATAAGTATACAGGGGGCCTCAATAAGGTTGCGATTTTCTCAAAAACTACTGGACCGAATTTAATATTTCTTTTACAGTTACGTAGTTTTAACTTTTATCTATCGAGCAGTGAAAGAATTTTTACAATAGGTCAAGTAGTTTTTAAGAAAATCTCAACCTTAAAAACTCTACTGTACGCCTTTCTCTGTGTCCCACCGTACCAAGGGCTAGGATTAGGGGAACCTGTGATGCACTTCACTTAGCTATTCGTATTTGCGTATTTGTTGTATTTGCCATGTGTGGTTGGTATGTGTGACAATATAATCGTCTGATTTGCCTATTCGACAAACAATATGTTGACAAAACACCTGACTGGTGTCCGGGGTCGTCCTATTTTTAATATTTTATATTATACTTGTGTTTGTTTTGTACCCACTAACATTAGTTTCTAAGTCATTTTATTGTATTTTACTAACATATATGGACCCTGTCCGAAATATACAGCTTTTATCAAGAGTTCCCGCTACAAGCTCGGGAGTGAACGTGACTGTCGAGCTGCTTCGTCCAGAGTGACGACGCTACGGCGTCTCCTCTGGATGAAGACATGAAGACGCGGCTGCCCAGGGTGAAGACGCTACTGCGACTCCTCTGGAGGAAGATAGAAGACTAATATATAAATATTGCATTTTCTGTAACATGACATTGGCAAATGACGAACTGTCGAGACCATTAATAAAATAAATAAATCCATCAAGCCGTTTAGACTGCAGGGCGTGCCAAAGAATTAGACATACATACATACATACATACATACATACATACATACATACATACATACATACATACATACATACATACATACATACATACATACATACATACATACATACATACATACATACATACATACATACATACATACATACATACATACATACATACATACACACACTCCAAAAATATAACCCTCCTTAGTCCTTGCGTAATATGAGTAGATTTTGGCTCGGTAAAATAAAATGTTAAAAAGTTAAAAACTCGACAATACGCAACGAACTCGACGAAAAACAGGTTTGCTTAAAAATTACCTAATCTTCAACGAATAAATACGAATAACTTAAAAACTTTCCGACTCAGCCCCGGTTATCCGAAAGCCTCATACGTCACGAACTTGCGGCGAAAGCTTGCGAATCGCGAAAAAGTTTGACAATCGGTTGAAAAGTTCCAAGGTAGGAATCCAGAGCCTTGTCGCTTAATCGGGTTTTCAAAAACAAACAAAAATCTTATTAGAACACGATGAAAAAATTCTTGCCGTGGGCAGGACTTGAAGCTGCGACCTTGTCATTCCGTTCTAATTTACCCACCGAGCATGGATAATGCGTAATTCAAATTCTGAGAAAAATCTTATTTTTTAAATGCTTATTTGTAACGTGATGCAATGTAGGTAAGTTGTAGTTCACAAATGTGCCAGAAACGGCCGTTTTTCGCAATTATGTGAACTACAACTTACCTACATTGAATCACGTTACAAATAAGCATTTAAAAAATAATATTTATAGCAATAAACAATGTGAACGTAGCTTTTTTAATCAAATTGATTATATTGGAAGATATGATTTTTTTAAGATTGGCGGCGCTAGTTGGCTCATGGAAGGCTCTTAATAGCTAGCTATCATTTTGAACATTTATTTAAATATAAAAACTACTTAAAAATAATATCAAGCATGCGTACCTATTCATAAACGTGATTTAAAGTTACGCCACCGTTTAGGCCCCCTGTCCCTTTCTATCTTAACCTTTTTTAACGAAGTGTGAAAGGGATAGCAACACGATTTAAGGGAGGTGAGGTTTATGAATAACAGCATATGATTAATAGAAAATTTTGTTCCTTGGAACTTAAACTACCTATTCATCATCATCATCAGTCTATTTATATTGCCCCACTGCTCGGGCACAGACCTTCCCTTACATCGAGGGAGCTCGAGCCATGATCCACCACGCGGGCTAAGTGCGGATTGGCGGATTTCACATGCCTTAGATTTTTTTCTTCTACGGCATGCAGGTTTCTTCACGATGTTTTCCTTCACCGTTTTTGAGAGCAATCGGTAAATGTACGCAAGTTTTCCCGTCGAAAAAACCGAGCATAACTCATTGGTGGCTGCCCAGGCTGGGAATGGAACCTGGGACCTCCGTATCGCAAGTCCATTGACTTAACCACTGAGCCACCGAGCTCTTCGAAACTACCGATTACCGCAATCAAATCAAAAAAAGAATACATTTACAATTTTACACCACTTTGCAAGGAAAAGGTTCCAACACTGAGGAGAATTCAACAATAAAACAACTTGCGATTTTATGAAAGAAAAGTCTAGTTTCATTTCCTGAGTCGTGCGCTTTTAGGGTTCCGAGCCACAAAAGGAATAAAATAATCCTTATAGGATCACTTTGTTGTCCGTCTGTCAAGACCTATATCTCAGAAACGCGTGGACGTATCAAGTTGAAATTAATACCAAGTATTCAGGTTTTGAACCTCGTGCAGCCGTGAAAAAATCAAACTTCTACGTCAACGCAATCCAGAGATATGGCCGCTTATGTCGCATTTTCTCGCATATTTGAATGAAAATGCAAGAAAACCTACACCTATAGGGTACTTCCCGTTGACCTGGAATCATGAAATTTTGCAAGAAGCTAGGTCTTATAGCACAAGTAAAGGAAAAAATCCGAAAACTGTAAAGGGGTTCCATCACAAAATAATTAGATTTTGTAATTACAAACTTATATTTGCATTTGACGCCTGGTATGTCGATGTATTGCCGCAGTAACAAAAATAAAATGTATAAATAAATATTACTCATCCTAAAAATTATTATAAATAGTTTTATATACATTAATATATCATGCTATAGATATTATGCAGCGGTTTGTGTGAGGATATCAGCATCTGGACAAACTTCTCAAGTTTTAAGATGCTGGCCAATCAAAATAATGTATTATTATAACAGTAAAAAAAGGTTTAAAAGGAGCTCGGTGGCTCAGTGGTTGGGTCAATGGACTTGCAATATGGAGGTCCCAGGTTCGATTCCCAGCCAGGGCAGCCATGTACCAATGAGTTATCCTCGGTTTTTTCGACGGAAAAACTTACGTACATTTGCCGAGTGCTCTCAAAACGGTGAAGGAAAACATCGTGATGAAACCTGCATGTCGTAGAAGAAGAAGAAAAATCTAAGGCATGTGAAATCCGCCAACCCGCACTGAGCCCGCGTGGTGGATCATGGCCCCAGCTCCCTCGATGTAAGGGAAGGTCTGTGCCCGAGCAGTGGGGCAATATAAATAGACTGATGATGGTGATGAATGGTTTAAATAAAAATAAAAAAGTATGACGTTATCAGTTTCGAAAACGCAATGATAAGTTTGTCCCTAAATCTAGTTCATCTTCGCACGTGGCCGTATTTTTTTTTAAAATCAATTGATTGCAGTTTTTTCTAACTTTAAAATTGATGCCATTGTTCCGATGAATAAATTTTCTATCTCTATCTCAGATTCCCCATATTAACCCGTCTCGCTCACTCTGTATAAAATAATATCCAAACTTTCCATATGAATTCAATATGTATCATAAATAAAACTTTTCGAACAGATAATTTATTGATGTGAATCAACAAATAACTTCCCCCATGGCAACAAATAAAGCGCAAATAGTTTATGAATGTCACGTCACGTTCCAATCATAAAATACGTATTGTCGTGAAGCAAGGAACCGCCAATGGAGATAGCCATATTTTCTTCTCAGACTTCACTTTTGCATGACAATTTTCTAGTCTCTTACCACTCATTGAGAAGTTTTCAAAGTGACAGTTGAAAAAACAAGCTTTCTTAAGTTTATTATAGATGGCGTTGCACCGAAGTCAAGTGTCATCGTAAAAAAAACACAGCACCATGAAAAAATATAGTCAATGTCAGCTGAACAAATTATTTTTTGGTTTGTGTATTTTGAACAATAAGAAATGCACATGCCATGATTAAACATGGTTATATTTTGACACTTGACGAGAAATCAATGCCATCTACCGGGGCCATCGGTACTTTTTTTTAACTGTCACTTTGAAAACCTCTCATTGTCAATTAGAAGTCGAACATATAAAACATATGTCTCTTTCTGACGTATGAGAGTGAAAGTGACAACAAGGGTGGAGACCCTTGTGGTGATTGTGGACATTAGGTGGAACCCATACCTTTTTTTTTTAACCCAGGTAAAACATGCAAATCATGTGGCACCACGCCCGGGGGTGCGTGTTGGTTATATCGGGATCACCGCCCTACTAAATTAAATATGCTTTAGGCTCTCTCCACGGAGCGCAGCGATTTTTTTTTCCTTCATGCGTATTGCCACCAAAATAATTCAGACAGCATTTTGCAGTTTTGTTCGCGATTCAGGGAATTCGATTATTCGTAATAGTATAGTGCACTCGAATGGATTTTGAATGTTGATTGCAATTTGTATTATTCGCTCTCACACCCGTTGTACAGAGCATTCCTTTTAAATTAATTTACATTCACATGCCAATGAAATGTCATTCGTTAAAAGAAGCCTCGCGAACCGAGGCTTCCGTGCCACGCGAAATGTCCAAACGATACGAAACAGGACGATTGCCATAACAAAAAAAAACAACTTAACCGTAACTTTGTTCTAGGTTCTCTTGAAAATGGCGGGAAACGACGGTTGCGAAATTATTTGATAATTTTCCTTTTAACGTCTGAAGGAACTATTTTGTGTTTAATATCACGTTAAATTAATCAGAAAATGTTCGCGAATGACAGTACGGTAAAGTTATTGGATTATTTATGCAAGATCTGAAGTTTCAAGCTTTTATCAAGAGTTCCCGCTACAAGCTCGGGAGTGAACGTGACTGTCGAGCTGCTTCGTCCAGAGTGATGACGCTACGGCGTCTCCTCTGGATGAAGACATGAAGACGCGGCTACCCAGGGTGAAGACGCTGCTGCGGCTCCCCTGGAGGAGGATGGAGGACTGTTGAATGTATTGAATTTTCTGTAGCATGACATTGGCAAGCGACGAGCTGTCGAGTCCATTAATAGAATAAATAAATAAAATAACTTTGCTCTAACGAAAAGATAAACTAGATTTAGAAACCAACTTATCTTTGCCGTTTTACCTTTACTTGACCTAGCTTCTATCCAAAAGACATTGCCACATTTCAATGGAGCTTTGCCCCACCTACAAAACTGTACCTATCATTTTGTTGGGGACTTATTACAGGTTTCATATTGCATAATCATAATCAGTATCATTTTCTACTACTCTCGCAACTCCTATAGAAGAATAACAAAAACAATGAATAATTACTATTTTCTGAATTCTTAATTAAGCTTTTTTTTTCGACTTGCTTGATGTACAAAACTTTATTTTAAACCAATAATTTTAATAAAAAACGGAGATATTTTTACTTTTATTCGTTATCTTCTACATCTTGCGGGTTGATGGTGGGGCAGAATCTGGCATTGTCACTTCATGCTTCTAGGTCAATGGGAAGTATAAGGGTTATTTTTTTTCCTTTCACGGCCCGGAACCATTGATCTCCTATAAACAACTAGATACACAAAGGTCTTACTAAAATAATTTAAAAAACGTCCGAATAAGGGTCCATTGTTAACGTCCAAATAAAGTCCAATAAAGCAAATGAGGGTACATTCATCCGTTTGGACCTTCTTTGCGCTCGGACATTTTTAGAAGGCAGACTGTGTATCTAGTTGTTTATAGGAGATCAATGCACTCAATCATGAAAATCACGGAAGCACGACAATAAAAGCGACAAACTTACTTTTTTGCAACACCTAATTAACATTATCTCTGTGCTACGTGAACATAATTGAATTAAACATTTTACTTATCTACTACGGAAAAGTTACCTACTCCAAGTCGAATCAAATTAAGGTTCTACGTTTTGTGAAAGCCTTTGATTTCAAATTCCCAGAAGATAAGGCTGGCAATGAGAATAGAAATTTTGCGTTTCAAATTGTTTGCGATAAGTGCTTTTATTTATTTATTTTATTAATGGACTCGACAGTTCGTCATTTGCCAATGTCATGTTACAGAAAATTCAATGTATAATAGTGTTCTATCTTCCTCCAGGGGAGTCGCCGTAGCGTCATCACCCTGGGTAGCCGCGTCTTCATGTCTTCATCCACAGGAGACGCCGTAGCGTCAATCACTGTGGACGAAGCAGCTCGACAGTCACGTTCACTCCCGAGCTCGTAGTGGGAATCTTGACCATGGCGCCAAACTTCAGATCCTGCTTGAATTCTCCAATAACTTCACCATACTGTCATTCGCGAACATTTTCTGATTAATTTAACGTGATATTAAACACAAAACACTCACTGTAGACATTAAACTGAAAATTATTAAATAATTTCGCAAACGTCGTTTCCCGCCATTTTCAAAAAGCCGATAAGTGCTTTATTTTATTACTGAACAACAAAATTACATTGTAGTCATAGCTAACATAGACAAAGGAGTATACAGGTTATTAACGTTATTACGAGAAAAATATTACATACGCTTACGCACCCTCACACACACCCTTTTTTTAACCCAGGTAAAACATGCAAATCATGTGTCACCACGCCCGGGGGAGCGTGTTGGTTATGTCGGGCTCACCGCCCTGAAGGTGCAGCATATCGACTAAACGTCATGGGGTGTTCCACCTCGTGCCATTCTTGCCGAGCCACGGGAAACTGTGATACAACCGCGACCCGACTGGCGCCCGAGCACTCCCCATTGTGGGCTGTACTAGCCCACAATGTATATAATCCATGCCCTCACACACACCCTACCATACACACACACATACACCAGTATCTTTCTATGCATTTATAGTATCCATTCTTCATTTAACTTAACTCTTTCTGTTTAATATGTACAATGTTATACCTACTTAATTGTAACTGTAACCGCCAACTCATCTCTTCAAGATGAAGATGGCACTCAGGACCCCCCGGAAGTGACTAGCCCCCAGGGAATCCTAGTGTGGGTGCTAGTGTACTTCAACTGCACGACCTTATACATTAATGTTTTGATATTCTCTTGCATATGCGCTATGCGAAACGAAAATCTAAATGATAAATGGAGAAA
Source organism: Tachystola acroxantha (assembly GCA_963506565.1). Taxonomy (NCBI): domain Eukaryota; kingdom Metazoa; phylum Arthropoda; class Insecta; order Lepidoptera; family Oecophoridae; genus Tachystola; species Tachystola acroxantha. Next base: position 13,079,448 of record OY735881.1, read on the forward strand.
AATTTCATCACAACCGGGATTCGAACCCGGGACCTCGCCATTCCGTGGCACGCTCTATTCCAATAGTGACATCGTGATTCGTATCCAGATCGTGAATTTTGTCTCCATATTCTCGTTTGAGGGACGGTAGCGACATCTATCCAGTAATTGTGTAACTACTCAAATTCAAAAAAAAAAAATTCTCCATTTATCACTTATACATTAACTCTAACATAAATGTAACTTATCATAAGGAATACTATGTAAGCTCGTGCTTCGAAAACTTGTGAATCTCTTACTTCAATAAATTATTATTATTAAGGTTGGGATTTTCTCAAAAAACACTTGACTGATTTTAAAAATTGTAAAGCTTTTTTCACTATCTACATTATAGAAATGGCGTTAACTATAGTTTACACCAAATTCTTTTGGTATATCTAGGTACGGCGGAACACAGAGAAAGGTGTACAGGAGAGTTTTTAAGGTTGAGATTTTCTCAAAAACTACTGGACCTATTGCAAAAATTCTTTCACTGTATAGATAAAAGTTAAAACTATGTAACTATAAAATAATTATTAAATTCGGTCCAGTAGTTTTTGAGAAAATCTCAACCTTATTTAGGCCCCCTGTATACTTTGTGTGGTCATATCGTTAAATTGAACATTTCATGAAATAGTCGCCCATTTCATGAAATGGTCGACTTCACATTTGAAATTGTTCACGAAATCGTCAAATGTCTATTGGTCATTTCATGAAATAGCTTTGCCAGATCAATGAATAGAAAGCGTTTTACGATATGCCCAACAAATGCACGGCTATTTCATGATATGACCAAACACAATTGACCATATCGTAGAAAAATAACAATAACTACCGCTAGAGGCGCTGAGAGCGCGCTTTGTCGTTGTTTATGTTTGTGTGCGTTAGTAAATAATGCGGATTCATGTTGAAAAGTGAATAATAATGTGCAAATTATATAAGAAAGTGTGTCTTCTTATCTAACTATCTAACTATCTTCTTATCTATCTTATCTAACTAAGCGGACACAAGCCACACAAATTTTTAATATAAACAAAAATCATTGTTTACATAAAACCCTATCACAGTACTCAGAAACCAAAATAGGCGTACCACAAGGAAGTATCCTGGGCCCACTATTGTTTCTAATCTATATCAACGAGTTTCCAAAAGTGACACCTCATCTTAGTGCCCTATTTGCAGATGATGCATCAGTGCTAATAGAAGGTGAAAGATCCAATATGCCGCAATACGAAGATAGTATAAATAGTACATTGCATGATATAACCACATGGTTAAAATCCCTAAATCTACAGGTAAACATAACCAAAACTAAGTACATCCAATTCCGGACGTATCAAGCGACACAAATACCTTTCAACATAAACTACGATGGTATCTCAGTGGAAGAAGTAAACTCATATAAATTTCTAGGCTTGGTTATAGACTCGCACCTGAATTGGAAACAACATATTGAATTCATTAACAACAAAATAAGAGGGTTTTGCTACGCACTACAAGTATTGGTGAAAACGACAAATACGGATATAGCAAGATCAGCCTATTATGGATATATACATTCCATCCTATCTTATGGCATAATGTACTGGGGAAACTCAGTTGACGTACAATCGACCTTTGTATTGCAAAAAAGATGCCTAAGAATTATTTATAACATTCCAGGAGATGAATCGTGTAAGCCGATTTTCCAGAACAAGACATACTTAACGCTCACAGGCATCTACATATTGCAGGTCTGTCAATATATAAAAAACAATCCGAATGAGTACCCAGAATACAATACAGGTAGACCAATCCGGACCCAATACATAAATAACGTAGTAGCACCTAAAGCAACCTTAAAAATATTTAAAAAGAGCATGTACTGTACTGGTGCTATTATATACAATCACCTACCTCGTGAAATCAAGGAACTGACAGGAACAGAATTTAAAAATAAGTTGAAAAAAATATTACTGGAAAACTGTTTTTATACACTGCAAGAATATTTAAATTACAAATTTTAACAATTAATATAGGAGATATTATTGACATACCTAAATAAATGTATAATATTAAGGCATTAAAACTTATAAATGTATTATTAACCAATTAATGTATATAGTATCTATTGCATGCCCACAAAACGGGTAGGTTATGTATGAACATATAATAATTTAAGACCTACTTTGTATCCCGTAACCGATTGCAATAAAGACGCTTTGACTTTGACTTTGACTTTGTTGGAAACTTGGAAAATACTTTTTACTATACGAAACGGTGTGAATTTTATGACAGTCACGCAAAAACCGACCGCAATTTATCAAAAAAAAACCTTGGGATTACATTTCACAGGTTAGTATCTAAATGACAATATATAGTTTATATCCTTTTAAAATCTCAACTAAGCCCAACTTGACGATTTCATGAAATGCCACCATTTCATGAAATGATTGACGATTTAATGAAATGCTCAATTTAACGATCTGACCACGACATGTATTCTAAATTATCTTCTTACTTTGAGAAAACAGTGGATCTTTTGGAGATTTCAGACCTTGGTAAAACCTTCACATACCAGAAGAAACACTATTTAATTTACACGTTTTAGTACTGTCAATCACATACGCGTTCCACACATCGTGCATGCATGCACACAATTCAATTTCAATTATTCAGGACATAGCCAACGACCATCGCACCGTGAGTGATTCAATTTTGTCCAGCTTTTTGTGAATTGCACTGGGCTGCATTGTTTGATATGAAGAATTTCTATTTTAAATGTAAATTCGTAATACGGTTATTTTTTTTAAATTAAATTCTTCCCAGAGGGAAAGGCAAAGCCAGCTAGGGCATACAGCCTGGTCTGATGGTAATAGAATGTCTGAATTCTTATAAATACATACATATTTTCGAAGATAACCTAACCTAAACCTACGAAAATGATCCAAAATTTTTGATTAAAAGAAAAAATTACCTTAGGGATAACAGCGTAATTTTTTCTTTTAGTTCAAATAAAAGAAAAAGTTACTTGCTTTCAGTCATCTAATGATAAAGAATAATTATGAATTCAATTAATGAAATTTTAAAACTAACTAAATATAACTAAAATAAAATAAAACTATATGTACAAAATAGGTCGGTTGAATTATCCGAATGGCTTGCATTACGGATAGTTCAACTGATCCCCGCTGTATAAATTTTTTAATTGAAATTCTAACCCTCCCAAACCCCTAAACGAAATAACTCAAAGATCCACGCAATCATCGAGTTATGCAAGGAAACCTTGCTAAGACACGACTTCTTTCGAGTACTACAACTAATAGAAACGTTCGCGGACATCTACTGATTAACTTAACGTGATCATTATTCACTAAATACCACGGAAACTATTTAATTAGAAAAAAGTAGCTAATGGCGTTTGGCGCGCTTTTCACGGAATCAAATTATCAAATAATTTTGCACCAGTCGCGTTTCGGCCATTTTCGAAAGTCCTGTCAATTTTTCTCCTCAGCGCTGGCTCTTTCCTTGCAAAGTGGTGTAAATGGGAATTCAAAAAATATGCACCATAAGTATAGCAATTAAGGGCCTTCCATGAGCCAACTAGCGCAGCCAATCTTTGTAAAATAATATCTTCAAATTTAATCAATTTTATTAAAAAAGCTATGTACATAATATTTGTTACGATAAATACTATTTTTTAAATGCTTATTTGTGAACTACAACTTAGCTTGTCGCAATTATGCCATGTATTGTATAAGTATTGAAAAATAGTATTAATCCTAATAAACATTTTGTAAATAGCTTTTTTAATAAAATTGATTAAATTGGAAGATCAAATCAAATACACTTTATTGTACATAAAAGACAAACAATTACAATACAGAAATACAAAACAATATGTACAATTTTGGCGGCCTTATCGCTAAAAGCGATTTCTTCCAGGCAACCAACTGTTGTTGAAGATATTATTTTTTCAAGATTGGCGGCGCTAGTTGGCTCATATCAGGCCCTTAAAGCAAACCGCCTGAGTCATGTTCAGCCTTTTCTAAACCGAGCCTTTTCTATCAGTTCATTGGACCTCATAATGCTCCCAAATTCCCGCCTGTCAATTTCCGGCACCTACTCAACGCTTGTGCCGTAAATTTTATCAATAAAATAGAAAGATGAAAGGGTAAGGCCCTTGGAGTAAGGAACCGGCGATGGAGTTAGCCATATTTACATCGTAGAAAAAAGAAAATAAAGAAAAAAAAAACAATTTATTTATCATGCACAATATAGATAAGATAGATAGATAATCATTTATTCGTTAAACATATTATAGAGAAATACAAAAAAGATGTATCACTATACGCCAAGTCCAACTAGTCAATCATCATCATCATCATCATCAGCCCGTATCAGTCCACTGCTGGACGTAGGCCTCTCCCAAAGCGCGCCAATCAACCCTACTCTCGGCCCTCTGCATCCAGTCCCTGCCAGCCATTTTGCGGAGGTCATCCCTCCATCTGGTCGGGGGGCGTCCCACACTACGTTTACTAGTCAATAGTTTACATTATTTATTTATTTTATTAATTGACTCGACAGTTCGTCATTTGCCAATGTCATATTACAGAAAATTCCACATATAATAGTCTTCTATCTTCCTCCAGGGGAGTCGCAGTAGCGTCTTCACCCTGGGTAGCCGCGTCTTCTATCTTCATCCAGAGGAGTCGCCGTAGCGTCATCACTCTGGACGAAGCAGCTCGACAGTCGCGTTCACTTTGTATGTAAGTTTGGTAACAGAGACAATTTTCATTCTATTCAAAGACAATGGTTATACAAAGAGCTACAGTTATATAAAGACAATAATATACAATGACAAAATATGATACTAACTTAATTGGCATAATTACTTATAGTACCTAAGAAATATAATAAAATTAACACCAGTGGAATATATACAATATTACAAAAACAATAGTCGTTCCTAAAACGGTGAAGAAAAAACATTGTGATGAAATCTGCATACCGCAGAAGAAGAAAATCTGAGTCTTGTGAAATCCGCCTCGATGTAATTGGACATATAAATAGATAACAATGAATGGAAAATATAATAATAATAATAATAATAAAAGTCATTTATTCACATCACACACATTAAATACAATTACACAATATTTAGAATAATAATTAAACATACTACATTAAAATTATGTGTGGGTGAACGGGCGAGATCTCAGCACAGATGCTGTTTTTCAGTCCCCGCCCGGAACCCTAGCTGCCACACACATGTGCCACAAGTACACAACAAATAATACACATAAAAGAAATATTACGTGATAAACATAAAAGAAGAATTTAGAAAAATATTACATGTAAAATCAATTTAAAAACTGTTAAAAATAAGGCTTTGGAATTAGAAAACTCAAAAATACATATACAGTGATGAACCCATAAAATACCTACAGGCAAAAGAATTGCACAAGAGTGAAAAAAACGAGAATGAACGACCATGTCACTATTAATAGGTGGATCCTGTATTAGAACCACAGTAGGCGATGCAGCCAGCCCCACAAAATGCAAACCTTCGCTCAACTTATCCAACACTTACATCAACATATCCAAGCATAGGCAATGCTACGCACACTCTCAAACCGTAACCGGAGACCAGTTACAGCTAGACTTTTGGTTAGTCAAGAGCCACTCCTTACATTGTTTTTTGAACGCTCTTGCCGAGCTTGCCCTTCCAATAGGCGGTGGCAGGTCGTTCCAGCATTTCGATGCTGCGAAGCGAAAACTTCCCCTAAAATGTGTCAGTTTAGGTATAGGAAGCTCCAACCGCACCAGTCTAACTCCTCTGCTCCTACCTTCCGTCCTGTCATTCCACTTCAGCTTATCCGCTAAGTATTTAGGAGCACCAATGGTCCTAAGATTAAATACTATAGCACTTAGTTTTAGAGTGCGCCTGTTCCTCATATTAAGAATACTGTAACTGTTAAGAAACGGTGTAATGTGTGACCGTGGAGGTACGCTGTAGCAGAAACGTATGCATGAATTCTGCACCCTCTGGACTGCCCTTTCCGTCCTAGATAGCAAACAAGGCCCATATACGACATCACAGTAGTCCAGTTGCGATAGCACCAATGAGTCAGTTAAACGCAAGCGCACAGGCAGACTAAGTGAAGTCCGAAATCTATATAACGTCTTTAGTGACGCGTAACACTTGCCAATTTTAGATTTAATGTGGTCCTCAAACCGCAGCTCAGTATCGAATATCAACCCGAGATTTCTGGCCTGTGTTGACTCCCCAATAGGTATAGTATCGATTAAAATCGTGGGATTACATCTTCTCACAGCGGCAGTTTGATGATCAGTGCCGAGTACGATGTAGGTGCACTTTTGAGGATTCAACAGCAGTCCATGATCCCTTGACCAATTTGTGATTGCAGTCAGGTCTTGGTTCAAACACGTCACGGCCCCATCAACGTCATCCCCAGTAGGTTTAGTTCGAATAAGAATCTGGGTATCATCAGCATACATGTGAGTGAGACAGGATGTCGTGCAATCCAACAGGTCAGCCGTGTAGAGGGAGTATAACGTAGGCCCCAAAATTGAACCCTGGACCACTCCCTTAACGACTTTCAGGGGTATAGAGCGTACCGATCTTCCAGTTTGATCCAGGCACTCAACCACCTGCTGACGATTATTGAAGTAACTGGCGAACCATCCACACACTCGACTGTCACAGCCGTAATACTTTAGCTTTGCCAGCAAGATGTCGATATTGAGACAATCAAACGCCCGGCTGTAGTCCAGCAGAACCAAGATAGAGGCGCAGCCATCATTTGAGGCAGCCAGAACCTCATCTGCTACATGTAAAAGTGATGTGGTTGTGCTATGTAGTTTACGGAATCCGGATTGGTTCTGCGGTATAATACTATTCCTTTCGAGGTAGCGCTGTAACTGTATATGAACCACTCTTTCCAAAACCTTAGACAGCACTGGCAGGATACCTATCGGTCTCAGGTCTTTAACACTATCAACATTTGCTTTTTTCGGAATCGGCTTAATCAGAGCTGTTTTCCAGGACAACGGAAAACATCCCGTGCGCAAAGATAAATTTATAATTGCGGTAATAGCATTCAAGGAATGTGGCAATGAAAGTTTTATCATTTTAATAGAAATGTTATCAAGACCAAGGGCATTAGATGATATCGAATTAATCACTTTCAATACCTCAACAGATGAAACCTCCCTGAAATCAAATCTATCATCACTAAAATGGTTATTGTTATATTTATGCACCAAAAGGTCAGAATCATGCGCCACAGAAGATGCAGGGACAGTGTCAAGAAAGGATTTATTTATTTGTACAGGGTCACTTAAGTGTGCAGGTAGCACGCTGAGTGAAGATTTACCCAAAACTTTATTCAACTCTCCCCACATCCTCTGAGGTCTTTTAATGTGCTTATTTACTTGGAATGTAAAATAATTACGTTCCTCCACTCGTGTCATACTGGTGACCATGTTCCTAAGTTGCCTATAGGTGTTGATGTCTTCTTCTCTATTAGTTTGTTTTGCCTTGGCGCAAGCTATATCACGATCCCTCATGACTGTCCTGATTGTATCTGTGATCCAAGGAGTGGGTGGCTCTTTAAAGGTTTTGGATTTGACGGGTACAAAATGATCGAATAACCCTAAAATGAGGAAATTGAAACATTCAACCATAGCATCGATGCCATCAAAGGTGAAAACCATTTCCCACGGCGTTGCAGATGATGCTATTTGGTATGTGTCATTATCAAAGTGGTGCAAGGGTCTATATACAACAAATCTGGGCGTGGGTTTATCGATTTTAATAGCAAATCGTGTCAAGACAAAAGCATGGTCACTCAAGGAATCATTATGCTTAACAATCACCTCCCTAGCCCTGACACCACTACTACAGCAAATGATATCCAGCAAAGTTCTAGTGGTTGCTGTAATTCGAGTGGGTTCTGAGATCGTCTGACATAGACCATGAGTGCTCAGCATACCGAGCAAATCACACTTTTGGTGACCGTCGGTACACAGATCCACATTTGCGTCACCGGCCAAAAATACCATGTCATATTGAGGCGTAATAATGGACAATGAGTCGTCCAACAGTTCCAGGAACGTATTAAAAGTATAATTGCCGCGAGGTGGTCGATAGAAGACACCAATAGCTGTTTTGTGACCGGCCAGCTTGACTTCCAGCCATATCTGCTCCATGCCACTATGTGGAACCACTAGTTCTCGCGCTCGTAGGTTGTTACGAATATACACGGCCACGCCACCACCCCTGGATCCGCGAGGCTTATGTATCAGACGATATCCCGTTAGACCATAACTTTTTAAGTCAGCATTACTTGTGAGCCAGGTTTCAGTAATAGCCAATACGTCAGGATCGGCACTCCTGACTGTTTCAACCAATTCGTCCCATCCAGTATTCAAAGAGTGAGCATTCAGCAGGGCAAGCCTAAAATCTCTCTTTTTATTATCCATTTAGATACACATAGGACATGATCGCCGCTCCCTCGTTCAATAATTTAAGGTCGTAACAATTTACAAATGTTGAGTAAGTTTCAATTACAGCAATTCCATAACATTTATTAACATTAAAATGAAACAATATTAAAAATGCACAAAACAACCACCCAATACCAAGATAACCCTGTAACAGATTAAACATTACATTTAACAGCAAATATACATCTAAGCCCAGAGCCAGAACCAACCCATTTAGTCATGAAAGATCTATCAGATCAGATGGCATATTAAGAAGTATAATTCGGGCCCCGTCTGTCTTACGGATGAACACTTTTCCATTTTTGGCCCACACATATTTGTAGTTTTTCAACTTAGCTGTCTCCTTTGCAAGACGTAGGAGACGCTTAGTAGTAAAAGTCAGATGGTCTCCTATGTATATGCGTTGTGGTGTGCCACTCATACCCACGTCAGCTGAGGTCAACAATGCTGCATCCGTTGACTGACGTCTACGTTTAGCTGCTGCCTTTAGTAATAATGTCTTAGTCTCACGTCTTTTAAGGCGAGCTACAATACGTCCAGGTTTAGCTCCTTTGGGGAAGCTCGCTACAGCGGCAAATGAGGCGTTTGCAGGTTCTTCAGCATCGCCAGGTGACAGTCCATCACACTGATTACCATCCCGAGATAGTGGGTTCTTCCAAGGACGTGCGCGATGTGCCCACTCTATATCATCGGGATGCAGCGTCACTCCCAGTGACTTTGCTAGGCATATATAGTCGTTTGGTGCGGCAGTGCAGTGATAAAAGAGGCAAAACTGATCCACTGATCCGCGGATCAATCACCTAACCCAATATTTCGCGTCTCCAATGGCAGAGATGCAACTTACTCCAAAATCTCCCCCAAAAAACAAGTGAGTGGTCATTTGGTTTTCTATTGTTTTATTTTTTTGGAAATCAAACTTTTTATAAAACGATTAAAGATATGCTGCTGAAAGTTTTGAGCCACTTTTTCTTCTCAGCGTTGGCACCTTTTCCTTGCAAAGTAAATGTAAAAAAAAATATTGACGTCCAAAAATGTACACAACTTGCAATAAAAAGATTTGATTTAAAACAGATGTGTTCTGATGTACGAGAGTGAAAATGACAACAAGGACGGAGAACTGCCCCTATACATACTTTAGGCTCTCTCTATGTAGCATGACGAATTTTTTCCTTCATGATATAAACCTTTTTTATGCCTAAATCCTGAGTGACATTGATCGAAATGGCTAGAAAAGTGTGAAGTGACCCTGTCACAAGATGTAAGCTATTTCATACAGTAAGAAGGGTTTTATTCAACTTCCCTGTTCCGGGTTTTCAAGGCATCGTAAAAGTTTATGGGCTGCCGAAAATCGTACGATTTCCGTATTTCCTGAAATAGTCAAGCCGACAAAGACATGTGAATGAAGAATACGCACGTACATGTATAAGAAAAATGTATATAACATGTGTATCATCATCATCAGTCTATTTATATTGCCCCATTGCTCGGGCACAGACCTTCCCTTACATCGAGGGAGCTCGGGCCATAATCCACCACGCGGGCCCAGTGCTGGTTGGCGGATTTCACATGCCTTAGATTTTTTTTTTCTACGACATGCAGGTTTCATCACGATGTTCTCCTTCACCGTTTTTGAGAGCACTCGGTAAATGTACGTAAGTTTTTCCGTCGAAAAAATCGAGGATAACTCATTGGTATATGGCTGCCCTAGCTGGGAATCGAACCTGGGACCTCCATATTGCAAGTCCATTGACCCAACCACTGAGCCACCGAGCTCACCGAGCATGTGTATACTGGTATATAATGCGTTACCCGAGGAAATAAAGATAATACATGACATTAAATTATTTAAATCTAAATTGTACAATTGATTATTAGATCGCTGTTACTATACCGTTACCGAATATTTAAATTCCTCTCACTGACATTTTTACTACATGACATTTACATTAATTATTTTTATTTCTTCTGACATTTTTATTGCAGTAACTGAAAAACTTTGCACGCTTGTATACAAGTAGAATACTGTACTGGACAATGCAATTTACCATCCTGAGATTTCATGTATTCTGGCAAATAAATGATTTGATTTGAATACTTGGTTAAGGTCGCATCCCACGGTCCGATTTAAAACAGATTTGGCCACGCCACGACAGGCCGACAGGCTGTAGGAACTATCGCGGTAGTGGCTTTCTTGACGTGTTGTCGCGTATAACTTCAAAATCTAGGCTCCCATTTTTAAGGGGCTGCCAGCTGTCAAACTCAAGGAGGAGACAGAAGATTTCCCGCAGCGGCGGAGAGAAGAGCACGGCACAGTGACTCCGTATTTTTATTAATTTTGGATGAATTATGGCTGGGAAATAAAAATACGCCAACTAAAATCAGATTTTTTTAAACAAGCTCTCGTAGTATAATACCATGAAGTTTGATATATATTTTGTATGAATAACTATTTCGGTTTAGATATAAAATTGATTTTGAAAGACATGGAAGGGGTATGTTTGCGATTTTTTTCTATCGAGCGAAGTTTGTCCAATCGTGTATCGGTATTCATCAGTCTCTAAATAGACACCCCAAGATTGATATATATTTTTTTCAAGCCTTTAATTTCAGTAGTTAGTGCCGTAGCCTTCACCGAAAAACTGAAAAACTGCCCAATGCTCCGCCGGTCCGATTTAAAACAGATTTGGCCACGCCACGACAGGCCGACAACCTGTAGGAACTATCGCGGTAGTGGCCTGTCTTGGAGTGTTGCCCCGTATTAGTAAACTTCAAAATCTAGGGTCCCATGGCTTATCCAAAAATAGACACTGACAGATCTTGTCATACCTATGTCCTGCGTCGCGCCGCTGAGCTTTTAATATTACCGACACGAGGGGAATAGGACAGGCCGAAATAACATGCTACGACAAACCGACAAGTGTGACGGCCTGTCGTGGCGCGACTCAATTCCAATTCAGACAATAGAAGAGCTTTAAGCCTGACACACATGGCGCGATTTGCACGCGGCTTGCGGTCAGTTGAAACTAATGCCACGCCCCATTTTCTCCCGTCGTTAACTTCCAGTAGGTAACGGGTTGCGGCCTAGGTCTCAGATCTCTACCTAATGGAAACGCCTGTGTGAGAAAGACTTTAGGCCTGCGATTAAGTGGCTATTCCTACGTTGTTCATTAGCATCATCATATATCAGTCCACCCAATTCTCTGCATCCAGCCTCTGCCAGCCACCATACGCTGGTCATCCCTCCATCTGGTCGGACGGTGCCTCATTTACCCGTTCGTGGTCTCCGTTCGAGAACCCCCATCGGTTTTCGGTTCTACAACAGATGTGACCATTGTAGTATTTAAGTATTATCTTTTATTTATTTTCGCCCGTATTTTTTAGCGGGGTTATTTATCCAAAAAAAAAAATATTAAAAGACTATGTACACGATCTTTATTAGGATAAATACTATTTTTAAAATGCAAGTTGTAAATTGTAGTTCGCATAATTGCTAAAAACGGCAGTTTTTGACATATTTGTGAACTACTACTTAGCTTGTCGCAATTATGCCATGTATTGTATATTGAAAAATAGCATTTGTCCTAATAAGGATTGTGTACATAGCTTTTTTAATAAAAATGATTACCACGTCAACAATAAAAAAAACAGATGTGGCCAGCCCACTGACACTTCAGCTGATTCTATGAGCAATGTCAATCACTTTTGTCTTCTGGCGGATATACTCATTTCTTATTCTATCTAACAGAGAAATGCCAAGCATAGCTCTTTCCATAGCTCGCTGAGCGACTTTGAACTTACCCGTTAGTGGCCCTAGTGGTTGTTGAAAATCTGTCTACACCATCGGTTATCGGTTCAACGACATATCAGTTTATCAGTCCAGTTTGCTGATTCTATAAGCAATGTCAACCACGTCTTACGTTGATAGTCCATCAAAATTACTTTTATTGCGAAATAAATTTAAAATTATTAATTTGAAAATATTCTCATTCAATAGAAAGTTAACGATTGCACTTTAACGACAATCTAGTCGTAAAGCGAGCGCTATTCGTCGCTATGACGTCATAAAGTCTGTCGCCAGCTTGTTAGTACCTAACCTGAATTATTCACTAATTTGTAAGCTTCGTCTTTTTATTGCGAACCATTCTTGTTAATATCGCCTTCCTGATTGCTCTCGGCAATGGTTTTCAGTAACAATTACAATTATTTAGTCGAAGTTAAACATTAGTGTTAATTTTAAATGAAATGAGCGTCTATAAAGGCTATCTAGGTGGTCCATTATCTTTATTTATAATATACCCTGGGCTTTTTGAAAACGGCGAGAAACGACGGTTGCGAAATTATTTGTCAATTTTCATTTTAATGTCTACAGTGGTTATTTTTCGAATTCAAAACGATTTATTGCAGTCACAAAGACCATATAAGTGTTAGTAAGTACTTAAAACTATGTTAGTGTTTACATGAGGTGTATTACGCGCCATACATGCGACTTAGGTTCGACTCCGAGACCCCGGGACATGTAAGTGCACCCAGTGTCTCAGAATCGGACTGTCCATGGCATCCTGGTATGGTATATTTTGTGTTTAATATCACGTTAAATTAATCAGAAAATGTTCGCGAATGACAGTATGGTGCAATTATTGGAGGGTTCATGCAGGGTCTGAAGTTTGGCGCTATAGTCAAGAGTCCCGCTACGAGCTCGGGAGTGAACGTGACTGTCGAGCTGCTTCGTCCAGAGTGATGACGCTACTGGATGAAGACGACAAACTATTACACAATAAGACACTTGATTTGGGCTTCGGATACATACATACACAAAAAACATAACCCTCCTTTTTGCGCAGTCGTGTAATAATGTATGGTATTGACATATGTAATATAAGGAAAAAACAAATGTTAATCCAATATAAGTAATTTTGTTTCCAAAAATTTATTTCCTTGGTCTCTATATATAATAGCTTTTTTTAATAAAGTTGATTAAATTGGAAGATATTATTTTTTCAAGATTGGCGGAGCTAGTTGGCTCATGAAAGGCCCTTAAATGTAATTTATATAAGATTACCGACCGGCCTAGCAACATGTGTCCTATAAAGACAAATCCTTACACAATACGTCATGATTACTCGTGTCCGAAACGTGCCCTACGTCCGAATTACATCACGAACATCCCTTTTCATAAGGCTCTATGAGGCCGTTTGAGGACTCTCATTTAGTTAGGGGCGGCCTTTCCGAGACGAATATGGCTTACGAGGGATTTATTTTAATGAAGTTCTCGTACCAATTTAACGCAATACTTTTAATAATGAACTGAAGAATTATCGACTTAGGTGACGATTCATTCGCAAAAATGTTCATCCTCCCATTTGAAATTGTTAGGCGTCACAGACCACTTACAATAGACATGAAAGCAGTACAAATTTGCACGCGAAATTATTTGTCAACGATGAGCGCATAGAGACGAAGCGGGGTCAGGAGTGCCGTATTAAGGAAATGCGTCCATGTCGATAATATCTCTAGGTTACTCGTGTCGCGAAGCAATGTTACGCTCATGTGCGGGCAGACACGGGCGCCCTCCTGTTACAGGTCTATGGGGTAAGTGGTCTGTGTTAGGCGTCGAATCATCTGCAAGAGGTGTCGCTATCGGATGAGTCGACACCTAGTTAATCTCTTTACTAGGGTAAAGAATACTTAACAAGCACCAGATAACCTTTTCTTTTCGTGTAGTAGCAGGTACGTCGAAGACAGATAATGAATAACTCTGACAAATAGGTTTGGTCACTAAACCACACGTTGGAAGGAAGGAAGTATATAGGTAGCCTCAATAAGGTTGAGATTTTCTCAAGAACTACTGGACCGAATTTAATAATTCGTTTACAGTTACATAGTTTTAACTTTTATCTATCAAACAGTGAAAGAATTTTAGCAATAGGTCAAGTAGTTTTTGAGAAAATCTCAACCTTAAAAACTCTCCTGGACACCACCGTACTATATGGAAAGAAATCATTTGAAGCCTTAAAAATACATTTCAAGACGAAAATAACAATTCCCTTTCAAGTTGAGCAAACTGTAAAGTTAGCGACTAAACTTGGACACTTCAGTTGACTGTAATGTAGCTGGGAACGAGCTGAAAGTCGCAAGACAAGTTTCTTATTGTTGCGTAGCAGCAGACGATAAGTTTTTAAACTATTTTTGAGAGAATTCATGCAAAAACGTCAGTCAAAATCAGATGAAAGTTTTAATACTCTTTTTAAATAAGTTGTATTAAGTTTCAGGCATGTTGAAATTTAAAAAAACATGTAAGTATTAAGTCTGCGTAACAGACGTGGTCCGCAAAGCAGCTACATTAAAGTGTAACTGGGCGGACCGATGGGCCCGGACTGTCACAGAATGGGTGCCATTGGACGGTCGCCGGCGTCGGGGCAGACCGCGGCGTAGGTGGAGAGACGATGTCGTTAGATACAGGGATGGGTGGCTGGAAGAGGCTCAGGACAGGGATGGATGGAAGAGGAGGGGGGAGACCTTTGCCCAGCAGTGGGACGATTTATAGGTTAACAAAAAAAGTAAGTATTTAGTGTTCTGGGCATACGTTACCTCGATGCGACCGGCTGGAAAATATCTTTTATATATAATTATTTATTTATTTAATACTAGCTGTACCCCGCAACTTCGTTTGCGTGGAGGAGGAGGATGGAGAAGATCAAGAGGCAGATCTTCCTCTCTGGATCCTTGTTTCCACATCACATACCGCCCTGGCTTATAGCCTATGAACTGTTATTCATAAACTTAGATAAACTTCATTTTCTATAAACCGTGTTCTTTCCACTTTCATGCTTCGTTAAAAGGAACAAAAGACCTAAACGGTGGAATAACTTTAAATGACGTTTACGAGTATGGATACGCTGCTAGGAAATTGACTCAAAAGATTTTCCGTTACATTGTAAAGTTACATTGGAAAAGGCAGGCGTAGCACTCGTAGCTATCGGGTGCTACGCCAGAGCTACGTCGTCGTAGCATATTTGAAGGCATCGCCGCGCAGTGTTTTTTTTTGCCCTCAAAATGGTCACGTTGATATTAAGTTATAAATGTACGAAGTATTCTGTTACTAATGCAGGATTAGAATAAGAGTTATTTTAACAGTTTTCGTCTCAGCGTTAGCACTTTTCTTTGCAAAGTTGTGTATGTTTCAATGGAGCTTTGCCCCACCTACAAAACTACGTGACCATTGCTGTACCTATCATTTTGTTGGGGACTTATTACAGGTTTCATATTGCATAATCATAATCAGTAGGAGTTGCGAGAGTAGTAGAAAATGATAACAAAAACAATGAATAATTCGCTTCGATTTCTTACTATTTTCTCAATTCTTAATTAAGCTGTTTTTTCGACTCGTTCGATGTACAAAACTTTATTTTAAACCAATAATTTTAATAAAAAACGGAGACCTTTTTACATTTATTCGTTATCTTGTTCATCGTACCTTGTTAGTGGGGCAGAATCTGGCATTGTCATTTAAAAATAAGTTGACGTGCAAATACGTATTATATTTTTCAACACCCATTGTATTTACTTGCAACAAAGAGGTTTTCAATAAAATGCTTTTACGCCCACTAATTGATTTTATGCAGCTCACAACAGATTATTTATAGCCAAACGCGATCTAGTCTCAATTTTCCAAGCAGCCTTAAGGCTTTCTTCTCCAGTGTTTGAACCCTAATATCTCCTGTAATATCCAATATCGTATTGTTTTCATAAAGGTTGTACACCTACGTCCTCTGAAAGTTGGTGGGTTATTGAATAACTTTGTTCAATGCCTTCAATATAGCGATCGCGGGATGTTGCCACCCACCCTACCTTTATAGACAGAGGCAGGGCCGTAGCAATGTGGGGGCGCAAAGGGGCGCTAAATCATATAAAATTATTTCAGTCACTAAGACAATTAAATAATAATAATAAATGGAAGCATTTTGGGCACGTTGCCGGACAACAGGGATCGGTTGAATTATCTGTTATGCATTCAGATAGTTCAAACGACCTATTTTGTACAGTTGACAGCAGATCAATGGTAACACTTGCAGTACGATTTCAAGTCTTAAGACGCAAATAATAAGAACTGTCAAGAGTAAAAAGTGTTACCATTGATTGCTGTCGACAGTACATATAGTCTTATTTTAGTTTATATATATTTTAGTACCTTCATTTTTAGTTTAATATTGTAATAGTTTGTATATTTTAGTTATTTGAATAACTGAAATAATATTGATATGAATGTTCGAATAATATGCGATCTACAGCAATTTATTGGACCAGTATTTGTTTTTCTTTTGTACAACATAGTTCGCGGCATTCACAATAAATGTAATACCAAGATTTATCTCCGCAATTTTTACGTCAGCCAATTAATGGACAGATCAACGTCCTAAGACGTTAGGATGTTTAGTTTTTCGTTTAATTAGTCTCTAATTCATTTCTACTCTCAATAAACTTTAATACTTACATTATGTAATTATTATTTTGTAATTACTTAATGTAAGTAATAAATAATTCAAAAGTTCACCAATCTGATGGATAATTGATCTTGTGAGAAGATCAATTTATATATAAAAAATATTTCGTAGCTCTCGAAAATTGCGCCCCCTGGCCTCAACCTTGATCCGCCCCTGTCACAGTGTCCCTGTTTCAAGTCCATACGGTATGGACTGACTTTTTTATCATTCCCGGTACGGAACTAGTTTGTAGGTCGCTCCAGAAGTGTTCAGATGAAAATACTTTTAGTCTTTTATTTTGTTGTCTATTTGCCTAGCGAGGTACTAGAGGTTGTCTATTTGCCTATCAGCAACAGTTCCGCCTTATCACCTTTATGTTTTTTTGTTTTGTTTTAAAATGTCTTTATTGCCAGTAATTATAACAATTAAACTTATAATCTAGTGTAGATTTGTTCCAAGTTACTTATATCTAGGAACAAATCTACACTAGATTATAAGTTTAATTGTTATAATTACTGGCAATAAAGACATTTTAAAACAAAACAAAAAAACAAACATCACCTTTAGGTTGCAATTCATTTGCAGTTACCGGCGGCCCTACAGCTCCTCCTTTTTTCATCAACCAATAGCAAACTGGGTATGTGATCGACAGTTAACAACAAAAGATTTTTTTGCACACATATTTTTTTCATTGGATTCCTACATTTTTTGAATAAGAGTTTAGACAAACAAAACAATTATCTTAGATACATAAAAAAGGGTCACTGTCCCCTGATTGCTCAATAGGTCCGGTAGTCTCACCAGGGGGCCGGACGAAGCCCGCGTGCGGGTGCAAAGAATAACATTTGAAAAGTGAGCAGGCGGAGCTGTTGCTGGATAGTACATGCATTTTTGTGCTACTCTGTGACTAGGATAGGTATTTCAAACGATTTTTTTTTTATAAGTACATACATCGGTTCTCTTGAAAATGGCGGGAAACGACGGTTGCGAAATTATTTGATAATTTTCCTTTTAATGTCTACAGGGACTATTTTGTGTTCAATGTCACGTTAAATTAATCAGAAAATGTTCGCGGATGACAGTACGGTGAAGTTATTGGATTATTTATGCAAGATCTGAAGTTTCAAGCTTTTATCAAGAGTTCCCGCTACAAGCTCGGGAGTGAACGTGACTGTCGAGCTGCTTCGTCCAGAGTGATGACGGTACGGCGCGGCGTCTCCTCTCGATGAAGACATGAAGACGCGGCTACCCAGGGTGAAGACGCTACTGCGACTCCCCTGGAGGAAGATAGAAGACTATTGAATATATTAAATTTTCTGTAACATGACATTGGCAAATGACGAACAGTCGAGTCCATTAATAAAATAAATAAAAGTACATAGGTACATCAGTCAACTCGAAATCTGAGTCTGAAATTCGTTTCAGAGTCATGTCGTTTATTGCTTGTTCATTTTTGGTATGTTTCCGCTGACTGAACGCTAGTGACATTTTCATCTGAAAGCCTCCGTGCTTCATGGCACAAAGGCGCTATATGGTTGTCAAAAGCAAGAGTGAGACAGAAGATGCCCGCAGTGGCGGTGTGAAGAGCACGGCGCAGTGTCTCAATATGCGTAAATTTATGAATTTTGGAATAAGTCCCCAACAAAATGATATACAGCTTCAATGGTCTCGTAGTTTTGTAGGTGGGGCAAAGCTCCATTGAAATGTGACAATGTCATTTACCTTTTGTCAATCTTGAGGAACCAACCTATAAAACCTATAAAAGATACACTAGAAAACATTACTCATTTCGGCAGTCGGGTAAAGAGTAAGATAAAATGGCACCTATTTAAAGTATTAAAAGTTAGAATTTTGTATGAATAAAGATCCACCTTGTCAAGAATTTTGTCAAGAATTTAAATTAAACAGACAAAAGGTACATTAAAATCCCAAATACAAAGGCTTTGCAATAAGAGTTTAAAACCTACAAGTTTGAATTACAAGAGGAAACGAAAATTAAATTAAGAAATTAAGGAAAATGTACAAAGTTCTGGGAATGTAATAGACAGATCAAACTGGGAATTAATTTGTTCAACAAATGGTCTGTATTTGTAAATGAACGGTATGTAAACTCGAAATAGCAGTTCAAATAACAATAAAGAAAACAATTTTTTATTTGAAAATTTTAATCAACTACTTAAAAATGTATGAACAATAATAATAAAAAAATACTTATAAATAAAAAATGGACGCCAATTCGCTACCCTGTGGGAGAGTGCCTAAAAGGCTGGCGACGTTACACTGCTATCAACTTAAGCTGAGAATTGCATTTGTGTGAGTGTTGCCTCAGGCCGCTTGCTATAAACTAGTATAAACTGGTTTAAACCATGCGCGAGACGCGCCGCGCCACAAGCCGATTGCCAATCTACACTATCGGTGTGCACTCACACAAATGCAATTCTCAGCTTAAGTTGATAGCACTGTACCTCGCTGTATAGCCAGCGCTATACGCTGGCCGAGGTAAGCGCCAGCCCTTTGGTCACCCGACGAGTCAATGAGGCGCGACGACAGTTCCTAATAACAATAAATGAACATAATATATACGTATATGATTTGTATATTCAGAATGCACAGTATTTGATAAAAAAAAGGTTAAGTGCGTTTCGGACTCGCGCACCGAGGCTCCGTAATTTCTCTCTCACGAAAAGATAAACTAGATTTAGAGACCAACTTAACTTTGGAATTTATCAAAATATTATGTCCATATTGTAATAACATTTTTTTTTTTGGAGGGATGTAATTTCAATTTTACAGTTTTCGAATTTATTCCTTTACTTGTGCTGTAAGACCTAGCTTTTTGCTTGATTCTAGGCCAACGGGAAGTACCCTATAGGTTTTGGTTTTCTTGCATTTTCATACAAATATGCGAGAAAAAGCCAAATAAACGGCCATATCTTTTGATTGCGTTGACGTAGAAGTTTGATTTTTTAACGGCTACATGAGGTTGTAGACCTGAGTATTTGGTATTAATTTCAACTTGATCCATCCATGTGTTTCTGAGATATAGGTCTTGACAGGCGGACAGACAGACAGACAGACAGGCGGACAACAAAGTGATCCTATAAGGGTTCCTTTTTTTCCTTTTGAGGCACGGAACCCTAAAAATGACTCAAACAAAACCCTATTAGGTAGGTACCTATAAACATCTTCTAACGTACCATAGTGTGGAAACAGTACTGGACCGTCAGTCAGTTGTGTCCGTCAAGGGCCTTCCATGAGCCAACTAGCGCCGCCAATATAAAAAAAAAATATCTTACAAGTTATTAATTTTTATTAAAATAGCTATGTAGGTACACAATCTTTATTAGGATAAACACTATTTTTTAATATACAATACATGGCATAATTGCGACAAGCAAACTTGTACTCAAATGTGCCAAAAACGGCCGTTTTTCGCAATTATGCGAACTACAACTTACCGACTTTGAATCACGTTATAAATAAGCATTTAAAAAATAGTATTTATCGTAATAAATATTATGTACATAGTTTTTTAAAATTGATTAAATTGGAAGATATTATTTTTCTAAGATTGGCGGCGCTAGTTTCATGGAAGGCCTTAAGATTTAGAATTAGACGTCAACGCAATCACACCTTATTTAGGTCACTAGAAATATAAAATCAGTATGTATAATTAAATATTTCACCGTGTTCAATTCATATCATTAAATCGCAAATTAATTGTTCAGTGAGCTGTGTAGACGCGATAAACCTTCGAAATTTGCCGGCACAGTGGGTGGGTATTGAATAAATTTGCATCAAGAATCAGACTACGTCAGCAGGGTTACTCTCACCTCTCATAGCGATCCAGTTTAGGTTCCTAAACTGAACCGAATGAATGACGTCAAACGTCATTGTAGCAAATTGTCAGTTTAGGAACCTAAACTGGATCGCTATGAGAGGAGAGAGTAACCCCGCTGCATGGCACTACAGTCCTCGACGTAAAGGTATGTCCATGGGCGTACCCAGGTTCTGGGCCAGGGGGGATCAGATTTTTTATAAGGTAGGTGCTTATAGAAAGAACGAACGCGCCGCGTAATTTTTAGTTGTAAAAATATTGTACTGGGTACGCCCATGGGTATGTCAATTGACGCCAAACATAGAAGGACACTAGGCTTTTGAAAATGGCGAGAAACGACGGTTGCGAAATTATTTGATAAGCTTCAGTTTAATGTCTACAGTGGTTGTTTTGTATTTTAATATCACGTTAAGTTAATCAGAAAATGTTCGTGAATGACAGTATGGTGAAATTATTGGAGGATTCATGCAGGATGTGAAGTTTTGGCGCTATAGTCAAGAGTCCCACTACGAGCTCGGGAGTGAACGTGACTGTCGAGCTGCTTCGTCCAGAGAGACGACGCTGCGGCGACTCCTCTGGATGAAGACAAGAAGACGCGGATACCCAGAGTGACAACGCTACGGCGACTCCCCTGGATGAAGAGACAGAAGAGAGAGAGAGAAAGAAATGACGAACTGTGGAGTCCATTAATAAAATAAATAATAATAATAAAAGTAACGACAGTTGTTACAATTACGATGTCAGTAGAGATTGTGAAGCGATGTAAAATATGGCTAACTCCATCGGCGGTTCCTTGCTTCATGGCTTCACTAATTAACTAACAACTGACATTTTAATATGATGTTTAACATGTAACTATAATAATCAGTGCTTGTACTTTTAGAACATGCCTGTTATGGATGTTATACATATTATAATTACTCTATGGTGATGTTAACATCAGTGAACGAATATCAAGGATACATACAACATAAACCCACGCAATTAGCGGTAGTCGGAGACGATGGATTTCCATCTGCTGTGCTCAAAGACCACAGGTTTTTAGTAAATCAAAACTGCCCAAAAAATTGAACTAAGACCGTCACAAATCACACAATGGTCATTAGAAATGACAATTACAAATTCCAGTGAAAGATATCGTTGCAAAAAATGACATTGCCACATTTCAATGGAGCTTTGCCCCACCTACAAAACTACGAGACCATTGAAGCTGTACCTATTTTTTGTTGGGGACTTATTACAGGTTTTATATAGCATAATCACAATCAGTAGGAGTTGCGAGAGTAATATAAAATATTAACAAAAACATTAAGTTTTAAAAGTTTTTGTACGTTTTCCTCTTAGTTTTCCGCTAATCATTCATTGTAACGTGACATTTTTTTTTATTGTGGGCCCACCATCAGACAATGTAACAGATAGTGCTGAGCGTTAAACACTAAGAAATCGAGGCAAATTATTCATTAGTTTTGTTATCATTTTCTACTAGTGTCGCAACTCTTACTGTTTATGAGTATGCAATATTATATCCGTATCCCACCATATAGTAATATCTACCCACAATTCCCGCATTTCTGCACGAAACAAGGAACTAATTCTGTTGACGTTAGATTGTTGGCGTAACACAATCTCGACACGATGTTTCCATTAGATTTGTTTGTTCATATGGCATATAGAAATAACATGTGGTTCATACGGCGTCCTTGCAATTCGCAGACCACTTAGGTACAGTCATGAGTAATAACATAGAAACATCCTTCAAATTCAAATTCATGTAACAACTTTAAATCGCAAAAATAAGTATGCTAAACTGTGGCCAATAATTATGTAAACGCTAAATTGTATCAAAATAAAGTACACACCCCTTGTACAACATTTGCTTGGTGGGGTGTGTACTTTATTTTGATACAATTTAGCGTTTACATAATTATTGGCCAAAATATAAAAATAATACAAAATAATTATTGTACCCAATAGACATGAAATCGGTACAAATAATATTGCCAGATTTCAATGGTGCATTTTGTTGGGGACTTATTACAGGTTTCATATTGCATAATCATAATAAGTATCATTTTCTACTACTCTCGCAACTCCTATAGAAGAATAACAAAAACAATGAATAAATCGATTTCGTACTATTTTCTGAATTCTTAATTAAGCTGTTTTTTTAGAATCGCAACTTGTACAAAACTTTATTTTAAACCAATAATTTTAATAAAAAACGGAGATATTTTCACATTTATTCGTTATCTTGTACAACTTGCGGATGATTGTGGGACAGAATCTGTCATTGTCATTTAAAAAAACACCTCTCCCTTAACCAACTCTTTATACCTTATTACCCGCGTGAATTTGAAGGCTTTCACGCGTAAAAAGGCAGGCTTTTTATAACTGAGCCCGTAATAACGTGTCCTTTGATTATTCATAAAATAAAAATAAAACAGGCTTGCCTATCTTCGTTTACGTACATAAAATACCCCCTTTATTTTATCAAGTTTCAATATCAACGCTGTAAATGGAAAATTGGAAATAAGGTGTAAAATTCAGGTAATAAATAGTAAGGTTTCGCTGCTTATAATGAACATACATAAATTCACGACTTTTCCCTTAAGTCGGCGGCGGTGAGCGGCGGAGTGAAGAGCACGGCGCAGAAAGAAAGAAAAGAAAGAAAAACAGATTTAACACTACATACTATACACTACATAAAATCATACAAGACAATAATAATATACATAAACACACCGATTAATCAAGAACAGATACTTATAATAATAATAGAAACAGATACTATCGAGCAGCAGTGTGCAGCATGCAGTGATAAAAGGGGCCGAGCTCAGCATAGTGCTGTGCCTCAATATTGCTGTATATTTTTTCAGACGTTTAATTTTAGTAGTTAATGCCGTAGGCTTAAGGCTTCGTATGCGCGTATTTTTCTACGAAGGCTACGGCATTAACTACTAAAATTAAACGTCTTAAAAATATATATAGCAATCTTGGAGTGTCTATTTAGGGACTGATGAATACCGATACACGATTGGACAAACTTCGCTCGATAGAAAAAATTTGCTAACATTCCATGTCTTTTAAAATGAAAATTATGTCTAAACCGAAATAGTTATTCATACAAAATATATATCAAAACTTTTTGATTTGAGGCTATAATAAATACGAGAGCTTGTTTCATAAAAATCTGACTTTTATTGGCGTATTTTTATTTTCTTGCCAAAATTCTCATCCAAAATCAATAAAAATACAAATATGGAGTCACTATGCCGTGCTCTTCACTCCGACGCTGCCGGACATCTTCTGTCTCTTATTTACGTTATTTTGCATGAGATTTGGAAAGGAAATAAAAACACGCCAACAAAAATCAGCAACCAGTTGCGCCACCAAAAAACCTTTACACAACTATATCGCGCATGGTTGCGCCCAATATGGTGGCAGGTGACTACAGAGTCACCCGCTGGTGACGCAACCATGGTGTCTTAGTTAATGCCTTTAAGGGCCTTCCATGAGCCAACTAGCAGCGCCATTCTTGAACAAATAATATCTTCCAATTTAATCAATTTTATTAAAAAAGATATTTACAAAATGTTTATTAGGTTGAATACTATTTTTCAATATACAATACATGCAATAATTGCGTTGCGACAAGCTAAGTTGTAGTTCACAAATGTGCTAAAAACGGCCGTTTTTCGCAATTATGCGAACTACAACTTACCGAAATTGAATCACGTTATAAATAAGCATTTAAAAAATAGTATTTATAGTAATAAACATTTTGTAAATAGCTTTTTTTATAAAATTTATTAAGGTGGAAGATATTATTTTTTCAAGATTGGCGGCGCTAGTTGGCTCATATCAGGCCCTTAAGGTTAAGGTTTCCGTGGGAAAGCACATACACGCACTGCACAGATTCGCATTCAGAATCCGAACCGGATCATCCGGAATTAAAATAACAAAAACCAAAATAAGCGCAAGAAAAACCCGCAAAAAAACTCTTTAGTCTATAGCAAAATCTCTGGGCTTCTCTTTGCGAGGATTAGCAGGTGCCTCTGAGACTTTAGCAAACATCACGTCTGTCGTTATTTGTAAAAGAAATATGAGTAACCCTTTCATAGCGAACAATGTTATTTGATTTTCTCTAGGGTTGGCGACAGATATGTCCGGAAAAACCGGACGGATTTCTTTTAAAAAACCTCAATTGACCCTGAAGGCTTGCTTAATGTTATAAATTTTATCTATTTTTATTTATAAACTCACGCCTGATTCCCGTAGGGGTAGGCTTCCATCTGCTGCGATCCTGGCACACAACCCTTGCCTCCTCCACATTCATCAATCTCTTCATGCATGCTCGCCGGTTTGTAGTAT
The DNA here is from genome assembly GCA_963506565.1 of Tachystola acroxantha. Lineage (NCBI taxonomy): Eukaryota > Metazoa > Arthropoda > Insecta > Lepidoptera > Oecophoridae > Tachystola > Tachystola acroxantha. The sequence continues at coordinate 13,104,666 of OY735881.1, forward strand.
AATTATAAATCGTAGCATTAAAACTATCGTGTGTCATTACTTTAAGTTATATAGTCAAGTTAAATCTCTTTATTGCAAGTAAGCACGTTGTGTACAGTCGAAGACAGAGATAAGTATACAGGGGGCCTCAATAAGGTTGAGATTTTCTCAAAAACTACTTGACTGAATTTAATAATTTTCTTACAGTTACATAGTTCTAGCTTTTATCTATATTACAGTGAAAGAATTTTTGCAATAGGTCAAGTAGTTTTTGAGATAATCTCAACCTTAAAAACTCTCCTGTACACCTTTCTGTGTGTTCCACCGTACATTTTTGCACGTCAGCATATTTATTTGTATCTACATTTATACCACTTTGCAAGGAAAAGGTGCCAACGCTGAGGAGAAAAAGTGGCAAAAAACTCTCAGAAGCACATCTTTTAAAATAATGACAACACAATTACTTAATAACTATTACTATTACCTATTAATAATCTAAACTATCCTTCGTAAACCGGCGGCGTTACATACCACACGTAATATAATGTAACTTACTTTTTGGGTTGAAGTCTGTGTAAATATTTTTTTTAAAGAAATGGCTATCAAATATGTATAAACTTATATCACTCGCTTATATTGTTGAAGTCGGCAATTAGACCGACAGTTTCGACCGATTTCGACGATCTTTCTCAAGGTGAGCGCCACGCCCGCATACCGGTGACGTTTCGTCGCGCACTGAGGTTCAGCGCCCTCTGGGCACGTTCCGAAATGACGGCCTCAACAATATAAGTGAGTGATATCCGTTTACATTGCTCATTGTTTTAAAGTGGTTGACATTGCTCATAGAATCAGTAAACTGAAGTGGCAGTGGGCTGGTCACATCTGTCGTAGAACCGATAACCGATGGGGTAGACGAGTTCTCGAATGGAGGTCACGAACGGGTAAACGTAGTGTGGGACGCCCCCCGACCAGATGGAGGGATGACCTCCGCAAAATGGCTGGCAGGGACTGGATGCAGAGGGCCGAGAGTAGGGTTGATTGGCGCGCTTTGGGAGAGGCCTACGTCCAGCAGTGGACTGATACGGGCTGATGATGATGATGATCCGTTTACATATAATAATATGTAGCAATGGCTCACTATAGTTTTAATTCTAAAATAGTTGGTCTGGAATAAACATCTAAAATTAGTTTTTCGATATAATATTTTCTAAACCGGACATTAGAAACCGGTCGGGATTGACAACCCTATTGACAGCCCACGCAAGACGAGGCACGCACGACTACTCCGGTATCAATTTTGTTTTTTTCCCGTGTAAATCGTTATTTTATTTGTATTGCGGTAACCATGCGGTAACAATGTTACCTCTTGTGTTACCCTTACCCATGGGAGCGCGAATTTTTTACGCAAACCCATTTACGCCAAATGTTTATTTTGTTGAAAAGCTTTTGAATGGAAATAAATTGAATTGAATGTTCATATAGCGAGTTGTTTGTATTAAGTCTATAGAAATTGCTTACATTCAATTGTTCGCCGAATTTATTTATTTTTACAATTTCAATTGGTGATGGCGCATTTATTAATAGTATTTAATAAGGTATTATATTCTTACAAATTATATTGGTATATAATAGATATAATTTACATGTTTAAGTATCGTAAATTGTGTTACCTATCTAACGTAGAAATTACTATTTATTATATTTACATACTATGCACTTCTACCTCTTTCTGATATATTTTTATAATATCCTCTGCAGTTGGTTGTCTGGAAGAAATCGCTTTTAGCGATAAGACCGCCAAAATTGTACATGCTTCTCAATTCTGTAATTAATACTGTATTATGGTGCAATAAAGTGTATTTATCTTATCTTATTACTCGACTGGCGAAAGAAGGAGGTCCTGTAAAGCTGGGCTACAGAGGAACCTGCATACTCGAAAAACATTGCCCTCATCCTTCCGGCAGTCGGTCAAAAACCATGGAAATCGCATTGAAATGTCAGTCAACTGATTGAAATATACTTTTAATTGCACGGCTACTAGACGCGTGTTCAAAGAAAGGGCTAGCCGTGTAACTTAATGTCTATTTCAACCAGTTCACTGCAACATATACATGATTGATCGTATCATGATTTCGTATCCTAAAACGCCATGGAGTCAAAAAATTCTGGAGAAGTTTACTGACCAAGCTGCACTTTCGAACCCTCAAAACATTATAACACCATTATATTCTAATCCAAAGCTTAACTTCCCCTGGCATGGGCCCATCAAAGTTCCCCGCTACAGGATGTATCGCCATTTTCAACTCAATTTGCACTTACAACTGAGTTAAAGTTCCGTTGCTACCACTTACGAGTTGTCAATCGAGTTAGGATAGTTCCCAACTCGACTAACTTGCATTCCCAACAAATTAAGACTGAGTACTTTGAAACAGTTCGAGGTATTTAATGTAAACAGTAGCTATAAATCAATAACAGTTTCGTTTGAGTTTCGTTTTAAGCAGTTGTCTCACCGCCCGCTAGTAAGCGAGTAACTCTCGGCTATTTTCTCGCCCAAACGTACAAAAGACACTACATTCCGTGTAAACAAAAGAGATGCATATATTAATAGTTCATCGCCGACTGTTCACACCTCGGGCGAGTACTCGCTCGGCTATTTTGTCGCCGAGCGAGTACATCCCATCGCCCGGCGCCACTCGCCCACTCGCTGAACTACACTGGCGATTGAAGCGAGTAATCGCCCGTCAGCGACACTCTAGCCGAGCTACAAAACTATACTCGCCACTCGCTGCTCGCCTACTCGTTTTATAGTTGATAGCTTTAAGCTTGACACACACAGCCACGATCAGTTGAAACACATGCCCCGCCTAATTTTCTGCCGTCGTTACCTACTGGACGTAGATCGCAGGCCTCAGATCGCAACCTACTGGACATTAACATGCCCAGGAAATGAGGCGGGACGTGACTTTGTGTGGAGGGCATTACTCGCTACTCGCTCATCGCCGGTGGTAGGACAACTGCCTCAGTGTTTTTTTTTAATCGGTCAAATAGTTTTTGAGAAAATCTCAACCCATAATACCTCATAATATGCCATATATATAATATACCCATAATATCTCATAAGCGCTCATATCAAAGGCAACAATTATTTAGCGTAGATACATTTAATACCAATCTATAGGGCTATTACGGTTCTCAAAACGATCAAATCACACCATGTCATAGCGGCCGTGAGAGGGACAGTGCTATGGCATTAGTGTAGCGGCGTCTCTGTTTGGCGCGCCATGACATGGTATGATTTCATCGTTTTGAGAACGGTAATAGGGGCTGGGCCGTGAATAGAATAGAATAGAAAACATTTATTTGACACACACACAGAGCACAGTAGGTACATAAGAGATACATAGAATAATAATTACAAAGAAAAGAGATACATAGTGCAGTGGTGTGGTGTCAAACAGGTCTCCAGCTCAGCATGTGCTGCAGTAATTGGACATTACTGCAGCGCTGGTTTTCAGTGGAGCCGCTGATGCAATGACGTACGGACACCGACGAAGATACGAATACATATCAAAGATACGAATATATATAAGATATGTGTGACACACCTCTAAACCGTATGATGGCCGACTTCAATTACTTGTTGTTGAATGACGAATGTGTGGACATCTTCGTGGACTCTGCTGCGGTATTCAGGCGCAAAGTACAGAAAATCTTGGAGGGTGACCTTTAGTGGGCATCCTAGGAATTGTTTATTTAGATTTAGTTTTTTTTTCTTTTTCTTTTTTTTTATATTTTCAAGGTTTATTTTATTGTACTGTCATCTTGTCATTTAGAAGTAACTATGTACAAAATAATATTAAAAAACAAATAAATATGTACCTACAATAAATAAAAAATTGGGGCCAAATCGCTGCCCTGCGGAAGAGTGCCCAAAAGGCTGGCGACGTTACCTCGTTGTATAGCCAGCGATATACGCTGGCCGAGGTAAGCGCCAGCCCTTTGGTCACCCGACGAGTCAATTAGTTTTTTATTAATATATATAAGATGTTTGTCTTTTTATTTACGTACTGCGTGATTTATATTATGTGAATGTTGTGGGTACCTGTAAGCTTTGTGACTGTGATGTTGGTACTCCTTTAAAATAAATAAAATAAACTCTCCTGTACAATTTTATCTACGTAAAACCTGTACTGTGTCTTTTATGATAGAAAATATCGAGGTACTTTGTCGCCCACAAACACATCAAAATGCAAAGATGCGCCGAGAAACCAGGCTTACAAGTACTACTATTCATCCGTAATTTCCATGCCATGAAACTCGTCTGCGAAATAGAAAGACAAGACATCTCGTAAAAGCGACAAAAGCTGACGCTACATAAACCATTGCAATATATGCTGTGTCATCACCGCGTAGAGTCCACTTGATGCACAGTCGATCGCACTAAACAACCACCTGCATATGCCGTATTATCATCGCATAGAGTATGTGAGCTGTGGTGTCGACTATTCCTAGCTTGCCAGTAAAGCGGTTCCGGAGCTCATAGGAAGGGAAACCTACTCATATTTCATATGTTCTCGGTCTCGTTACCTCGTAGGGTTGTCAACGCAAATAACCAGTTGAAATACGATGGAGACTTTCTTAGAATAAATTTTAGCATGAAAATGCTTGTTGCATTTACGTCAATTATCTATTAAATAAAAGACATTGCCACATTTCAATGGAGCTTGACCCCACCTACAAAACTACGTGACCATTTAAGCTCCACCAAGCATCATTTTGCTGGGGACTTGTTACAGGTTTCATATTGCATAATCATAATCAGTATAATTTTCTACTACTCTCGCAACTCCTATAGAAGAATAACAAAAACATCGCTTCGATTTCTTACTATTTTCTGAATTCTTAATTAAGCTGTTTTTTTCGAATCGCAACTTGTACAAAACTTTATTTTAAACCAATAATTTTAATAAAAAACGGAGATATTTTTACATTTATTTGTTATCTTGTACAACTTGCGGTTGATGGTGGGGCAGAATCTTGCATTGTCATTTAAATTGTGCATATTTATTTATTAATCTTTACTGAGCCAATATCATCATCATCATCATCATCAGCCCGTATCAGTCCACTGCTGGACGTAAGCCTCTCCCAAAGCGCGCCAATCAACCCTACTCTCCCCCTCTGCATCCAGTCCCTGCCAGCCATTTTGCGAAGGTCATCCCTCCATCTGGTCGGGGGCCAATATAGACAGCTGAAATCAGCAATCGTAAATGAAAACACAATAGGTACCTGATATAGATTTTATGAGGACAAAAAACATGTTTTCTTTACCATTTCATATTATTTAATACATAAAAGTTCTTAACAAAACGGCCGTTGGCATTGCCTATGTATTTATTCAATGGTTACTCCGATGAGGTCATTCAGATAAGTATTATGCCAAATGGAATGGTTTCCCCGACATATTTTTTATCACAAATAAGCTGGTATTATTTATACTGTTTGCTTTTTTTAATCAACTGTCGAAAGGAGAATGGAATTTTTTAAGTAATGGTTACGGATATTAAAAGTACCTATAGTATGACCGTCTAAATCAGTCTAGCTATTCTATAGTGTCGCATGTTACTTTTAATCGTAGCTAAGCGAGGTGTCCCGCTCCCTCTTACGCTATGTGTCAGTGACGTGTTTAGGTTTAGATTTAGCTATGCACGACACGACTGAATCACATCTATAACAGTATCTTAAATTGCATCACTATAAATAAAGAGCCAGTACATTTAATTCCTAAAATAAATGCCCATTACTACACACAAACTTCATTTATATTAAGGCGCTGACATGAGACAACTAGCGCCGCCAATCTTAAAAAAAATCATATGTTCCAATATAACCAATTTTATTAAAAAAGCTACGTTCACATTGTTTATTGCTATAAATATTATTTTTTAAATGCTTATTTGTAACGTGATGCAATGTAGGTAAGTTGTAGTTCACAAATGTGCCAGAAACGGCCGTTTTTCTCAATTATGTGAACTACAACTTACCTACATTGCATCACGTTACAAATAAGCATTTAAAAAATAATATTTATAGCAATAAACAATGTGAACGTAGCTTTTTTAATCAAATTGATTATATTGGAAGATATGATTTTTTTAAGATTGGCGGCGCTAGTTGGCTCATGGAAGGCTCTTAATCACTAATTTTGCGACCCTAATTTTTGACAACCCTAAGTCCGACTCCGGTATTTGTCAAGTCCGTTCATTCGTTCTTTTGACGCAGCAGATTGTGACTAGTAAAATCGATAGCACTTACAAATCATTGTGATCTATATTGTAGGCATTGTATTCCTTCGTCATACAGCCCCCTTACCATGAACTCTTATAGCAGGATTACTTCAATATTACTTTGTTACTTCGTACAATGACGACCTTAAAGTAAGCTTTAATAATCGGTCGTCATTTATTTTATTTATTTAATCTTTGTTACATTTTATGTACCGGGCGAACTTAATGCCTTGCGGCATTTTCGTCATTGTACGAAGTAACAAAGTATTATTGAAGTAATCTTGCTATAAGAGTTCATGGTAAGGGGGCAGGTTTCCTCGCGGTGATGCTTTTCACCGTTTTGAGAGCATTCGATGAATATACGTAATTTTTCCTTCAAAAAACTGAGGAAATCTTATTGGTATATGTCTGACCTAACCGGGGATTGAGCCTGGGACTTCCGTATCGTAAGTCCATTGGCCCAACCACTGCGCCACTGTGCTTTAAGGGCCTTACATGAGCCAACTAGCGCCGCCAATCTAAAAAAAAATATCTACCAATTTAATCAATTTTATTAAAAAAAGCTATGTACAAAATCTTTATTAGGATAAATACTATTTTTCAATATACAATACATGGCATAATTGCGACAAGCTAAGTAGGTAGTAGTCCACAATTATGCGAACTACAACTTAAAATGGAATCACGTTATAAATAAGCATTTAAAAAATACTATTTTATCGTAATAAACATTTTGTAAATAGCTTTTTTAATAAAATTGATTATAATGGAAGATATTATTTTTTTAAGATTGGCGGCGCTAGTTGGCTCATGTCAGATCCTTAATAAAGTTCAAATATTTATTTATTTATTTCTTTCTTTCTTTCTTTTAGTTTGTTTATAGGAGATCAATGTTCAAATAGCACAAATCTAGTAAACTTCCATTTTCGTAACCGGCCAGTCATCCTATCACATCGTTTATTCTAGGATCGCAGTTACTGCGAATGATTGTAACCAAACATTTCACAGTTCCAGAAATAGTACCAATGTACACCAAGCTTGACATGACTAGTGATATCAGGCTGACACATTTGAAACCGAAACCAAAATTTTGGGTTTAATTTTGAAGTCGACGCTTGATGGTTTTATGTAGAGTCAGCGCCGCTAAGAAGTTGCGTAGTTTTGTTTGTATTTTGATGTTATTGGTTTTTTGCTCGTGTGGTTTAGCGACCAAACCTATTTGTCAGAGTTATTCAGGCCGCCAGTAGGCCTTTGACGTGGCCTGACGACTGCTGCCGAGCGACAACAACCGGGACCAACTGCTTAAAGTGTTTTACGAGGCACGGAGGGGCTCAAATAAAAGTGTCATTAGCGGTCACCCATTCAGTTACTGACCTCGCTTATCGTTGCTTAACTTGTTCGATCGTTTTCAACGTGTACTCGCAACTGGACTACGAGCCCCTCCATGATATTGTTATTTTCTTGTTTATAGTTTCATAGAATGAAAGATAATTATTCCTTGATCGAAATTAATTTATAACATTCTGTCAGCACATAGCAAAATGATATGCGTTGCCAGCATAACTCACCTTCCACCACCCATAATTTAAATTAGCGTCGGGATGGCGCGGACGAACTCCCAGGTCCTCGAGGCCTATCCTGGACGGATGTATCACTAGTGACGGAGTCTCATAATTTGTGACGCAATAGTTTAAAAGTTATAAGCGTTTGAAGGGGGCCGCGCCAACCTGACGCCTGACTGATCAAATCTGACTGATCAAAATCAAATTAATGAACCTGTATGAAATGAAAATGTCTCAGGGTAAATTTATAAATTCCAAAAGTGGCCAAATTCAAAATATGGTTCGGGTTTCATCTTAAAGAATCGAAACCGAACACTTTCCCTCCTCTATTCTTTCTGTAAACAATTCTCTCTTGCCGAATACAAACACGCCCCATTTAGTAGTGATGTGATGACGTCACCGGAACACTTCGCCAAGTAAACAAAATGTTTTTTTATTACCGATAGCGTCTTATGACTTAATTAAATCAGCTAAGTCTTTAGTATTATTGTTTCGTTTATTATATCGTCGTAGAAGGAAACGATCGATCCATTATTTAGGTTTTAGGAACAGTCATGTGATAAATCTAACTATGTAACGCCATTTCATATTATATCAAAACTCATTATGAGGCTCGTAGTCCAGTTGCGAGTACACGTTGAAAACGATCGTACAAGTTAAGCAACGCTGGGCGAGGTCAGGACCTGGATTAGTCTGGAGTAGTCGCGGAAGTAATTCGCAAGTCTCCCCGTGACTCCGTCATAGGGCGGCGAGACGGAACACCGAGGGGTTTTTAGTCGGTAAGAGTCCGACATAACCATCCTCGCCTCCCCGTGGCAAGGAGGTATCATGATATCTAGATGATTTTCCCCCCGAAAAAAAAAAAGGTCAGGGCCTGAATGGGTGACCGCTAGTGACACTTTAATCTGAGCCCCTCCGTGCCTCGGAAAGCACGTTAAACAGTTGGTCCCGGTTGCTGTCATTGGGCAGCAGTCGTCAGGCCACGTCAGAGGCCTACGGGCGGCCTGAATAACTCTGATAATTCGGTTTGGTCACTAAACCACACGAGAAAAAAAACAACTCATTATGCCGTTTAGACTACAGTAGACAAAGCAATGAAGATAAGCCCTAAAAACATAGATACATACGTAGTACTACATAACGTAGATACTGTGCTAAACTCCATCAATCAGGCGGAACGGCTATACACACTATGCATTAACATCATTTAAATATGCACTCGAGCTCGGTGGCTCAGTGGTTGAGTCAATGGACTTGCAATATGGAGGTCCCAGGTTCGATTCCCAGCTAGGGCAGCCATGTACCAATGAGTTATCCTCGGTTTTTTCGACGGAAAAACTTACGTACATTTACCGAGTGCTCTCAAAACGGTGAAGGAAAACATCGTGATGAAACCTGCATGCCGTAGAAGAAGAAGAAAAAAAAAATCTAAGGCATGTCAAATCCGCCAACCCGCACTGGGCCCGCGTGGTGGATTATGGCCCCAGCTCCCTCGATGTAAGGGAAGGTCTGTGCCCGAGCAGTGGGGCAATATAAATAGACTGATGATGATGATGAAATATGCACTTATTCTTTCTACCCGGTTTATCCTATTACCTACATTAAAACGCTAGCCAAGTCACTTGAAAATTCTGCCGTTAAACTAATATGAAAACAAACTGTTCCTATTCATAAATATTCCCTAGTCGGGATCGGTTAAACTTGGGTAAAGTTTGTTTCTAGCTCATTACGTTCACAGTACCTTCATAGTTCCCAAGTTCTGCCAAGTTAGTGGAATACCGTTGCTGAATATGTTAAGTTTTTAACTTGATTACAAGTTGGAGAAACTAACCTGTGATATACCTGGTAAAACCTACCTGTGAGGCTAGCACGGAACACTATCGTCATCGAATCGAATCGAGCTCGATGCGAGCGATACATTGACAGGTTTTCAAAGTGACAGTTTAAAAAACGAAGTACTGATAGCCCCGGTAGATGGCACTGATTCCTCGTCAAGTGTCAAAATTGATGCACGGACTAACCATTTTTAAGAATGGACTGTGTATTTTTTGTGGTACGATGGAACACAGAGAAAGGTGTACAGGAGAGTTTTTGAGGTTGAGATTTTCTCAAATAATACTTGACCTATTGTAAAACTACGTAACTTTAAAAGAATGATCAAATTCGGTCCAGTAGTTTTTGAGAAAATCCTAATTGAGGCCCCCTGTATATTTATTTCTGTCTTCGACTGTACCTATTATTTTTTTCTTTTTAATAAATGTCACAGCAAGGTAATTTGGTCATTCGCCATATCTCTATTAAATATATGCAAGGAGAGGGTTCCCGCTATTGAATCGGACAAAACCATAATGTCTACCAGTGTTGACATTTAACTATCCCTAGCCTTTAAGAGTAATTAATTTTAATTTATTAATTTTGCCCCCGCCTGGTTTAAGCAGTCATCGCAGTTTTCGTGCTTTTACGGTCTTCAAAGTCAAATTTCTTTATTGCAAGTAAGCACGTTGAGTACATTTTTGCACGTCAATATATTTTTTGAATTTACATTTACACCACTTTGCAAGGAAAAGGTGCCAACGCTGAGGAAGAAAAGTGGCAATAAAACTCTCAGCAACACATCTTTTAAAACAATGATCATACAATTACTTAATAACTAGTTATTACACAACTATTACTATTGTTAGTAATCTACACTTTATCCCTCAAGTGGAACCGGCGACACACACCATGCATGTTCATCGTTTTAATAGTCATCTATTCTCAAAGAATCTCTACATCTGTGCCCATAACCTAGACCGAGAAATCCGGAAATATTTAATTGTCTTTTTTGCCCAGAATTTAGAAAATGAAAATGTAATGAAGCCTCCCTGAGTGAACATTAATTTCGGGTACAATTTTAACGAGTTCGTTACAATCGGAGGAAAGATTAATTTTCCTCTCTCCTAACTTTATTGAGTGCATTTGTTTCTTTGCTTCACAATCTCTATTGCCATCGTAATTGTAACAACTGTCGTTACTTTATTATTATTATTTAGTTTATTAATGGACTCCACAGTTCGTCATTTGCCATTGTCATGTTACAGAATATTTAAAATATCATATCGTCTTCTCTTCATCCAGGGGAGTCGCCGTAGCGTCATCACTCTGGACGAAGCAGCTCGACAGTCACGTTCACTCCCGAGCTCGTAGCGGGAACTCTTGACCACAGCCCCAAATTTCAGATCCTGCTTGAATCCTCCAATAATTTCACCATACTGTCATTCTCGAACAATTTCTGATTAATTTAACGTGATATTAAACACAAAATACCCACAGAAGACATTAAACTGAAAATTATCAAATAATTTTGCAACCGTCGTTTCCCGCCATTTTCAAAAGCCTCGTTTCTCTTTCCCCTCTCCTTTCATAATAGTCGTTACAATTACTAGACCAAAATATTTCCACTTTGATAGACACTGACTTTCTGTTTCGGGAAACGGAATAATTGTCCAGGAAATTAGAATTTCAAATGGATTCCATCAAAAAGCAAATAATTAAACACAAAGCATTACGCCTGTTATGTTTGATTCTGAATTTGTAAAAGTTATATTCGTAATTTTTTAAATTCGTTGAACGAAAGTTGGTGACTTACAACTAAAAGTTGCTGAAAAAGTTTTTGAAATAATTGTGGATAATCATGAATATTTATAAACCTAAGCCTCATATCTAAACCAACAGAAAGTGTTTTATTTTGTAAACAATTCGGAAAAATTAATTGAGATACTTCCAAAACCCTATAGGTTTTGAGTTTCTCGCGTTTTCATACAAGTGTGCGGGAAAGGCGACATAAGCGGCCATATCTTTTGATTGGGTTGACGTAGAAGTTTGATATTTTATTGGTTGCATGAGGTTGTAGACCTGAGTATTGGCTATTAATTTCAACTTGATCCGTCCACGCGTTTCTGAGATATAGGTATTGATGGACAGACGGACAACCATGTGATCCGAATAAGGGTTCCTTTTTGCCTCTTACCTCAAGAGGAACCCTAAAAACGCCTCATTATTTTGTAAATAAATAACAATAACCACTGCTTTAAAAACCAATAATAATTATTGAAAATAGTTGTCTAAAATCGAACCAAGGACCTCCGTATCGCAAGTCCTGTGACCCAATCAACGCCACCGTACCATCATGCCTCGTATTTCAATGCGGCCGCGTTTTGTATGAAGCTCGCGTCGTCGTAACTTTCGCCACAAAGAAAGCTATTCACGCCTCGGTTATTGAATTACCTGAGTTAGTAACTTCCCTGCCAGTCTGGAGGGTGATGGCGAATACTGATAAGTATCGGAAAACTAGGTAAAACTAGGTGCAAAAGGTTTCTGCTATATGTACAGTCGAAGACAGAGATAAGTATACAGCAGGCCTCAATAAGGTTGAGATTTTCTCAAAAACTACTGGACCGAATTTAATAATTCTTTTACAGTTACATAGTTTTAACTTTAATCTATCAAACAGCGAAATAATTTTTGCAATAGGTCAAGTAGTTTTTGAGAAAATCTCAATCTTAAAAACTCTCATGTACACACCTTTCGCTGTATTCCACCGTACACTGTAAAAAAACAGGGTTGCCTGTAGCAGCTAACGGACATTGCCCAAGAGCCAATCGTTATCTGACAATTTTTTTTGTCAGATAGCTCGAATTAGACACAAAATAATGAGCATATCGTACGTACAAAGGCAAATAAACCTTTTATTCATTAGGGGGTCACATTTTGAAGATTTAGGTTAGGTTTGTAGAAAAATCAATCTTTTCTATCCGTGTCCCCCACACGGAAACTCAAAACCTATAGGGTTTTGGAAATAGCTCAATTAATTTTTCCGAATTGTTTACAAAATCAAATAATTTCTGTTGGTTCAGATGTGGCTTAGGTTTATAAATATTCACGATTATCCACATTTAATTCCAGAAACCACCTGTTCCGAATTTTTCAGTAACTTTTAATTGTAAGTCACCAACTACTCAGTGGTTATTTCTATTTATTTTACAAAATAATGAGGCGTTTTTAGGGTTCTTCTTGAGGTAAGAGGAAAAAAGGAACCTTTATAGGATCACATGGTTGTCCGTCTGTCCATCAAGATTAATATCTCAGAAACGCGTGGACTGATCAAGTTGAAATTAATATCCAATACTCAGGTCTGCAACTTCATGCAGCCGTGAATAAATCAACCATCTATGTCAACCCAATCAAAAGATATGGCCGCTTATGTCGCCTTTTCCCGCACACTTGTATGAAAACGCGAGAAACTCAAAACCTATAGGGTTTTGGAAGTAGCTCAATTAATTTTTCCGAATTGTTTACAAAATCAAACACTTTCTGTTGGTTTAGATGTGAGGCTTAGGTTTATAAATATTCATGATTATCCATAACTATTTCCAGAAACAACCTATTGCGAACTTTTTCAGCAACTTTTAGTTGTAAGTCACCAACTTTCGTTCAACGAATTAAAAAAATTACGAATATTTTTTTTACAATTTCAGATTCAAGCAGGTCTCCACCGCCGATAACATAGCAATAGAAATTCAACATTAATCACTGAAAAGTTGAATTAAATGCAAACTAGTGTTGGAACATAAATATTCATATGCTGATAAAATATTTACTTTGCTCCAATTTATAATGAAGTCAGGGACGTACTGAAGGAATTTACCACATTTCTAAAATAATTCAAGAATAGGGCTAAAATGTGAAGATAGTGCTAGGCTAAGCGGGATAAATCATACCTTATAGAGTCGAAAAAACAGCTTAATTAAGAATTCAGAAAATAGTAAGAAATCGAAGCGAATTATTCATTGTCTTTGTTATCATTTTCTACTACTCTCGCAACTCCTACTGATTATGATATATGAAACCTGTAATAAGACCCCAACAAAATGGGTACAGCTTCAATGGTCACATAGTTTTGAAGGTGGGGCAAAGCTCCATTGAAATGTGGCAATGTCATTTCGTTGGTGCAGGCTTTGACAGGACAACAAAAGGCCAAGCGGCTATCCCTCCAGGTCAGCCATGTACCAATGAGTCTTCCTTGGTTTTTTTGGAAGTAAAAAAACCACGTACATTTATCGCAGGCTCTCAAAAGATGAAGGAAAGCAACGTGATGCAACCTGCATGTCGTAGAAAAAAATCTAAGGCATATTATTCCGTCAATCCGCACTGGACCCGCGTATTGGATCATGGCACAAGCTCCCTCGGTGTTAGGGAAGATCTGTGTTCGAGCAGTGGGGATATAAAACTTATGAGGATTTTTTTGGTCTAATTTTGGTAAACTTAAATTATAAATGTGTAAACACTACAAAATGGAGTTATTTTTTTTATCACGACCGGAATTCGAACCCGGGATCTCGCCTTTCCGTGGCACGCTCTATTCCAACAGAGTCATCGTGATTCGTACCCAGATCGTGAATTATGAATCACGATGGCTCTGTTGGAATAGAGCGTGCCACGGAAAGGCGAGGTCCCGGGTTCGAATCCCGGTCGTGATAAAAAAAAATCTCCATTTATAATTTAGATTTTCGTTTCGCATAGCGCATATGCAAGAAAATATCATAACATTTGGTAAACTTGTTGTAAGATTGATCTGTCTGTAAATTTATTTTCTATACTATTTCAGATGGCGTCATGCGGTCGAAATACGTGCCTGAAACTTCGCGATACGACTTTGCGACTCTATAAACTCTATATATACACTTAATCCCTCTCTGGTTGTCCTTGGCAGAACTGTTATAGAGACTGTAGGCCTTCGTTTTATTTAACCATAGCTTTGAGTCACAGACCACTTCCCCCATAGACCTGTAACAGGAGGGCGCCCGTGTCTGCCCGCACATGAGCTCAAAATTGCTTCGCATGTGTAACTTAGAGATATTATCGACATGGACGCATCTCTGTCCCCCGCTTTGTCTCTATGCGCTCATCGTTGACAGAATTTTTCGCTTGCAAATGACAATGCCAGATTCTGCCCCACCATCAACCGCATGATGAACAACATAACCAATAAATGTAAAAATATCTCCGTTTTTTTATTAAAATTATTGGTTTAAAATAAAGTTTTGTACAAGTTGCGAGTCGCAAAAACAGCTTTATTAAGAATTCAGAAAATGGTATGAAATCGAAGCGAATTATTCATTGTTTTTGTTATCATTTTCTATTGCTCTCGCAACTCCTACTGATTGTGATTATGCTATATAAAACCTGTAATAAGTCCCCAACAAAATGATAGGTACAGCTTCAATGGTCTCGTAGTTTTGTAGGTGGGGCAAAGCTCCATTGAAATGTGGCAATGCCATTTGTACCGATTTCATGTCTATTGGGTAAGTGGTCTGTACCTTGAGTAAACCAAGATCACTTAAATCTTTCCAATTTTTAATAGAAGTAGGTATTCCTTTAATTCCATTTTTCCTCCTAACATTTTTTCTCGGAATGGATTTTAAATCAAGCAATAAGGAAAACGGGTAAAAGTATTTTTTATTGTATTTTTAGGAAAGTGATCGTTTTATTATTCTTGCTTTCAAAGAATCAATTATCTTTGAAAGCAAGAATATTATAACGGAAGGAATTGTGAAACATTGTATTAACACTTCTTGGTACCGACACCAGCAGATCAATGGTAACACTTGCAGTACGATTTTAAATCTTACTATACTATATATATTTCTAATCACAAACTTATATTTGCAGATGATCAACTACTCAGGAGTATGTCGATGTGTGGACATAATATTTTGATAATGACAAAGATAAGTTGGTCTCTAAATCTAGTTTCTCTCTCTCGCACTTGGCCGCTTTAATTTTAAATGATTTCTGCTTGTTATCAATACGGTTCAAAGCCTTAAAAGCCTTCATAAAGAAAACTAGCGCCGCCAATCTTAAAAAAATAATATCTTCCAATATAATCAATTTTATTAAAAAAGCTATTTACAAAATGATTATTACGATAAATACTATTTTTTAAATGCTTATTTATAACGTGATTCAATGTCGGTAAGTTGTAGTTCGCATAATTGCGTAAAATGGCAGTTTTTGGCACATTTGTGAACTACAACTTAGCTTGTCGCAATTATGCCAGGTATTGTATATTGAAAAATAGTATTCATCCTAATAAACATTTTGTACATAGCTTTTTTAATAAAATTTATTGATCTTCCAGATATTATTTTTTCAAGATTGGCGGCGCTCATGGAAGGCCCTTATTGCGTATTTGTCATAATTGCCATGTGTGGTTGATATTCTTGACAAAATATTCGTCTTATATTTATAAGTAAAGTATTTGGCAAATACGACAAACATCCAATAGCGAATACGAATAGCCAAATGATAATATAATATATAATAGATAAGATAAGACAATGACGTAAATTGTGTGCATAATTTCCCATGATAGTGGGATGTTCCCATTATATCCCATTATATATCATGGAAAAATCCATTAGGTATAAATCTAATGTACTACGAGTGAATCCATTATAATGAGGGCTTAACACGTCGTTGAAGCTATTGAAGTGCGAGTCTCGGGGATATTACCATGATTATTTTGATAGCATCTCTTTATGGCGACAGGCTTTTACGTGATAAATATTTATCAGTCATTTTCATGTTGATATTACGAATATTAGCGATTCATCGAATGTTCTAGGCCAGGGCTTCCCAAACTGTGCGCCGCGACGCCCTGGGGCGCCGCGGCCTTATCCCAGGGGCGTCGCGAGGCGATCTACATAGATTGCCTACATAGTCTGCATCAATGGCAATTTCCAAATTTGAGCCCTGTTTTGAGAAGCTATGCTCAGAAAAGTAAACACATTCTGTCTCATTAATAGTAGCAAAGTAAAATATTTCGTTTCATTCCTGTTCTTATGCTTTTCTAATGAAAATTATAGAGGTGATTTGGAGTTTTTCTGATAAATTGTTACTAGGCTTGAACTACAACTTTTAGGGCAGAGTGCGGGGATGAATGGATTATACATTGCGGGCTAGTACAGCCCACAATGGGGAGTGCTCGGGCGCCAGTCGGGTCGCGGTTGTATCACAGTTTCCCGTGGCTCGGCATGAATGGCACGAGGTGGAACACCCCAGGATGTTTAGTCGGTATGCTGCCCCTTCAGGGCGGTGATCCCGACATAACCAACACGCTCCCCCGGGCGTGGTGCCACATGATTTGCATGTTTTACCTGGGTTAAAAAAAAAGGGCAGAGTGCGGGGCGTGGCAAATTCTGAATAGCGTCATAGTAAAGAAAAGTTTGGGAAGCCCTGTTCTAGGCCATCTAGGGCCCGTATTAAGGCGCTATATTGTTGTCAAAAGCAAGAGTGAGACACAAGATGCCCCGCAGCGGCGGAGTGAAGAGCACGGCGCAGTGCCTCAATATTCGACTGAACTGAATTTTGGCAGATAAATAAAAATACGCCAACAAAAATAAGATTTTTTTAAAACAAGATCTCGTATTTATAGTTACATTTTGATATATATTTTGTATGAATAACCATTGACGTTTAATTTTAGTAGTTAGTGCCGTAGCCTTCGTAGAAAAACTGAAAATACGCGCATACGAAGCCTTAATAGTCTGAGCTCAAACCCTTAAGAGCGAATTCAGCTGATACACTCTCAAGACGTATCACCATCTCAAGTCATTTAATAATAAACCAAACTTGAGAGCGTAACACGCCATGTCTTTCTCAAGTGGAAGATCTCAAGTAAGCGTCGCGGTTCGCCTGCAATCAGCAAATACGTTCTCAAGTGAGAGTTTGAATGTTCTCTTGAGACTGACTTTTGTTTATTAATACGGCATTACTCACGGATACCCGATTCCTAAACGCGCACCTACGTTACGTTTATTAATAGGAACGTCATCTTGAGGACGTTCTCAAGATTGACTTTTGAGCTGAGAGTGATTTATTAATACGGGCCTTAGTTATCGTTGTAAACGTGACCTCATTTCGTATCAGGCCACTGCTGGACGTAGGCCTCTCCCATATCACGTCACTCAACCCTATTCTCGGCCCTTTGCATCCAGTCCCTGCCAGCCATCTTGCGAAGGTCATCCCTCCATCTGGTCGCGTTCCACACTACGTTTACCCGTTTGTGGCCTCCATTCGAGAACTCGTCTACCCGTCGGTTATCGGTTCTACGACAGATGTGACCAGCCCACTGACACTTTTCAGTTTACTACATTTACATATATGTGGTAATTTCAACTTCTCGCATCCATCCATTTTATCATCTTTATTGTAATGTTTTGTTTTTATTTTATTTTATTAATGGACTCGACAGTTCGTCATTTGCCAATGTCATGTTACAGAAAATTCAATATATAATAGTCTTCTATCTTCCTCCAGGGGAGTCGCAGTAGCGTCTTCACCCTGGGTAGCCGCGGCTTCTTGTCTTCATCCAGAGGAGTCACCGTAGCGTCATCACTCTGGACGAAGCAGCTCGACAGTCACGTTCACTCCCGAGCTTGTAGCGGGAACTCTTGATAAAAGCTTGAAACCCCAGATCTTGCTCAAATTATCCAACAAATTCACCATACTGTCACTCGCGAACATTTTCTGATTAATTTAACGTGATATTTATTAATCTCAAAATAACCACTGTAGACAATAAAACAAAAATTATCAAATTATTTTGCAACCGTCGTTTCCCGCCATTTCAAGAGAACCGATTGTAATGTTGTGGAACTGAAAGGCAGTAATAATGGAGATACCTCGTATCATGTACAGTCGAAGCCACAATTTATTTATCTCGACAGCTCGTGTGGTATTGCATTATCTTCAAAGTCGTAAAAGTCGGTGCATACGAATGTGAAGTCGGTAATGCATGCTACACACGAGCGGGCAGAGTAGCCAATCCTGCTAAGAAATGACATTGCCACATTTCAATGACGCTTTGCCCCACCTACAAAACTACGTGACCATTTAAGCTGTACCTATCATTTTGTTGGGGACTTATTACAGGTTTCATATTGCATAATCATAATCAGTATCATTTTCTACTACTCTCGCAACTCCTATAGAATAATAACAAAAACAATGAACAATTCGCTGCGATTTCTTACTATTTTCTGAATTCTTAATTAAGCTGTTTTTTTCGACTCACTAGATGTACAAGACTTTGTTTTAAACCAATAATTTTAATAAAAAACGGAGATATTTTTACATGTATTCGTTATCTTGTACATGTTGCGGTTGACGGTGGGGCAGAATCTGGCATTGTCATTTGGATGGAACAGAATCTATCAGTAACAGTGTTTTGATGTGTTCGTGGATGTATGGCCGGCGATTGAGAGGGCATGTCGTGTCTGGACTGAGGTTTGAAATATCTTTAAATATTTATTGATAAATCTTGTTCGATAATCTGACGTCATTTACAATTTTTTCGCTTAGAATATTTGACATTGTTTGTAACTATTATTATTATATTAAATATAGTAGTATTAAATTACGCAAATGGCAATCCCAAACGTGTTTCTTACTTTTATACTCGCACGGACAACAGCAGATCAATGGTAACACTTGCAGTACGATTTTAAATCTTACGACGCAGATAATAAGAACGGTCCAAAGTCCAAAGTGTTACACTTGATCTGCTGTTAGCTGTACTAGCATTAATGACAGTAGAACGCCACTTGGCTAGGCACTCTATGCCCTCAATTTTTTCATCAGATCTAAATAGTGACGCGACAATCTGTTGGTCAGTCTATCTGGTCGTGTGTAGTCATGATTTCACGTCGTATAAAGGGGAAATGTTTATTATTTCGCATCCGCACATCTCCCAGTAATGTTTGTTTGGAACTTGGATCGTCAGAGTTCATTTGCGTTTTTTGAAGATTTCTGGGGAATGTTCATATGATTTCGGGAACATGAAAAGGAACTCTGTCGTATCACTTTTTAAACTTTCACGGTTTGTATATATATCAACAACTTTTCTCAACGCAGTCAGCGAACACGAAAGAGGGTAGATCGTTTTGTGTCACCCTTCTGACGTTCACCACTCACCGACTTCAGTCTACTCGTGACCATGATGGCTGCAATGCTGGCGAAATATCGAGACATCAATAATAAATGTTTAACACGGTAATTCCCGTTTTATCTAATTAACTCTGTCATACTTCGGTTTTAAAGAAAAAGAAAGAAAGAAAATACATTTATTCAGGCACATACACAAATACAAATATTACAAACTCCTGAACTAATCTGACATTGATGTGCAGCGCCGGAAGGGGTCAGCTGCCTCAGCATAATGCCGCAGCCACGCGGTACATGGCTGCGGCGCTGATTGCCAGGCAGAACCCATAGGTCCACTAGGGACCCCCAGGAACAGACCCGACATACTTATATACTTAGATAAAAATAATAAATATAATTTTGTGGTATAATGATCAAAAATCATTTTTACGTCAAGGTATCTATTTCTTATATAGGTAACCTATAGAAATGTGTTAATGTAGACGAAGCTAAGACGAATATTGTTATATATTTTAGTTTCAAATTCAAAATCAGATTTACGACTTTTTTTGTTATTTCATGAATAAACTAAATTGGTTTTTCGATATTCAAATTAACACCAGAAATATTGACGGTTTGTGATTCATCCCTTTTTTGGTATAACGAATTTAGTATGGAGTTTGAAATTGAAGAATTTGTTAATAATGACGTCACGTCTTACCATCAGGATTTTCAAATGTCTGTAATTAATTCATTTTTTCAACTGGTTTCAATTTTGTTTCTTCAGTTGACACTTATCTATAATTTAAAAAAATAGGCTCGGCGGCTCAGTGGTTGGGTCAATGGACTTGCGATACGGAGGTCCCAGGTTCGATTCCCAGCCAGAGCAGCCATGTATCAATGCGTTATCCTCGTTTTTTTTCGACGGAAAACTTACGTACATTTACCGAGTGCTCTCAAAATGGTGAAGGAAAACATCCTGATCCTGAAGAAAAAAATAAGGCATGTGAAATCTGCCAATCCGCCGCCCGCGTGGTGGATCATGGCCCGAGCTCCCTCGATGTAAGGGAAGGTCTGTGCCCGAGCAGTGGGGACATATAAATAGACTGATGATGATGAAAAAATTAATGAAAATAATTAAAATTTCCAGCAGTTTTCAACATCACTGTGCAAATCCGGAATATGCAATGTGAATATGAATCAGAGAAATCTAGAGTTAAACTTGTATGTAAGCTAGGCTTAGATGAATATTTTTTGTTCTTTTTCCTCCAATTACTCCTATGTCCAATTATCTGAACGTCCAGTGGATTTACAAAGTCCTCATTGCCTGAGAATGAATTCCCCAAATGTAGGGTACACAGGGCCGTCATCAGAATTTACTTTCGAGGGGATCCAATGGTAATCCCCTCATTTCCATACTGTAAATTAAACAAAGCTACTGAGCACGCTAAATTATTTCGCAAAATAGTAAGTACGTATACGTTTTCTTGATTTGTTCTTGTTCGACCAACTGGTTCGCCCAAGATTCTTGTTTGGATCAACATTGTACGTTTTTCTCGTTTCGCCCAACTTTCAAGATACTGTCAAAAGTAGAGTCAGTAAAAGAATTGGTAGACCAAACTTATGTGTCAAGTTATTCAGGCCGCCTGACGTCGACGACGATTGTCGACTGCTGCCGAGCGACAGCAATACGAACGGGACCAACTGCGCTCAGATGAAAGTGTTACTAGCGGTCACCCATCCAAGTCCTGACCTCGCCCGCCGACCTTGCTTAACTTGTACGATCGTTTTCAACGTGTACGGTGGAACGCAGAGAAAGGTACAGGAGAGTTTTTAAGGTTGATATTTTCTCAAAACCTGTTGTAAAAATTCTTTCACTGTTTGATAGATAAAAGTAAAAACTATGCAACTGTAAAAGAATGATTAAATTCGGACCAGTAGTTTTTGAGAAAATCTCAACCTTATTGTCAAAGTCAAAGTCAAATTTCTTTATTGCAAGTAAGCACGTTGTGTAAATTTTTGCACGTCAAAATATTTTTGAATTTACATTTACACCACTTTGCAAGGAAAAGGTGCCAACGCTGAGGAGAAAAAGTGGCAAAAAAACTCTCAGCAGCACATCTTTTAAAATAATATAATAATAATACACACTTACTTAATAACTAGGTATTACACAACTATTACTATTGTTAGTAATCTAGACTTTATCCCTCATGCGGAACCGGCGACACACACCATGCATGTTCATCGTTTAAATAGTCATCTATCCTGTAATACGCCTTCCTAACAAGTGTTAAGAAGGCGTATTACTTGTAATTGAGGCCCCCTGTGTACTTATCTCTGTCTTTGACTGTACTCTCAACTGGACTACGAGCTCCTCTGACACTTATACTAAAAGGTAATGTGTTTATTTGTCGATTACTTCTCACTCGATCTTTCTCTTAAGTTTATCGTGTTTATTTATGGGGACATTCTATTAAGGGGAGTGGGCCCTTTATCCCCTAGCTACGGGTCTGGTAGGGTCCATCTAATTGGACTGGACGTTTGCCTCGATTTACTTCATGGGCTCCAGTGGACATCACAGTAATTGGATATAACGAAATATGCCATTTAGTTGTTTTTCGGTACAAAAGATCGTTTTTATAACATACGTAAAAAACAAAAAAAAATTCATGCATTAAAACACTGTACTTATACACAGTACTTATAGCGAATACAAATATTATCATTATATTCATGAAATAAGGAACGGCCGATTGAGTAAGCCATTTATTTTCATTGCAAACACCGCTCTTGGATGACAAATAGCTTATTTGTATATTTATCTTATTAATGCACTCGACAGTTCGTCGTTTGCCAATGTCATGTTACTGAATATTCAAAATATCATATCGTCTTGTCTTCATCCAGAGGAGCCGCCGTAGCGTCGTCACCCTGGGTATCCGCGTCTTCTTGTCTTCATCCAGAGTACACACCGTAGCGTCGTCACTCTGGACGAAGCAGCTCGACAGTCACGTTCACTCCCGAGCTCGTAGCGGGACTCTTGACTATATCGCCAAACTTCAGATCCTGCATGAATCCTCCAATAATTTCACCATACTGTCATTCGCGAACATTTTCTGATTAATTTTACCGTGATATTAAACACAAACCCTGTAGACATTAAACTGAAAATTATCAAATAATTTCGCAACCGTCGTTTCCCGACATTTTCAAAAGTCCCCGGCTAGTTAAATAATAATAATATTTTTTATTTCTCACAACTAAGTTATAAGTACATGGTAATTACATCAATGGAAAAACAATACTTTGTGTGAGACTGGTGTCAGAACTAGGATTTAACCCTGTACAGTGCTATCAACTTAAGCTGAGATTTGCATTTGTGTGAGTGCACACCGATAGTGTAGATTGGCAATCGGCTCGTGGCGCGGCGCGTCCCGCGCATGGTTTAAACCAGTTTATACTAGTTTATAGCAAGCGGCCTCAGGCGCGGCGCGTCCGCCACGCGCCGCTTCCCTGCCGCCCGCATACTTCACTTCACCTCTGGTACTGGTAGCAGATAGACGTATAATTTTATGTGATTGTGTTCGAAATATTAGTGAAATGGCTCCTACTGTACTTTATCAGTTGATTCTATAAAACAAAGCAAGATTTGTTGAATATAAAATTTATAATTTGTTCGAAGAACATGGTCACAGCGTTCTACGTCTACCACCCTGATTTCAATCCCATTGAAAATATATGGTCAATGGTAAAAGGATACGTAGCCAAAAGAAACGTGTCAATGAATATGGACACTATAATGAAATTAACATATGAAAAAGTTGACGCGATCACTGCACAAGAGTGGAAAAATGTTTGTGACCATGCAATTAAAAAACAAAGAAAGATGCAATGAGCGGAGTAGAAGAGTTATAAGATTCAGTCATTATGAGGTCGAGAATTGGACAGTTGGTAACATTGTGTTTTGTGGACTTCCTTTTAATAAAACATTAATTTTATTTGTATGTGTTTTACTAACTGTACTTTTGGCGATCACTCACACAAATGCAATTCTCAGCTTAAGTTGATAGCACTGTATATGGTTTCAATGTGCGTAACTCGCCCCCCCCCCCCCCCCCCCCCCTTCATTCCTGAGACTTACCTACATTTATTTTACTTACTCCATCCGTTTCACTGTTAATTTATAAATTCTACGCAAACATTGTGTTCCTACGTGACAGGCAACCTTCAGTAATCACAATCCAGATGCAAATGTAAGGTTCTTTGCATTTGAAACAAGCTTAAGGGGCTGCTAGCTGTCAAACTCAAGGACGAGAGTCACCACGGCACAGTGACTCCATATTTGTATTTTCATTACTTTTGGATGAATTTGGCAGGGAAATAAAAATACGCCAATAAAAATCAATTTTTTTTAAACAAGCGCTCGTATTTATAATATCCTACATTTTAATATATATATATTGTATGAATAACTGTTTCGGTTTAGACATAATTTTCATTTTAAAAGACATGCAATTTTTTTTCTATCAAGCGAAGTTTGTCTAATCGTGTGTATTCATCAGTTTCTAAATAGACACCCCAAGATTGCTCTATATTTTTTTCAGAATTTTAGTAGTTAGTGCCGTAGCCTTCATAGCCTTAATTCGTAAGACGTCGAGTTTTTTTCTTCACTAAATTAAATATTCCCGAGACTACCACCTTCTAAATGGATTTAACCCAATGCCTACGCTTTGTACATAATTTTGTGAATGATCTCAACAAGAATTACAGACTTACTTTTGTCTGGCCACACGTAAATAATTTTTTTTTGTTAACCTATAAATCGTCCCACTGCTGGGCAAAGATCTCCGCCCTCATCTTCCATCCATCCCTGTATCTAACGACATTGTCTCTCCACCTACGCCGCGGTCTGCCCCGACGCCGGCGACCGTCCGATGGCACCCATTCTGTGACAGTCCGGGCCCATCGGTTCGGCTGCATGCGGCATACGGGGCCCGCACAGTTACACTTTAATGTGGCTGCTTTGCGGGCCACGTCTGCTACGCCAGTTATCGAACGCAGGGTTGTGTTTCGGACACGGTCCGTTCTCCTCACGCCCAATATGCTGCGTTCCATTACGCGTTGGCAGACCTTGAGTTTGGACGTCTGATCTTTAGTCAATGACCATGTCTGGGCACCGTAGGTTAGGATAGGCAAGATACACATGTCGACAGGTTTCCTCTTTAGTAACAATGGAAGGTTGCCCTTCATTAATTCTTTCATCGTAAACAATATAATATTAGGAAATTAAGATTCCTTGAAAACCGCTCGAAACGCCATTATCTTTTGCTTGCGTTGGCTTAGAAGGTTGATTTTTTCACGGCTGCATGAGGTTGCAGACCTGAGTATTTGGTATTAATTTCAACTTGATCTGTCCACGCGTTTCTGAGATATAGGTCTTGGCAGACGGGCAGATAGACAGACTAACTGACGGAAAACAAAGTGATCCTATAAGAGTTGAGGTTATCCTCTTGAGGTTCGGAATTATAAAAAGCGTTAATTTGATTTTTGTTTTATTGTATCATTCAATTTGTAATGAAATACTTATCTAAGCATTGTTAACTTAAAAATTCTTAATTGGCTTTTAAGTTCAAAAGAATGTTTGCTTAAAGCTTTGAATTAAAAGTTTGTGCGTGGGCCGAAACAAGACAAACCCAGTTATTTGATACCAAACAAATAACTAGATACGACGTTTATATTAATATTACGTGCTCATGTGTTGTCGTGCTCATGTAAAATTGCCCCAACATACTAAAATCGGTCAAGTGCGAGTCGGCTGTCGGACTCTACTAACTCGAGGGTTCCGTGCAACGCAACTTAACCGCGTAATTTTGCTCCTACGAAAATATAAACTAAGGACCAACTTATCTTTGTCTTTCGTAAAATAATTGCCATTCTTATTAGGGGGAGGGGGGAGGGGGGGGGGGGGGGATTACTACCACACACAGACAATACCTAAAATATTGTTTGTTTTGTAGAACTTTCATTATTGTATAATTGTATTCTTTCTATTTATATTGTAACCTTTATTCTAGTTATCTATATTTATCTACCAATTGTGTATTTCTTCTGTGTATATGTATTGTGTGTTGTAGAAATGAATAAATGTTTTATCTATCTATCTATCTATCTACTACATATTCGGATTTTTTTCCTTTACTTGTGATATAGGATCTAGCTTCTTGCCAAACATGCATGGAAAATGCGACATAAACGATTTTTGAGAAAAAGGTCTTATATAGTTCCGTGGAACACAAAGGTGTACAGGAGAGTTTTTAAGGTTGAGATTATCTCAAAAACAACTTGACCTATTGCAAGAATTCTTTCACTGTTTGATAGATAAAAGTTACAACTATGTAACTGTAAAAAAATTATTAAATTCGGTCCAGTAGTTTTTGAGAAAATCTCAACCTTATTGAGGCCCCCTGTATACTTATCACTGGCTTCGACTATACCATCTTGATTGAACCTTATTGAGGCCTCCTGTATACTTTTGTCTGTCTCCTATATGTATACTGATGACGAAGAAATGACACAGCGGAAATTGCTACTTAATAGAGACTGAAGGAAGCCACTTAAATAGCTTTCACACGAAGTCAGGGTCACCGTATAAAGAGGTTCCTCTGAAATATTTTTACGCCTCATTATTCTTAAAGCTAAAAGGCAAAGCTCGGTCTCCAAGAGCATCCTGTATTATTTATAGGATGTCCTCAATGTGGAGTACGGACCAGTGGCTTTCAGATCGAAAGTCTCTTAGGGTTGTCTGCGTCTTAATTATTAAAAAAACGGTCAAGTGCGCGTCGGCTTCCGTGCAACGCAACTTAATACCGTAACTTTGCCCTAACGAAAAGATAAACTAAATGACAATGCCAGATTCTGCCCCACCATCAACCGCAAGTTGTACAAGATAACGAATAAATGTAAAAATATCTCCGTTTTTTATTAAAATTATTGGTTTAAAATAAAGCTTTGTACCTACAAGTTGCGATTCGAAAAAAACAGCTTAATTAAGAATTCAGATAATAGTAAGAAATCGAAGCGATTTATTCATTGTTTTTGTTATTCGTCTATAGGAGTTGCGTGAGTAGTAGAAAATGATACTGATTATGATTATGCAATATGGAACGTGTAATAAGTCCCCAACAAAATGATAGGTACAGCTTAAATGGTCACGTAGTTTTGTAGGTGGGGCAAAGCTCCATTGAAATGTGGCAATGTATTTTTAATGTCATTTACATATTAGATATTACATTTAATATTAAATAACTCCGGTAAATTGGGGAAAAAATATCATGTTTTCCTCACTCTCAAACGTAATAAGATGATCTGCAGCCAAGCGGTAAATACGGTAAATACTTCTTTGCTCGTATTCAAATTATCCATTTACCGACTTGACGTGATAATCAACTTTTCGGGATCATTTGCGAACAAGGATAACGTCATACGATGATAACTTACATCGAGGGAGCAGGGCCCCACTGCGGATTGGTGGATTTCACATGCCTTAGATTTGTTTCTTCACCCGAATCACCCTCGAGGGATCTCACGCGATCTCACCCTCGAGCGCAGTCAGCTCGCCCTGGTACGCGGGCCTAAGCAGTGCGCGGACCAATATCAATAGTGAGAACAGAAACGGACAGGGCAGAGGCCACTCTCCGCCCTGTCTCGACACAGTTTCTGGCTTCTTGTATCATCATCATCAGTCTATTTATATTGCCCCACTGCTCGGGCACAGTTCCCTTACATCGCGGAAGCTGGGGCCATAATCCACAACATGGATTTCACATGCCTTAGATTTGTTTCTTCTTCTACGGCATGCAGGTTTCATCACGATGTTTACCTTCACCGTTTTTGAGAGCATTCGGTAAATGTACGTAAGATTTTCCGTCGAACAAATCGAGGATAACTCATTGGTACATGGCTGCCCTGGCTGAGAATCGATCATGGAACCTCCGTATCGCAAGTCCATTGACCCAACCACTGAGCCACAGAGTTCTCATTCTGTCGCGTTCATTACAAACTATGTCTACAGTGGGTGTTTTGTGTTTAATATCACGTTAAATTAATCAGAAAATGTTCGCGAATGACAGTATGGTGAAGTTATTGGAGAATTCAAGCAGGATCTGAAGTTTGGCGCCATGGTCAAGATTCCCACTAGCTCGGGAGTGAACGTGACTGTCGAGCTGCTTCGTCCACAGTGATTGACGCTACGGCGTCTCCTGTGGATGAAGACAAGAAGACGCGGCTACCCAGGGTGATGACGCTACGGCGACTCCCCTGGAGGAAGATAGAAGACTATTTACATTGAACTTTCTATAACATGACATTGGCAAATGACGAACTGTCGAGTCCATTAATAAAATAAATAAATAGGCAATGCCAACGGCCGTTTTATTAAGAACTTTTATGTATTAAATAATATGAAATGGAAAAGAAAACATGTTTTTTTGTCCTCATAAAATCTATATCACCTATTGTGTTTTCATTTACGATTGCTGATTTCAGCTGTCTATATTGGCTCAGTAAAGATTAGTAAATAAATATGCACAATTTAAATGACAATGCCAGATTCTGCCCCACCATCAACCGCAAGTTGTAATGTAATGCAATGTCTTTTAGTTAATAGATAATTGACTTAAATGCGACATGCATTTTCAAGTAAAATAATGAATAAATAAATTATGTCAGTGACAACCCTAATATAAAAGTACAAAGGCACAATGGCCAATATGTTTAGGCTGACAGGACCAACTGGCCAATATTGCCAATTGAGTGAACATTGGTTTGGCCGATTATTGGCCGGTCTCACACCAATATCTGCCATGTGAGGAAGGCGAGATAAATTCAATTTTACGACTCAGTAAATTCCTTTACACGGTCGGCATTTGTTCGGAATCAATGTATTTATTGGATTTACACATTATTGCTGTTATTCATAAACATCGTGTTGCTATCCCTTTCACACTTCGTTAAAACAGGTTAAGATGGAAAGGGACAGGGGACCTAAACGGTGGCTTAACTTTAAATCACGTTTATGAATACGTGCCTATGTAAAGAATGTATGTAAATAATTTAAAAAATAACCGTTTTTTTTGGGATGAGTTTTATTTATTTACAACAAACCATTAACATATTTACGTAATTAATAAAAAGATATAAAAATTGAAAAATAATACTTATACTAATATAATATAATTCTAAAAGAACATGTTTTAAAGTTGTTTTTGTAAATAATGAAATGACTGTCCGTATATTTTTTATCTACTTCCGTAAATTACATAATAAAATTACTAATATAATGGTTTTATATTAGATTGTAGAGTTTTATATTTGGCTGTTGTTTAAACCAATGAATTGTAAACCATATTTTTTTTAATTATCAACGTCCTTCCATTATCAACATACGTTCCAATATTTCAAAAAAATATCCGTTACCATTTTTATTATGTTTCAGGGAATCCCCGAACCAACCCTTCCTCGTATTTTCCATAAAATGTTAATTTGAAATCCAACAGAGGGCTATAAAAATAAAATACAACTAAATTATCACACTTTAAAAAAACCTTTCCTGGATATAAGTACTTCAATTCCTAATTTATTAAACCTTAGGAGCTTTAAGGAACACTTGGTTATGTCATACATAATGTAATAATTTACAATATAATATATTTAACCACCACTGGATTCTACATTGAGAAAAAAATTCGGCGCACGATCCAAGATTTTAATCTACCTTAGACGAGTATGGAAGAGAATTTCGTCGATCAGATTCGAGTCACGGTAGCTCTGTTGGACAAGAGCCAATTCCTGGACGTGAAAATATTTCTCAATTTTATTATTTTCAGATAGCGATTTTGTTACGCGTTTCCAATTTTAAGCTGACTTTGACAGTTCTAAAAGTAGTGCTAATATATCATTATTCTATATTTAAAAAAATCTCTGAATATTTTGTGTAAATCAAAATAAAAACGGTTAGATTTATTTTAGTTTTAAAAATAGCACGTTGGAATTGCTACCTACATTTAAACATTTAAATATAATTAATGGCATAATAATTACTCACATTACAGCCACTAAATGTCAAGATGTCGCCATTAACAGCTCTTTAACGGCCGCTTCGGAAGCTTGAGTCAGTGGAAAAATATTAATGAGGCTCTTATCGCGACATTAACGGCACTTCACACTTCAACTTCTTTCTGCAACTTATTCGGCACTTCTTGAAAGTTATGTGAACTTTTTACAGAAAAGCAAAAATTCAAAAATCAAAAATGAAACTTTAAAAAAAGAATTGTTTTTGAAAATGGAATTCGAAATTTAAAAACATTCGTTGAAGCTCGTTTAAGGAGACGTGATATCGCGTCGGGTCGGCACAGCCGCTCGCTCCGAAGATTCCGCTTTAACTGAATCAGAACTGGCCGTGCCTCCACGGCCTTATCGTCTCATTTGAGAGGGTGTTGTATAGAGAATTGGTATGTCAAGAGATCCCATGAAATGATGACGCGACAACAAATATTTGAGAAGGTGGAGTGACGGAAAATCGAGAACTGGACGTTTGGAGAAAGGGTGAACGGATTTTTCCTATACGCTTGCGATTTGCGGTTTATTGTGAAACATGGATTCAGATTTACGTTGCAAGTAAATACTCGTATAATATTGTGTATCTTTTAAGGATTTACGGGTTCAAAAACCCGGTCCTTTGAAAGCACAGACCACTTAACAGACATGAAACCGGTACAAAGCAAGCGAAAAATTCTGTCAACGATGAGCGCATAGAGACGAAGCGGTGACGTATTCAAGATATGCGTCCATGTCGATAATATCTCTACGTTACACGTGTCGTGAAGCAATGTTGCGCTCATGTGCGGGCAGACACGGGCTATGTTGCAGGTCTATGGCGTAAGTGGTCTGTGTTTGAAAGGCTTGCACGGGGATATAGGTCCAACACATAGAGGCCCCTTAGAGAGCTTTCATATAAAGTGCTATTTGATGCATCTAGCGGGACCTGTCTCTGAGCGCATAATAAGCACGCAGATAATAAGAACGGTCCAAAGTGTTACACTTGATCTGCTGTTAGCTGTACTAGTCAATGGATATCAATGCTGATAGTTTGGCCAA
Organism: Tachystola acroxantha; assembly: GCA_963506565.1. Lineage (NCBI taxonomy): Eukaryota > Metazoa > Arthropoda > Insecta > Lepidoptera > Oecophoridae > Tachystola > Tachystola acroxantha. Next base: position 13,135,615 of record OY735881.1, read on the forward strand.
CTACTGTCAGTTGTCACTAGATAGGCAGTTATGTTAAGCTGTGGCTGTGATAGGGCAACGCCCGACAGTGGGATTATACTGGATTACTAGCACCTGACGAAACCTGGACTAGAATTGTCTGACCTAGATATTACAATAGAGTATTTAGGCTGACAACTGTAAATAGTGGCATAAAAAACTAAATATACTACGTAAGAAGCGACAACCTCCGCTTCGTATAGCTAACAGCAGATCAAGTGGAACACTTTGGACCACTCTTATTATCTGCGTCGTAAGTGTTGAAATTGTACTGCAAGTGTTACCATTGATCTGATGTTGTCCGTCATCATCATCAGTCTATTTATATTGCCCCACTGCTCGGGCACAGACCTTTGATTTTGACAGCTTTTATCAAGAGTTCCCGCTACAAGGTCGGGAGTGAACGTAACTGTCGAGCTACTTCGTCCAGAGTGATGACGCTACGGCGACTCCTCTGGATAAAGACAAGAAGACGCGGCTACCCAGAGTGAATACGCTACTGCAACTCCCCTGGAGGAAGATAGAAGACTATTGAATTTTCTGTAACATGACATTGACAAATGACGAACTTTCGAGTCCATTAATAAAATAAATAAATTATTATTATTAAACTTTTTACCAAAAAAAATTTTTTTAAAGGCAATCTTGCGGTATATTCTATCAGTAACATTTGGTGGAGAATGTTCAGGCGATAATTCACTTAATTTATTTTCACTGATCACATTCGATAATGGTCAGACGACCGATTTTTAAGTCCCTGCTCGGGCACAGACCGGTGGATTGAAAGATTGATGGATTACACGTGCCTTTGATTCTTAGCCTTTTAAAAGCATTCGGTAAATGTACGTTTTTCCTTTGAAACAAAATTCGAAAACTAATCGGTACATGGTTGACCTGACCGTTATCAAACCTGGGACCTCGTATCGTAAGTTCAATGACTCAATACTGATATCAACAAAGAAAAATACCCTACCAACGAATATATAATTCTTTACAATCATAGGGCAAAACGATAATCATCTGAAAGGAACTCATTATGTAGAAGAATGCTGGACTGAATATGTCAGCCCTTTTCACAAACAAAGGTCTGAAGTCCAGGCCTTTTGTTTGTGAAAGGACCCGCCGATCCCCCCCCCCCCCCCCCCCCCTCCCATTCCCCCACTTAACATGTGAAAAGGTTTCTGACATTATAGAGACGGATGTCATTATCATCTGGGATCTTTTGACACAATATTTTTGTCGAGAAATATTATTTTACTTACCCACGATGTTTTTCGGTGAATTCTCTGTAGATGTCGTCATGTATTTGACAACCGTAAAGGAGGTTCTTGGCTGTTAGCCAGAAACCTAGTTTAACATTTACCTTTTTGACACTTTTACACTAGAATGGGGAAAATAGTTTTTGTTATATTTTTCGTCAACTGGCAATACAGGCTGAATGAATATTATCGTCTCTATGTTGTGTAAAAACATAGAGCCTAATTTAAAATTACTAAGTTATCCTGTTTTTAAAATACAAAATACAGGTACTGGGTAAAAATAACCTATAAAAAATCCGGCTATGAATTATAATATTTTTTTATGATCTTGACTTTCAATTAGTAATATCTCAAGCTGGTATCTCACGGGCCGCTTTCGCACAGGCCAGGCCGCGCCGAACAGTGCATCCGATGTGGCCTGTTGGCGCCCGTCCGATCTGTCGGATGTCTTTAGGTTTAAAGTCGCGGCGCGACGGCGCCTGTCGCCTAACCTGGCCTGTGAAAAGACGGGCCGTGGGATCCCAGCTTTACTAACTGGAAATCTCTCAGGTGATTCATTATTTGACAAAAACTGTTTATCCCCCGAATTAGTATTATTCATAATGCTTCAACTTTTGTTTATTTATTAAACCGCACTTAGTTTCAGGGGTTCCAATTCGACTCCACAAAAGCTCAGACATGCTTGGTATGGATTTTAATAAGATGTTTTTAATATCACACCTTTCGACCGTGACTTGAACGTGAACGTGACGTGACGGTGACGTGACGTGCACTGATCGTTAACGAGCGACACGTAATGGGTACGTGTTGCAACCCTTCGTCGCGTTTTGAAAATCGAGCGAAATTTAAAACGGCAAAACGATGTTCGGTGCTCATACGGGTTGTTTTTGTGTGTGAAATAAAATATTCTCTGTAATGAGGATGTCGACATGTAAATGAAAATTGTTTTATTATTTTACAAATACGGAGTGACGAAGTGTGGAGAGGAGATGGATTCTGTAATTCTTTAATGTATACACATCAAATATACGTTACATGAGAGGGTTGGTAATTATCAAGATAATTATGTGCGTTGATAATTATCTGATAATTATCCGATAATTATCCGATAATTATCCGATAATTATCCGATAATTATCCGATAATTATCTCATGATGTCCGTGAAACAAGTATAGTATCTTCACGCTAATCCCTTACGGGGTAGTCAGAGGAACGACAGAAATGTGATTCCAACTTTTCACCATAACAATATTGTGGATACATGTGTTAGGTGGCGAGCCTTTCGCTGTTTTTATTAGGTTATCTCAGGTGTATGGGTTTCCTCACCCTGTTTTCCTTCGCCGATTGAGATCAGTCGGTAAAATAAATGAACTTAACATTTATTTTACACATGACATGACGCCGTGTGATAATGTACATCAATGTATGCAGTAAAATACAAATCGTTATTATCTTGATAATTATCAATATATATTTATCTTGATAATTATCGTTGATAATTATCAGGATTATTATCCGTGCCAACCCTGCATGAGATCACATTAGATGTACATAAGGTGTGCTTAACTCTGATGGTATCTCGACTACCTACATATACTACATAAAGTGAAATGACCATACTTAAATAAAATGCGTAGTTCCGATTCATTAGTTTATTTCCAACTGCCAAACTTACAATTACCCTCGAGTCTCGACTGACACAATGTTGGTATCTTGACTATATTATGTATATACTACAAACTCTATGCTTGAATTCTCTACCAACAAACCAGTGTGTGTGAGAGAGAGAGAGATTTGACCTGGAGCAGGCAAAGCAATTTGTTCCGTACTTAAGCCAACTTTCAAATGTAACGTTATTTTTAACTCGAAGGAAAGTATCTGTCACTTTGCCGATTGTGTTGCCCCCTGCCGCAGCGGGAAAGGGCTGTTGGGAACTTAGTTGATAATTTTCTACAGTGGTTATTTTGTGTTTAATATCACGTTAAATTAATCAGAAAATGGTGAATTAATCGGTATTTGTGCAAGATCTGAAGTTCCATGCTAAAGTCAAGAGTCCCACTACGAGCTCGGGAGTGAACGTGACTGTCGAGCTGCTTCGTCCAGAGTAACGACGCTACGGCGACTCCTCTGGATGAAGAAGAGAAGACTCGGATATCCATGGTGACGACGCGACGGCGACTCCTCTGGAGTAAGAGAGAAGACTATGATATTTTAAAAATATTCTGTAACATGACATTGGCTTTGACGAACTGCCGAATCCATTAATAAAATAAAACCTTATAAATAAAGCCTTAGTTGGTGATAGTCACGCCCGACAGACCCCGAAGGTCCTTTACGTTGTTTAGTCTAGCCTTCGACTCTTGGGAGATAAAGATAGTTACGAAGCCGTTAGTCAAAACATTGATAAGAAAATGGGATATATTTTCGTAATAGACATAATAAATGTTAATTCAGATATTGCCTATAAATAACTCGGGAATTACACAATAAAACTGGTTTAATCGTGAAATTGTTAGGATTCTTCGTCTGCTAATAGTTCAGAGAAGGCCTTAGCCAAATGGCATTGATTTCGTTAAAGCCAGTGAAATATAAAGAAATATATATGGAATTGACATTAAAATTTGCTTTTTCGATAGCAAATGTCAATCTTATACATTTTCCTTTCTGTTCTACTAGCGATAACGAAAGTCACTGCCACTTGGCTAGGCCTTCTGAAGTTTTGACGACAAATTTCAATTTTAAGTGCAAACATACCATCTAAACAATTTATGGTTTCTGGGATTCGCTGTTAAAGCATTCTTTTGGCGTGATACATAATAACGTAATTAGTACAATGTAAAATGTAATGATTACTTGGATTATAGTGATTTTTCTCTAGATAATAAGATACAGTCATTATTATTATAAAAACGTTGAATTTTTTGAATCCTGGTCGCAGGCACCAAATGTAACACCGACACTTAGCGAAATAGTAAAGGCGCAGATTCCACTAAGTTTCCGTAGACTTAAGTACTGTCGAGTGTACATTAAATGTGATAGTATATAAATAACGTAACAGACCAAATCAATTTACAATTTATCCGCGTAAATGTTTGTGAAAAGTATTTGTATTTAAGGGGGAAACGTGTCGAATCTTCTTAACATTCAATTATGGATTTCCGCAAAGTAACGCTCGACTCCATTAAACATTTTCGCGTGGGCAAAGTTCCTCGTAGAAAGCCCTTTTTCAGCATAATATTGATAGGTAAGTAGGTATATACGTAAATACATAAAATATACTTATATAATGGATCCTTTATGTTTTCACCTTTCATTTCGTAAACTGTACAATTCACAAAGCCCCTGTTTACGGACCTAAGTCCCACCTTAAAAAAATCATATATCTTCTAATAGAATAAGTTTTATTAATAAAGCTACTTACCAAGTCTCTATTCTAATATACAATAGACAATCATAATAAATTGCAACAAGCCAATATTGTAGTTCGCAAAATTACGAAAAACGGCCGTTATAATGGCTTAGTCGCAAACTCGCCCACAAAATATCTGGTCCGTGGGCGAGTTTCCGTTTTGTAAATTTTCACGTAGTAAACTGGCCCACATGCTTTAATGATACTGGGCGAGTTGCTTACTATATACTGAAAGTGAGTCACGTTGTTAAATGTGCGTTTTGAAATGTTCCTTATTCAGTGAGTCAAAAAGTGCATTGATCCGAATTGAGCCTTTTATTTAAAAGTCTGAAATAACAGATTGTTCTTTACTTTGATATTTCATTTAGAAAATTACATTACAAGGCTACCTTAAGAATATTTTGCAAAATATTTACTTTACAAATATTTACATATTTTGCTAGAATATGAGTAGGAAAATAGAATATTTTAACCTAATTATTTCACAATGAGTGGTCTAAGAGAGAATTTTTTTTTTAATTCACTTATATTTTCGTGATTAAATTTTTTTAATGAAGGAGTTATCCAATTTCTGAAGAAGAAAAAATCAGTGTATGAGAAAAGTTGGATGCCATACTAATAGATAAAATGTAAAATACAAAGTGTTAGGGGCGCATGGTGTGCTACTTATTCAGCCAATTTGGAGTAGCTCTTGGAAAATAATATCAATAAATAAAACAATAATCATCAAGGTTGCCTCAGTGAATTCCGTAAGTGAATGCTGAATTCCGTAAGCGATTGCTGAATTCCGCAAGCGATTCTTGAGTTTCGTAAGCGAATGCTGAATTCCGTAAGCGAATGCTGAATTCCATAAGCGAATACTGAATTCCATAAGCGAATGCTGAATTCTGTAAGCGAATGCTGAATTCCGTAAGCGAATACTGACAAAGATACTACATTCAATGTACCTATGTATTTCCCTTGCAATAGGGGCAAAAAAAGCGAACGATAATTAAAAAAATAACCACACGCTCGTCGCTTACAAAAGTACCATTCCATATCCAAGAATTTTGCTTGCGTGACGCAGGTTTTACATAAACCTGATAAATACTATACTTCAGAAAAACTGAAGGAATAATAATGTGTTCGCGCTGTAAACACGGATTATTCGCGAACAATATTGTAAATAAAATAGTAAACGAGTTTTTTAGCACGCCAAGTCGACCCTAAGTATTTTTTTCAGGCCTAATTATATGGAAAAGTACTGGTTTGTGATTTATGAGTTACGTTATTTTGTTACAGTAGGCTTAATGTTAGGTAACTGTGCATGTACTTGTCAGTACAACAGTCTTTTCCGTGAAGCAGTTTATGAATTATTATATATAAACGGATATCACTCACTTATATTGTTGAAGTCGGCAATTAGACCGTCAGTTTCGACCGATTTCGACGGTCTTTTTCAAGGTGAGCGTGCCACGCCCGCGTCGCCGTTGACGTTTCTTCGCAATAATATAAGTTAGTGATATCCGTTTATATACAGGGTGTAACGTAAAGGGTATATGAAGCCGAAGGGAGGGTGTTCAGTATCGGTAACTGAACAACTTTTGTTCTACGACTTTTCGAATAAAAAATAAAAATAAATTATTGTCTCATACAAATCGATCAGCTGACTGCTGCGAAATGTATGAAAAGTCAAAAAATAAATTCGCGAAAATCGAAAAGTCGTAGAACAAAAGTTGTTCAGTTACCGATACTGAACACCCTCCCTTCGGCTTCATATACCCTTTACGTTACACCCTGTATATTAATATGTAGTAATGGCTCACTATAGTTTAAATTCTAAAATAGCAGTTTATGAATAATATAAACTAAACTGAAGTCTAACCAAAGTAAAACTCCTGTCTCCATTATTATCATACGAATACTCTCCTTATTTCCATAGAAGTAAGCGTGATGGTGGCATGAAAGGGAAGAATTTCACGAAACGCCAACCCCAGATGCCTTTAGACGTATTATTAGGCCATCGGGGAAAACAATTTAGCTAACAATACATTACCGCGGGACCCTCAATGAGACTGCACAGCGACTTGTATGTGTTAACAACTGTTGTATTGCAAATTCTTTTTTTTTAAAGTTAAATTGATGCTGTTACATTAATAAATGAGGGCTCCCGCACACGGGCCACCGGCCACAACCACAAAACGCCGCCACAGGCATATTTCCTGTAATTTTCATACATTTTATATGGACTCGCCGCACACGGTTGGCGCCGGTGGCGGCCACACGCTAAAAATCGCCGCAGCTTGCTTCTTGTGGCTCGCACCGGCCACTAAACGCCGACACAAAAAGCCTCCACACGCCACTCGCGCGATTCCGCGCCCCTCTCTCCCTTGCCTCAGTAAACTATACTGCACGCATGGGTTAAAAAAGTAGCAGCCACCGACCGCAAGTGTCGACCACCGGCCACAACGCCGCTTCTAGCCGCTTCTAGCTTCCCGTGGCGGCGTTTGTGGCTGTCGCGTGTGGCCCGTGTGCGGCGACACTTAATAAATAAAAAAAGGAAAATTCTTTTTTTTTATTCATAATATTTAAACAGATAATATAAAAATACTTAATATGACTGAATTTAAGATTAGCCTAACAAATTGGCTGTTGGAAAGTTGTTTTTACAAAGTACGGAATATATGAATCACAAGACAGGGACTATCACTTGACTTTGTATAGTGTATTTCAGCTAGTTAGATAATTATGTTTGCACACCTGCATGCAGGTTGAATACTATGACCAACTTTATCATAATACCATTTTATAATATGACTGTATTCTCGCAAATAAAAATTTTGAGTTTGAGTTAAAATAATTAAAATAATCAATTGTGTAAATAAAATATTATAAAAGGTACACGTCGTCGTGCAGCTCCCCTCCACAGGGCCTCGTGCCGAGCACGCTGGCTGCATCACCTCTCTGTATGGCCAGGCTAAGCCTTTGCGAGAGGTAGGCGCCAGCCCTCAGGTCGCCGGAGGCGTGGATCAGCCTGATCGAGATTTCATTGAGCCTTTATTGACCTTATTAAATTATCCAAAAATTAGAGCATGCATATTACTCATTTTTTTTATCGTTTCAGACATTCGTTTGTTTTATAAGTATGTCAGATTTATTCTTTACTAGCTGTACCCCGCAACTTCGTTTGCGTAGAGGAGGATGGAGGAGATCAGGAGGCAGATCTTCCTCTCTAGATCCTTGTTTCCACATCACATACCGCCATGGCTATGCCTATGAGCTGTCCGGATATTTCAGCTATCTCCTAGTGAAACTCCCGTCATAATCCCTTCAGTAGTTATGGCGTGATACTTGCACAAAGTCACAGACACAAATTCTAAAAATTTGTGTTTTGTCATCAGTATCGATCCTAAAACACATTACAATTATTCTTTTCAAAAAATATCCAATGTACATATATGTATAGATTAAATGATGATGCAAAACATTTACAAAATTCAAAATTCTTGATAACACAATATTGTAACAATAACAATAATGAAACGCTTCTTCCACCCCATAAAAACACGTTTGCATAAAGGCCCTCGGTTAGATTGACGCTTCGGGCCCACAACACGTGCTTACACCTTAGGGATGAAATTGCTTTCGTGATAATCGTTTTATATGCTACACGCGTCCTTTGACAACTTTTATTTGAGTATCTTTGAAATGATTGAGCATATTCGTCTCTGTAAGATTTATTATCTCAATACTCTTTTTGGTCCCATTTTTCGTAAGAATAAATACGTGAAAAGACTACTTCTTCGCCCCACCTACAAAACTACGTGACCATTTACCTATCATTTTGTTGGGGAGTTATTTACAGGTTTCATATTGAATTATCATAATCAGTATCATTTTCTACTACTCTCGCAACCCCTATAGAAGAATAACAAAAACAATGAATAATTCGCTTCGATTTCTTACTATTTACTGAATTCTTTATTTAGCTGGTTTTTTCGACTCGCAATTTGTACATGACTTTAATTTAAACCAATAATTTTAATAAAATACAGAGATACTTTTACATTTATTCGTTATATTGTACAATATCGGTTGATGGTGGGGCAGAATCTGGCATTTTCATTTAGTTACTTTTGCCTAATGCTCAGGATTCCTGACGGCCGGCCAAATAATTAAGTCAAAGTCAAATTTCTTTATTGCAAGTAAGGAAGTTGAGTAGATTTTTTGAAATTACATTTACACCACTTTGCAAGGAAAAGGTGCCTACGCTGAGGAGAAAAAGTGGCAAAAAACTCTCAGCAACACATCTTTTAAAACAATGATAATACAATGATTACTTAATAACTATACAGTACGTAACTATTACTATTGTTAGTAAGTTTATCCCTCATGCGGAACCGGCGACACACACCATGCATGTTCATCGTTTAAATTAGATATACATACACTCGAAAAACTCATCCTTGCGCAGCCGGGTAAAAAGAAGCTTACTTACTTGTGAGAATTTACTTCTCTAGAACAAATCTATGCATTATCTCACCCAATAACACTTATCTATCACACAAGTTACACAATCAATAACATCAAGTTCTATGGGGATGTTTGTATGAAAAACAGTTGGCAGATTGCCCCGTTTCCCCTTGCCTCCCGTCAGTCCCATCGGAGCCACCATGGACGCCATGTCCACGTACGCGAAGTTATTCTTTTTTTTCGGTGTAAGTGTATTCAATGGTGTATGGTTCTTTCAATTTTATTCGGTTACCTTTCTATCTACTGAGTACTGGCTGGATTGTCTATGGTAGAAGCCATTTAATTTAAAAAAAAAAAGAATCAGTCATATGCAATCTTTTTGGAATAATAAAAAATAACGTCATTCATGCTTGCTTTTTTTCAATTCGTATTTTCTTTTAATGGCTCCTGCCAGCAATCTAGTCGGCCAAACAGTTGGTGAATTATCAAGTTTGTTTTTGTATTATTTACATGTACTTAAATTAAGATGTAGTTATTGTTTAGTATGTTTTGTTGGGTTTTTGTATATTCGTCACAAAGTAAATTCGTCACGGAAAATAGTATGTGTAAATTCGCCACAGTTCTAATTTTATGAAGTGAGTTCTTCATATATTAATTTTGATTATTGTTTGATTTTTCTGCTGTCTATACTGAAAATAACAATGTGACGACTCACATTGTTATTTTCAGTATAGACAGCAGAAAAATCAAACAATAAGTAGAATAATAATGTTTAATTTGTGTTATTAATGTATGTATTTTATAAGTTTCTTTATGTTAATTTTATTTTTACATAAAGTATTCTTTGTTTCGCGTAAATATTTGGCTAAAGGCACGTAGGCCAAAGCCTAAACTTCTTAAAAATAATATTTACCTACGAATTTGTTGTTGAATTTTCTTACAATATTCTTTATTCCTGAAATCTCGTTTGCGCATGCGTAGAGTCCTGTTTTTCTCTCACGATGATGTCATCTCTCAATAGACGATACGAAGCCAAGTTAAGTAGGTCAGATTCTTGTTTAAATTACACTGTTGAATGCCGGCTTTTGTCGTTGGTAGGTGTATGCATGCTTTTAGCGTGCACGTGTGCTGAAATCTGAATAGCAATTTGGTTTATTGAGTTGTCGTGTTCATTTGATAATGCGGGCTCTGGTTTATGTGGTAGGGTTACCTAACCAACCACAGTTGTGATTAAGCTAAACATCGTGACTTTGTTTGTATAATATCTTATTTGGTACCTACTGGTAAAAGGTTTTATTTTTAGGTTTCCCTTCCTCAAAAGGAAAAAAAGGAACCCTTATAGGATCACTTTGTTGTCTGTCTCTCTGTCCGCATTTCTGTCTCTCTGTATGTCACGACATATATCTCAGAAACGCGTGGACAGATCAAGTTGAAATTAATACCAAATACTCATATATACAAATAGTCTGCAACCTCATGTAACCGTGAAAAAATCAAACTTATACGTCAACTGAATCAAAAGATATGGCCGTTTATATAGAATTTCATTTCATATTTGTATGAAAATGCAAAATAAGCAAAACTTATAGGGTACCTACTTCCCGTTGACCTAGAATCATGAAATATGAAGAAGCTAGTAGCTCTTATAGCACAAGGAAAGGAAAATAAATCCGAAAATCTGTAAATTTGAAATTAGTTACATCTCCCCAAAAATATTTTATTTTTATTTTTAAAAACTTATATTAATTTAAGGGGTGAAGTTGCGTTGCACGGAAGCCTCGGTGCGCGAGGCCGACTCGCACTTGGCCGGTTTTTTAGAAGTAGTTGATCTTTAACACCAACATTATACTTTGTCACACTTTCAATGATGAAAGAAGCTAACATGTCATAGTCACCATTTCGTGACTCCTCTAGAGTATGATGGGATGACAGAGCGTCTTATTTAAAGGGCTTCTAATGAGTATCGTGACACTGACGACTCAAGTATCTACATGTAACACTGAAGCAAGGATCCCACGGCCCGCCCCTCCCACGACAGGCCGCGACAGGCAACGTCGTCGCGCCGCAGCGCCGCGACTTTGAATTTACCGACTTCAGACTACAGCCGTCAACAGGCCACCGCAGGCCACATCGGATGCGACTGTTACCACGGCCCGTCTCGGCCCGGCCGGTCCGGCCCGCGGGAGGGAAGTACCCTATTTTTATTTATAACAACAGATTATTAGACATTATTTTTTGTTACAGATATACCTGCTTTTCATGTTGGCGTTCTTTATAATCTTGTGCCTGATTTGTGTGGTGACACTGTTCTGGTATCAGAGGAGACATTCCCTGGAGGTGACCTCATCCCTGGAACACCGGGAGACCACTCCGATAAGGAGACCGTGCCATAATGACTTTTAATTTTGACCTATTAAGTTCCTCTAAAGCTAAATTATCAAAGATATGTTGACGCACATTTCACGCCAGCCAATCAGGGAACGGTATTGTATTTCACACCAATTCCTCGAGAAACGCAACAATTATGGCGCTAAATCTGTGCTTGTTAATTCATCTATATTGCTTGGCGGCGTCAATATTTATAGTGGTATGTAACTGACTTTAAAAGCTAATAATAAGATAATCACTTTATTTTATTACAGAAACACAATATACAGTTTAAAAATCAAAGATACTCTTTGTACAAAGGCTGACTGCACAAGAAGGAGGGTTATGTTTTTCGAGTTTGTATGTGTGTATGTATGTCCATTCATTACCGCCATCCTGTAGCCTAATCGGCTTGATGGATTTTGGTGTATGAGGTATCATTAGATTCGTCTTGATTACGGGAGTGTATAAAAAATTTATCAAAAGGGGATAGTTTTTTTGCAGTCGGGTTTTTTTTTCAAGCGATTTCTTTATGTCAACCATTGATTAGTTTATAAACTAATCAATGGTTGACATTGATAACTTATTCACCAATGCCACTTAATTATAGAATTACAGTATAAAAAATACTTGACAGTAATACTAATAAGTGAGCCTAACAATATTACTATTAATAAATATTTTTATACGCTTATGTTCAATATTAAAATTGTAAGTAATGGCTGAAATTGATGAATGTTCTTATATTATAATAAGTATTATAACCGTGTTTTACGCTAACAACAGATCAAGTGTAACACTTTGTACTTTGGACCGTTCTTATTATCTGCGTCGTAAGAGTTGAAATCGTACTACAAGTGTTACCATTGATTTGCTGTTGTCCGTCATAATTATGCGATAATTAAGTGTAATTTTAAAATTAAATCCTAAGGTGATATACAATATGGTGCCGTGACTAGGATAGATGAAAGTTAAATAATAATGATAATAGTTATGATAGTGAAATGACTGATTTATGTAAAAGTGGATATTTATATTACTATGTTTATTTATAAACATAAAAGTGGAAATATATTTTGTAATTGTAAGTAAAGAGTGCCAAGAATTAAATTTGAAACCGTCCGTTCTTCATGCAGACTATATACTAAAAATCTAGTTGGTGCTTCAACATGAGCTAACAATGTTATCATACAATTAACCTGCTCCGCCCACGCGGCGTTTTTAATTAATTGTTATGTGGTACTTACCTAATTAAAACCTATGTCGCAATCGCAAAGTAAAGATTTCAGCAACTCAAATGGTAATTCTGTCGAATATACATTTACATTTAATAACGTAATTTGCTTGGTATAAGTGAGAGGTTCCTTTTGAAGATTTTCATAGACATACCACACGTGATTAACTATTTGCCGGACAACGGGGATCGGTTGAACTATCTGTAATGCTAAGCCATTCAGATAGTTCAACCGACTTATTGTGTATATAGTTTTTAGTTTAGTTTATATTTTCTAGGTTAATATTGTAATAGTTATTTTTATTTTTTATTATTAGTTTAGTTTTATTATATTTATTTGTAAGGTTTCGGAAATAAACTATAGGCTACCTAGATTTGTGCCGTTTGGGGTTGAGACGCTGGGTCCGTGGGGACCGGGAGCGATTGATATATATAAAGACCTGTCGGGGCGGCTCGTGGAGTCCACATGTGACAAAATGCTGGCCTGTATTTCGTCCAAAGGATCAGCCTAGCGATCCATAGGGAAAATGCCAGCATTTTGGGCACGTTGCCGGACAACGGGGATCGGTTGAACTATCTGTAATGCCCCATTCGGATAGTTCAACCGACCTATAGTGCATGTAGTTTTTAGTTTAGTTTATATTTTTTTAAGTTAATATTATAATAATTCATCGTAATAAACATTTTGTAAATAACTTTATTAATAAAATTGATTAAATTGGAAGATATTATTTTTTCAAGATTGGCGGCGCTATTTGGCTCATATCAGGCCCTTAATACACACCTAATAGGCATGATGACAGTACTAAATAATATCTAAAATCATGTGTTTATGTAATTAAATAGGAGTCACAGATTTTGAAAAACGCATTTATTTTTTCCTATATCACGTATTTTGTTTTGTTCACTATTGACATACAGCAAGTGAACAATGTGGTGACTTCACAGGAGACGCCATGACACCCGCGAGCGTATTTTGTAATCAAATCTTCATTTGAAATATTGTATTTTTAGGAAGTAGACGCTACTTCCGAATAATACAGAACGGTTTTTCAAAATCAGTCACTTGTATTGTATCGAGAGTTCTAATTTTATTTTACGTGTCTGACGAAATGACCATTGCAATCTAGGTCATATTACCGTAGGATAGAGTGCCCGAGTGTGTATACTTGATTTAGAATCGACCGTAATGGTTTTAAAATAAGAGTCAATTTATTATGCTTCCTATCCTATCCCATTTTCGTAATGAGGGTTTCCTTAGCAGGGTTTTGGAATTAAAAACCTTCGTTAAACACCGGACGTTCTGCGACCTTTAAACAATTACTCATATTTGCGTAGGTCAAGTGACATTTTCAAGGGTTCCGTATGTTATTAACTGTCTTTGTAATGTTAATTTCCTAAACACACAGTTTCATGCAAATACGATATACCTACCAAAAGAGCTCGGTGGCTTAGTGGTTGGGTCAATGGACTTGCGATACGGAGGTCCCAGGTTCGATTCCCAGCCAGAGCAGCCATATACGGTCGAAGACAGAGAAAGGTGTACAGTAGAGTTTTTAAGGATGAGATATTCTCAAAAACTACTTAAAACCCCTTCCATGTCTTTTAAAATGAAATTATACCTAAACCGAAATAGTTATTCATGCAAAATATATATCAAAATGTAGGGAAGGTAGGTACTACAAATACTATAAAAAAATCTTTTTTTTATATCGAGGCACTTCGCCGTGCTCTTCACTCCGGCGCTGCATCTTCTGTCTCACTCTTGGTTTTGACAACCATATAGCGCCTTACAGTGAAATAATTCTTCCAATATGTCAAGCAGTGTTTGAGATAATTTCGACCTTAAAAACTCTCCTGTACACCTCAATACTCAATATATTTATTGCATTCCATAAGTTATAATACAGATGTTCACATACTTAACAATAAAATGTTACAATGTTCTTTATGGACCTTGTTTAGTCACAGCAATATAAGAGAGAGACGACATTTATTGTTCAAATATAATGTAATTTGTAGTAACACCTTTCTCGGTGTTAGACTTACCTAAACCAATTTGTAAGTAATCTCCTGCTATTAAGGTATTACGGTTAAATACTTATCCGTTCAACTTTAAAAGCTTCCTTTTTATTAGACTTTAGAGTTTTTCCGATGAACTTCAAAGCCGGACGGTAAACGTGACGCTTTTCCCTTGAAAGCTTCCGACTATGGGTTAGCATCGGGCGGATAGCGTTTAATTCAATCTTCAGCGTTTTAATGATTCTCTTCTCTATATTTATGTAACTCAATGGCTATCTAGATGTCTGTGTGGAATAAGATATAAAACGGGCTGAAAATGGCGGGAAATGACGTTTGCGAAATTATTTAATAATTTTCAGTTTAATGTCTACAGTGGGTGTTTTGTGTTTAATATCACGTTAAATTAATCAGAAAATGTTCGCGAATGACAGTATGGTGAAGTTATTGGAGAATTCAAGCAGGATCTGAAGTTTGGCGCCATGGTCAAGATTCTCACTACGAGCTCGGGAGTGAACGTGACTGTCGAGCTGCTTCGTCCACAGTGATTGACGCTACGGCGTCTCCTGTGGATGAAGACAAGAAGACGCGGCTACCCAGGGTGATGACGCTACGGCGACTGGGGAGCCCCTGGATGAAGATAGAAAACTATTATACATTGAATTTTTAACATGACATTGGCAAATGACGAACTGTCGAGTCCATTAATAAAATAAATAAAAAAGATTTAAAACTTTTGACATATTATTACATCCAACCAAAAACATAAATGTCGAAAAAGGCCAAGGTCTTATTCCTATAAAAAGTGCTGAATTCTAAATCAATGCCAAGCTAAAATTATCAAGCAACATTAAATCCTGGAGATGTTCATCAGTAATCGTATAGTAATGTTTTTAATTGATGTCAACAAGGATTATGCGGGGGAAACATTTTTATTAAGGGCCTTCATAGAGCCAACTGGCGCCGCCAATCTTAAAAAATAATATCTTCCAATATAATAAATTTTATTATAAAAGCTATTTACGAAATGTTTATTACGATAAATACTATTTTTTAAATGCTTATTTATAACGTGATTCAATTTCGGTAAGTTGTAGTTCACAAATGTGCCAGAAACGGCCGTTATTCGCAATTATGTGAACTACAACTTACACATCAAATAAGCATTTAAAAAATAATATTTATAGCAATAAACAATGTGAACGTAGCTTTATTAATAAAATTGATTATATTGGAAGATATGATTTTTTTAAGATTGGCGGCGCTAGTTGGCTCTAGGATGGCTCTTAATTAGGGTTCAGTGAATACATTTTAATATTACGAAACTTTATAAATTATATATATAAGTTGGTCATTTAAATTATGTATGTATGTATGTAGACTTAGTATAATATGTAGATAGGTATAGTCATTTATGTAATTATTTTAGTATAATATATTGTGTAATATGGATAGTATTAAGAATTTATTGTATGTCAGTGTGCCTGCTCAGAATACGATCTCCATTTAAATAGTTTAAGGTTAGCTGTAAGAGAACTCTATAGGGTTAAGCTCGCCGTTGTAAATATTGTCTCCAAAACTATGTGTTAATTTTTTAAGGTTTTATGTACAATAAAGAATACAAACAAGAGTTAAATGAACGAAGGCGCGAATTTTTTTTTTCAACTGAATAAAAAAAAATCGCTATATGCGCACACTGTAACCATGGCTTGAGCTACGAGCGAGGGACAATCGTCGGAACGTGGCGCCATGTAGCACATTTACAAGGCAAATCGAGGCTCGTTTAAAAAATCGGACATGTCCACGGGAAAGGGAGAGGGGTGGACACCAAAATGAGGTTATGTGTGGTCAGTTATTCGTGAGTAGAGATGGTATTGGTATTGGTATTGGTATTTGGTATTTTACATAATATTTAAAGAAATGACAATGCCAGATTCTGCCCCACCATCAACCGCAAGTTGTACAAGATAACGAATAAATGTAAAAGCATCTCCGTTTTTTATTAAAATTATTAGTTTAAATTAAAGTTATGTACAAGTTGCGAGTCGAAAAAAACAGCTTAATTAAGAATTCAGAAAATAGTAAGAAATCGAAGCGATTTATTCATTGTTTTTGTTATTCTTCTATAGGAGTTGCGAGAGTAGTAGAAAATGATACTGATTATGATTATGCAATATGAAACCTGTAATATGTCCCCAACAAAATGATAGGTACAGCTTAAATGGTCACGTAGTTTTGTAGGTGGGGCAAAGCTCCATTGAAATGTGGCAATGTCTTTTCGTAATGAGAATAAATTTCTTTAATCACAAATGAATAAACATGTTAGCTACATAAAGCTTGTTATATAAATTAAAAAGCTATTGATTTAACAACAGGGTTCAAAATCCTGCATAAATTACCTGTTCTAAATGTCTAATGAATGGCAATCACTCCAAACTTGGAAGTAGCCAATTTCGAAAGTTTGTACGGAACCACTTAGCAGATCTTGCGATCAGACAGTAAATTTTAATGAGACTTGCTTGCTTAGTTCATTAAATAATTATTAATCGATTTTAATAAGTTATAGTGGTTTAAGGATTTTTGTATTATTAATATTTTGCCGTTAAGTTATAAATAATTCGCAAAACTCATAACTATAGCAAAGTTTTTAGATTATTAATATTCTCATCCACTTCAGAAGTGATCGGGATGTACTCAATTTACACCGTGAAATAGTGGTTGATTTCCCGCAGCGAAATGATTTTATCTCGGTACTACTATCGATTTGTTATTAAGTGTTATATTTTTCTTTCTTCCCTATTTTTCTTTTTAATGTCCATTATGTCTGTAAGGGGGAGGCCTGGTGACTCAAAACACAGGATTAGTCCTAGCTTGAGCACCAGTCTTCCACCAAACTGTGTCTAATAACATGAAAATGTACCTAATGTGGAAGGAAATAAAAAAACATTTGAATTACATAAAGAAATGACAATAACATTTGTGAAAAACCGAACTCGAAAGCGATCGAGAACCAATAATAAACCCTCGATATCGTATTGGATATTTAACACTGGCTGATTATCTTTAAATATCTTTAAAAATAATATTGAAGTGTTCTATCTGATTGTCTGAGTCATTAGATCGCTGGCGAGAGATTCTTGCAGAATAAAAATTAATTTAAAATCTCTGTTGGTATTTTCTTGTGTCCTTAGTTTTGAACCGTTTGTTACACCTAAAAAGAATCGCCATTGACCGGATGACGTCGGCAGTGCACGTGGCGCCATTTTGCGCGCAACTATTAAAACACCGTGCGGCAGGCGGGCCGCTCTCATTCGGTCTGCGATCGTCGTCATGTTCAGTGATCGTCGTGTGTGCTGTGTGGGTTGCCCCACACCGTCTCCGTGCTTCTGTTCCTGACCCTGGCGCGTGCCTGGTCTAATTTCTGAGTCGCTCTGCTGCCCAGACTACGTGTAAATTTAAGTTAAGTGCATTGTTTCAGTGAAGTGATAATTAGTGCATAATAAGTGATTCACATTTCGTTGCCGCCTAGAACTTTTAGGTTATGTGGTGTGGCAGATAGCCAAATAGCATAAATGGCTCATAGTACTGTTAAACCTCATCAATGTCGGATTAGTGCAAACCCGTGTGTGCTGTTAATGTAACTTTGTGTAATAGATAATGAAATATGTCGCTAGCTAATGTTGTGCGGGTTAAATAATAAATTGGTTATGACAATCACTGGTAATTGTTTATTTTATATTATCACGCTAACCTTGATGTGTAATACGTTTCTATTTATTGGTAGTGTAAAAGGCTGTAATCGTAAATATAAAAAAAATCGTATAATATATCGCAGCGTAGCAACAGCGCGGAGCGGGCGACGGACGCGGGGCACGTGGTAGGTATTACCTACTATACACTACCTAGTTAGTTCCATCGTGTATAATGCTTTTGAGTTGAATAAAATTTAATCAAAAACAAAACTTATTTTCAATAGTAAAACCTGAGGACAAATAATTCTGCTGCGAGAAATCCTCTACTAAGACATTGCCACATTTCAATTGAGCTTTGCCCCACCTAAAAAACTACGTGACTATTTAAGCTGTACCTACCATTTTGTTGGGGACTTATTACAGGTCATATTGCATAATCATAATCAGTATCATTTTCTACTACTCTCGCAACTCCTATAGAAGAATAACAAAAACAATGAATAAATCGCTTCGACTTCTTACTATTTTCCGAATTCTTAATTAAGCTGTTTTTTTCGAATCGCAACTGGTACAAAACTTTATTTTAAACCAATAATTTTAATGGAAAACGGCGATATTTTTACATTTATTCGTTATCCTGTACAACTTGCGGTTGATGGTGGGGCAGAATCTGGCATTGTCATTTCACAGTGTATTTTCACTTCAAGTGAAGTGAGTTCTAAGTGAGTTAATGTAATTCCATGAAGCTCTCAGAAAGTGGAGCCGCAATTAGTTCGGTGCTCGAGGGATGTAAGTAATTTGCTTGGCCATTAGTAACTTATCTTGTACAGAAATCGCCACTAACGATGCTTTGGCTTAGCTATTAGAAATAAATTATCGATTTTGGACTATGGAATAGGATAGTAGACTATAGTATGACCGTCTAAATCAGTCTTCGCCTGCGCGGTATAGGGATGCGGGGGAAGGCGACAACGGGGGCCGAGAGAGGTGCGGGCGGCAGGCGCGTTTCTGCCCCCCCCCCCCCCCCCCGCACCTCTCTCGGTCACCGTTGTCGCCTTTCCCCGCATCCCTGTACCGCGCAGGCGAAGACTGATTTAGACGGTCATACTATAAGGCCCGTATTAATAATCTGAGCTCAAACCCGCCCTCAAGAGCGAATTCAGCTGATACACTCTCAAGACGCGATCACCATCTCAAGTATGTCAGTTATTAATGAACCAATCTTGAGGGCGTATCACGTGATGTCTTTCTCAAGTCGCGGTTAGCCTGCAATCAGCAAATACGTTCTCAAGTGTGAGTTTAACAGTTCTCTTGAGAACTGAGTATTGTTTATTATTTTATTTTATTTGGAAACAAACAGTTTTTTCAAATACTTAATTCTAAATACATACTTATAAACCTACAGCCTCCCATATTAGCAAACAATTAAGGTTATTTAGTACCTACGTTTAAATTAACTTTAAATTATAAATACTTATTTGCAATCGCGATTGCAAGCCATGCTGGGCTCCACGCGCCATCTAAGTTACATTTATTAATAGTAACGCCAGCTTGAGGTCGTTCTCAAGATTGAATTTTAGCTGAGAGTAATTTATTAACGTACGTAAGTAAGAATATATCTCTATTTCCAAAAATCAGTGACACACATAGTTATAATACAAGAAATAGGGATAAACTTGCATTTCCAGGATTCAGACTACGTAAGGTTAGTCCATCCTTCATGGGGCACTGTATTCGCTTTTATAACAAGTTGCCAGAAAGTGTCACGACGTTGACAGAGAGGAAATTTAAAAATTTCATTAAAGTAACACTTGTTAAGAAGGCGTATTACAGGATAGATGACTATTTAAACGATGAACATGCATGGTGTGTGTCGCCGGTTCCGCATGAGGGATAAAGTCTAGATTACTAACAATAGTAATAGTTGTGTAATACCTAGTTATTAAGTAATTGTGTATATTATTTTAAAAGATGTGCTGCTGAGAGTTTTTGCCACTTTTTCTCCTCAGCGTTGGCACCTTTTCCTTGCAAAATGGTGTAAATGTAAATTCAAAAAATATGTTGACGTGCAAAAATGTACACAACGTACTTGCAATAAAGAAATTTGACTTTGACTTTAATACGGGCCCTAAGTCATAGAACAATATTAATTTTACTTACCGATACTGAACTTGTTTCCCATTAATCAGCACAATACTCTACGTCCACCATTAATGAACTAAGTTCGATGGCAGACAACCAGTGAACTATGAAACAACACTTCAAGTACACTTAACTCAACTTACACTTAATTGGCCGAGGAATTACTTATTGGGCTATTAAATTGTACCTTCTACATATATTTCTGACATATTTTAATATTCCTGTAGTTATTATCAGAGCACATAAAGCTTCCTTGGTGTTGAGGCTGTATGGCCTAAGATTCTTTGCCTATAAACTTTGAAAAACCAAAAAGGAAAATGGCGGGCATAATGTACCGTCGTCGACGACCGTCGTATAACGGTCGTATAAGACGTGTTTGTGAAGTTTCGTGCTCTTGCAAGGATTACTTGCATGACTCACACGGGTGTACGTACGTGAAAAGAAAAATCAACCTTAGCTCCGGGCTTTTTGAAAATGGAGGGAAACGACGGTTGCAAAATTATCTGATAATTTTTATTTTAATGTCTACAGTGGTTATTTCGTGTTCAATATCACGATAATTAATCAGAAAATGTTCGCGAATGACAGTATGGTGAATTTATTGGATAATTTGAGCAAGATCTGAAGTTTCAAGCTTTTATCAAGAGTCCCGCTACAAGCTCGGGAGTGAACGTGCCTGTCGAGCTGCTTCGTCCAGAGTGACGACGCTACGGCGTCTCCTCTGGATGAAGACAAGAAGAGGCGGCTACCCAGAGTGATGATGCTGCTGCGAATCCTCTGGAGTAAAATAGAAGACTATAATATCTTGAATATTCTGTAACATGACATTGGCAAATGATGAACTGTCGAGTACATTAATAAGATAAATATTTGAAACCTTAGCTCCAACATATTGATATTCGCGAACATTTTCTGATTAATTTTATGCAATATAATAAATAGTTTAACTGTCAAGTCCCCGCCATTTTCAAAAATCCAAAAGTGTTTTATACCGTCGTCGAATTCAGATGGGGAAAATTAAACAATTTAAGAGAATGGTTGATTTAATAATCAGCTATGAAAGCCACCTGAGTGTCCCGAATACAGCCGCAGACCCTCTGCAATAACATTCAGATGCCGCCAGCTTCCCGAAGTTGTATAAATAGTAAGGTAAGGGTAGGTAAGACGACAATGTAAGTAATAATAGGTAAGTGATAATTTATGTAATTGGGGTTTGCTGGAAGAAATCTCTGATAGAGATAAGTTATGCCCTTTGTATATGTATTTTCTTATCTATGTTACAATGTAAATTTCCAGTGTGTATACAATAAAGTGTTAATAATAATAATAATGTAATACTCTGTGAAATTGTTTGACCTCGACCTTCGATACTAGTCGGTAGTGTTATCGCAAAGAGCGATAATAAATAGGTACACTTTCCATTAATATGGCAACACTCAAAAAGGGGTAGAAATAAAAAATATGAGAAAAGAAAAAAATAAGGAAAACAGATTTATTTATCACTACATAATATTGTGCAAAATAATAATAGATAGGTATATAAACATCAAATCAATAATATATACTTAATTTAAAACAACATTTTTTTAAACAGACTTTTTTTATTTATTAAAAAAAAAAAAAAAAAAGGTGAAGTTGACATAAAAAAACGATCCGCATTAAACAATTAATATAAATATACAAACAACTTCAAGGGCCTATTATAGTATTCTAAACTTGGCTGTGTGTGGTGGGGCGCCTCCTCGCGTGTAGGCAGCCCCAGGGTCGCAGGCGATCAGCTGTTTTAACATATTTATTTCTTGTTGTTTTTGTGAAGTGTCGTGTCAGTGAAATTTTATTTGACAAGTTTGTTTCCCGTTGCCTGGAGTACACTCCGGTCGCCACGGAGACGTCATACATCTTGCTTTGATTGGACAAGGAGTAACCGGAAACAAATACCCGCTAAAACAACGCCATCTATTGGAGAGTAGCGATAGTATAAAGTTTAGAGGGCGCCATTTCATAATTATATTATAAAAATATGGAAGTAAATAAAATCAAACAAAATGAAAATAAAGCTGAGAAATGCGCAGGTTGTCTTCAAAAATTGCCTAAAAGAGAATACTTAAAGTGTGCTTTCTGCAAAAAAACTTACGACCTAGACTGTGCAAATGTTCCTTCTAAACGCTTTTATAATACAATGCGGGAGGAACACAAAAATAACTGGAAATGCCCCGCTTGCTATTGTAATATGCCTAAAGCAATAAATACAAATACACCAATATGCAACAAACTGCGCAACGATCTACAACAAAACACTTCCTCGCCTAGCAATAGTAACAGCAATGTAACCGCCAGAAAAAAACCTGTTAATACTATAAATTACTCCATATGCTCTGAAGACCTGAGTATACTGGGAGATACCATATGTGAAGCAAATATACAAAGCACCACAAACTGTAATGAACCAACGGAACTAACTCTCGAGAACATGAAAGAAATGATTAATTTACAACTGAAAGAAAACAATAAGTCAATTATAGCAGATTTACAAAGCACGATTGAATTTGAAATAAATAAAGCTATAACTAAAGTGAAAGAGGACATTAAAATAGAAACTATGGTATTATCAAATGAAAATATACAAATAAAATCTGATATCAGTACGATCAACATAACCATCGATAAATTATTAAATGAAAATGAGATCCTGAAACAAGAAATAAATGACCTCACAGCTAAACTTTCTACCATCTCTACCACCAGTAATGAAATCACATCTGAAAACGTAAGCAAAAAAATTGTAATATACGGCTTAAATGAACATTACAAGGAAGATGAAAATGACCTACATAACAGAATACTAGATATATTTCAAGAAAGTTTATACGTTGACTTGACAGGCTTCATTGAAGATACATATAGAGTTGGAAAATACACTAAGAAGAACAGCCGACCATTAGTAGTAGAGCTTATAAGCAAGAATATGACGAAATATATTCTCAAAAATGCATGCTATTTTCAAGGAACAAGACTATCTGTAACGGAATTTCTCGATAAAAATGCACGACTGGAACGGAGTAAAATGCGAGACGAAATGCTCATAGCACGAAATAAAGGACTTTATGCTGTAATACGGAACAATCAACTCATCGTAGAAGGCAAAATAATAAATATGGAAACACGGAATCTAAATGAACAGCCACATATAAGTGATACCAATGAAAATACTTATATCGATAATGTCCGACGAAACTACAATAACGAAAATTCTGTTATTCAGTCCTTTCGAAAAGATCATTCCTTTCGAAAAAACAATGCAAACTTTTAATATACTATTCCAAAATTTTCAGAGCATTTATAACAAACAGCATACAATAGAAGCTTTCATCGACCAGAATCCTATATATCAAGCTATATGCATCTCCGAGTCCTGGCTGACTGAAGCGAAACTAAAATTAGTGAAGTTTAGTGGCTACAAAACTGCAGCGTCTTTCTGCCGTACAAGTAGAGTCGGTGGCGGCGTATGTATCATGCTCTCAGAGCTTATAGAGAGCAAGGAAATAGAAGAAATTAAAGATATGTCAATAGAATATGTGTTGGAAGCTTGTGCTACATATTTGACGAAAGAAAATTTATTAATAGTAACAATATACTGGAATACAAGAGAAGAGAAACAATTTTTTGATCAATTAAAATTATTACTAATACTCATAGACAAAAAATTCAATAAATCTAAAGTTATAATAGGAGGCGACTTCAATACTAACATCCTCAAAAACTGTAGGACAACAAATGAACTTCTAGAACTCATGTCAGAATATAAACTAACCCAACAAATAAAGGCTGCCACACATATAACACAAACATCATCAACTTGCTTAGATTTAATATTTACAAACTTTAACGACAATTTTCACACAACTATAGAGGACTTTGGATTTACAAGCCACTTAGCAACAATCATACATCTGGAAATAGCACTATACAAACAACATACAACATGGCATACTATGAAAAGGGTCTATAACCAAATAGAAATCTAGGTCTATAAAAAAATAAAACATAGAGTTATTGAAATCAGATCTTAATAAAGTTAGATGGAACGATATAATAAAACCAAATAAAAATATAAATGAAAATTATAAATTGTTCGAAAAAATACTATTAAAAGCACTAAATAAATGTATCCCTAAACAAAATTTTAAAATCAAACCAACATATAAAAAATACTGGTTAACTACAGGCATTAAACAATCATGTAAAAATAAAAGACTGTTAAAAATATTCACACTAAAATCTAATAACCAAATACTACAAAACTATTATAAAAAATATGAAAAAATACTAAAGAATGTTGTTGCTAAATCCAAGAAAATTAATTACATAAATAGAATTAAAAAATCGAATAACATAACAAATGTGGAATATCATAAATGAACGAACAAATAAAAAACAAGTAAAAGAAAAAAATAACATAAAATTAGAAATAAATAGTACCTCTTATACCGAACCGAGAGAAATAGCAAATATTTTTAACAACTTCTTTGCCTCCATAGGTGAAGAAACCTCATCTCCGAACTCCTCCATACCGCGCGGTCTTCCGGTAATAAATCCAGCCGAAAATACACTATTCCTTGGACCAGTTACATATATGGAAGTGTTTAAAGTATTAAAAAATCTAAAAAACAAAACAAGTCATGGAATTGACGAAATACCACCAAATATATTAAAACAATGTGCAGAACAGCTAACGATACCATTTGGGATGCTGGTTAATCAATCGTTTGAAGAAGGCATCTTTCCAGATTTATTGAAGATAGCTCTGGTAAAACCTATTCATAAGAAAAATGATAAAAAAGATCCTAACAATTACCGCCCCATTGCGCTTTTACCTTCAGCCTCGAAAGTTTTCGAAAAAATAATGTGCGATCGTGTATACAGCTTTTGCGAAAAATATAAAATTTTTGACGATTCCCAAAATGGCTTTAGAAAAAAACGCTCGACGACTCTTGCAGTTTATAAATATATGCAAGAAGTTTTGAATATTATAAATAATAAGAAATATGCAATCGGTATTTTACTTGACATGACGAAGGCGTACGACAAAGTCCAATATAGTATACTTTTAGATAAATTATACGGCATAGGAATCCGCGGTATCACTCATAAGTGGTTTACATCATACCTCACAAATAGACAACAATATGTTGAGATCGAACATTATAACCACACAACGACTGAAATACAACATATCAGATCTGAAGGTAGAGCCATCACAGCATCAATACCACAAGGAAGCGTAATTGGTTGTCTCCTCTTTCTGATCTATGTTAATGACCTGCCTAAAATTATGAAAAATCCCTGTGTATTATTTGCTGATGATATCTCATTAGTTACATCGTGCTTTAACAACGTAGATCTACAGGAAAGACTCTATTCAATTCTTGACAAAACCGATAAGTGGCTGCGCGAACATAACTTACAAATAAATTATAATAAAACAAAACTAATGACATTTCATCCCTACCAAAAAAATCCCATTGACATAAATTTTAAATTCAATAATATTAAATTTGATATAGTTAAAAATTTCACACTATTAGGTTTAAATATAGATACGCACATAAATTGGAAAGACCATATAAAAAAGCTTAGACTAAAACTATCCAGCTTTGCATACGCTCTCCGTGAGATCAAAAAAACGACCGATCTTAAAACAGCACTTGTCACTTACTACGCCTATGCATACTCATGGCTGAGTTACGGTACTATCCTATGGGGAAGTAGTGTAGACGCACCTACCCTCTTTACTGTACAAAAGCGACTGGTGAGAATCCTAGTAAATATTGACACAACCGATAGCTGTAAGCCTCACTTCGCACAACTTAAAATTCTCACATTACCTTGTATCTATATCCTTGAAATATGTAAATTTGTCCGAAAATATCCCGAATTCTATTTAAAACGTGAAGATATCCCAACCAAATACCCACTCAGATCAAACCGCAAAACAAAACTAGTACCAGTTACAATCTCTCGGTTAAATCTCCACTTATCAGGTACATTAAACATGTCCATAAAAATATATAATCATCTTCCAAACGAAATAAAAAATGCAACAAAAGAAAAAACATTCACACGACTGCTAAAACAACACCTACATGCTAAATGCTATTACAGAGTAGATGAATTTCTAAATGAGAAAATATAATAAACAATCGCTACCAATTACTTCTTAATAACTACAATTTATTTTATATTTGAAGAAGAAATGTCGTCTCTCTCTTGTATTGCTGTGCCTAAACAAGGTCCATAAAGAACATTGTAACATTTTAATGTATGTGAACATCTGTATTATAACTTATGGAATGCAATAAATATATTGAGTATTGAGTATTGAGTATACACTAATAATGAGGTTAAAAAGGAAAGAAATTACTACACTATTATAAGATTATAACTAATAATTAAGTAATCTAAGAGCATTATTCTTATTATCTATAAATTATACCTAACGCAAAGAACACCATCAAGCAGCAATGTGCAGCATGCAATGCTAAAAAATGACGAGTTTCATAGACATTTTTGACCACAAGCATTTGTGATCTCGTTTTTACAAACGTCAAATTCCATAGATAGACAGTCTTTGAAAGTCGATCTTGAAGAGATTCGCCATCGTTTTGGAATGATGGATTTCTTACTGTTGTTTAATTTTCTATTCACTCGATTACTCTAAATAACTTTTCATTGGCGTAATTACTTCTTTAATACGAGAAGTTTTTAAAGATTATAATCGTGCGACTTGCTGTCTGGGGTGCTAGCCGCCTAGCCTTTTTTAACCGACTTTCAAAAAAAGGAGGAGGTTATCAATTCGTCGAAATATATTTTTTTTTTCTTTTATGTATGTTACCTGATTATTAGACGCTCAAGTCCTGTCAAAGCCTTTTCTTTTTTTACTTGGGGAAATGCTTTTCGCATCTCACCGCGCCAATGAGGAGGGGCGCGCGGTGAGTATGTGGGACTCCCGCCATAATACGGTCCTATACCCACTAAAACCCCAAGGTGTTCAACGCATCGCGTTTGGAACGAGGTTGTGGGAACGCAGCGCCTAATACCACAACCTAACTCCTGTCAAAGCCTGCGCGATCGAAATTTTTGTAGGAACTATTTTCGCTAAAATCTGACATTGACTTAAAGCTGTTAAAAATCATCGCAGCGCGCCCCAGATGTCTTGCTACCTCTGGTACTCGACAGACTAAGGTACTCTTTCCTTGCAAAGTGGTGTAAATGTAAATTCAAAAAATATATTGACGTGCAAAAATGTACTCAACGTGCTTACTTGCAATAAAGAAATTTGACTTTGACTTTTTCAAATCCAGAGTTACTAAACCGACATTTTTTTCTGATGCTAACGATGAATTTTTAAGTGGGACACAGCTCTATCATTTACCCTACCTAATATTAGGCTCTGGGGGCACTCTTGACCTTGCGGTTATTTCGTATTGATTATTCCGTTACTACAAATATTATTAGAAATATTGGAATTATTATTTTTGGTTTTTAGGCCTGTTTAATTTATTTCTTGGCTGCAAGAGATCAATGCATTCATTATCACCAGTCTATTTTTATGTCCCCACGCCTTACATCAAGGGAGCTCGGGTCATCATCCAACACTAGTCCAGCACGTATTGATGGATTACACATATTTAGATTATTTTTTTAGGATCCGCCATCATTTTGGAATGGCGGATTGATTTTTTATTTGTTTAATTTTCTATTTAGGTACGTGAATACTCTAAAAAACTTGACATTGGCGAAATTATCTCTTGAATAAGAGTAGAAGCCATTCAAATAAAAATAGAATAGAATAGATTTTTTTTCTTGAGCATGCATGAATTTCAAAGTAAGAACCCGATGGGTCAGTGGTTGTTGGAGCACAGTACCATTGGTATGAGTTGGTAGTTAGTCGACAACATAAAACCGGTAGCCACAAGGTTCAAAATTGATTGATAAAAATTGCAACTCTAGCGGACAATAGCCGAACTAGGAACATGATCTTTGTAGCTAATTTCCTTTATAATTTCCATTAATAAAATGACAATGCCAGATTCTGCCCCACCATCAACTGTATGATGAACATAACGAATAAATGTAAAAATATCTCCGTATTTTATTAAAATTATTGGTTTAAAATAAAGTTTTGTCCATCAAACGAGTCGAAAAAACAGCTTAATTAAGTATTCAGGAAGCGAATTATTATCATTTTCTACTACCTCGCAGCTCCTACTGATTATGATTATGCAATATGAAACCTGTAATAAGTCCCCAACAAAATGATAAGTACAGCTTCAATGGTCACGTAGTTTTGAAGATGGGGCAAAGCTCCATTGAAATGTGGCATAGTATTTGCAACTCTAGCGGACAATAGCGGAACTAAGAACATGAACTTTGTAGCTAATTTCCTTTTTATAATTTCCATTAATAAAATTTATTTCCTTCCTCTTTTATTTGTGGCAATAAGGTTATAAAGTTAGCAGAAGTCTCTATTAAGTAAATTGCCTCCATGGCGATGACAGATTTGGTACCGTTCACGTCACGTAACAAGTGTTGTTCACATCATCAAGACTTTTCATTTTAAGAGCCTTCATAAAGCCAACTATAGTATGACCGTCTAAATCAGTATTCGCCTGCGCGGTACAGGGATGCGGGGGAAGGCGACAACGGGGACCGAGAGAGGTGCGGGCGGCAGGCGCATTTCTGTTTAACACCCCCCCCCCCCCCCCCCCCCCCCCTCCCGCACCTCTCTCGGTCACCGTTGTCGCCTTCCCCCGCACCCCTGTACCGCGCAGGCGAAGACTGATTTAGACGGTCATACTATAGCGCCGCCAATCTTAAAAAATAATATTTCCAATATAATCAATTTTATTAAAAAAGCTATTTACGAAATGTTTATTACGATAAATACTATTTTTTAAATGCTTATTTATAACGCGATTCAATGTCGGTAAGTTGTAGTTCGCATAATTGCGAACAAAAAGCGCCGTTTTTGGCACATTTGTGAACTACAACTTAGCTTGTCGCAATTATGCCATGTATTGTATATTGAAAAATGGTATTTATCGTAGTAAACATTTTGAAAATAGCTTTTTTAATAATGATGACATTGTGATTGTACGGTGGAACACAGAGAAAGGTGTACAGGAGAGTTTTTAAGGTTGAGATTTTCTCAAAAACTACTTGACCCATTGCAATAATTCTACCACTGTTAGATAGATAAAAGTTAAAACTATGTACTGTAAAATAATTATTAAATTCGGTCCAGTAGTTTTTGAGAAAATCTCAACCTTACTGAGGCACCCTGTATACTTATCTCTGTCTTCGACTGTACACTCAACTAAAATAAAGTTCTAAAATGTTTTAAAAACTTTATTTTTATGTAAAAAAAAATATATATTTTAGTTGTTAAAGGGTACGAGCCCGATGACGTCACTCTAATTATAAAACCATAAACCTAATAGATTTTTGCATAAAATGGCAAAGTAAAAGAAAATAATGTCACAGACAATATGGCGCAGGACTTCTTTAACGACAGTTATCATTAAAGTATTTTTTAGATTTATATAAAAAATTTAACATAAGTACCTATTTAAGTCACTTTTATTTTTTTAATTCTCGAGACACATCTTGCTATCTATAGGTGGAGATTTGTAATTAGCTTCTAGACATTATTAAGTAACCTAAAGTTATTGTAGCTGTAAATCTTCCTTAAAATAAATAAATAAAATAATAAATAAACAACTCGTTATAGAAAAACAGAATCCTACCGCTTTCAGGAAAAACGTTTTCAGACTTTTCCTCTCATTAATTTCATAACTCTTCTGCTTTGAACTTAGCAATTAAGAAGTTATTGAGTTACGACCTGAGTTTTTATGACAATTTTTACCTTTTCCTTGAGAGTATTAATTTTTTTATTATTTTCATAGCGGAAGTTAAGAAATAAAGGTGAGTTTTTAGTATTTCTAGTGCATACAAAGTATTTTATACTCTATAGTACACAATACCTTGAATTCATTTGACAAAATTAAATGGATGGTTAGGCTTGTGACATACATTAATTCTGCACGGCGTTGTAAATGAAACAATTTGGGGAAAAATAAAATATTTACATTAAATTCCACTATCAAAAAATATTAATTTGATTTGCATCCTTACTGTACTTTGTAGTTTTTACATTTTAAGGTATTTTTAATTTTTTGCAACAATTTCTTTCAATGGAATTTGACCGAATGGTCACTTATAAGGTCATTGTGTGACTTGTGATGTAAGTAGGTACTTAGTTCCAATTTTTTTGCAGTTTTAAATAAATCAAAACTGACAAATATTAATTTATTATGAGTTTCAATTTGTCGATTGAATTCAAGAACATCCTGTGTAGTTTTTAAGATAATCTCAATCTTAATAAAACTTTAATTAAAAAAATATACAGTCGACGTCAGAAAACCTATGCCTTATAGCCGCATAAATAACCTATGATACTTAGAAGTGCTTTGAACTGTACCTATTCAGCCAGTCCTATTAGTAACAGAGTCGGAGGCAAACCGGAAATGAAGGGTCCGCAGGCTCTCGCTCGGCTACTTCCGGCGGCCATGTTGGCTTTCCCGGCCAATCGGAGCACTAAACTTGCATTCCAAATTCAAACTTTCGTGATTTGTGTAACGGAAATCTGAATTAAAAAAACACTTATCTACACTAATGTTATAAAGTGGAAAGATTTGTATTTTTGTGTGTTTGTAACGAATAAATTCATTTTTTTTTGGACCTTTTTAAAAAAAACCGACCTAGAACGAGTCGGACTCGCGCACCGAGGCTTCCGCGCTCTAACGAGTTTAACTAGTTTTGTTTTTTCACGACTGCATTGAGGTTGCAGACCTACTTATTTCGTATTAATTTCAACTTGATCCATCCACGCGTTTCTGTCTTGACAGACAGACAGACGGACGGACGGATGTACGTTGTTGTCTTTCATTCTCATACGCCAGAGAAAGAGTCTTCTGTTGTAATGTGTTAAGCTCGGCCGCCATGTCCTCTATCTCACATTTTTTCCGGATCCTCCAGCTTCCGTCCTCTCTCTTCGCTGATCCCAGAATTCTCCTTAAAAATTCCTCTCCGCCACCAAGAGCTTATTTTCTTATTTCAGGGTCAAAGTCCAAGTCTCGCATCCTCACATCATTGGAGAAACGAAAGCAGACTCCGCTGGCTTGGTCACGTGGAGAAGATGGGAGAGGAACGTGCAGCGAAGCGAGCATACGTCGGAAAGCCCAGCGGACGACGGTCAGTCGGACGTCTAGGATACCGCTGGGGCGACGAGGTGCAGAAGGACCTGCGAGAGCTGCAGGCGCCCTGGCGCCAGACAGCGCAGGACAGGCTGCAGTGGCGGAGGCCAAGAACCACTTTGGGTCACTGAACCAGCGGAGTAAGTAAGTCTTATAAGTTTTAATGTGTTCGATTTCACATGAAAACGAGTGGCAGAGATGCGTAAAATGCCTTGCAAGAGTCTGCGATGTAATTATGGCTTACTGCATGAAAATGACACCATTCCTTTTTTTTACCCAGGTAAAACATGCAAGATCATGTGTCACCACGCCCGGGGGAGCGTGTTGGTTATGTCGGGCTCGCCGCCCTGAAGGGACAGCATACCGACTAAACGTCCTGGGGTGTTCCACCTCGTGCCATTCTAGCCGAGCCACGGGAAACTGTGATACATCCGCGACCCGACTGGCGCCCGAGCAGTCCCCATTGTGGGCTGTACTAGCCCACAATGTATAATCCATTCATCCCTCACCTTCTTCCTCCCCGTCTGAGCCTCGAGCCGCTCGGGGCCGTGCGGTTCGCGCACTGCGTCCGTGGGTCCGGGCCCTTACTTAGGCGGCGGCACCTCGTACACTCCGGTACGCTTGGCACCGCCTCGTACCACCCCATGGCGCGGATTTCTTTCTTGCCAACCTTTATCTCAGCCATTCATACATATTATGCGTACATCGTCAATGACACCATTCCTTGCTTCATGGGTAAAACTTCACGGGAACGTCTAATGTAAAATATAACTTTACTGGATTCATTAATTAACTACAATATTTCTGGCGACTACTAACCCACAGATCGTGAATTGCGGCTAACTTCCCGGAATTCAGATTATTCAATCTGCTGATTATTGCCTGAATTCTAGGAAGTTAGATGAAACTCCCTGCGTAGGATGCTAATATTCTATGGAATATTACCTATCGGAGACTTTTGAAAATAGCGGGAAACGACGGTTGCAAAATTATTTGATAAATGACATTGCCACATTTCAATGATAGAGGTAGAGATAATGATAGAGTATATCAGCATCTGGACAAACGTCTCAAGTTTTAAGATGCTGGTGGCCAATCAAAATAATGTATTATTATAATAGTAATGTTTTAAATAAAAAAAAAATAAAAAAAAAAACATGGAGTTTTGCCCCACCTACAAAACTACGAGACCATTGAAGCTGTAGCTATCATTTTGTTGGAGAGTTAGTACAGGTTTCATATTGCGTAATCACAATCAGTAGGAGTTGCGAGAGTAGTAGAAAATGATAACAAAGACAATGAATAATTCGCTTCGATTTCATCCTACTTTCTGAATTCTTAATAAAGCTGTTTTTTCGACTCGTTTGATGTACAAACTTTATTTTAAACCAATAATTTTAATAAAAAACGGAGATATTTTTACACTTATTCGTTGTCTTGTCCATCATGCGGTTGATGGTAGGGCAGAATCTGGCATTGTCATTTCATTTCAATGTGTTTATTTTGTGTTTAATATCACGTTAAATTAATCAGAAAATGTTCGCGAATGACATTATGGTGCAATTATTGGATTATTCATGCAATATCTGAAGTATCGTGCTAGAGTCAAGGGGTATGTAGGGTATGGAGGAACGTACTTTTGATCCCCCTAATATATCCAAAACACTTTGTGTGAAGCAGTTAGAAATGACAATGCCAGATTCTGCCCCACCATCAACCGCAAGTTGTACAAGATAACGAATAAATGTAATAAAATCTCAGTTTTTTTAACTAAAATTATTGGTTTAAAATAAAGTTTTGTACAAGTTGCGAGTCGAAAAAACAGCTTAATTAAGAATTCAGAAAATAGTAAGAAATCGAAGCGATTTATTCATTGTTTTTGTTATTCTTCTATAAGAGTTGCGAGAGTAGTAGAAAATGATACTGATTATAATTATGCAATATGAAACCTGTAATAAGTCCCCAACAAAATGGTAGGTACAGCTTAAAAGGTCACGTAGATTTGTAGGTGGGGCAAAGCTCCATTGAAATGTGGCAATGTCTTTTCTGAATAAAAGTATATTTTATAATCACATGACAGGTGTCCCCTTCTCCAACAGCCTAAAACATTACGTTAAAAGCATTCAACCGAAAAAACTTTTGGGTTCCAAATATTCCAACTTTCACAAACCACAGTAGGTACTTACCTATATGCGTGCCCTGTCCCTACATCACAACTTGGTCCTATGCCACATGGACCGTGACAGTTCATGACACGATGGTTACGAGGCGGCGACAAAATTGTCACTGTGTACGAATTTTATTATATATAAACGGATATCACTCACTTATATTGTTAAAGTCGGCAATTAGACCGACAGTTTCGACCGATTTCGACGGTCTTTTTCAAGGTGAGCGCGCCACGCCCGCGTCGCCGTTGACTTTTCTTCGCGCACTGCGGATCAGCGCCCTCTGTGCGCGCTCCGAGATAACTTGTCCCGCCGCCGACGACGGTGCGTTCGATGGCTGTAGCTGGATTCGTTGATCGATCTCACTTGTCGGGGAGTTACCGCCACTCACGTTAGGTCCTGTCACGCAGTATGTACTCATTACAAGAAACGTCACCGGCGACGCGGGCGTGGCGCGCTCACCTTGAGAAAGACCGTCGAAATCGGTCGAAACTGTCGGTCTAATTGCCGACTTTAACAATATAAGTGAGTGATATCCGTTTATATATAATAATTCGAGGATAACTCATTGGTACATTATTGAACTCATTGATTCATTGGACATTGATTAATTTTCCTCTCTCCTAACTTTATTGAGTGCATTTGTTTCTTTGCTTCACAATCTCTACTGACATCGTAATTGTAACAACTGTCGTTCATCATCATCATCAGTCTATTTATATTGCCCCACTGCTCGGGCACAGACCTTCCCTTACATCGAGGGAGCTGGGGCCATAATCCACCACGCGGGCCCACTGCGGGTTGGCGGATTTCACATGACTTAGATTTTTGTATTCTTCTACGACATGCAGGTTTCATCACAATGTTTTCCTTCACCGTTTTGAGAGCACTCGGTAAATGTATGTAAGTTTTTCCGTCGAAAAAACCGAGGATAACTGAAGGAGGAGGTGCGCGAAGAAACGTCACCGGCGACGCGGGCGTGGCGCGCTCACCTTGAGAAAGACCGTCGAAATCGGTCGAAACTGTCGGTCTAATTGCCGACTTTAACAATATAAGTGAGTGATATCCGTTTATATATAATAATTCGAGGATAACTCATTGGTACACGGCTGCCCTGGCTGGGAATCGAACCTCCATATTTCAAGTCCATTGACCCAACCACTGAGCCACCGAGCTCTATATACCACCATTAGTGTGTAGATATATGTTTGTATGGTATATATTGAGTCTGCAACCCCGGTCACGTATCGAGGCGTAATATAGCCGCGTCCGGAATGTTTGCTATCACGTCCATTTGATGCGTTTGCTTTCAGATTGACGCTTGAATTGCTCTTTAGCCTTTAGCTTTTTCGATCCCATGATGATTTCATTGTCTCTTTGGGTTTACTGAACGATTACTTTGTTTCATTTTCTGATTAAACTTGTATTTGATGTTCTAGAGATGTGCCTTGAGCTACTTTAGGCTCTGAAGATTTTAAGACAGATTTTACTAATTGTAATGTGGTCTTTGTGTAATAAATAACTAATGCATTGCGGCGCTTGGTCGCTTTATAAAGAGCTTAGCAAACGAATAGTAGATGCCACTGGTGACCCAAGAGCTAGCAGCTACCTCGCGCAACGGATTAGCATCGCGATCCAGCCAGTGTCTTGAGTACTCTTCCTGTAACTAATATTTTTTTAAATAGTTTAGATTAGGTTTTTTAAATTTTGAATGGTTCTTTTTTATTTTATATTGTACCTTTTTGAAATAAACTTATTACATACATTGCATATATTTGTCATTTACTGCACTATCTATTGAACCTTCTTGAGGTGTTTTATTAGCACCAGTTTTGTTTACCTCTTCTTATGTATAATTAAAATTAAAATTCATTTATTAATTCATAATGCATGAAACATTACAGATATTATGCCTAAATCGTCACATACATTTAATTATTTAAGTTTAATATAATACATTATGGTCATTTCATTTTTAATTATTTTCTTATATCACAGTTATTTCACATGTACTTATAGCTTTTATTTTATAATATCACATTTTACATCTCATTCACACACTCATACATCACATACACGTCGATTCCCTTGCACGTGTGTGTGACTCGCAGAACTTTAAACACTCTCGCTCGATTATTATAATAATAATATTATAATAATTATAATACAACAACGTTCCGTATTTTGACGAAAAACTCATTGATGAACCACCATTGCTCACTCTATTAATATGGAAGTTAGACATTGATTTGATCATTCCATAATTATTATTATTCAAATCTAGAGGCTATTAAAATTGATTTTTTTAGCTGAGCCAACTTCAGGCCCAGCTAAAATGTTGTTCTAGATTTTTTATTTATTTAAGGGCCTTCCATGAGCCAACGGCCGTTTTTGGCACATTTGTGAACTACAACTTAGCTTGTCGCAATTATGCCATGTATTGTATATTGAAAAATAGTATTCATCCTAATAAAACTTTTGTAAATAGCTTTTTCAATAAAATTGATTAAAATGGAAGATATTATTTTTTCAAGATTGGCGGCGCTAGTTGGCTCATATCAGGCCCTTAAATTGATAAGTTGGAATAGTTACGATGGGATTGACTTTGTCACTATGTGTACAAATATCTCTAAAAAGATATAGATTTTTTTTATAATAAATGACTCATGATTTACGTAACTAATAATAATAATACTCGTGTAGATGTGAGTTCACTATTACACAAGTTACATTAAATAAGCTTCCTAGAACAAATAACGATGACCTAGTTTAAACAGAAAAGTAGATTGAAACAAACAACTAACACCTTATTTACGGGACCGCAGGTACACGACTGTCAAAGAATGACGTCAAAGGCGAAACCCCTGCAAATATTGAAACGTGTACAGTACTGATTGGATTGTACGTTTGTTCACAATTGGCGATTGATCTTTGACCAGGGTAAGGCGTGTTATTCCGTGTTTGCGAGGCTTTTTGGGAGTTCAGTGGAGCGTGGAGGGATACCCAATATCAGAGGTCCAATTTCGATACCCATTGATATTATTCAGTATCTATCCTGATTGAATCAGAATCGTTTATTGCCAATGTAAGATATAATAAAGTAGCAGTTACAGTTGCTTAGGTGGTACTGACTTGCAGTGTACCCAGATCGGGCATTCAATAAATTATATAAATAATAAAAACATGCAGTCATTTGTGAATAGGTACTACATACAATATACGTTCCACAATCAAGTTCCACAATTACACATATTCAAATATACGTCAACAGTGACTCACACTTTGGAAAATACTCATTTAAATCGTAGAATACATTATCTATTAACCATTCTTTGAGGCAGTATTTAAATTTTGTATTGTTTAGCATCGCAATTTCATTAGGCAGCTTATTATAGACTCGAATAGCAGTCACGTATGCACTTTTATATGATATAACACACCGTGTCAAAGGACGATATAGGTCACCTTTGTGTCTAGTGTTTATTGTGTGTATATCTGAATATTTTTGGAAGAACCCATTGTTGTTTCTCACGAATAAGCAAAGCTCCAGGATGTACAAAGACTTCAACCCATTGGGATCTTTTTTGCTCTCCTCTTTCCTTTATGCTCCTCAAGATCATCAGCTCTTTTCTAGTTCATGAAGAAATGTGAGCAACTTCCACAGATCTTACAAATTTGAAAACGCACGACGTCTTCTCGTTTAGTCACCAAACATATTGTCAGAATTATTCAGGCCGCTCATGGGCCTCTGACGTGGCCTAACGACTGCTGCCGAGCGACAGCAACCGGCAACCGTCACCGGAGTCGCTATATTGTTTCATGAAGTTAAATCACAGATATTTTATTATGTTTAGAGTGGGTAGGGGTGCATTAGTTTCTTGATTGGGTGCCAATGTGTCGGCACTTCGACCCATTGGGATCTTGTGTGCTCTCCCCTTTCCTGTATGCTCCTTCCTCCTCCCTAAAGATATAACTCAATAGGTCCGCTATGCAGCTCATGGGAAGGAGCATGTAGTCTTCTGGTTCCGAATAGGCCGACCCCAGGAGACTCATTCGCTTCCTAACCAGTGAGTCACATTCACACAGTCAGTGTTTCATGGACCTTCGTCGTTTCCCGTCTCGGGGGTACCACTCGGTAATATCTTTTGTCCAAAATTCTTGACAATACGTGAAATGTATTCTTTATCATGTACATTATGTAAGGGCTACCTAATCTAATTACCCAAATGTTTTATGGAACTAACCGAAATGATATAACGTTTATTTTAAAAATATATTTTTATTAAAAATACAGTGCTCTAGAGTAGGTTAATGAATTCAAAATAATGAACGGTAATGGAAAAGAACAAAATAAATAAATTCTCAGAAGTTGAAGCGTAGCGTTAATGATACAAAAATTTACAATATGAAAGTAAATATTCATATGTTCTAGAATATTTCTAGAATAATTTACATGTTACTGCGAAAATATAAAAAAATATATGTGTATGTATTCCAAATTATAGTGAATTACCTTGTCAAAAATTTGGAATGAATTGTTTCTCAGACTATAAAATAAAATATGATTGAGCAATTATTTAAATCACATTTGTATCACAAAAACACTTAATTTTTAAAGTTATCTTTCATCAATTGATTCAGAATTTTCTATACCTTGTTCACTATTATTACTTAAAATACTATTTAGAATGTTGTCTTCTTCACCTTTGGATACACTTTCATCATTTTCATCTAACACTTCGTCTAGGATTTCATCGTCTTGGGAATTCATCACTTCTTCACTGTGGGATTCAGCAACCGATTCCTCGTTTTGGGCATCAGGGTCATCATCTTGATTATCTTGTTCTAAATTAGATACCATTTCATTTTTTGTGTCTAATTCTACTGCTGTATCATCATTTTGGGAACTTATATCTTCAGTATGATTATTGTCTTCCTGAGGTTTCGCTTCCACAACTGAATTATCTTTATCAGAACTAGAAACTTCATCGTGTACACTTTCTTCTTCTAATTCAGGTATTCCTCCAAGATTTCCATTAATTCCATTTTCTTTAGCTCCGTTAATACTACTATTCGTTGCTGAATTATTACTTTTGGCTGTATCTTCGTTTTTATGGTTACCATTTATTGGTTCACCGTTAATTACAGGTTTAGTTATCTCTGTCTGTTTCGATTGGAGTTCATTATCTTTCTCATTTTTAGCGCTTTGCAGAACGATGTCATCTTGAGTTTTTAAGATTGGTTGTGTCGGGAATTTGTCTCTGGAATTTTAAAAGTAACTTCAGAACCGGTAGGTGAGTTTTCTTATGAATTCTTCAATAAAATTATGTTTTGAATATATCTACCTGTGTTTATCCTCGAATTTGCTGGGTACCAAGAAGCAATTGGACTCTCTGTAGATGACTCTTCTTTTACTGACCCAAGGCCATTGTAAGCTCCAGTAAGAGCTCTGAAAACAAATAAATACAATTAGGATTAAAGTTTAAAAGCAAAAACGTCCTAGGTACCGACGGTAGTGACTTTGGCCGTACCTATTTGCAATTGAGTTTTAATTCTATCTAAATAATGTATAATATAGCTTGTAGTCCAGTTGCGAGTACACGTTGAAAACGATCGTACATGTTAAGCAACGTTGGGCGAGGTCAGGACCTGAAAGGGTGACCGCTAGTGACACTTTGATCTGAGCCTCCGTGCCTCGGAAAGTACGTTAAGGGCATTCCATGAGTCAACTAGCGCCGCCAATCTTGAAAAAATAATATCTTCCAATTTAATCAATTTTATTAAAAAAGCTATGTAGGTATATAATGTTTATTACGATAAATACTATTTTTTAAATGCTTATTTATAACGTGATTCAATGTCGTTTGCTTGTCGCAATTATGCCATATATTATATATTAAAAAATAGTGTTATATTGTGTACATAGCTTTTTTAATAAAAATTAATAATTTGTAAGATATTATTTTTTTAAGATTGGCGGCGCTAGTTGGCTCGTGGAATGCCCTTAAGCAGTTGGTCCCGGTTACTATCGCTTGACAGCAGTCGTTAGGCCGCGTCAAACGCCTACGGGTGGCCTGAATAACTTTGACAAATAGGTTTGGTCACTAAACCCTGTCTACGACTAAACCACACGAGAAAAGATGTATATTATATTATTATCTGTAATATAATTTTTCACTGTTTTTTTCGCTATGTGACATTTTGTATGTTATTCTCATTTTAGTTGCATTGTGTGGTGTTAATTAAATCTGTTTCATGCTTTCAATCTCTGGTGAATCTATTTCCTCGTTTCTGATTATATCCATGAGCAAATCAACAATCAATCTTCCATAATTAGGCATGTTTTATCACTAATTTTGTTACCAACCACTTCAACTAAGCTAAAAAACACCTAATGTTTCAGAAAATTCATAATGTTAATGCATTGATCTCCTATAAACAACTAGATACACAACGGTCTTACTAAAACAATTTAAAAATCGTCCAAATAAGGGTCCATTGTTAACGTCCAAATAATATCCAATAAAGCATTCTACACGTGCAATCTGTGGGTCAACTACACCAAAAAGTTATACAATGCCCTCCCAAGAAGCACAGTACCGCATTATAAATGTTCACACCAGGCCCACATCGTCAACCTAAGCATTTATAACGACTTATTAGAGTTCACTTGGGCTGCAACAGCTGTATAGAAAAAAACGAGCCTCGATATAACGCTTGTTTCTGTACAGTGATTCTATTAAGCACCACACACAAGCCACAGATGTCACTGTTATTCAGCGTTTAGTAGTGCTGTACTCTATCAGCTGCAAGAGCGCATATTTGTGAATACAAATAGTGCAGTTTTCTGTATAAAAGTTCACACATGTACTTTAAAACTGTTGCATTTTAAAACAATATACAAGTTTTGTACAATATAACAATACGTTCAGGGTGCTGATGGGGCTGTCGCGATGCTGCAGCACATCAGGGATGTTTGCGGAAGCCGGCGTAGACGGATTCCATGCCATCATACGCAAAAGAGTCGCGTCCCTGATGCGACGGGTTCGCGGCATCCTGAAGGGCATTGCGGATACCATGGACAGGCCGATTCTGAGCCACTGGGTACACTTACATGTCCCGGGGTATCGGAGTCGGACCTAAGTCGCATGTTATGGCGCGTAATACACCTCATGTAACACTAACATAGTTTTAACTACTTACTAACACTTATATGGTCTTTGTTGACTGCAATAAATCATTTGAATTGAATTGAATAAAGCAAATTAGGGTCCATTCATCCGTTTGGACCTTCTTTGCGCTCGGACATTTTTAGAAGGCAGACTGTGTATCTAGTTGTTTATAGGAGATCAATGTGTTAATGGGATAAAAATTACCACATTAAATAATCTACTCACAACTTTAGCGTGGACTTGTCGCTTCCTCTCCAGTTCTTCCTGCAACCGTCTCTCTTCATCGCTGTCGTAGCCATTATCCTAGACAAGGACACAAGATTCATCAATCAGTGTGGAAAAATTAGGCTTTGATAATTCTATTAGGGAGTATCCATCACTGGACTCTCAAATTTGGTTTTGGACTAAATTATTACTTTACAGATTAAGTTGTTGACAAAAATTTCTCCATTTAGGTACCTTCGGAAATGAAAATCATGGCTAAGGATTGCTTAAATCATAAAAAGGCATAGCTGTCTGGCCCCTGATGATGACAGCGTAGAAACAAAAGCGGAAGCTCCTCGAGTGAAAAAGAAAGGAGGTTTTGAAAATGGTGGGAGACGACGGTTGCGATATTATTTGATAATTTTCAGTTTAATGTCTACAGTGGTTGTTTTGTGTTTAATATCACGTTAAGTTAATCAAAAGATGGCTGCGAATGACAGTATGGTGAAATTATTGGATAATTCATGCAAGATCTGAAATTTCAAGCAATTATCAAGAGTCCCACTACGAGCTCGGGAGTGAACGTGACTGTCGAGCTGCTTCGTCCAGAGTCACGACGCTACGGCGACTCCTCTGGACGAAGAGAAGACGATATGATATTTTGAATATTCTGTAACATGACATTGGCAAATGACGAACTGTCGAGTCCATTAATAAAATAAATAAAAGCGTAAGCTCCTCGAGTAGAAAAGAAAGGAAAGTAAAATCGAAAATGGCAGCCGGAAGAAAAACAATCCATTCTATTCCCGTTCAAACAAAGTTGATTAATGAATGATTGTCGGCGGAACTTTGACGAGAATTATTAAAGGGGACGAAGCGTTGTAAGTTTCAGACTTGTAGTGATTCTAGTGTCGTAATAATCGTCGCTAAATCTATACAGGGTGTCCTTGAATTCATTCGACAAATTGAAATTGGGAATTGTACTCGTGATAAATATTAAATTGCTAAGGTTTTTTAGTAAATAAAATTTACAAAAAAAATGTACTAACTAAAAATCATTAACTACCTCAAAATATAAATAAAAACTCCAAAGCACAGTAACGATGCACATCAAATAATATTTTTTTGTTAGTTGAATTTACTTAAGAGCCTTCCATGAGCCAACTAGCGCTGCCAATCTTAAAAAAATCATATCTTCCAATATAATCAATTTGATTAAAAATCATCATCATCATCATCAGTCTATTTATATCGCCCCACTGCTCGGGCACAGACCTTCCCTTACATCGAGGGAGCTCGGGCCATAATCCACCACGCGGGCCCACTGCGGGTTGGCGGATTTCACATGCCTTAGAGTTTTTTTACTTCTTCTACGACA
Organism: Tachystola acroxantha; assembly: GCA_963506565.1. Lineage (NCBI taxonomy): Eukaryota > Metazoa > Arthropoda > Insecta > Lepidoptera > Oecophoridae > Tachystola > Tachystola acroxantha. Next base: position 13,178,445 of record OY735881.1, read on the forward strand.
TGCAGGTTTCATCACGATGTTTTCCTTCACCGTTTTGAGAGCACTCGGTAAATGTACGTAAGTTTTTCCGTCGAAAAAACCGAGGATAACTCATTGGTACATGGCTGCCCTAGCTGGGAATCGAACCTGGGACCTCTATATTGCAAGTCCATTGACCTAACCACTGAGCCACCGAGCTCTCTCTCTCTCTCTGATTAAAAATGCTATTTACAAAATATTTATTAGGATGAATACCTTTTTTCAATATACAACACATGGCATAATTGCGACAAGCAAAGTTGTAGTTCTCAAATGTGCCAAAAACGGCCGTTTTTCGCAATTATGCGAACTACAACTTACCGACATTGAATCACGTTATAAATAAGCATTTAAAAAATAGTATTTATCGTAATAAACATTATGTACATAGCTTTTTTAATAAAATTGATTAAATTGGAAGATATTATTTTTCAAAGATTGACGGCGCTAGTTGGCTCATGGAAGGTCCTTAATCAGACAAAGTTCGCGAATGACAGTATGGTGAATTTATTGGATTATTTGTGCAAGTTCTAAAATTTCGTGCTAAAGTCAAGAGTCCCATTACAAGCTCGGGAGTGAACGCGACTGTCGAGCTGCTTCGTCCAGAGTGATGACGCTACGGCGTCTCCTCTGGATGAAGACAAGAAGACGCGGATATCCAGGGTGACGACGCCACGGCGACTCTTCTGGAGGAAGAGAGTAGTACTTTTTAAACTTTCACGGTTTGTATAGGTACATATTAATTAGATAAAACGGGAATTACCCTGTTCAACATTTATTATTGATGTCTCGATATTTCGACAGCATAGTCATCGCGGTCAACGCAGTCAGCGAACACGAAAGAGGGTAGATCGTTTTGTGTCACCCTTCTGACGTTCAACACTCACCGACTTCAGTCTACTCGTGACCATGATGGCTGCAATGATGGCGAAATATCGAGACATCAATAATAAATGTTTAACACGGTAATTCCCGTTTTATCTAATTAATATAGAGTAGTACTTATATGATATTGTCTTGAATATTCTGTAACATGACATTTGCAAATGACGAACTGTCAAGTCCATTAATAAAATAAATAATTCGTGTAGAAGACAATATGTATGAAAATTGTGGCTCGTCCTCTCCGTTAATAGTAGGTATTTGGACTACTATTTGTCACTAATCGGAATATTCTTTAATCTTCCTATTCTTTAAGAAAACTTGGGACTTTTAGTGGAATTTTTAATTAACTTAAAATGGAAAAGTTAAAGTGAGATAAGTAGATCATTCATTTCGTTGAACTGATATTTCGCTTCCACTAAACTTTTCATTATTATTAAGTATGCATTTGAATAAGATTCTTTAGTGCTCTAATAATACAAATAATGATTTCCTCACTTTGTGTTAAGACCTTGGAGTAACAATGTTATCAATTAATTAACTACATATTTACTTATTGCCGAAATGGCTGCCTCTGTCATTCCATGTTGCACAGGGTGCATATGTCATATTTGAAGACCTAATGATGTATTAATGGCTTTAAGGCGCTATATGGTTGTCAAAAGCAAGAGTGAGACACAAGATGCCCCGCAGCGGCGGAGCGAAGAGCACGGCGCAGTGCCTCGATATTCGTAGTTTTATGAATTTTGGCAGTGCAATAAAAATACGCCAACAAAAATCAGATTTTTTTTAAAGAATCTCTCGTATTTAACCTACCCTACATTTTGATATATATTTTGTATAAATAACTATTTCGGTTTAGATATAATTTTCATTTTAAAAGATAGATAGAGTAACACTATGAACTTTGGACAGTTCTTATTATCTGCGTCGTAAACATTGAAATCGTACCGCAAGTGTCACCATTGCTTTGTACGTTCCTTGGACTCTCCCAAGGCGAGGCAATTCACCACGATTGACGGCTTTTGCATCCAATCCAAAGACACTATAAATTGTCACGCAAGAGCGGAATCGCGATGGCTAACTCCATCGGGGGTTCGTTGATTCATAGACTAACACTATACCTTTTACCACGTGAATACAACGGGTTCCTACGGAAAAGACTACGCAACACAGAAGCTACAGTTTGGTTATTTTGTGAACGATTTCAATTCCAAACGCCTATTTGGCGATCATTACGGAATAAATTAGGCCGAATCGAGCGGCGGGCAAACACGATTCGAAACGAGGAATCAGACATAATTAATGGTGACGCCATTAGATTCAACAAGCGAATGATATTTCGACGGTAATTAAGGTACCTAAACCACACTAAATTGAATGGTTATAATGATAATGAATGTTCATTATCATTATAACATTTGGTTATTATTATGTATTCAATAAAAGTAAATTTCTATTTAATCGATGTAATGAGTGGTTAAAATATATTCTGAACATTAATATTGTACGCCGAAAGGCAGTTGCAGCATAATGCATAATTATCTGTGAACATCTGTATTTATATAGGTACCTGCAATATTAATAAAGAACTTTGAATTGAATTACAGAATTTGACTTTTATTGTTTGTTTATTATTTACAGAATTTGACGTTATGGTGAATATTTAAAGAATTTGACATTATGATTGATATTTTATTAGGATCAATCAAAACTTACAAAACGATTTGTTTATTTAACAACCACTTAAAAGTATATATTATTAGGATTGAATTATTATCAGTTTGAAACAATTTTTAAATTTGTATGCCATAAATGGTGGTAAGTAGCAGAACCTAACATAAATATAAGACCTTTATAATTAACCCTACTTTCAACAAAGAAATATTATCTTATCTTATCTTCATCCACCTTTAGAGAGCCTATTAATTTTGTCATCCGTTACTTACAGGATTTTTTTTAAAGGTGAAAATCGCTGAAGCAGAAGTATTTCTTCTCTGTGATTGATTTTACAAATATTATAAACGTGATCTTTAGAAAAAGCAAGTTATAAGCAAGTATAAGAAGGTACTTACTTATATCATGATAGTTTAAAATATTTTTAGGACATTTGTCAAAAGCAAGAGTGAGACACAAGATGCCCCGCAGCGACGGAGGGAAGAGCACGGCGCAGTGCCTCGATATTAGTATTTTTTATGAATTTTGGCAGGGAAATAAAAATACGCCAACCAATATCCGATTATTTTAAAACAAGCTCTCGTATTTATATATAGCACCCTACATTTTGATATATATTTTGTATGAATAACTGAAATAGTGGTTTAGATATAATTTTCATTTAAAAAAACCATGGACCATGTTTGCGATTTTTTTCTATCGTGCGAAGTTTGTCCAATCGTGTATCGGTATTCATCAGTCCCTAAATAGATAACCCAAGATTAATAATAGTTTTTTGTTGTTCGAATATTAGCTGCCTGCCGGCGTCGGTGTTTCCAGACACTTATAACCTTGGGATCTTTAAGGCAAGAGTGAATAGGCATTTACTGGACCCGCGTGCTTCATCATCGGCCTCATCGTCACTTACCAGCAGGTGAGATCGGGGCCAAACGCGGGTTTAGTCAATCAATAAAATAAAAAAAGCTTTTTTTAATAAAATTGATTATACTGGAAGATATAATTTTTTTAAGATTGGCGGCGCTAGCTGGCTCATGGAAGGCCCTTCCAAAACAATTAAATATTCAACGCTTGTCACTAATTCACTCATAGAAACTGTCACTATTGTCACAACTTGTTTAACTACCCCATTTCATTATACCAATCTACCCTATTATGATAAATTAGGGCAAAACAACTCCATTTTGGGCGACCCTCCCTACCCGCAATTAGCGAGACACTACGCTGTAGTGACAATGGGAGTAATTATTGTTCGTATTAGATGTCTGTCCCGAGATGTCCATTGATAACCTGATATTTTCCCGTAATTAAAAGCAGCTAGGCGTTAATCAGTTACTTCCTGAAGGATCATTTAGTAGTATGTTACTTAAATCTATACATGTAAAAAAGTTGTGTCTGTACATTGGATATTTTTTGAAAAGAATAATTGTAATGTGTTTTAGGATCGATACTGATGCCAAAACACTAATTTTTAGAAATTTTGTCTGTTTTTCTGTGACTTTGTGCAAGTATCACGCCATAACTACTGAAGAGATTTTGATGGGAGTTTCACTAGGAGATAGCTGAAATATCCGGACAGCTCATAGGCTATAAGCCATGGCAGTATGTGATGTGGAAACAAGGATCCAGAGAGGAAGATCTACCTCCTGATCTCCTCCATCCTCCTCCTCTACGCAAACGAAGTTGCGGGGTACAGCTAGTACGTAATAAAAACGACTTGTCATGATTTAAGGAGTATATTCCTCCCGCACAGGAATCTTTAGATTCATACCTAACCTCACTTCCAAAAAGTTCACTTCCTCTACCACTTCTGAACACACTTCCTAAATCTACCATTTAAAATTAAAGTCAATTTACTCAATCTGCCACTTTAGAAACTCCATTTTCTAAATCCACCACTTCCTAAAAGTCCACTTTTTTATATCTACCGCGTTTACTAAGTCATCGTCCTAAATCTACCATTTCCAAAAGACCATTTCCTAAATCTACCATTAAAAAAAAGTCGATTTAAATGATAAATGGAATTATTTTTCCATCACCACCGGGATACGAACCCGGGACTTACTGTTGGAATAGAGCGTGCCACGGAATGGCGAATTCCGTGGCACGCTCTATTCCAACAGAGCCATCGTGATTCGTATCCAGATCGTGAATTTTGTCTCCATATTCTCGTCTGAGGGACGGTAGCGACATCTATCCAGTAATTGTGCAATTACTCATCTGCCACTTTCAAAATCCAATTCGTAAATCTACCACTTCCATAAGTCAACTTCCTAAAAGGTCTACTTTCTAAATCGGTTGTTATTATACATCCATTTCTCCAAAATTAAGATACAGTTCGTATCTCCAATATCAAAGTAGGATTAGTTTAATCTGCGATTTGATTTAATAGTATATTGTGGGTACTTACAACAGGATCTTCGTAGCAGAAATACGCATCTTCCTCATCTTCTGGTCTGCAAAGAGATAAATTAAGCTTTATGGATACGTGTATGGATGGATGCAGTTTGCAGATATAGATAGAGATTGAGCCTAATTATTATAAAGAAATGTTCTTGCAAAGTGTTGTACTTAAACATCTCTAGAATAGAAGCCTGCGAATGTCGACTGACCGACGATGTAGAGTCGACAAATATTCGAACATGTGGCATTCGACTACTCAATCCAGCGCGAATCGATATAACGAACATCGAACTATAGGCTTCCGACATTTACCGTAAAATTAGAAAGCACCTCCAAATTAATTTAATTCGAGGCTTCGTGCCGTATAGCGAGAGCGGAGGCTATTTTACTAATTCAATTTAGGCACTAACATAGCCAGTGTAATTAGTATTCTGGCATAGTCTGCTAAATGATATTACTACAGATTAAACTAATGCAGGAAAATCTGGAAACATAACAGAAACCAGATGCGGCTCATAATTGGGGCGCTAACAGGACACCAAGCAACAAATCTAGCGGAATCTTCAACCTGCAGAGCCTGTGGTGACAAAACGGAGTCCATGAAACACTGTGTGAATGTGACTCACTGGCTAGGAAGCGAATGAGTCTCGTGGGGTCAGCCTATCCGGAACCAGAAGACTACAGGCTCCTTCCCATGAGCTGCATAGCGGACCTATAGAGTTGTATCTTTAGGGAGGAGGAAGGAGCATAAAGGAAAGGGGAGAGCACACAAGATCCCAATGGGTTGAAGTGCCGTCACATTGGCATCCAATCAGGATATGAATCAGAAAACTAAGGGACCCGCTACCCACTCTAAAATCTCTGTGATTTAACTTCATGAAACAATGTAGCGATTCCGTCGTGTATTCGTGTGATGGTCCCGGTTGCTGTCGCTTGGCAGTAGTCGTCAGGCTACGTCAAAGGCCTGCGAGCGGCCTGAATAATTCTGACAATTGGTTTGGTCACTAGACCACACGACAAGAAGTCGCGTATTTTCAATTGTTCAGATCAGTGTAAGTTGCTCACATCTCTTCATCGACTAGAAAAGAGCTGATGATCTGAACAGATTATCTAGAATCGATGCGATCAAAGCAGTTCAATTGTAACACTTTGGACCGTTCTTATTATCTGCATCGTAAGAGTTGAAATCGTACTGCAAGTGTTACCATTGATCTGCTGTAATATTGTAATGTACGTACATTTGAAGACAGAGATACTGGGGTCTCATTAAGATTGAGATTTTCCCAAAAACTACTAGGCCGATTTTAATAATTCTTTACAGTTACATAGGTTAAAACTTTTATCCACGTAACAGTGAAAGATATATGCAATAGGTCAAAAAGTTTTGAGAAAATTTCAACCTTAAAAACTCTCCTCTGTATTGGACCGTGTCATAGATGTACAACTTATACTAAAACCCCTGTTTATTGCTAAACTAGTTCTTGTTGATAAACTACTTACGCAGTGACAGCAATTCTGAGATGTACACCGGCTTCTATGATGATCTCATGGGCCTCCTGGATAGTGAGGGTTGAGGTGTCTATATCATTGATCCTCTTCAGCTTGTCTCCTGGTCTGATCCCAGCCTTCTCTGCGCGACTGTCTGGCTTAACCTGGTGTAGAAATAACTCTTATTCCTATTAAGAAGAGAGGTGGGGATCGGAGACATTTGTGCATTTCCTCCGCACCTGTCAGCTCAACACTGAAGTAGTGCAACAGAATTGCCGGCTGCCAGCTCGACTTTTACAGGCTTATTGTCACTTTCACTCTCATACCTCAGGTATAGACATCTGTTTTATTACATGGTCGACTTCTAATGAAAATTCAAACATTGGAAAAATAAGAGAGTAGCAGACACGCGAACAAAACCGACCCCAGATAAACTGGGAAGGACGTCACAGAAGAAGAAGAACCAGGACAGGCGAATTATTTTATGAAAGAGCGAGGCTTGCGATGTAAATATAGTTTAGTAGGCAATAGGAACAATAGGCTCGTGAACCTGGTGGGAATGACCCGGCCGTTCCTTGCTTCATGAAATATACCTACCTACTTCAGACTCTCCCTACGGCGAGACAATTTTTTTCCATCATGAGTCTACCTATCTAAAACTAAAGTAACATTTTAAATAACTTACCGCAACAACTCTCAAAGGAGTCTTGTAATACGATCCACCAGCCAAATCGAACCCCCAGATGCTGTCTTCGAAGCTGACCCTCTCGTGGATGCCCTCATTCTTGGACTGCCAGGAGGGCTTCTTCAGCTCGCCGGCGAGGAGAGCCGCCTCCTCGGGCGTGAGCTTCGTGTGGCGCATGTCGATAGCCATGTCTGGTGGCATAACCCTGGGGAAACAGAGAACCGGTTAAATCATCAAGTGGCATTACCCTGGGGAAACAGAGAACCAGTTAAATGAATAAGTGGCATTACTCTGGGAAACAAAGAACCAGTGAAATCACCAAGTCCCATAACCCTGGAGAAACAAAGAACCAGAAAAATCGCAAGTGGCGTAGCCCTGAGAAAACAGAGTACCTACCAGCGAAATAAACAAGTAGCATAACCCTGGGGAAACAGAGAACCATGGATATCAACAGAATAGATGATTTTGAAGGACGAAAATGCATCGAGTTGATTTCAATGGTTCTGTTTCACCAGGGGTTTGCCACTTGTTGATTTCACTGGTTCTTTGTTTCTCCAGGGTTATGCAATTTCACTGTTTCTCTGTTTCCCGGAACGTCAGCGGCAAAGGAAGGGAGCGGCGTTAAGTCTGTCATCTTTCATAGAGTTTCTGCCTTCTAAAAATGTCCGAGCGCAAAGAAGGTCCAAACGGATGAATATACCCTCATTTGCTTAATTGGACATTATTTGGACGTTAACAATGGACCTTATTTGGACGTTTTTTAAATGGTTTTAGTAAGACCTTTGTGTATCTAGTTGTTTATAGGAGATCAATGTCAAAGCGGCGTAAATTTTGAACAGTCGTTTTTTTTGGTTTTTAAAACTATTCACAAATATAAAAAGGTAAAACACTGGGTTGTTGTATTCCGATTATGACTGCCTTCATCAGGTTATTATTGTGTGATGATTTCCATTTATAATAATAATAATATAATTGAATAAATACCTCTAATATTGTATTTGACACTGGCCACTAATAATGTTAGGCTGATTGGCATCGAACCTTTGCCTCTCCGAGGGAGATGGGTGGAAAAAGAGGTGTCATGGAGGATGGTGGATTCTTCTGACGGGGTTATAATTATGAATGTTGGTTCTCTTGAAAATGGCGGGAAACGACGGTTGCAAAATAATTTGATAATTTTTGTTTTATTGTCTACAGTGATTATTTTGAGATTAATATCACGTTAAATTAATCAGAAAATGTTCGCGAGTGACAGTATGGTGAATTTGTTGGATAATTTGAGCAAGATCTGGGGTTTCAAGCTTTTATCAAGAGTTCCCGCTACAAGCTCGGGAGTGAACGTGACTGTCGAGCTGCTTCGTCCAGAGTGATGACGCTACGGCGTCTCCTCTGGATGAAGACACGAAGACGCGGCTACCCAGGGTGAAGACGCAACTGCGACTCCCCTGGAGAAAGATAGAAGATTATTACATATTGAATTTTGTATAACATGACATTGGCAAATGACGAACTGTCGAGTCCATTAATAAAATAAATAAATAAAATAATAGAATACCGGAGCAGATTGGATTTTATTATAATTGTGTTATTTTATATCACCTTCCACAGTCACAATTGAACTTATGAGTAGCTTTCAACATTTTAATATTCTTTTCCCGAATTCAGTCCAATGATCGTGTCTGAAAAGAGGATTTGAAAGCTATAGCCCAAATTAGCCCAGACTAATGGAATAAAAAGGTAAGCCAAACTCAGACGTCTGATGAATACTAAGTGGGTGCTTTTTAGATTGACGAATTTTAATGCGAATGGCTATCCTATTGTATAATAATGAAAGACCGCGTGGTTCGTTTTCAATCACAGTACTCACTTATAATTGTCTGACTATGAATGAATAAGGGCCTGATATGAGCCAACTAGCGCCGCCAATCTTGAAAAAATAATATCTTCCAATTTAATCAATTTTATTAAAAAAAGCTATTTACAAAATGTTTATTAGGATGAATACTATTTTTCAATATACAATACATGGCATAATTGCGACAAGCTAAGTTGTAGTTCACAAATGTGCCAAAAACGGCCGTTTTTCGCAATTATGCGAACTACAACTTACCGACATTGAATCACGTTATAAATAAGCATTTAAAAAATAGTATTTAGCGTAATAAACATTTTGTAAATGCTTTTTTAATAAAATGGATTAAATTGGCAGAAAATTTTTCATCATTTATCATTTAGATTTTCGTTTCGCATAGCGCATATGCAAGAAAATATCAAAACATAAATTGGAAGATATTATTTTTTCAAGATTGGCGGCGCTAGTTGGCTCATATCAGGCTCTTAAGAAAACAACTTTTAAAAAACTTTAGAGGATGTTAACAAAAATATATCGCATAAATATAAACTCACGTGATAATATCTCGAAATTATTGGATCATTCATGCAAGATCTGAAGTTTTGAGCTATTATCAAGAGTAGTGGGGCTACGAGCTCGGGAGTGAACGTGACTGTCGAGCTGCTTCGTCCAGAGAGACGACGCTACGGCGACTCCGCTGGATAAAGACAAGAAGACGCGGATATCCAGGGTGATGACGCTACGGCGACTCCTCTGGAGGAAGAGAATACTATAATATTTTGATTATTCTGTAACATGATTCGCAAATGACGAACTGTTGAGTCCATTAATAAAATAAATAAGGTACACAAGCCAGAGATAAGTAAATAGGCTGTCCTTGAATTTATTCGACAAATTGAAACTCATGATAAATATTAAATTGGTAAGGTTTTTTAGTAAATCAAAACTGCAGAAATAATTGAACTAATTACGTCACAAGTCGCACAATGACCTTAGAAATGACCATTAGGTCAAATTCCAATGAAAGAAATTGTTGCAAAAAATTAAGTGCATCGTTACGGTATAACGATCCCATGAGCTGCATAGCGGACCTACTGAGTTATATCTTTAGGGAGGAGGAAGGAGCATAAAGGAAAGGGGAGAGCACAAAAGATCCCAATGGGTCGAAGTGCCGCCACATTGGCACCCAATCAGGATAAGATAAGATAAACGATGTACATCAAATTAATATTTTTTTATAGGTAGTTGAATTTTTTGAAAATATTTTTTTTCTATTTTCCACAAATGGTTTAATTTACTTAAACGCTGTGCAGAATTAATGTCACAAGCTTAACCTCCATTTAATTTTGTCGAATGAATTCAAGGCATGACCTGCCCACTAACCTTCAAAGTCCAGGGCTTGGTCGACCTAGTGCCGGTCACTCAATATGGTGCGTAAGACCCGACTGATCCAATTATACTGATTTAGGGCGACGTGGGCGTACGCGCCGATCATTGGGACGATTGTTGGCAATGATTAGGGTTAGGTAACTGGGGGTTAAAAGGGAAAACAATAGGTGTACATGTAGGTGTGGATCAGATGTCAATTGTACAAAAGTTGTAAGTACAAAGTAACGCTTGGCATTTCTCTGGTAGATAGACTAAGGGCTCAAACCATGAAGAGCGAATTCAGCTGATATCAGCGTCTTTCAAAATGAAAATGATATCTAAGCAGAAATAGTTATTCATACAAAATATATATCAAAATGTAGGGTACTGTAAATACGAGACTTTGTTTTAAAGAAATCTGATTTTTGTTGGCGTATTTTCATAAAAATACGAATATCGAGGCACTGCGTCGTGCTCTTCACTCCGCCGCTGCGGGGCGTCTTGTGTCTCACTCTTGCTTTGGACAACCATAGCGCCTTAAGACGTGATCACCATCTATATTTTTTATGCACAAAAAAATATTTGATTTGATCTTCGCAAGGTGGCGGGCAGAGGGTCGAGAATCGGATTGAGTGGCGTGCTTTGGGAGAATCCTACGTCCAGCAGTGGCTACGTCAAGTAAGTCGTAACTTACGACTTACGAAAGTATAACCACTTTTACAGAGTTTGAGTGTAAAAAACGTTTTTCGCATTATTCATTAGTAATATTTTTTATATTAATTAGATAAAAACGGGAATTACCGTGTTAAACATTTATTATTGATGTCTCGATATTTCGACAGCATTGCAGCCATCATGGTCACGAGTAGACTGAAGTCGGTGAGCCATCATCTACTCGTAATCATGATGGCTGCAATGCTGTCGAAATATCGAAACATCAATAAATTAATGTTTAACACAGTAATTCCCGTTTTTATCTAATTAATATGTATACAAACCGTGAAAGTTTAAAAAGTGATATAATATTTTTTTATTTACCTACAGCGCGTTATTGTAATTTCATGTAAATGTAAGCGCAGATTTTTCTACCAAAAAAGTCATTTGCATTCGCACGGTGTTAATGTTCATATTTTTAAGTCCGGCTTCGTTTAATTAAGATCCTAATTAATTAGAGGCAACCCCTCGAAATCTGTGTCAAGTGGCTTTGCTAATTATAATTAGTAATTATTCTCTTTTTCATGGCTATTTTTACTCAACAAATTTGGCTTCTTCATAATAATATTGGGTAGGCAGTTACTTACATTAATTAGATGAAAACGAGAATTACCGTGTTCAACATTCATTTATTGATGTTTCGATATTTCAACAGCATTGCAGCCATCATGGTTACGAGTAGATGATGGCTACAAACCGTGTAAATGACATTGCCACATTTCAATGGAGCTTTGCCCGACCTACAAAACTACGTGACCATTTAAGCTGTACCTATCATTTTGTTGGGGACTTATTACAGGTTTCATATTGCATAATCAGTATCATTTTCTACTACTCTCGCAACTTCTATAGAAGAAGAATAAATACAATGAATAATTCGCTTCGATTTCTTACTATTTTCTGAACTCTTAATTAAGCTGTTTTTTTCGAATCGCAACTTGTACAAAGCTTTATTTTAAACCAATAATTTTAATAAAAAACGAAGATATTTTTACATTTATTCGCTATCTTGTATAACTTGCGGTTGATGGTGGGGCAGAATCTGGCATTGTCATTTAAAAAGTTATTCCAGTGAAATTTTATTTATTACGGAGGTCCAGCTTTGAACCCTACGTCGATTGTACATTCGAACATAGAGACAAATGTACAGAAGAGTTATAAGGTTAAGATTGTCTCAAAATGTACTGGACTCATTTTTGAATGTACACATTTCTATACTATCTAAAAAATGTTACAATCGGCCAAGTAGTTCTTAATAAAATCTCAACCTTATTGAGGCTCCCTGTAAACTTTTCTCTGATATCGACTGTACCAATGAGTTTAAGTCCGTTTCATAGTTTTCGTCTACAATTCCCGATAATTCATAAAAAGCAAAGGAAAATGTACGAAGTTATGGATCTTGAAAAACTCTTTGGTAAATGCTTGAACTGGGCATCGAACCTGGACTTTCGTATCATAAGTCCAGTGTCTAATAACCACAAAGCTATTGAGCAAGCCTTTAATAAATAACTACCTACTTAAAGTAGCTTCAAGCGGCCTTCAAAATTATTGAATGGAGGTGACAAATGAAAATCGCTATTTGGAAGCCTGTGATTGGCTGTAATTTTAGTTACAATGCATGAGCTACTGATGTAGCTGTGTTAGTATGTAGATGACTACATACTAACACAGCTACATCGGTAGATACTTAAGCAACCACCTGACTCTGATGTCATATTCTCAGAGGGTAATAGGGGCTGTGGTTGACACTTTACAGCGAATACTAACATTCTTTGTTTCAACTACTTCGTTTGTGATAAGTAAGTGAGACTTTTCGTTTAAATTATAATTATGTAATAATGCCAAAATAATAATATTATGTAATAATGCGGTTGAGACAGCGGGTCCCCGGGATTTTCCCCCCGAAAAAAAAAGCGGGTCCTTGTGGAGCGGAGGCCAGGGAGTTTGTGCGTGGCATTGGGCGGCGAATGCGGGACCTCGGTCTCGGGCCTCGCTCTGAATCGTTCCTGATGCAAAGGCTGTCCACAGCCATACAGCGCGGTAACGCCGCTGGTATTATGGGCACCTTTGCATTGGGAACGATCAGAGGGGGCTTATTCGATTAAGTTTTTATTATTATTATTATGTAATAATATATTTAGAAATGTATTTACTTAGCAGTCCGTTTAAGTCACAGATCAATTCGATCATGATGATGTATCAATCAGTTCAGAATAGAAACCGTAGGATTTTTTCGTAGAAAAAGGTTATTTATAACAAATGACAATGTCAGATTCTGCCCCACCATCAACCGCAAAATGTACAAGATAACGAATAAATGTAAAAATGACTCCGTTTTTTATTAAAATTATTGGTTTAAAATAAAGTTTTGTACAAGTTGCGAGTCGAAAAACAGCCTAATTAAAAATTCAGAAAATATGTTTTGATATTTTCTTGCATATGCGCTATGCGAAACGAAAATCGAAATGATAAATGGAGAAAAAATTTCATCACGACCGGGATTCGAACCCGGGACCTCGCCATTCCGTGGCACGCTCTATTCCAACAGAAAAAGGAACGCGTCATCAATTAAATACATGTTTTCTAACTGCAATGTTAGACATGAATTTGAGTAATTGCACAATTACTGGATAGGTCGCTACCGTCCCTCAGACGAGAATATGGAGACAAAATTCACGATCTGGATACGAATCACGATGGCTCTGTTGGAATAGAGCGTGCCACGGAATGGCGAGGTCCCGGGTTCGAATCCCGGTCGTGATGAAAATTTTTCTCCATTTATCATTCAGAAAATAGTAAGAAATCGAAGCGATTTATGCATTGTTTTTGTTATTCTTCTATAGGAGTTGCGAGAGTAGTAGAAAATAATACTGATTATGATTATGCAATATGAAACCTGTAATAAGTCCCCAACTAAATGATAGGTACAGCTTAAATGGTCCCGTAGTTTTGTAGGCAAAGCTCCATTTAAATGTGGCAATGTCTTTTCACGTATTTATTCTTACGAAAAATGGGACCAAAAAGAGTATTGAGATAATAAATCTTACAGAGACGAATATGCTCAATCATTTCAAAGATACTCAAATAAAAGTTATCAAAGGACTCGTGTAGCATATAAAACGATGTAGCATATAAATACAGCTTAAATGGTCACGTAGTTTTGTAGGTGGGGCAAAGCTCCATTTAAATGTGGCAATGTCATTTATTTTATTTTATTTATTTATTATTTTTTTATCATTGCATCATTGCCCCTACAGATCCATAGATCATTATGTCCCACGCGCACTTCTAGACCATCGAGCCAACATCATCCAAATACTACACTTTGCTATAGGTAAGTAGTGTCGCTTATAAATATGTAAGTATACCACGATATACTATTCTTCATCCATGAATAAGACTCACGTGGATCTAAAACATTTGGACTATTTCCGTTCGAATTCTTAAGTGACATGTTATGGTGGAATTAATTATTAGTCATGCATTTAAATAGGTAATAGGTATTTATTTATACAATTGTTTGTCAGATTTTGAGAATTGCTGATTTGAGAAGAGCAAGCATTTGTTTAACGACCGAGATAGATACGATCTATACCTACAGGTGGGAGCTTTTTTGAAAATGACGGTCGCAAAATTATTTGATAATTTTCATTTTAATGTCTACAGTGGTTATTTTGTGTTTAATATCACGTTAAATTAATCAGAAAATGTTCGCGAATGACGGTATGGTGAATTTATTGGATAAATTGTGCAAGATCTGAAGTTTCGTGCTAAAGTCAAGAGTTCTACGTGCTCGGGAGTGAACGTGACTGTCGAGCTACTTCGTCCAAAGTGATGACGCGACGGCGTCTCCTCTGAAGGAAGAGAGAAGACTACGATATCTTGAATATTCATTCTGTAATATGACATTGCAAATGACGAACTGTCGAGTCCTTTAATAAAATAAATAAATAAAAAGACAGGTGTAGGTACTGAAGAGTTGGTTTAAGGTTGAGTTTTCTCAAACACTCTGTAAGTAAGTACTTACCTATTGATTTTTGAAAATTCTTCACATGGGGTGTACCTACCATCTACGCTGCAGCCCAAATCAAGTGTCATATTTTGCAAACAAATATGATCGTCTATCACCACGTTCAGTTGTGGTGTAATACTGAAGGAACTGATTGATTGAATCTGTTCATCATTTTGAAAATAATCCAATCTAATAAAGTGAAAATAACTATGCAATAATCACAGAATAGCTTAAAATGTTAGTAGGGTAGGGTAGTTTTTGTTTACAAAATAAGACACTTGATTTGGGCTTCGGTATACTCTTAACTATCTATCAATAATAGATTTTTCGAGTTTCGACTCGATATAAATAATAACTGTAAAGAATTTTTAAAAAAATCAGTCAAGTACTGTTTTCATAAAATCTCACCATTAATGTCTCTTCCGTAGACTTTTCAAATCAAATCAATTCCGAAAGACCTTGTGAGATAAATAAATTATTATTATTATTATTATACCTTCGACATAATTTATCCACCGAGTTTTTATATTAAAATTTATCAGCCACATTTTCACTTTACACACACCTTTTTTAGCTTTTACTTTACACTATTTATTTATTTTATTAATGGACTCGACAGTTCGTCATTTGCCAATGTCATGTTACAGAAAATTCAATATATTCAATAGTCTTCTATCTTCCTCCAGGGGAGTCGCAGTAGCGTCTTCACCCTGGGTAGCCGCGTCTTCATGTCTTCATCCAGAGGAGACGCCGTAGCGTCATCACTCCGGACGAAGCAGCTCGACAGTCACGTTCACTCCCGAGCTTCTAGCGGGAACTATTGATAAAAGCTTGAAACTTCAGATCTTGCTCAAATTATCCAACAAATTCACCATACTGTCACTCGCGAACATTTTCTGATTAATTAACCGTGATATTAATCTCAAAATAACCACTGTAGACAATAAAACAAAAATTATCTAATAATTTTGCAACCGTCGTTTCCCGCCATTTTCAAGAGAACCCTGCTTTACACAATAATAAAAACTAAACGTCCAGTACTCTTTTACTATGATCATCGTGTGACCACGTCTAGGTGAATTGCCGGACTAGTGACTACCATTTCAGTGCGAACTGGATCTAAAACTGGGATCAATTCTAAACTAATTGTTTCGTAATGAGTGTAACGGAAATAGTGTAACAAAACGAATGGCGTTTAACTGAACAACTACTTTATAACTCTTTTAGAATTAAAACTATAGTGAGCCATTAGGTACTACAAATTATTATATATAAACGGATATCACTCACTTATATTGTTGAAGTCGGCAATTTCTTTATAACTAATCGATTAAAATAAATCGACATCACAATCACGTAGCCATAAAATTGAATAACTTAAAAGTTATTCCACCGTTTAGGTCTTCTGCCTTTCTTTTAACGAAGTGTGAAAGTGACAATAACAGTTTATCTAGGTTTGTCTAACTGTATGTAATATTACGGTGAAATTATTTTATTTATTTTTATTAATAGACTCGACAATTTTTCTCATTTTCCAATGGTAAGTTGATAACGTAGATCTCCTTTTTTCTTCCTGTACAGGAGTCACCTTCATATATTATTATAATCATTTCATATCTTAGAATAAGTAGGTACTTACCATATTTATTTTATATTATTAATAACATTATACTTATTTATTATCATACATTATGTATATTGTAGAATGTAGCCATCATTATTTATCATATAACATTATTTAAATTATATTGTAGTAAGTAATTAAGTATTATTTTTTATTTATTATCGCCCGTATTTTTTAGCGGGGTTATTTATCCAAAAAAAAAAGTCACCTTCAGCGGCTGCATCCCTTGTATATCCCCATAGCAACTCAGCAGTCACATTCACTATAACTAAGTCATTGTAGAGGGACTCTTGAATCCAGCTCAAAACTGCAGTCTTGCACAAATCATCCGAAAACTTCAAAATTGTCAGGCGCGAACATTTTCTGATTAAATTAACATGATTTTAATTTAAACACAAAACCACCACTGGGCACCATTAAGTTAGAACTATTAATTAATTGAAGTATTTTATTTATTTTATTAATGGACTCGACAGTTCGTCATTTGCCAATGTCATGTTACAGAAAATTCAACATATTCAATAGTCTTCTATCTTCCTCCAGGGGAATCGCTTGTTGAGGCTCCCTATATACTTTTCTCTGATATCGACTGTACCAATGAGTTTAAGTCCGTTTTTTATCCGTTTCATAGTTTTCGTTTACAATTCCCGATTATTCATAAAAAGCGAAGGAAAATGTACGAAGTTATGGATCATGAAAAACTCTTTGGTAAATGCTTGAACTGGGCATCGAACCTGGACTTTCATATCATAAGTCCAGTGTCTAATAACCACAGAGCTATTGAGCAAGCCTTTAATAAATAACTACCTACTTAAAGTTTTTCATTTATTTTATTAATGGACTCGACTGTTCGTCATTTGCCAATGTCGTGTTACAGAAAATTCAATATATTCAATAGTCTTCTATCTTCCCCCAGGGGAGTCGCAGTAGCGTCTTCACCCTGGGTAGCCGCGTCTTCATGTCTTCATCCAGAGGAGACGCCGTAGCGTCATCACTCTGGACGAAGCAGCTCGACAGTCACGTTCACTCCCGAGCTTGTAGCGGGAACTCTTGATAAAAGCTTGAAACCCCAGATCTTGCTCAAATTATCCAACAAATTCACCATACTGCCACTCGCGAACATTTTCTGATTAATTTAACGTGATATTAATCTCAAAATAACCACTGTAGACAATAAAACAAAAATTATCAAATAATTTTGCAACCGTCGTTTCCCGCCATTTTCAAGAGAACCCTTAATTAAAGTAAGTGCTACGTTCAAATGGCGGGAAAAATCAACAAAATGTGAAAATGTGAAAATTTCACAGCGCAAGTTCGACATTTGGTAGACGTAGTGTTTTTAATTTTCTTTTCGGCCCGCATCCAAGCTTTTTGCACAAAGGAGGTTTTATTCGCAAGAAATAGCGAGGGAATTTACTGCTTCTATGTGTTAATAATAATAGTTTTATTCTTTATTGTACACGAAACATATTTTTATATAAGTGACAGTGAGAAAGGATGTACACAGGCGTGCTTATCTCTTAGGAGAGATTTCTTCCAGCAAAGCCTAGTTAATTAAAAGAAAACCATATAGATACATAAGTAGTAGACATACAAGCTTACGTGCACAAAATTTAATATATTGAAGGAGAATACCAATAAATAAAATAGGTGCATATAACTGCTACTAAATAATTATTTAACACATAGGTAATAAATTTTATGCTCTTTTTTGACTTACGATAAACTGAATTACCAACGAATATTTATGTAAGTTATTGTTCCTAATCTATTCCGGTCAATTATGCGTCACAAAACCCAATAAATTAATCAGCAGACATATAAATATACCTTACGATAGAGGCCGATGTATAAATAGTGCACAACGCAATTTGTACCAATAAAACAATCGAATACCGATACGTCAAACGGTAACCGTGATGGAACAGGCATGTACTCAGGATAGGATTAAACGGGGTCCACGGCATTCCACTTGCCGATTGGTCTCAAAATCATCGGACCGTATACTGATAAAGTCTATTATGAGGCTAATCGGCTACGAATACTCAAATAATACATTAAGAGGATATGTCAATATTAATATTAAATTAACAGATTATGTTAAGAAAAAGGCTGCCTGGATACAAAGGATGGAAAGCATAGGGACAAAAGGCAAGGTTTATTTTAAATCATATTTTTATGAACACAAGAATTTAAAAGCAATAACAAGTGAACACTTTTTAAACTTTCACGGATTGTATAGGTATACGTATTAATTTGATAAAACGGGAATTACCGTGTTAAACATTTATTATTGATGGCTCGATATTTCGACAGCATTGCAGCCATCATGGTTGATTCCCGTTTTATCAAATTAATAATAACAGCTGACCAGGTAATCTTTTTAGCAACATTTTATGATTTTTTTTGCCATAAAATATATCATATCACACTCACAGTCCAGTCATGACCAAGATGAGTCGATAACGATACATCATAAATAAAAACTCTTTCCTTTATATTCTGACCCCATCAACGATCAACAGAAATAAAATATTCTAATTCTTAGCTTAACCTTATAGGGCCCCAAGACACGAGGGCCCCTAAATATGGTAGACAAAGTACGTCCCTGGATACGTCAAAGAGAAAATCACCGGAGAAATATGCGAATGCGACTCCCGCGCATCCGCATACGGCGCGTGCGCAATGGATCGCAACGCCCAATTTGCTGCAGACATGCGTCGCGCGCTGAAGCGGACGGACGGCTTTGTCAACGATTGATTAAAGGAATAGAAAAACAATCAATTGGTGGTCACTCGTGCAAGCTGTAGTTTTGATCAACGACGCGCGACTCAGGGGTGGTAATATACACGACCCAAAAATGCCCTAATTTTCATTAAAAATTCGCTGATTTATTAATTTAATTAATTGGGGGCGCTCTCTGGTATCGCTTCAACTATGTAATCGAAAAGAATTTTCACAATTCATTGAATTAAGTACCTACCTACCTACTTCGTCATCATCAGCCCGTATCAGTCCACTGCTGGACGTAGGCCTCTCCCAAAGCGCGCCACTCAACCATAGCAAGTCATCCCTCCATCTGGTCGGAAGGCGTCCCACACTACGTTTACCCTTGGCCTCCATTCGAGAACTCGTCTCCCCCATCGGTTATCGGTTCTAAGACAGATGTGACCAGCCCACTGCCACTTCAGTTTACTGATTCTATGAGCAATGTCAACCACTTTTGTCTTCTGGCGGATATACTCGTTTCTTATTCTATCTAACAGAGAAATGCCAAGCATAGCTCTTTCCATAGCTCGACTCGACTTTGAACTTGTGGGCCAGTCTCACCGTCAATGTCCACGTTTCGGCTCCTTAAGTCATCACTGGCAGGACGCTACCTACTTACTTTTTAAGAAAATCTGAACCTTAATTAGGTTACTCTCCTATAAACCCTACCTATAAGTATTTCTTTACTTTCCCATCCTTTTATAACGACGGTCTCGATCAATCCTATTAGGTCGTCTGCCAATGCTCTAATGCTACGTTCCCAGTAAGGGTGGAAAATTTCCCTTTAGAGAATATTACGATTTAAATCTTAGTTCACATGTACGGTGGAGCACAGAGAAAGGTATACAGGAGAGTTTTTAAGGTTGAGATTTTCTCAAAAACTACTTGACCTATTGCAAAAATTCTTTCACTGTTAGATAGATAAAAGTAAAAACTATGTAACTGTAAAAGAATTGTTTAATTCGGTACAAAAACATGTTGTTCGTATTGTTGTTATGGTGTGGTTGTAATACAGTCGAAGACGATAAGTATAAGGGCCTCAATAAGGTTGAGATATTCTCAAAAACTACTGGACCGAATTTAATAATTCTTTTACAGTTACATAGTCTTAGAATTAAAACTATAGTGAGCCATTACTACAAATTATTATATACCTATAAACGGATATCACTCACTTATATTGTTAAAGTCGGCAATTAAACCGATAGTTTCCACCGATTTCGACGGTCTTTTTCAAGCTGCGCAAAGAAACGTCACCGGCGACGCGGGCGTGACGCGCTCCCCTTGTAAAATACCGTCGAAATGGGTCGAAACTGTCGGTCTAATTGCCGACTTTAACAATATAAGGGAGTGATATCCGTTTTTATATAATTATTTACATAGTCTTAACTTTTATCTTTCAAACAGTGAAAGAATTTTTGCCAAGTAGTTTTGAGAAAATCTCAACTTTAAAAACTCTCCTGTACACCTTTCTCTGTTCCACCGTACTTATGTGTGGAATAAGCCTTATACGAAATAACTTAATATCCCTCCGTGACGACCTACGCGTTTTGTGAAAACATATTTTCTATTCATAATGCTATTTTTAGATTACCAAGCGTCGGAATATTGCGTTCCAGTATGAAAAATAAAACTGATAATGTTTATTACAAGAAAAATAGCTGTTAAAAGTATTTTGCCAATTTTTCTCATCATCGTTGGCACCTTTCTCTTACAAAGTCTTGTAAGAGAATTTTAACAAGCAGAAATTATTTCCAAAAACAAAACAAAAAACGACAATAAAATATCCCCCTTTTGATTATTTTTTTTATACCTACCCTATGACACTCCCGTAGGTAATTAAGACGAATCTAACGATACCTCATACACCAAAATCCATCAAGTTACAGGATGGCAAGATTGGACATACATACATATACACATACACCCGAGAAACATTACCCTCCTTCGGGACAGTCGGGTAAAAATATGTCTTTTTTTATAGAAATTGCAACCCTTATTTTATTTATTTATTTATTTATAAAAAATATTACACAGCATTACAGTAACACCAATGCGCTGTGTAATTCATAATAATAACTTAGTCTACTTATAGATAATAATAATATAAATTCAGTCACATTAAAATATTACATTAAAAATAGGAAAATTAACAATTAATATATTGAATAATTGCAATAAATATATTGAATTGAATTGAATTATGCGTTATACACTTGTCAATAAAACACTTACTTTATACTTTTTATAATACTTATTTATTTTTTATTATATATAAACGGATATCACTCACTTATATCGTTGAAGTCGGCAATTAGACCGACAGTTTCGACCGATTTTGATGGTAAGACCATCACCATTCAAGTATAAGTGAGTGAGTTTTTTTTAAATATGAGTGAGTGATATCCGTTCATATATAATAATTTGTAGTAATGGCTCACTACAGTTTTAATTCTAAAATATTTATTTTTTATGTTAGATCGACTTATTCGTCAACTGGCGAGTGTGGAACTCGCGAGTGCACGCGGGTTGGCACCTTCTGATTTTACCTACATACTTTTTTTGCAATAGAATATTTTACATTTATTTTATTTAAAATCCTGTAATGTCCCATTGCTGGGCAAAGGTCTCCCCAACCCTTCCACTCATCTCTATCATACTCATGTCTCTATTCTAGGTACAGCTAACAGCAGATCAAGTGTGACACGGGCCGTTCTTATTATCGGCGTCATAAGACGTGAATTCGTACTGCAAGTGTTACCATTGATCTGCTATAGTCCGCACCTAATTTTATTGAATGCCTTATTCATATACGTACTTAAATCACAAATCGTGCCAAATGCCGTGTCTATCTGTGAATTATTAGATCTTACTACTAAGTAATAATCACTCTACCTAATTTACATTTTAAGCAAACGAGTAGTAGATGCCACTGGTGACCCAAGAGCTGGCCGCTACCTCGCGCAACGGATTAGCATCGCGATCCAGCGAGGTAACGCTGACAGTGTCTTGGCTACTCTTCCTGTAACTCAAAATTTTAAATTTAGGTTTTTTAAATATTGAATGTCTTTTTTTTATTTTTTATTGTTCCTCCAATTTTTTATTACATTTTAAATACAATTTTTTTTTTCAATAGTTTATCCATTTATTTAATTTAAACTACAAAATATTATATTAAAGAAACAGTAAATATACAAAAAAAAATGGCTAATTTACTTTTTACTTTTTGTTAATCATTACAAATAATTAATGAGAACCCCGACCCCATGAATATTCGAGCCTACGAAATTCGACCGAACGAATTGTCGACTCTACGTCAATCGACTCAACAAAATATTCGAGCCATTCGAGTTTCGACCCATCGCCAATCGACACAATGAATATCGATCACATGTGGTACAATCTTATGGTAGTCAACCCCACGAATTTCGACTGAACTAGTCGACTGTATGGACTCATTGTTAGTGAATTTGAAACTTCATTTCAATTTCATTAGTAATCAAATCAATCGTGTGTCAATCGCCCTATAAATAGTCAATACCTGTCAGTACATTCATCTATACTGTAGGGTCACTTCTTTAAATTCTATTATCTTTTTTTTACAGCCGGCGACTTTTTTAACCGACTTCAAAAAAAGGAAGAGTTTATCAATTCGTCGATTTTTTTTTCTATGTATGTTCCCCGATTACTCGAAGACGCTCGGACCGATTTGGATAATTCTTTTTTTGTTTGAATGGGTATACATCACAGGTTGTCCCACAGTCATCAGGTCACGATCTGATGATGAGATCCTGGAGAAATCGAGGTAACTCTTCAAATGTTATTTCTTCAGAATTATTCAGGCCGCCCGTATGCCCCTGACGTGGCGTAACGATTGCTACGCTACCGAGCGACAGCAACCGGGACCAGCTGCTTTACCTGCTTTCCGAGGTACGGAGAGGCTCAGATGAAAGTGTCACTAGTGGTCACCCATCCAGGTCCTGACTTCGCCCAACGTTGTTTAACTTGTACGATCGTTTTCAACGTGTACCTACTCGCAACTGGACTACGACCCCCTCACGAGTCGGCGATTTATCAACCTACTTTATACTAAATCATTTCAAACTAACGAACTCCTATCATAGTTGGTAGTGCGTTTGTCTTCTGTGGGCTCCTGGGTTCGATTCCCAGCCCGGAAGAGTTATAACCACTTATTCGGAGGCTGAGTGTAATTTGTGATCAATATATGTGTAAAAAAAATCTACAGCATGTGAAATCCGCCAACCCGCAGTGGGCCCGCGTGGTGGATTATGGCCCGAGCTCCCTCGATGTAAGGGAAGGTCTGTGCCCGAGCAGTGGGGCAATATAAATAGACTGATGATGATGATATGCATGTCTCTAGACCTGAAAGTATGATGTATTTTATAAACTAGACGGTATACCGATGTGTAGAGTATTAAGTGTATTCCATTCACATAACCAAATCAATTCTTTATTTTAAGGATGCAATATTTATTTATAATTGGTACTCAATATTTTTTTTTTTAAATCAATGCCAGAAATTCGCATTCCGATTTTCACCGACGACTACACATCCGGCCACTACCCATACTAGATCACTTGTTAAATACCTGTATTCGGCCACGTCGATGTTATCGCATGAATTGGCAGGCATGTCGCCAACCAATAGATCTGAACCGACATATGCCACGCCCACATTTGCCTTAGTAGATATTCATGTCTTCATCTTCAGTGGGTGCAGATACCTCTTGGTATCTGCACCCACTGAAGATGAAGACATTGACTTAATCATCTCTGGACTATTGTGATGGACCGATCTATCATCATCATCATCACATCGTACCCTCCTACCTACTGCTTAGGTTTGATAACCATACGAGACTGAGAGACAGCAAATTGACTATAATAAAACACTAAAATAATTGTCATTTCAGACAAATATTCACCGAATTTTATATTTATGCGTTTAAAATCTCAACTTTATCATTATTTTTATCTGGTTATCGGTCATTATAAATATAATCATTATTATCCTTAAAAATAATATAAAGCACACCCTTCAAAAACCTTTCAAATTCATTGTAGTACAGAGTCCCGAGAACTCACTAATAAGAGCCGTTTTATTATCATCATTTACAGGGTAATAAATCAATTATAATTAAAGTTACAACTATGTACAAAATAATATTAAAAAACAAATAAATATATACCTATATATTTTTATCTTAAACATTATCAATCAATCATTATTGCTAAAGAGAATTCGTGGCAGCCCCAACAGCATACTGGAAGTGTAATCGCGTGGAGATATGACTCTCCTATTATAAAACACTTCGTTGAGCTGTTGATCGGAAAGAACTAACTCTTTTTGATCGGCACCTCAACGAAGCATAGATAATAACTTACTAACAATAATTTTAAGGTGTTT
Source organism: Tachystola acroxantha (assembly GCA_963506565.1). Lineage (NCBI taxonomy): Eukaryota > Metazoa > Arthropoda > Insecta > Lepidoptera > Oecophoridae > Tachystola > Tachystola acroxantha. The sequence continues at coordinate 13,203,362 of OY735881.1, forward strand.
TACTGACAAAAGTGGATCAATGTAATCTGGAATAAAAAGTTATTATTATATTATTATTATTATTTATACTAATCTTCACATCTCAGTGTGACAGTACAGTAGGTATAGTGAGAAAAATTCAAATCGGATGAGGCCATGTCATCATCAGTCTACTTATATGTCCCCACTGCTCGGGCACAGACCTTCCCGTACATCGAGGAAGTACGGGCGTGATCCACAACGCGGGCCCACTGATTGACGGATTTCACATGCATTAGAATTTTTTCCTTTTCTATGGCATGCAAGTTTAATCACGATGTTTTCCTTCACCGTTTTGAGAGCACTCGGTAAAAGTACGTAAGTTTTTTCGCCGAAAAAACAACTCATCGGTACAGCTAACAGCAGATCAAGTGTAAGACTTTGGACCGTTCTATTATCTGCGTCGTAAGATTTAAAATCGTACTGCAAGTGTTACCATTGATCTGCTGTCGGCCGTATACGGCTGCCCTGTGGGGTGACCCCGACTTCCAATCATTATCGCTTTCGATTTGACACATGGACGCTATACATTGCTGCTATGTTTTTGCAAGTTTTAATAAACGATAACGAAACGCAGCAATGTATATCGTTCAAGTGTCAAAATGAATACGATAACGATTGAAGTCGCGGTCACCACCCTGGTTGAGCAGAGAGCCCGGTGGCGCAGTCGTTAGGTCAATGGACTTGCGATACGGAGGTCCCAGGTTGAGGCATACTTTTCTCTATTTTCGAGTACTTACCGAATACGTACAGAAAGGCCCATATGTACATTAATTATAAACGTCACACTAATAGGCACAAACCCTCCCAGAGGGCGGCACTAAACAATTACAAGAGGTTTACCCCCTAATTGCCCTGTGGCAGTACGGACACCATCAACTGACGAGATTCTGGGACAAACCAAGATTAAATGTTATAGGTGAAGACTTGTAAATGGTTTTGTTTGTAAAACAGATAGGCACATGTTTGTATAAATAACTATTAGTCTTCCGAATATGTAAAAATAAAAATAAAAACTTTATCGACACGCTATTCCTTAAGGGCCTTCATAGAGCCAACTAGCGCCGCCAATCTTAAAAAAATAATATCTTCCAATATAATCAATTTTATTAAAAAAAGCTATTTACAAAATGTTTATTACGATAAACACTATTTTTCAATATACAATACATGGCATAATTGCGACAAGCTAAGTTGTAGTTCACAAATGTGCCAAAAACGGCCGTTTTTCGCAATTATGTGAACTACAACTTACCGAAATTGAATTACGTTATAAATAAGCATTTAAAAAATAGTATAGTATAGTATAGAATCGTAATAGTATAGAATCACGTAATCGTATCACACGTAGCGAAAAGTTGATATAGCGAGACTCCACGTAGCGAGAGTTGACGTAAAGAGAGTTGCGGTAATGGGAAAGCGACGTAAAGAGAGTTGCGCTTACGGGAACGCGAGGTTACGGGAATGAATCTTATAAATAAGCATTTTTTTTCAAGGGTTCCTATTTTCCGGAACTCTAAAAAGCGTGCTACGCTCTGGAACACACTTTAGCTTTAATTCAAACCATATTTGTCCTTTGTTTATTCGGAATTTGTGGTCGCCGCAAATATTCCTCGTGCGTACGAGGTATTAATTTTGGGTCTGCGAACAATTATGTGACTTAGTCATTCGTAATAGAGCTGATGATGCTCTGTGTACGTCGCACCACTAAATGGTAGATTGGTACCATTGTTCATACTTACTCCGTTCGGGAAATCAATAAGTGAGTGTAATTGGAACTTGGAAAGGAGAATTCCCATATCACTTCTTTTATAAATACGGCCCTCTTTGTAGTGAAATTGCAGGGTTCTCCTTTAAAATATTGCATAAATCAACTCACGTAAATATGATCTAGGTATCTTTTTCCCACTGTCCTCATTTAGACTCGTTTATCTTAAAAAAAACAGCCAAGTGCGACTCGGCCTCGCACCCCGAGGCTTCCGTGCATTGCTACTTACTAATCCCGTAACTTTGCTCTAACGAAAAGATAAAAAAATCTTTTTGGAGGGATGTAATTTAAAATTTACAGTTATCGGATGTTTTCCTTCACTTGTGCTATAAGACCTTTTAAAACATCATATTTATTTATTCGGAATAAGTAAATAAACTAAAACTATATGTACAAACAATATATATAAAAAGTTATAGATAAAAAACATGCCCAAGGTCCCCCACTATTGGCAGCGTGCCCAAAAGGCTGGCCGCGTTGCCCCGCTGTATAGCGAGGCAACGCTATAAGACCTAGATTTTTGCCAAATTTCATGATTCTAGGTCAACGGTAAGTACCTACCTACCCTATAGGTTTTGAGTGTCTTGCATTTTCATACAAATATGCGAGAAAATGCAACATAAACAGCGATATCTTTTAATTGCGTTGACGTAGAAGGTGGATTTCTTCACGGCTGCATGAGATTACAGACCTGAATATTTGGTATTAATTTCAACTTAATCCGTATTCTGAGATATAGGTCTTGACAGACAGACAGACGGACAACAAAGTGGTTCTATAAGGGTTCCTTTTTTCCTCTTGAGGTACAGTCGAAGACAGATAATATAAGTATACAGGGGGCCCCTAACCCTAACCTAAATAATTAAATGTATGTGACGATTTAGGCATAATCTGTAATGTTTCCTGCATTATGAATTAATAAATGAATTTGAATTATTATTGGAGTTTATGTTTTTTTGTGACAATAACTCTCATAATCATTAAAATTTCTCCCGCGAGGTAATAAATAATCCTACAGTCGAAGACAGAGATAAGATAATACAGTGGGCCTCAATAAGATTGAGATTTTCTCAAAAACTACTGGACCGAATTTAATATTTCTTTTACAGTAACAAAGTTTTCACTTTTATCTATCCATCAGTGAAAGAATTATTGCAATAGGTCCAGTAGTTTTTGAGAAAATCTCAGCCTTAAAAACTCTCCTGTACACCTTTCTCTGTGTTCCACCGTACGAAAACCTAAAAATATAACGACGTCCGTTTTCCACTAGCTTCTAGGTCACTGGAGTCTCTCATTATGCACCTTGTCGCCGGGCTATTTGTGTTGTGTTGCGAGACACATTGGGGTCGGCAAGCGACTTAGTTGGTAACTGTTAGTTACTAAGTTCCTGCGACAATGGTGTCATTTTAGACTAGAGTTTATAAGTATGCCACAGTCGGTATTCTGGTCGAGTGCTCAGATCTATAAGGTATTATCCTGTCAATTTATATATAGTTGAATAAATAAAAAAAATAAAAAAAATGTAGGTACTGAAAAATAAATTAAATATGTTTTGATACAATTTATTATATATAAACGGATATCACTCAATTATATTGTTAAAGTCGGCAATTAGACTATGTTATTATTATGTTTTGATATTTTCTTGCATATGCGCTATGCGAAACGAACATCTAAATGATAAATGGAGAAAAAATTTCGTAACGACCGAGATTCGAATCAGGGACCTCCCCATTGCGTGGCACGCTCTATGCCAACAGAGTCACAGTGATATACCCAGGTTGTGAATTTTGTCTCCATATTCGTCTTAGGGTTGGAATAGAGCGTGCCACGGAATGGCGAGGTCCCTGATTCGAATCCCGGTCGCGATGAAATTTTTTCTCCATTTATCAAATAAATTAAATGCAAATGTTTCAATTTAATTTAACATACACAGACCCATACTTGGAAAGTAAAGGATAATGCCACCGTATTCGTATACAAGTCAAAACCGACCCAATTGTCAAACCGCGATTTCAGCCACGTCAAGCGTCAACATGACAATGCATGAATGGAATTGCGCCGCGGACATGCTAACACTAGGTTACAAAGCTAGTGCATTAATTAACTGGGTGTAAACTGGAACAGGTCACGTCACAGGTATTTAATTTTTTTTTGGGATATTTCTAGTCCTAGATAGATTAGATTAGATTCATTTATTTCAGATTACAATGTCATTTTTCCAGTTATGTCAATACTTAAAATATACATTAGTAATTTGATCGTCAAATTAAATTAATATAATAATTACTATGTAGGTATATAACAATATTATGCATTGCATAAATTATGATTTTAACATTAATAAGTCCAATTCCTTAAAGGAATACAATTCACTATCCAATAAAAGGTATTTCAGCATATATACAGTCAGTCAGATATAAACAGTCGCTGGCCCGATCTATTGATTATCCTTTAGCGTCCATATAAAATTATTTCGTGCATAAGTTTCAACACGGCTTTTTGAAAATGGCGGGAAACGACGGTTGCGAAATTATTTAATAATTTTCAGTATGATGTCTACAGTGGGTGTTTTGTGTTTAATGTCACGTTGAATTAATCAGAAAATGTTCGCGAATGACAGTATGGTGAAGTTATTGGAGAATTCAAGCAGGATCTGAAGTTTGGCGCCATGGTCAAGATACCCACTACGAGCTCGGGAGTGAACGTGACTGTCGAGCTGCTTCGTCCACAGTGATTGACGCTACGGGCGTCTCCTGTGGATGAAGACATGAAGACGCGGCTACCCAGGGTGATGACGCTACGGCGACTCCCCTGGAGGAAGATAGAAGACTATTATACATTGAATTTTCTGTAACATGACATTGGCAAATGACGAACTGTCGAGTCCATTAATAAAATAAATAAAAATAAGTTTCAACACAGCTTTCGAGAAAAATACAAAGTTTATTTGCACGATATTTTCGTAAAAAACAATTGAAACGGAATCCTCATTACGTAAAATTTCTCAAATTTAATTTTTACGTGAATTTATTATCATGCATCGATAAGCCTGTCTCTTCATACAGGTGAGGTGAATTTATGTAAATCGGATTAAATATAATATGTAAATCAGCGAAGCAGATTCTTGATAAGCAACCATTTCGCCTGACTGGAATATATGATAGGTTTTGGCATTGTATTTGGGGATTAGATGGAGACAGTCGACAGCACATCAAGTGTAACTTAAATATTAGAATCAGAATCATATCTGATGAGGATAGGACGTCCAGTATTACGATTCTCAAAACGATCAAATCATACCATCGTAAAATCAACCAAATCATAAAATCGTTTTAGACTTAGTTTTTTTTTCTCCATTTATATTATCCACAATTGGCAATATCTTTTACAAATTGGTTAGTATTTTGAATTATTTTCAAGTCTGTTTTGTTTCAATTTTTTTTACATATAGGTACCGAAGCCCAAATCAAGTGTCTTATTTTGTAAACAAAAACTACCCTACCCACTAACATTTTAAGCTGTTCTGTGATTATTGCATAGTTATTTTCACATTATCAGATCGGATCACTTTATTTTCAGAATGATTAACAGGTTCGATCAATCAGTTCCTTCAGTGTTACATCACAACAGGTAATTAGACGATCATATTCGATTACAAAATAAGACACTTGATTTGGGCTGCGGTACCTATAGTTTACAAAAAATATTATTTATAGGTTAAAAAACGGAAACTCCAGTATCTAGGTCACATAATGAGGAATAAAAAGTACGATCTTCTACAACTGATTCTTCAGGGAAAGATCCAGGGCAGAAGAAGGCCAGGTAGAAGGAGAATATCATGGCTCAAGAACTTACGCCAATGGTACGGCAAGAGTACCAGGTCTCTATTCCGTGCGGCGTTGTCGAGAGTGCAGATTGCCATAATGATCGCCAACCTTCGTAAGAAGACGGCACCATAAGAAGAAGATAGTTTACAACTTTCTTTTTATTCATGAGGGAGAAAATTCCGTCCATTCCTTCCTTATTTGTTTATTTTTCCTTAATATTTTGTGCGCAGTAAAGGTTTTTTTCGCGCAACTTCACTTAAGTTAACTAGCAATGACGCTGGCTTTCATCTTTGTATCATCTCATCCGTTATCTTGCCATATCACGTCTCCGCCATTTGTGTCACGTCCCAAGACGCAATCTCGCTATAAAACTACGATAAACCAGAGTTCCCAATAAAAAAAGGTAAACGATGTTCATCCTACAACGAATAAAAATCGGCACGAAATATAATCCCTAAAATCCTTTTATCGTAACAATAATTTTATGATTATTTTATGTTATGGCTTCAAAAAGAATAAATACATACCACTAGAGCGAGTAGAGCGTAGACAGAGAATACTCAGTCTACGCCATTGACTTATTAAACGTCTACGCACTAGATAATGTAATATTTTTTTTTGTAAAATTCTTCCCAGAGGGAAAGGCAAAACCAACTAAGGCATACAGCCTGGCGTGATGTTAGTAGAATTTCACGAAAATTTCTGAATTAATGACAAATCAATTTTGACACTTTGTCTTTCTATGAATTTTTAAGGACTTTTTAAGGAGTACGCATTGCCAAATTTTGGCCAAATTTTCGTTCTTTTATGAATTCATTCAGCAGTGTTACCAAATGTTGTACCAAAATACTTTTTGGTGTTTAAAATGACGATTAGCTGATCACTGCTTAAGTAACGTTTAGGTATAAGTAAAAAAAAGTTAATCACTGATTAACAGTTTAAATAATGATTAGTTAATATGTTGTTCAGTGGCTGTATATGTTTATTACTATAAATACTATTTTTTAAATGCTTATTTATAACGTGATTCAATGTCGGTAAGTTGTAGTTCGCATAATTGCGAAAAACTGCCGTTTTTGGCATATTTGAGAACTACAACTTTGCTTGTCGCAATTTTGCGATGTATTGTATATTGAAAAATAGTGTTTATCCTAATAAAGATTATGTAAGCTTTTTTAATAAAATTGATTAAATTGGAAGACATTATTTTTTTAAGATTGGCGGCGCTATAAGTTGGCTCATGGAAGGCCCTTTAACGTAAATGTCTTTTACGAAGCTATTTACCAATGAAAAGTCCTCAAAAGCTACTTCAAACAAATAAGTAGTTTGTTTTCCAAATGTCTTCATCCATTGTTCTCGTAGAACCAATAAACTGTCTTCGAAGACATGATTTGGAAAGTTTCTAACTGTTGTAAAGATATCACGAGACTATAGATACTCTACTAGACAGTAACCTGTAACATTTATTACCTATACGCAAAGTTTAAAGCTTGAAGTTTAGATTAATCCACAATGAGGGTTTTCAAAGTGACATTTAAGAAACAAAAATAGTACCGATAGCACTGATTCGGGTTCTCTTGAAAATGGCGGGAAACGACGATTGCAATTATTTGATAATTTTTGTTTTATTGTCTACAGTGGTTATTTTGAGATTAATATCACGTTAAATTAATCAGAAAATGTTCGCGAGTGACAGTATGGTGAATTTGTTGGATGATTTGAGCAAGATCTGCGGTTTCAAGCTTTTATCCAAGAGTCCCGCAACGAGCTCGGGAGTGAACGTGACTGTCGAGCTGCTTCGTCCAGAGTGACGACGCTACGGCGTCTCCTCTGGATGAAGACATGAAGACGCGGCTACCCAGGGTGAAGACGCTACTGCGACTCCCCTGAAGAAAGATAGAAGACTATTGAATATATTGAATTTTCTGTAACATGACATTGGCAAATGACAAACAGTCGAGTCCATTAATAATAATAATAATAAGCCCGCAGGGCAGCTTTGTGGCGAGCTGTTGGTGCGTAAAGACACCACGGACCCGAATGCTCCAGAGAGTGGTCCAGGTCCCCGTCTCCGGCTTGCCGCAATGGCTTGTTCGGAGTGGACTCCCAAGGGGACCTGCAGGACTCTCGCCTCTGGCTTGCCTTAGCCAGCCGGCCAGAGTGGAGTCGTTAGAGCTATAACTTACATCTATATAGCTCGAAGGGGTGGAAGTGTCAAAGGCATAAAGCCGGGAGTAGCCCACTTTCTGGCATTCCAGTAATGGTGAAACTGCAGCACACCTCTCGACACCCCTTAGCCGCTCACACCGGTGTTGCTCTCAGTTGTCTTTCTGACGACCATGTTGAGGGCCCATCTAGTGAGGGGCGAGTCACCGCCTGCCAATTTTTTCATAAGTTCGAGACAATGTGATCATGGCAGGTGTCCGACGTCTCGCTCTATAGACCAGACTGACTGACCCACCAACACCCCAAACCAATAGCCCCAATTAAGTTGTAATTTCCAATCACTGCAATAGTTTATGCACCTGACGGGGTCTGTCATTGAGTGCAGTCAGATGCGCTCAGAGACGGGTCCCGCTAGGTGCATCACATATCTCTTCAAATTAAAGTTCTCTAAGGGGCCTCTACGCGTTGGACCTATGTCTCCGTGCAAGCCTTTCAAAGGACCGGGTTTTCTTAGACCCGTGTTATTTAAAAAAAAAAAATAATAAAAATAGCACTGATTCGTCGGTGAGACGTATAGAGAGCATCAATGCATGGGCTAAGCTTGTTTATGAATTGAATGTGTATTTTTTGTGGTACGGACCACAACAGATCAATGGTAACACTTGCAGTATGATTTTAGCTCTTACGGCGTAGATAAGATCGGTCCAAAGTGATTCACTCGATCTGCTGTTAGCGTAGGTACAGTCGTCTATTGTCGTATAACCGTTTTATTAAGTCAAGATGTATTTGAGCAATAATTTTACAAAAGGTGTTACTTAACGGGAACCCAGCGTTTTGTTGAGTTACACCTGTACTCAAATGGGAAAAAATGTGGCATTGAGTAACAGTGTTACTAATCGGTAATTTTTTTACCAATGGGTAACAGTGTCACACAAAATGGTGTGACTCAACGGGAACAAACGGAGATAAGTATACAGGGGGCCTCAATAAGGTTTAGAATTTCTAAAAATAAATAATTATTTTACAGTGACTAGTTTTAACTTTTATCTATCAAACAGTGAAATAATTTCTGTAATAGGTCAAGTAGATTTTGTGAAAATCTCAACCTCAAAAACTCTCCTGTACACCTTTATCTGTGTTCCACCGTACCTATTAAAAATATTAATGTCATTATTATATGGCAAGATGTGCTTTGGACATATTTCATGTATTTAACACCTTTTATTGTAACCACATTTTAAGCAAATAAAAATATCTAATCTTATCTTCATTTCATAACAGTTATGTTGACAGAAATTTCAAAAGCACAAAATCTGTACGAACTTTAATATCTTCGCTGACAAAATTCAAAGTTTAAACGTTCCGGTTTAATCCGGAACGCGTCGGCAATGTCCGGAACTTGTCTCAGTTAAACGGATACCGAGTAATCCTGATGGATAACCTCTGCAATACGGCTTTTTAAATTCCAGTGTGGTTTATATTGTGGTGTAAGCTGGGGGCGAATGATATATATAAATTATTGAAGAAAATAAACACAAAATTAGACATACAATACATACTACATATATACACTCGAAAAACATAACCTTCCTACTTGCGCAGTCGTAAGAGCCTTCCATGAGCCAACTAGCGCCGCCAATCTTAAAAAAATAATGTCTTCCAATATAATAAATTTTATTAAAAAAGCTATTTACGAAATGTTTATTACGATAAATACTATTTTTTAAATGCTTATTTCTAACGTGATTCAATGTCGGTAAGTTGTAGTTCGCATAATTGCGAAAAACGGCCGTTTTTGGCACATTTGTGAACTACAACTTAGCTTGTCGCAATTATGCCATGTATTGTATATTGAAAAATAGTATTTATCGTAATAAACATTTTGTAAATAGCATTTTTAATAAAATTGATTATATTGGAAGATATTGTTTTTTTAAGATTGGCGGCGCTAGTTGGCTCTATGAAGGCTCTTAAACGGTGGACTATCTTTTAATAACATTTATGGCTAATAGCCTTGGATGGGACCGCATATGGTTATTTTATGTTTTCTTGGTATGCAGATTCTCCTAACGTACAATATGCCTCTTTTTGCGCCAGGAGGTTAAAAATCGTACTGCAAGTGTTACCATTGATCTGCTGTCGACTGTACCTATAGTAGTTAAAATCATGAGTATTTTATTTACCTGCTTCAAAGATGCTTTCAAGTATCTAAGTACTTTCGGTTAAACAAACATTTGTAGAATTGAATTTTGTTTGAAGATTAAGCGATTCTCAAAGGAAATTAAATTTTAAAGTTATCTTTGCAAAGGTCTCAGGAACTTTAATATTATGTGAGTTTATAAGAACTTCAAAGCGAGCTTTAGATTTATTTAATTGTAATTCAAATTGAATTTCGGAGTCGTATAATTTCTTGTATTTATTAATCCACCACAAACCTATTTTAGATGGTTATATTTATGTTTTCACTCAGCTGCCGGAAGCAAGGGGGTAATGTTTTTCGAGTACAATTAATTGATGATATTCATAAACCTAATTAAACCTCACTTCCCTAAGATCGTATTGCTATCCCTTTCACACTTCGTTAAAAAGGTTAAGATAGAAAGGGACGGGGTAATCGGCGGCGTAACTTTAAATCACGTTTATGAATAACAGCCCAATGCAGACTTGAGTATTTGGTATTTCAACTTGATACGCCCACGCGTTTCTGAGATATAGGTCTTGACAGACGGACAACAAGGCCATTGATCTCCTATAAACAACTAGATACACAAATGTCTTACTATATCTTGATTCATCAATTTGACATAATTTATAAATTTTATTTCTATTTTTTAATTTACATGCATCTTTTATAGCTATGACATTACGATTCTCAATGAAATTTTTGTAAGCTCTAGATGGGCAAGATTCGGAGAAACCTATAACATTACCAAGATCACTGTAACCCGTTTCTACAAATAAATATATTTATTTGAATTTGAATTTATAACAATTTTAAAAACGTCCAAATAAGGGTCCACTGTTAACGTCCAAATAATGTCCAATAAAGCAAATGACCATTCATCCGTTTGGACCTTTGCGCTCGGAGATTTTTAGAAGGCAGACTGTGTATCTAGTTGTTTATAGGAGATCAATGTATAAGGCATAAGGGTTAAACGATGAACATGCATGGTGTGTGTCGCCGGTTCCGCATGAGGGATAAACTTACTAACAATAGTAATTTTTTTTTTTTTTTTTTTAGTTTATTTACTCAACAATAATTTTACACATTTTACATAGTTCTAAGCTTCGCCAAATTGCATAACAATTTGTTGGCGAACATTTGCACTCACTTAACATGTGTACATATGTCGCAGTCAGACGGGGCCGGCTAGACACTTCATAAAGCGCCGAACCACACCATCTAACTACGACATTGTACATTTTGGAAAACAAAATTTTTGTTTTCTTGTTGAGATATTAGATACAATTATTAGTTACTACATTAAAACATATATATAAGTATTACAAATTCAAGTACAGTTTGTCGTCGAATGCATCTAACAGCAGTTTTTTAACTTTATTTTTAAACATAATTTTGGTCATACATTCTTCTTCAAACGTTATTGCATTAAACATGCGTGGTGTTAAATACATTCGTGTTCGCTTGCCATAATAATTACATGCGTTCGGTTCTTCATATTTATTTCTGACAGCTTCTCTAAACCTGCAATTTTTAGCTCTCGGTATCCTAAACTCTGTGTTTTTGTATTGTTCAACTGTTAACATAAAACTAACTTTTTCGTGAACTGGCAAAATGTTACATATTTTAAACAACTTCATATAATCTCCATTGCAATTGTTTTTAGTATTTTTATCTACAAGAATCTTCAAGAACCTTGTTTGCAGGTTTAGTACTCTGTCTAGGTATGTCCTAAACGTGCGCCCGTAGGAGCCCAGGCCATAGCTCAAAACTGCATCTGCTAGGGCATGATATATTGTATACAAAGTTGCTCGATTGGTTACATATTTAAGTTGTTTGAATTTACACATAATTGATCTAAGTTTATTACAAACATTGTCTATATGAAGTTTCCAGCTAAAATTGCGGTCTATTGTTAATCCTAGGTATTTATATTGTTCTACAAATTCTATGTATTGGCAGTTTACACACATTTCTTTATTTTTATGCAAGCATTCATATGAATGACCAATAATTTTAATATTTCTATTAGGGGCTTTAATGTATGGGGAGTGAAGCAGCATACATTTTGTTTTGGATATATTTAATATAATGCCATTATCGTGGGACCATTTGAGAACATTCTCGAAATCTGCTTGTATCTTTATTTCTATGCTATCTATATCCGTATCGGCGTATATCATGCATGTATCATCAGCGTACATGTATGTGTTACAATTCTTAATTACTCTACACATGCTATTAACATGCATAATATACCCAACAGGTCCGTAAACAGATCCGGTGGGCACACCATACTTAATAGTCGCCTCTTGCCCAGTCGTCTCGTTAACCTTTGTACGAAGCGTTCTATTGCTTAGGTAGCTTTGGAACCAATTACTAAGTGGACCACGGATACCACACTCTTGCATGGCTTCTAATAGTTGTTCGTGGCCCAGAGTGTCAAAAGCTTTTTTAAAATCTATGAATAGAACTGCAACGTACATTCTACTATTTAGTTTATCATTAATTTCATCTGTAAACCTTGCTAAAGCTGTGGATGTACTACGCGACTTTCTAAAACCATGTTGTGTATCTGATATTATTTCATTATTTTCCAAAAAGTTACTAACCCTCTTTACAATTAATTTTTCTACAATCTTATTAATAACAGATAATATAGCGATTGGCCTATAATTTGAGTAATCTAAATGGCTTCCTTGCTTATAAATAGGTCTTATTATTGACTTTTTCAAAACGTCTGGGTACACTCCGTTTTGCACACACATATTTACAAATTTCGCCAATATTGGACTAATTTTGTCTTTAATGTGCTTGATGTCTTGGACCCTTATTCCATCTATTCCAGGTGACTTTCTACTACTCAATTGGTCTATTGTTTTCTCAACCTCTCCAGGTGTTACCTTATAATAGCGGAGAGATAAATTACATGGCAGCACATAGTCATCACGTTTCAGGAATTTAAAGTTACAATCGTGCTTGATTTTATCAATCTCCTCTGTAAAGGTTTTTGCGAAATTTGTACATATGTTGCTAACTGTATCCGTTTTCCCCAGCGATTTCATTATTGTACTATCTAAATTACCATTTATATTACCTATCCAATTGTTAATTGTAGCCCAAATTTTTCTAAAATCCCCCTCACATTTAATCAATTCGTTTTGTCTGTATTTTTTTTTTTTTTTTATAGTTACCTACTGTATAGTTATTAAGTAATAATTGTATTATCATTATTTTAAAAGATGTGTTGCTGAGAGTTTTTTGCCACTTTTCTCCTCAGCGTTGGCACCTTTGCCGTGCAAAGTGGTGTAAATGTAAATTCAAAAAAATATATTGACGTGCAAAAATGTACTAAACGTGCTTACTTGCAATAAAGAAATGACAATGCCAGATTCTGCCTCACCATCTTGTACAACTTGTACACAAGTTGTACAAGATAACGAATAAATGTAAAAATATCTCCGTTTTTAATTAAAATTATTGGACTAAAAAAAAGTTTTGTACAAGTTGCGATTCGAAAAAAACAGCTTAATTAAGAATTCAGAAAATAGAAATCGAAGCGATTTATTCATTGTTTTTGTTATTCTTCTATAGGAGTTGCGATTGTAGTAGAAAATAATACTGATTATGATTATGCAATATGAAACCTGTAATAAGTCCCCAACAAAATGATAGGTACAGCTTAAATAGTCGCGTAATTTTGTAGGTGGGGCAAAGCTCCATAGAAATGTGGCAATGTCCTTTGACTTTGGGTTTCTTTTGAGCCACTGTACCCTAAAAAATAATCAAAAACAAAAATAATCAAAAAAAATGAAACTTTTCTAGGCCGTTTTGAACAGCTGATTAAACCAGCTGTTACTGCGTCATCATAACCGCAAAATGCGTATTACCTGTGACGTGCCTCCGAACGCCTCTCGCGGATAATTGCGATTTACCCGCCGCCCGCAGTTAACACCGTCATTTGTATTCCGGCATCATCCTGTATATCGCACAGGGGTGAGCATAAACCCTCTCGGATATATCTGTGTAGGGTTTAATGCGGTGTTTATTGTTTGCAAGGAATTTTTTATTATTATTAATGAACTCGACTGTTCGTCATTTGCCAATGTCATGTTACAGAAAATTCAATATATTCAATAGTCTTCTGTCTTCCTCCAGGGGAGTCGCAGTAGCGTCTTCACCCTGGGTAGCCGCGTCTTCATGTCTTCATCCACAGGAGACGCCGTAGCGTCGTCACTCTGGACGAAGCAGCTCGACAGTCACGTTCACTCCCGAGCTTGTAGCGGGAACTCTTGATAAAAGCTTGAAACTTCAGATCTTGCATAAATAATCCAACTTCACCGTACTGTCATTCGCGAACATTTTCTGATTAATTTAACGTGATATTAAACACAAAATAGTCCCTGTAGACATTAAAAGGAAAATTATCAAATAATTTCGCAACCGTCGTTTCCCGCCATTTTCAAGAGAACCCAAGGAAAAGCTAATCATTAACTCTGGTTTTCTTATTAGGGTTCCGTGCCTCAAAAGGAAAAAAGGAACCCTTATAGGATCACTTTGTTGTCTGTCCGTCTGTCAAGACCTATATCTCAGAAACGCGTGGACGGATCAAGTTGAAATTAATACCAAAATACTTAGGTCTATGATATCATGCAACTGTGGAAAAATCAAACTTCTGCATCAAAGCAATCAAAAGATATGGTCATTTATGTCGCATTTTATCGTATATTTGTACCGTTGACCTAGAATCATGAAATTTGGCAAGAAGCTAAGTCATAGCACAAGCAGATAAAGGAAAAAAAATCTGTAAATTTAAAAGTGTAATTTTTGACAGTTCTTGTAATTTTTGACAGTTCTTGTAATTTTTGACAGTTCTTGTCATATTTGACAGTTCTTGTCACTTTTGAGTCAAGTTTTATCAACGTCGCGCGTCGGTCAAAAGTTATGTCGGCCATAATGTCTGTCGGGCGAAAGTCGTGTCGATCAACTGTAGTGTCGATCAAACGTAATGTCGGCCAAATGTCTTTCAGGCAACTGTTTGTCGATCAAAAGTTTTACAATTAGTCCGACAGTCGACTTGCACTTGGCCGGGTTTTTTTTTCAGTCCCTATCAACAGTTCTTAATTCCATATGAATGCTGAACGGAGCCAGCTAGATAGTTCCTGCATATTTCAGACCCCATTAACCCATGTCGTTTCAAAAGCACTAGGTACATTCCTAACCTCACTACGTTCCTCGTTCGTTTCTCCAAGAAACTACCTTAAACGAGAAACGACAAGGTTGCTTTTATAGATTGAGGGGAAGGTTCTTACGTTGTTTTAGATGCCCGACTATGAGATAGCATTCATGAGGTGTTCCCATTCGAATCTCTTATTGATTCTAATGTGGAATGTCAGGTATCTATGGACTCCTAGTAGTTGCTAGTCATTACTTAGTGTAACGGAAAGGTACTTCGAAGGCTATTAAGCATCAAAAACCTGAAAATAAAATCTTTTGCCGTGTACTCACAACAACCATTTATTTATTTATTTATTTTATTAATGGACTCGACAGTTCGTCATTTGCCAATGTCATGTTACAGTAAATTCAATGTATAATAGTCTTCTATCTTCCTCCAGGGGAGTCGCCGTAGCGTCATCACCCTGGGTAGCCGCGTCTTCTTGTCTTCATCCACAGGAGACGCCGTAGCGTCAATCACTGTGGACGAAGCAGCTCGACAGTCACGTTCACTCCCGAGCTCGTAGTGGGAATCTTGACCATGGCGCCAAACAACAACCATTTATTAGGAACACAATCTGACATTGTAAAATTCAAATTAAATTATTATTTTTAAATGGAAAAATATATATAGCGAAAGGAGGCCGCCACGCTTAGCTTACAAGCTCGGTGGCGTAGTGATTGGGTCACTGGTCTACGATACGTAGGTCCCAGGTTCGATCCCCGGCCAGTAGCCCTAGGCAGAGACGATGTACTTCCATATGATGCGATTCTGGTACCTACACAACTCTAGCCCCCTCTATATTCATCAATCTCTCCATAAACGCTCATCGCTTTATAGTGTAGCCCTGTTTTAAAATATTGGTAATTTGGCCTTATTGTGTGATGTATGTGTCACGTCCCCACGAATTAAAAAAATATAGTTTTAAAATATAATGTAAAATGATTTTTTTTCTCTCTTGAAAATGGCGGGAAACGGCGGTTGCAAAATTGTTTGATAATTATTGTTGTAATGTCTACAGTGGTTATTTTGTGATTAATATCACGTTAAGTTAATTAGAAAATGTTCGCGAGTGACAGTATGGTGAATTTGTTGAATAATTTGAGCAAGATCTGAGGTATCAAGCTTTTATCAAGAGTTCCCGCTACAAGCTCGGGAGTGAACGTGACTGTCGAGCTGCTTCGTCCGGAGTGACGACGGTACGGCGACTCCTCTGGATGAAGACATGAAGACGCGGCTACCCGGGTGAAGACGCTGCTGCGGCTCCCCTGGGGGAACATAGAAGACTATTATATATTGAATTTTCTGTAACATGACATTGGCAAATGACGAACTGTCGAGTCCATTAATAAAATAAATAAATAAAAATGAATATTTTCTTGCGTATTACCAAAGAGGTTATTAATATAAGATATCCATAAAATATACTCATCTCATAATAATCTGTGCATAAAAGTTCACTCACGTCTCACCCACAGATTAAAGATATAAGTTTTTTTATTCAAAAGTCTCACCAAAGAAAATAATAGCGTCTCACTCACAGTAGTGTATACCACGTTCAATCGCTTAATATTAATTTTGGTAACAAAATTGCGACCAAAATGAACAATGAAACAAGCGTATCATCCAATAATTCGGAAGAATCCGATATAAAGAACGTTATAAGCGGCGGCACAATGTTGGAAACTGGAACATCGACGCAAGCTCGCATACCACCATCACCATCTAAAACCGAGATTATCAGCACATTTGCGGACTACGAATGTGGGGAACCCTTCCAACCTCAGCACTTTGTGATAGACTTTACACCGGATGAGGCAATAGACACTGAAGAGGATCAGAAGAAATGCCTTGCTTTCTTCGAGTTCTTCAAAAGCCAGCCAGAGTTGGAAGCTATGTTTGATATGCCTGTTAGTCCTTCTCCTTGCGTCGTATTCCTCATTGCTGAGGGTCGTGACCGCTCTGGATCATCTTTTCGCTGATGATATTGCGCCATCTGTTCCTATCTTCGGCGACGTGAAGAGCATCGTAAAAACCGGTATCGAGATTGGTGCGGATCTGATCGGACCAACGTATCGGGCTTCGTCCGCGAGGTCTCCTTCCCTACCTTGTCAGTCACCATTAATCTTTCCAGGTTGTCGCCACTCTTCCTGGCAATGACCGAAGTATTCAAGAATTCTTTTATGCCTGTTAGTATTATGTGTCAAATTCAGCCAAGTGAAGTGTTATTCTCGTGTTGTTTTATGACCAAACCTATTATAAGAGTTGTTGAGGCTCGTATTATTCTGATATGGCAGCTGTTGAGCGATAAATGGGATTGACTGCTTTATATCAACAGCATCCTGGAAGTAATCGCGTGGGGCATGACTCTCCAATGATAAAACACTTCGTTGAGCTGTTGATCAGAAAGAGCTAACTCTTTTTGATCAGCACCTCAACAAATTTAGGGTGTTTTACTAACAGAATTGGATCCATGTTGTCTTTTATTATTCTTCTTTTCTTGGCAAGGAGCGGCTCAGATAAAATGTGTATTTACGGGATCCTCTTCGCTTCTGGTAGCTGCTGCTAGACTCTGGAATCTACCGCATCTAAGTCAGCTTAAGCTTATGTAGACCATCAAATAACTGATGTAAATCCTTTCAATCCCTTAGGACACAGATGCTAATGCAAAGATTGCTGAATGGGCCAAAGAAACAGACCCAGATGCACCGCTGCCTCACCACCCATTGGAGAAGTCAGCTCTTTCTATGCTCTCCTTAGCTAATCATGCAGGTAAAACATAACTAGAAAGGCAATGAAGGCTGACATAGCTTATTACACTTGGTTGGTTGGTTGGTCAATATCAGTAGCTGAATAGATTTTTATATATTATTAGAGCTCGGTAGCTCAATGGTTGGGTCAATGGACTTGCGATACGGGGGTCCCAGGTTCGATTCCCAGCCAGGGCAGCCTGTACCAATGAGTTATCCTCGGTTTTTTGGACGGATAAACTTACATACGTTTACCGAGTGCTCTCAAAACGGTGAAGGAAAACATCGTGATGAGATTTGCATGCCGTAGAAGAAGAAAAAAATCTAAGGCATGTGAAATCCGCCAATGGCTGATTCTGGATCATGGCCCGAGCTCTCTCGACGTAAAGGAAGGTCTGTGCCCGAGCAGTGGGGCAATATAAATAGACTGATGATGATGTTGAATAGATTTTTAATTCAGGCTCTCACGATATAGTGGTAGTCAACTACTATCTATAGATTCATTGGTGACGGCGATGTGCTTGTAATCAAATAGCAAGACGTTATGAACCGGAATGGGTTATTGTTTTTTGGCATATTGTCAGCTGAGACCCTCTGGCTTACGTTACCACGTTTAGCCATCAGTCTCGGTTGCTTTTGCAATTGTTACGTCACAGAGACTTTAACGGTTTCCTAAATAATACCGATTGGTGTTATAGATACAAGACAAAGTGTTGTTAAGATATCTGCTCTGACAAAAGTTATTTTAACATAACCAGGTATCATCGATCCTGCCTTCGAGCCTGAGATATGTGAATCACACTGCACTATGGGAGATCGAGAGTACAAAGAAAACGAACCTGGATCGAGTGCTGCCAAACCTGCTAAAGGCAGTGGGAAGAAACGTGGGGAAAAAGTTAAAGGTCCTAAACCATTTTTGATGGAATAATCCTGCAGGGTTACTCTCACCTCTTATAGCGATCCAGTTTAGGTTCCTAAACTGAACCGAATCGCTATTTGCTACAATATAAGAGGTGAGAGTAACCCTGCTGGTACAATCAGTGAATGATTATCAGTAATGATACTGCCTAATTTGCTGTTGTTCCCTCGATGACCCTTGGTATTTTTCTCGGAGAAGGTAAATCTCATTAGAATTAGATACAGGGATGGTTGGTTGGAAGAGGCTCAAGAAAGAGATGGCTGGAATAGAAGAGGGGAGACCTTTGGCCAGCAGTGGGACGACTTACAATGTTTTAAAAAAGGTGAATAGACGATTAATAGTCGTAAAGGTTTTCATCTAAAGTAGGTACGTTCTTCTTGAATCTTGAAGACTGGGCTCGTTCGCACTTTGGCCGCGCGGCCCATTGTGCTCGAGGTAGCTGGCGCTAGTCTAGCCAGCCGAGCTCAGCTAGGAAGCCCAGGTTCTTAATGACCGTGCAGGCCTCCGGGAGCGTCCTCGGTGACCCGAGGATTGTAGCCCGCTGCTCGGCCACACCATTGCACTCTAGAAGCACATGTGTGGCTGTTTCCTCCTCCTCCATGCAGCCCCTGCACAGAGGACTATCTGTAACCCCAATTGTAAAGAGATGTTTGTTTAAAGAGCAGTGACCTGTCATGATGCCAGTCACTAAGTGCACATATTTCCTGCTTAGTTTGAGTAACTGTCTAGTCAGACGGTGGTCAAAGTAGGTACGTTTAATGACATACAAAGACGAACCAGGTTTTTTTTGAAAATGGCGGGAAACGACGGTTGCGAAATTATTTAATAATTTTCAGTTTAATGTCAACAGTGGGTGTTTTGTGTTTAATATCACGTTAAATTAATCAGAAAATGTTCGCGAATGACAGTATGGTGAAGTTATTGGAGAATTCAAGCAGGATCTGAAGTTTGGCGCCATGGTCAAGATTCCCACTACGAGCTCGGGAGTGAACGTGACTGTCGAGCTGCTTCGTCCACAGTGATTGACGCTACGGCGTCTCCTGTGGATGAAGACAAGAAGACGCGGCTACCCAGGGTGACGACGCTACGGCGACTCCCCTGGAGGCAGATAGACTATTATACATTGAATTTTCTATAACATGACATTGGCAAATGACGAACTGTCAAGTCCATTAATAAAATAAATAAATACAGACGAACCAACAATGTACGATCCAACCTAACATAGATTCACCTTGTAATGTGAGCATTATGTTTTGAAAAATTGGGAAGAATAGAGGCGTAATGTAATACAGAACCTTTTTCCTAGTCCCATAAATCTCGCGGCAGATTGAAGGCAAACATAAATATTGCTTTTATTGTTACCAGCTCAGGGTCTTCCCCCTGGAGTGCTCAATTTGAAGGCACTTAACTACTGCTCTATAGGTATTTACCTAGGAAATTATCGTTTTCTTATAGAGTTCTACATGTAAAAGTCTGATATTTGCATAAAACTATTCTAGGTAGCACTGGTCGCAGTGTTTTCACGGTTTTTTGTATGTTTTGTAGGTCCTCTGACATGGTGGTCAGTCTTTTTTCGGGAGGGCCTTCATAGAGCCAACTAGCGCCGCCAATCTTAAAAAAATAATATCTTCCAATATAATCAATTTTATTAAAAAAGCTATTTACAAAATGTTTATTACGATAAATACTATTTTTTAAATGCTTATTTATAACGTGATTCAATTTAGGTAAGTTGTAGTTCGCATAATTGCGAAAAACTGCCGTTTTTGGCACATTTGTGAACTACAACTTAGCTTGTCGCAATTATGCCATGTATTGTATATTGAAAAATAGTATTCATCCTAATAAACACTTTGTAAATAGCTTTTTTAATAAAATTGATTAAATTGGAAGATATTATTTTTTTAAGATTGGCGGCGCTAGTTGGCTCATGGAAGGCCCTTTGTCTTTTTTTCTTCTTCTCATTTTGGGCGTACCTACATATTAAGATAGTGTTTTCATATTGGGAGTACCTTTACCCCAAGGTGTTCAACGCATCGCGTTTGGAACGAGGTTGTGGGAACGCAGCGCCAAATACCACAACCTCGTCCGCGGCCGCCCTCGTGGGCCCTTCTCGGGGGTCTACCTCTATACCTCCGCTTAAGGCGCCTCGGAACACAGGACGAGACGCCTTACAGCTCGGGACCTCTAAGCGAGCGCCGGTCCCCCCCCCCCCCACCCCCCCCACACCCCCACACCCCCACACACCCGACGCCCGCAAGTCCCCGTTAGGGCGGCAGGAGGCGGACATACAGATTGAAATGACAATGCCAGATTCTGCCCCACCATCAACCGCAAGTTGTACAAGATAACGAGTAAATGTAAAAATATCTCTGTTTTTTATTAAAATTACTGGTTTAAAATAAAGTTTTGTACAAGTTGCGATTCGAAAAAAAACAGCTTAACTAAGAATTCAGAAAATAGTAAGAAATCGAAGAGATTTATTAATTTTTTTGTTATTTTTCTATAGGAGTTGCGAGAGTAGTAGAAAATGATACTGATTATGATTATGCAATATGAAACCTGTAATAAGTCCCCAACAAAATGATAGGTACAGCTTAAATGGTCACTTAGTTTTGTAGGTGGGTCAAAGCTCCATTGAAAAGTGTCAATGTCTTTTTATTTTTTTACACTCTGGAGTTGTATGACCGATGTATTCCCGTTTCGAAGGCCAAAACCCATTTCGTGTCGCTGAGACAACGGAATAAGTATTGAAGCACTTTGTACCTTACCCTCAACATTGTTGCAGAACCATGCAAATGCACAGGCAGCAGTTGCACCGTGTGCAACAGAAATAACACCCCACTTAGCCTGCCAAGTGTATCGCAACCAGAAGTCCAGTCTATGTGCAAGAATCTCACTGAGTGGGACAATCGTCATCCTAAGTAAGATTTCTATAGGTCGCGTCATGTAAAAAGAACGCTGGAAGAAAGTGGAGGGGGGGGGGGGGGGGGGGGGGGTTGCGCATGGGTAAAGCCACAGACCACTTACCCCATAGATATAAAATCGGTACAAACTTGCAAGCGAAAAATTCTGTCAAGCGATAGGCGCTATTAGACGAAGCGGGGGCCAGGGGCGCCATATTAAACCTGTTTCGATATCTCAAGATTACGCGGGTCGCGAAGCAATTTTGCGCTCATGTGCGGGCAGAAACGGGCGCCCTCCTGTTACAGGTCTATGGGGTACTTGTCTGTGGGTAAAGCAAAGGTCGCCTGACGAACCAATAGCGCACCGGAAGCATGCAGCGCGTGACCCGCCCTCCGCGCGCCGCACCTCATACCACCAAATAGATCGATAAATCGCCTAATGCGCAGCTTGACCGACAGCGGTCTTTTTACATGACGCGACCTGTAATCAGAATTTGAATTACGCATTATCCATGCTCGGTGAATAAATTAGAACATGATGAAAAAAGCAGGTTCAAGTCCTGCCCACGGCAATAATTTTTTCATCATGTTCTAAGATTTCTAATCTTTCCAATGATACATGAATTTGAGTAATTGCACAATTACTGGATAGATGTCGCTACCGTCCCTAAGACGAGAATATGGAGACAATATTCACGACCTGGGTACTATATCACGATGGAAAATATTTTTAGAATTAAAACTGTAGTGAGCCATTACTACAAATTATTATATATAAACGGATATCACTCACTTATATTCCCCGACAAGTGAGATCGATCAACGAATCCAGGTACAGCCATCGAACTCACCGTCGTCGGCGGTACAAGTCATTTCGGAACGTGCCCAGAGGGCGCTGATCCGTAGTGTGCGAAGAAACGCGGGCGTGGCGCGCTCACCTTGAGAAAGACCGTCGAAATCGGTCGAAACTGTCGGTCTAATTGCCAACTTCAACAATATAAGTGAGTGATATCCGTTTATATATAATAATCCAATCACATTATAAAATGCTGGCTTTCCTTTCTCAACTCCTATCTTTTCCCAGGTCTATGGAGCCGCCAGGTCATCCACCAGCTCTCAGCGGTGCCATTATGCAACGGCTTCCGCGGCTTTAACGTTTCATTAACCTTCGCAACGATTTAAATATCTAGACCCTTGCTAAAGTGTTTTTTTTGTTTCAAATAAAAACTATATATACTTTAGAAAAAAACATTTTATTATTAACCTATATTTTAAGGAGCCATGGAGCAGCCAGCAGACCAAAGAGTATTTATATCACATTTCTGTCAAAATAACTTATTTTATCCCGTTTAAGTTAGCGTTGCCGAACTATCGATAGTTTTACTATCAGGTTTTCATCTGAAAAAAGCCAATACCTACCGATAGTATTGGCTTTCGATACTATCGATAGCTCGGACCGTGGCAATACCATCGACCGAATGAAATACTATCGATAATATCGATAGTTTGTTATTTACGAGAACCAATACAATCGATAGTATTGCTTTCGGTAGACTATCGATAGTCGACTATCGATCGACAACGCTAGTTTAAGTATCCCCACAGATTAAAGATATAAGTTTTCTAGTATCCCTCTAAATTCCCTTTGATTTCTAATTTATCAAATTCAAACTTGGTTCAAAATAATTATGATCAAATTGCCGAAGCGTGAAAGAGACTCCAAGGATACAGAAGGTCTTTGCAAGTAAGTAGATTAATAAAAATACATTTTACTTATAAGACACATATTATAACCTTAAATTTATGTATAATTTAAATTTTCTTACAATACTTATGAACATCCCTATTATAATTTTGGATTTCTTGGTTAGTGTATTTTGTGTTTAATATCACGTTAAATTAATCAGAAAATGTTCGCGAATGACAGACAGTACGGTGAAGTTATTGGATTATTTATGCAAGATCTGAAGTTTCAAGCTTTTATCAAGAGTCCCGCTACAAGTTCGGGAGTGAACGTGACTGTCGAGCTGCTTCGTCCAGAGTGATGACGCTACGGCGACTCCTCTGGATGAAGACATGAAGACGCGGCTGCCCAGGGTGAAGACGCTACTGCGACTCCCCTGGAGGAAGATCGAAGACTACTGAATATCTTGAATTTTCTATAACATGACATTGGCAAATGACGAACTGTCGAGTCCATTAATAGAAATAAATAAATGATTGTATGGACAACAGCAGATCCTCGTGCAGTACAATTTCAACTCTTACGACGCAGGTAATAAGAACTGTGCAAATCCAAAGTGTTACACTTCATGAGCTTTGATGACTATCGAATCGAAATTCCTTTCAACTGATGAGTCTCGAATACACGTGAAGTCGGATGCCATCGACTCTATTACAATAAAATAAATAAAAATAGCCTTTATTTCTATTACAATACGAGCTTCTAAGTTGGTAAAGTAGTTTAGAAAAAAATTATGACATCGGCGTCGGATTGTCAGGCTGTCCTCGGCCTCCTCCATCTTCTTCCTCTGATAGGCTCTATGATAATATGAAAATTAAATCTAGATGCCGTCCGACCTGCAAGAGTCGCCGGCGTGAGTGGAAAGGGAAGATCCAGGACACGTCTGCTGAGCTGCTGCTGGAGAGGAAACCGCTCGCCGAATGTTTTAGGAGATGGCCAATGGTGAATATCATAACTATAATAACTAGATAGTACATTAATTACGGCAAATATCTTGCGGTCCGGACATGTTCTATCGAAATCTTTTGCATTCTATTAATATCAGGGAACCAAAAAGTACCTGAGCAGGTGCCGAAGACTGAGCAGGGGACGAGTAGGTACCTTAAAAATAAATTAATATTGCCTCGTCTCCTGCCGGGGGACCAATGGGCACCTATATAGGGGCCGAATCTACAACTTTTAATCCGGGGGACGATATTATGGGAATATTAGGGGACCAATGGATTCTGACCCATCGCATTAGCGCAAAGTTGAATCTCCTAACTGCTAAGTAAGTTTGTAGGACCAAGGATATCAAAGACTTGCAACATATTGTGATGGAGTGTATCCGGTACGCGACTAAAAGAGAACATAATTATTAAAAGTTTAGGTTTATGTAAATTAGATGTAGGTATATTCCACGGCATTTTAGCTGAGCCAATTTCAGGCCCAGCTTAAATGTTGTTCTCGCTTTTTTGTAAAAAGACATTGCCACATTTCAATGGAGCTACAAAACTACGTGACCATTTAAGCTGTACCTATCATTTTGTTGGGGACTTGTTACAGGTTTCATATTGCATAATCATAATCAGTATCATATTCTACTACTCTCGCAACTCCTATAGAAGAATAACAAAAACAATGAATAAATCGCTTCGATTTCTTACTATTTTCTGAATTCTTAAATAAGCTGTTTTTTTCGAATCGCAACTTGTACAAAACTTTATTTTAAACCTATAATTTTAATTAAAAAACGGAGATATTTTTACATTTTACTCGTTATCTTTTACAACTTGCGGTTGATGGTGGGGCAGAATCTGGTAATTTAAGTAGATAAGTTAGTTTAGAATAGTTACGTCGGTAGGTATGTCACTATGAGCACAAATATCCCTAAATCAATAAAAAAAAACTACAATAAATTAAGCAACTTTGGTCAAGGATGAAGAATCTGGATGGATGACCGCTTTTTTCCACTGCTTTCAGAAAATCTACCCCAACAGTCCATGTCCGCTATTCGCTAAAAATCGCCGCATCGTAATTGAAGAGCGTAACGCAGTCCGTCCTCCTCCCCATGTCGTCAGAATCTGCCAGGCTCCAGTGGATGATGTTGTCGATACACATTACTTGAAATACGCTGAATTGGCTCAGAAACTTGGTAAGTCTAATTAATGAGAGTCGGAAAACATACGAATCATTATAATATTACAGACGGTCGCTGTTGTCACTGGATCAGCGCATAAAATTCCGGAAAAGTTGATGCACGTGCAACTTCTGCCGGTCTAAGAACTTAGATATTTTCTATTGCAATTCTTTTACGCGTAAATGTAGGGGGTATAGGATTAAGGTGCCATGATCAGGTGATGGAGCTCGGTGGCTCAGTGGTTGGGTCAATGGACTTGCAATATGGAGGTCTCAGGTTCGATTCCCAGCTAGGGCAGCCATGTACCAATGAGTTATCCGCGGTTTTTTCGACGGAAAAACTTACGTACATTTACCGAGTGCTCTCAAAAACGATGAAGGAAAACATCGTGATGAAACGTGCATGTCGTAGAAAAAAAAAATCTAAAGCATGTGAAATCCGCCAACCCGCACTGGGCCCGCGTGGTGGATTATGTCCCGAGCTCCCTCGATGTAAGGGAAGGTCTGTGCCCGAGCAGTGGGGCGATATAAATAGACTGATGATGATCAGGTGATCGCAGTATCTGCTACGTCAGTCAACAACCTGCAGCCTTCAACTGTACACCAGGTGCATTGGATGCAGTGAAACCTTGCTGTGCCTTCTGCTCGTGCGGCGCCTGTTGCCCTTGCGGACCCGGCGAGTACGAGATGCACGATGGCGAGCGTAAATTAGCACGGCGCAACGACATGAGGCATTTCGACTCTAGGCTCAAGAACGACTACCAACCTATGAGGATCATGTATGACAAGCCTTAATCAGGTATGTAGGGATTCATGCAGAGATAAATTTAGAGAATTGGGAGTCATGACAATGGTAGGAGAATTTGTATATCAAAACATTTTACATATCAGAAACAATTTGCATAAAATGACCAGATGGGAAGAAATTCATGAATATAATACTAGACATAAAGAATTGTTAATATTGCCAAAAACGAGACTTTCTATATCTTAGAAAAAAAGCTAAAAGTTTCATGTCTTTAGGTGTCAAATTTTATAACAAATTGCCCTCCAATGTCAAAGACTTAGAGACACATAAAGAATTCTGTAATACAATTAGAAAATATCTACTTCAAACAAGTTTCTACACAATTGACGAGGCTTTTGCTGATGACGATTTCTGTAATCTTAACAATGATACTAGTATGTTATAAGAATTATTAAATTTACAACTGACGAAGCTATTGCTGAAATGATTGAATTGTATACACTAAATTAAATCATTACTTTTGTATAGACGTAACCAAGTGTACAATGGTACCTCAAGGTGAAATAAATGAGTATGAGTAGTATGAGTATGTTTGGAATTATAGCTCAAAGTTTCTGGCCGCGTGTCTCGGCGTTGAGTTGAATCAATCGAGCGGCTGGTAGTTCAGGGCAAGGTTAACCAGGTCACCAATGCGATGCACGGACCACGTTGCAGCCGTGGCCGTTCCTTTGCGTGTTTGCATCAACAGGGCAGCCGTCAGAGACGAGTGAAAGGGGAAAGGGGAGAGTAAACAATCATAATCGGCCGAAATGCCGCACTGTCACCTTATCGGGATAACCTAAAATAACCTTGTATGTATGTATGTATGTATGGGTGTATGTGTGTATGTATGTATGTATGAATATTAATATGGGTTTTTATACTACTTTAACATATAAGTATTTAGTATCTAGACTTAAGTAAGGGAACTGTCCCAATAACCGTCACTTTTTGAACTTTTCACTTTTGATTTTGTAGCCACGGCCGTAGTATAAGACCCACAGGGACTGAAATGGTGCAAAGATATAAACAATTTATTTATATTTTATTTAATTAAATAATGTTTATTTAATTTTAAGATTAAATAAGTTATTTTTAGACTTATATGAAATAATACCCCTTTGCCCGGTATCCGGCATGTCCTTGTACAGATATCCGACATACCCATGTCCCAATAGCCGTCATATATATGTATATAGTTTTTGTGTAGGTAATGTATGACGTATATATATGATTGATCAAAGTGTTATAGCGTAAATGGAACACCTGATTGGACAAGCTTTATGTTTTCGACATTTCGACATTTCTCAAATATATAAACCAAAATAGTCAAAATATTCATTGTTGCTGTTCCAGCCAGTATATATAATTCAGGTCATTATGCCTATAATTACTAATGCACCCAAAGAAGTTTTAAAAATCCCAAAGATGTTTTTTTCTCTAACCTCAAAAAGTGAACAGTGTTAGAATTTGTGTATTGTATTAAATTAATTAAATAATTAGTTTATGTGTCTAAATTACGCCAAAAACACGTTATTTAGTGAAATTGTGCATTGTAATAGTGGACAAGTGTTATCTCGCAAAAACTCCGACATTACATAGTGTAAAATCCAATTGACTTTTTTTTACGAAAAATTAACGACTTTTTGTGGCAAACTTGTTTCCAAAATGAAGTGCGATAATGATCATAGCGATGAAAATTTGATACAGTGCGATGGTTGTAAACGGAACGTATGTCTTAGTTGCAGCAACCTAACAAGCAGCGAGGCTCGTGTCATGGGGTTGAAATCCAAACGCACCCTCATATTTCTATGTTCGCCTTGCCGCGAGGCCTTACTTCAAGTGCCTAAACTGATCCAAGCATATGATTGTGTACGTGAGGAATTGGACGACGGATTTCTGCACCAGTGACTCATGCAGTTTCTACTGCTACTCCGGCCACTTCCTTAGACACTAACAATATATCGGAGGAGATGGCGGAGCGTCATCGCAGAGCAAATAACGTGATCCTTGTTGGTCTCCCTGTAATGGATACGGGTGACACAGCTATTCAAGGGCCCACTGATGAGGCCACTGTCAGAAGGATCCTGGTGGAGATTACGAGTGAACAGATATCTTCTGACAAACTGGTGAAAGTGTTGCGACTTGGTAAACGAGACAACAGTAAACCGCGCCACATGAAAGTGATCCTCAAGTCACGGCATGATGCAGTGAAGGTCCTTAAAACAAGAATAGAGCCATGGAGGTAAGAGTGTATGATGACAATACACCGATGCAGCGGGACGAGCCAAAGGAGCTGAGGTAACGTCTCCAGCTACGTACCGAGAGTGGTGAGTTAGATCTCACTATTAAGTATGTCAGGGGTGTGCCGAAGATAATCAAACAAAAAAACTATTTGACCCCAACAACCCCTACACTGACCTTACCTTCCTATACACCAACTTATGCTCGCTGTCATTAAAATTCGACTTATTTCTTTTATATGTAAACACCAACAAGCCATCCATTATAATTGTCACGGAGACCTGGCTGAACAGCAGGGACAGAAACAGCACATTTGCCATACCTGATTATACTATATTTAGACAAGACCGGAAACATCGACCTAAGTCGCAGGGTGGCAAAACGCGTGGTGGCGGTGTTGCCATATATGTCAGAGACCGTGTCAACCCATTATTGCAAGAACTCATAAGAAGTATGACTGTATGTGATCTTACGGAAGCCTTGTTTTTGGATATTCAATATGACTCTCACCATTTCCTTGTTGTTGGGGTCTATCGACCCGATGATAGGGAACCAGATATATGGAAACGACGTGACTCTAAATTATTGGCTAAGCTGCTTCAGCGAACAATGTGATAGTTATCGCTGGTGACTTCAACTACTCCGACATCCTATGGCCTCGAAGACATCGAACAGGACCTCAAGGGACCCGAGGAACTGTTTAAGAACATGTTTCTCAACAGTAATCTTCATCAATTGGTCTCCCAGCCGACACGTTTCCGCACAGGCAACACTCCATCCTTGTTCGATCTGATCATGACAAACGATGAAAACTTAATCACTGGAATATGTTATAAACCACCTATAGGAAAGATTGATCATTGCGTACTAGAGTTCAGCATCCAATTTCTGATACAAAGAGTCCACAGTCAGCCCAAACTTAAAAGATATTACCATTACATTGACTTTGACAACTACATGGAGGAACTGGAGAAGGACCTCGAAATCTTGGAATCTACTACTGACGTGGAGCGTTTTTGGAGACAGCTAAAAACCATAGTGGATACAAACACAGACAGAGACGCTCCGCTTAAAAAAGTGAAGAAGAAGGAAGGTAATAAACCCTGAATCAATGACAATATATTGAAACTTGTATCTGAGAAGGGAATACTTTGGGATGTTTATATTGGCACAAAGGATGACGAGGACTACCAGCGCTATAGAACCGCCAGCAATCATTGTGTGGCAGAAAGCAGAAGGAGCAGAAGACTGTATGAAGCAAAACTACTGGATAACGGACAAAAACCCTTCTATTCCCATCTGCGAAGGTGCATGTCATCCAAAGTGAGCATTCCACCTGCAATGAGGAACCATAATGGCGACCTAGTTACAGACCCCACCGACATAGCGGAAATCTTCGCGCAGGAGTTTCAGAAAGCCTATTGTCGTGAACCAGATGTGACCATATGCTAACAAGTGACTACATTAGCCCGTGTGGAGCACTCGATCTGTGACATAAACTTTACACCCAAGGATGTTGAGAAAGTTTTTAAAGGACTCGACACAGGCTCTGCTCCTGGACCTCACAACATTCCCAGCATTATTCTAAAAAACTGCAGCAAAACACTTGTTCCTGTTCTCACTGAGCTTATGAGGGTGTCTTTTGAGGTCGGACATGTCCCACTTGACAGGAAACATGCTGTAGTTACCCCTGTGTACAAATCCGGTGATAAAACAGACCCTGCCAAGTTTAGGCCAATCAGCTTGACAAGTATTGTGGCTAAGGTGATGGAGAGACTAATATGCATTAAACTGAAGAATTTCCACAACAGAGAAAATGTTATATCCAGCAGAATGGCTTTGTCGAGAAGGGATCCACAATAACGAACTTACTGTCATGTGTGCACCCGTGTACTATGGACGTGGACCGTGGCAACCCGGTTGACGTTATTTATACCTCGATTTTGATTTTGTTTTCGACAAAGTCCCGCATCAGCGCCTGCTTATAAAATTGGAGCATTTTGGCATTCGAGGTCGGCCTTTAGACTGGGTAAAGAGTTATCTGTTGGGAAGAACCTTCCAGGCCAGGATCGGTTACTCCTTGTCCCAGAAGAGGGACGTCCTGAGTGGAGTTCTCATTGCGCTGATAGACCCACAATCTGCATTTTTTGCTGACGATGGGAAATTCTTTGGCAACCCACTCTTAGTGTCTGGACAACTACAGAGCGATCTAAACAAGCTCCAGGAATGGACAAAGCAGTGGCTAGTCAAGCTGATATCGAAATGTGCTGTGTTGCATCTAGGTAGTAGAAATCCTGGCGTGGTATACACCATTGATGACACTGATATAAACACTGTGGAATCCCAAAAGGACCTTGGAGTTGTGGTTTCAAAAAATCTAAAATGGGGAGAACACATTAATGGCATTGTCAAGAAGGCTAATTCATTTATGTATGTTATAAGGAGATCCTTTCAATATATTACATCCGATGTTCTTGTCAAAATCTACAAAACATACATTAGGCCTCTTCTGGAATATGGATTTCAAATATGGAACCCATATTTTATAAAGGACATCCGATCTACCTACTACCTACTTGAGAGCGTGCAAAGAAAGGCAACAAAGATTCCATATATTAAACTGCCCAAAAAGTCCTATGAAGAAAGGCTTAAAATCCTAGGTATTCAAACCCTGGCAGAACGTCGACTCAGAGGTGATCTAATTGAGACATATAAAATTCTCACGTACAAATATAACCTCCCAGATGTCCACCGTTTCTTTGAGACTAAAGACATACGTCCATTGCGAGGACACCATATGAAAATCTACCGCACTATCGCCAATACCAAAATCGCTCATCACTTCTTAAGTAACAGAGTTGTCCACGCACGGAACAAACTGTCTGATGATGTAGTATCTGCACCATCAGTGAACTCTTTTAAAAATCGCCTCTACATGTGGTTTAAATCAAACATTATATAAATAAGCAATATGTGTAGTGAATCATATGAACATTAGACAACATAGACTGAACTTACCAACACTGTGATATAGGCACACCAGCATTGTGCTGCCTGTCTATCAAATGAATAATAAAATGCACAAAAACGTCCTAAACCATAAGGAAACACATCGTAATGTTTGGGACGTTTTTTGTGCATTTAGGGATGTTTTGTGTTTTGGGTAGTTAAAAAATATTATTTTACGGGTACTGGTGTGGAAAGTAAGCAATATCTCTATAGTTATCTATATATCATATAGATGACGGGTACTGGTACATTTTGCTGTTTGGTTGAACCAATAGCCGTCAACGAATTTAAAATGTTATTATTTAATTAATTAAAACAAATAGGCATCAAATCAAATTACAGAATGATATTAATATTAATAAAGTTTCATTTTAAACATCAACACTTACAAATAAGTAAATACATGAGCCAGCGTTGAAAAAAAACCGTAGTCAGTAAAAACAGCAGTTTAGTAATCGAACTTCGTAACTTTTTTACAAAAACGTGAACACAAACTATAAAGTGATATTATATTATGTTATTTGATGTTTTATTGTATTTTTGCCAGTTAATTAGCAGCAAAACAGTATTTATTTTCATAATATTGCAGAGAAAACGAAATAAACTACCATTTTCGTGAGATATAGGTAATTTAAGTTGACTTGACGGGCATACGTACATTGACGGCTATATGTACACTTACCTTACATATTGTTTGTATGTGTATCATACTGTTATTATTTATATTGGTGTATGTGCTTCTTATTTCTTCTTATTCTTTATTTATTTTATGCAATACACTGCCGTTTATTTTTTGTCAATTTCCATTGACCTCGGTTGCCTGGAAGAAATCGCTCTGAGCGATAAGGCCGCCTTTGTACAAATTATTTACTTGCTGTTTTCTATGTATATGCTTCTTTGTGCAATAAAGTGTTTATCTATCTATCTATCTAAAATAACCTTTGCTGTGATTGTATAATTATTTTCGAAAGCTTAATTTTTACAATGATGACAGTTTTAAGTACAAACATTTAATGACTTAAATTAATCATTAAAATTAACAATGCTCAATGAAATTAATAGTTCGTAACAAATTTCAATCGAACCAATTTCTAGAAGGATCTTTATATTGGTTTTGCCAATCATCGCAAAGACGCATGATGTAATCTACGCGTCTCTCGCAAATGAACGGCATTATGCGTGTGCAAGGTAGGTCATACAGCCTCGCCTCTCGGTCTATTCCTCCGCAGTGCTCGTTTCCTGCCTCGTTGTTGGGTTCACCCTGCGCCCAGGTCTTGTAACTAGGTTGGTTGACTGAGGTATCTAAGACTGAAATAAAGCAGAACACATATTGAAGGAAGTACGAGGTTGCAAAGAACCTGCACCGACTACAGGTACATACATGACAGAAACTAGACAATACCAGCACTCATCATCATCATCATCATCAGTCTATTTATATCGCCCCACTGCTCGGGCACAGACCTTCCCTTACATCGAGGGAGCTCGGGCCATGATCCACCACGCGGGCCCACTGCGGGTTGGCGGATTTCACATGCCTTAGATTTTTTTCTTCTTCTACGACATGCAGGTTTCATCACGATGTTTTCCTTCACCGTTTTGAGAGCACTCGGTAAATGTACGTAAGTTTTTCCGTCGAAAAAACCGAGGATAACTCATTGGTACATGGCTGCCCTAGCTGGGAATCGAACCTGGGACCTCCATATTGCAAGTCCATTGACCCAACCACTGAGCCACCGAGCTCGTGCATACCATACCAGCACTACTGACGTGTAATAGTATCAAAAGGTCGAGAAGCTTAGCCAGCGAAGTTAAGAATAATAGTGTTTTGCATGTTGATCATTATGATGATGACGGAGTGGACAAAAAATATAAAAACTTCCGTCTACTGCTGGGAGTAAGCCTCTCCCAAGATACGCCACTCAACCCGAATCTCAGCTCTTTGCATCCCGTCTCTGCCAGCCACATTGCGTAGGCCATAATATATCCATCTGGTCGGCGAGACTTCCTACACAACAGTTACCCGTTCGTAACGTCAACCTTCCACTCCACACCCAACTACCTCAAGGGTTAACGGTTCAACAGATTATGATGTAATAAATGCGAGAGTTGTTCAGGCCGCCCGTAGGCGTCTGACGTGGCCAACGACTACTGCCGAGCGACAGCAACCGGAACCAACTGCTTAATGTGCTTTCCGAGGCAGGGAGGGGCTCAGATGAAAGTGTCACTGGCGGTCACCTATCCAGGTTCTGACCTTGCTCAACGTTGTTTATCTTGGCAGATCTTTTTCAACGTGTACTCGCAACTGGACTACGTGCCCCTCTTACTTGCCTACTTACTTTTTGTAATAGGTTAGTGTTTTATGATAATTGAATATTT
This sequence comes from Tachystola acroxantha, assembly GCA_963506565.1. Taxonomy (NCBI): domain Eukaryota; kingdom Metazoa; phylum Arthropoda; class Insecta; order Lepidoptera; family Oecophoridae; genus Tachystola; species Tachystola acroxantha. The sequence goes on from OY735881.1 coordinate 13,237,403, forward strand.
ATTTGTATTATATTGACTGACTTGACTGACAAAATTTAATTTTTATTGTTTAAGTATCTAGTGTTGCGGTGCCCTTACAGGGTTTATGTGAGCACTTCCTGTACTATCTAACAACCATGTTACCACATATAGCAATGAATAAATGAATTATGAATTAACCACATCAAATTACAACGCCTTTGTCCCGATATAAAATACGATAATTTTGATAGTATACCTACATTTTAGGTAAAATAGATGAAACTCACCTTGAATCGTACTACCATTAACTTTGAATCCAAGAAAAGCATAATTCTTGAAGTTACCAGTAACCAACTTAGGAGTAACCAATTTGAAAATATCTTTCATGGCCTTGGCTTCGCTGTCACTGTTTATAACGGCCAGGTCCCCACCCTCAGCTTGACAGATGGCACGTCCTTCCATCCAGGTTGTAGACTCGAAATGGAACTTGTAACAATGATCAGTTCTATTGTCCCAACTGTAATCTGAAATTATTACGATTTTAGAATTAAAACTATAGTGAGCCATTACTACAAATTATTATATATAAACGGATATCACTCACTTATATTGTTAAAGTCGGCAATTAGACCGACAGTTTCGACCGATTTCGACGGTCTTTTTCAAGGTGAGCGCGCCACGCCCGCGTCGCCGTTGACGTTTCTTCGCGCACTGCGGATGAGCGCCCTCTGTGCTCAGAGATAACTTGTCCCGACGACGACGACGGTGCGTTCGATGGTTGTAGCTGGATTCGTTGATCGATCTCACTTGTCGGGGAGTTCTAATTGCCGACTTTAACAATATAAGTGAGTGATATCCGTTTTTATATAATAATTTATTACGATTTTGTTCTGATTACCGCTTCAATGGAAGCAATATCAGCTCCCCTATTACCGTTCTCAAAACGATGAAAATATACCATGTCATGTCGCACCAAACAGAGACGCCGCTACCCCAATGCAATAGCACTGTCCCTTTCACGGCCGCTATGACATGGTATGATTTGATCGTTTTGAGAACCGTAATAGCCTCAGACGTCTGTTTTGATATTTTCTTGCATATGCGCTATTCAAAACGAAAATCTAAATGATAAATGGAGAAAAAATTTCATCACGACCGGCATTTGAACCCGGGACCTCGTAATTGTACAATTACTGGATAGATGTCGCTACCGTCCCTCAGACGAGAATATGGAGACAAAATTCACGATCTAGATACGAATCACGATGGCTCTGTTGGAATAGAGCGTGCCACGGAATGGCGAGGTCCCGGGTTCGAATCCCGGTCGTGATGAAAAGTTTTCTCCATTTATCATTAATATCAGGTATATTTGTATCCTTGTTTCAAGTCATTCTTATGATAACTGACTACGACACGATGAGGAAAACCGATTATAGGTTCGGTATCGACTATGTGCATCGTATTTAGAGATGTTTATTGCTCGGCAAAAGGTCTTTTGTTCATTTAACCTGCAGTCGACCATATTTCTTTTCTTCTTAGGATATAAACAACAATAACCCGACAATAATTCCATTATCTCCTTCGTATAAATGAGGATTGAAGTAACGTTCTATCGTATTTACCGCTGTTAGTTGCTAAATATTTATACTCCTTGACTCACCATCATTAAAAATTCTGCATTCCTTGTTAAACTCATGGATTTGACTGGCCCTCTTGTGGCATACGAAGGAATGTAAGTGTGTAGGGGTCGTCCGAGAAAAGGCTCCATCCAACCTCAAAATGTGTTGTACTCCTAATATTATAAAAATGTAAAATAAATTAGTCTCTATGGGAACTGCCAACTGAGTTGTGACTAGAATAAAACTACACAAAAAACATAAAATCTCGGTCAGAACCTGATGGATCCTGTAGGTACAGTCGAAGACAGAGATAAGTATACAGGGGGTGAGACCCCCTGCATACTTATAAGATAAGATAAGATAAATATTCTTTATTGCAAAAAAATAAAAAGTATTACACAAAAGAAATAGGCTAATACAGTTAGTATTACAATTGGCGGTCTTATCGCTCAAAGCTATCTTATCTTATAAGGTTGAGATTTTCTCAAAAACAACTGGACCGAATTTAATAATTATTTTACAGTTACATAGTTTTAACTTTTATCTATCAAACAGTGAAATAATTCTTGCAATAGGTTAAGTAGTTTTTGAGGAAATCTCAACCTTAAAAACTCTCCTGTACACGTTTCTCTGTGTTCCACCGTACCTACGTCTAACAACCTCCTCACCAACAACACCACCTATCAAATGAAATATGAACATATACCATTTCTATTAGTAGTACAGTAATCTAACTTCTATAACGCCGTGAATATTAGTTTTTTTTTCTGATAAGGAACTTTTTCTCTCTGGTAAACATTTAGATGTTCCTGTTATTCTATAACCTATGCTTTCCATGGTATAAAAAAGTAATTCGCTTTAAAAAGAAACCCAGATGGGTAACAAAAGGGATAAAGAATTGCAGTAAGAAAAAAAGGCATCTTTTGTGGAGGTACAGAACTACTAACACTAAAGAAGATAAACTAATATTACAAAGTTATTCGAACAGATTAAAGAAAGTTTTAAAACAAACCCAGAGGGCACAGAATGACTACACTGTAAAAATGTCAAAATCTAAATCACAAGCGACATGGAAAATAATTAACAGGACAAAATATAACAAACCAAGAGCATCGATAGCTAATATTAAGACGGAAACTGGTATTACTTTAACGGATCCCCAAGAAATCGCGAATGCTTTCAATAATCACTATATAGACCAGATTAGCATACCACCCTCGCAGGTGCGATCCTCTTCAAGTAACACTAAATTTAACACTGTCCCATTTTCCATGTTCATATCACCTGTTATACCAAACGACATTGCGAAAATTATCACAGATCTAAAAAATAAAAAAAGTATGGGCTACGACGGCATTGCTACGAATGTCATTAAATATGTAGCACCGATAATATCACCACACATTAGCCATATTATGAACATATCTATTACTGCAGGGATATTCCCTGACAAATTGAAGCACTCTGTGATAAAACCTTTGTTTAAAAGAAAAGGAAACACAGACGATGTAAGAAATTATAGACAAATAGCACTTATTCCGGTTTTTTCCAAAATTTTCGAGAAAGTTATATATTCGGCCCTTTATTCATTCTTAGAAAAACATAACATATTAGTAAACGAGCAAAAAGGATTTAGAAAAAATAAAACTATTAACGCAGCCATTTTTGACTTCCTCAGTGTAATAATTGAAAATATGGATAGGCGTAAGGCGGTATGTGCAATATATATGGATTTAACAAAAGCTTTTGACTTTGTAGATCATACCATACTCCTTAATAAACTAGAAAAATATGGCATGAGGGGTAGAGTGTTCAATTTGTTAAAATCTTACTTATGTAATAGAACGCAGCATACAGAAGTTACAAAGTTCTGCTTGAAGAATAAAAGCGAAAACACTTATTGTTCTGATTCTCGTGACGTTACATGTGGAGTGCCGCAGGGTAGTGTATTGGGACCGCTGTTATTTCTGACATATATAAATGACTTGCCACTTAATGTACCTTATCCTGTGACTCTCTTTGCCGACGATAGTACAGTCGTTGTTGAATGTAAAAAACAATTAACCTATGAAAGTCACATTAATGGAGCTCTGGGCAGTGTAATTGCTTGGCTTGATGCAAACAATCTAAAAGTTAATTTAGCTAAAACCAGCGTTATGCACTTCCATCAGAGGATACAACCCAAGAACATGCACATACAGTACCAAAACGAGCTAGTTAAAGAGACTGCAAGTACCAAATTTTTAGGTTTATATATAGACAATAAATTGACATGGAAGGAACACACCGAAGACATTACTAATAAATTAAATAAATATGCATATGCCTTATATGAACTCTCCAAGGTAGCTAATCGAGCCACCGCACTTACCGCTTACCACGGATTTGTATCTTCCACACTTAGGTATGGTATTCTGTTTTGGGGTAACTGTACTGAGGTGCTGACTGTGTTTAGGGCTCAAAAGCGGTGCGTTAGAGCCATATGTCGGCTCAAAAGAACAGACAGCTGTGAACCACATTTCCGGGAACTTAAATTAATGACCCTAACTAGTCTGTACATACATGAAGTAGCCATGTTTGTAAAAAGTAACCCTAATATGTTTGAAACCTTAACTTATCGCTCTCAGCGCTTGGCAAAAACTAAAAACGAATTGGCGACTACACAGTACAGTACAGCGCTGAAGCGGAAAAGCGTACTACATATGGCCCCAGAAATATATAATAAGATACCCAATGATTTAAAGAAATTACCCACAAATCTATTTATAGTTAAATTACGCAAAATGTTAATACACAAATGTTATTATAATTTAGTGGCCTTCCTGACGGATTCATCGATTTGACATGATTTATAAATTTTATTTCTATTTTTTAATTTACATGCATCTTTTATAGCTATGACATTACGATTCTCAATGAAATTTTTGTATGCTCTAGATGGGCAAGATTCGGAGAAACCTATACATTACCAAGATCACTGTAACCCGTTTCTACAAATAAATATATTTGAATTTGAATTTGAATTTATCCCAGCCCATTCATGCAGCCTCACCCTACACACGTTTCACACCACGCACTACCTTTCATGCACGCACACACCCCTTACACACACACACTCTTACACGTAAATATATTCATACACCCTTACATACACCCTCCCTTACATACGTACGTGCATACATACATACATACACACAAAACCTCACACGCGATTCGAGTGCACCCACTGTGCCGCGCCACCGCTGGCGTCCGTGTAACCCAGTGTAACCACTGGGGGACGAACTGAAAACCAGCGCTGTGGCCTGCCACAGCACTATGCTTGGCTCGGCCCCTTTTACCACTGCATGCTGCACACTGCTGCTCGACAGTATCTGTTTCTATTTATTATTATAAGTATCTGGTCTTGATTAATCGGTGTGTTTATATATATTATTATTGTCTTGTATGATTTTATGTAGTGTATAGTATGTAGTGTTAAATAAATATGTTTTTCTTTCTTTTCTTTCTATTAACAGCTAAATGTTGTTGAAATAAAACACTGTTAATAGCAACTACCTTTATACAACCTACCTCTTTTCTGATTTAGCGAGTAGTCCCATTTATCAACGTGAACACCGAATACGGGTTCAGCATTCGCCATTAGATCATGTATTGCGGACTTGAGACCATCGGAGTATGGTGACACCAACTCTGCACCTGAAGACGAAATGAGGGATTATTATTATTTGATATCAGAGTGTTGGTACAAGCCCAAGGGTCATGGCGACGTCAAAGGTCTATTGTGGCCGCTCACCGAGTTCTTATATCTCGCTTCCAAGGCCAACGTCGTTCAGGAATCGTATGATGCACTTGGGGGAGAGAGTTTTAATATCCTCGGGTGGCATTATGTGTCCACCTAAGGCTCGGCTTCTGCTGTGAATGAGTGGTCCACACTCAAATGAGGAATGTGTACAGATCAATGGTAACACTTGCAGTACGATTACAACTCTTACCATGCAGATAATAAGAACGGCCCAAAGTGTTACACTTGATGTGCCTTGACTACAAGATCATATATGTGTAGAATCTGCATAACTGTTGCCTCTTACCCTCAAAGCTGCATGTCTTCTTTGCTAACGCATGAGTCGTTCGTTTAACGTGCAATTTGAGCCAACCACCAATTCTTGCAAAGTACAAGTAGTCGCAACGAAATCGGGACCTATCTGCGAAAATAAAATGCGTTCTCATCAACATTTTCTTTTCGTTAAAAACATCACGCCGACCTTCCGTCCCTTATCTTCGACATAACACAGGATGTGGCGTGACGCTAATATCATTAACGTCAGTCTATATCAGTCCATTGCTGGATGTAGGCCTCTCCCAAAGCTCGCCATGCAAACTTGATTCTCGACTTATTGCGTCCAGTCCCTGCCAGCCACATTTGTGTGCCCAGCTGTTACCTTAGCCGTTGTCTTGGCCAGGAATAGTGGCTGGTGAGAAATGATGGATCATCGTCAGTCTGTTTCAGTCCATTGCTGGACGTAAGCCTCTCCCAAGGCGCAGTCTCCTGCCAGTCACCTTATCATCCCTCCTCGTCAAATGGTGGGTGAATGCTCCTCAACACCACGCACAACTTACAAATGTAATCATCAAACTTTAAACTCTGGTGCAAGTCTTCGCAAGAGATTTTATTGGTTGCTGCTGTTGTTTCATTGTGTTCCTTTTCGCAAAAGAAGGTCATCTTTACATTGCATGGGATGACCTTTAGCGACGCATTTCGCGACACCACCCCGCAGTGGCTCTCATCACTCTTCAGCTTAGGCTCACGGGCCAACCACTTTTCATAGCCGGCGGCATTCAATGTCTTATCTGAAATAATTTGGTATTTATTCGAAAGAACACTTATTTTATTGCGTTCCATTGCAGAGCGGACTTCAAGGTACAGTATATAATTAAATAAGTAGACAGAATATAATTACTGCACATAGATTGCGGTCCGGACATATTCCATCAAAATCTTTTGCATTCTTAATGCGCAAAGTTGAATCTCCCAACTGCGAAGATTGTGGGACCAAGGAAGACTTGCAACATATTGTGATGGAATGTGTCCGGTACGCGACTAAAAGAGAGCATGTTATCAATAGTTTAGGTTTATGCAAATTAGATGTAGGTATATTCCACAGCATTTTAGCTGAGCCAACTTCAGGCCCAGCTAAAATGCTGTTCTCGATCTTTTATAAAATTTAAGTTACTTTAGAATAGGTACGATGGGATTGGCATCGTCACTTTATGTGTACAAAAATCCCTAAACAATTATAGATTAAAAAAAAAGTACAGTACGCGCCAATATTTATGACGTATCTGAATGTAGTCTGAAATCCCGTGGAAGTAACAGATTTTTTTGTTTGTTAGGTTAGGTTAGTTACTGAAATGTTTTCTAAAGTTAAATTTTATTTTTATTGTTGAGATCGATATAACATTGTAAACATTTTCCTTGGATTTCTAAGCATGCCGTTGTTACCTATAATTGGGGTCACACTTAGCATAATTATTTTGTGGACTATTACACTGTAATTGTTTTGGTGTACACCCTGTGGGGAACCTATTTCATAAAATAAAGTACAGATTCTTGGTACAGCATAAGGGTAAGGAGTGACTATATTCAGACACTTCATAAAGATTGGAATCAAATGACAATGCCAGATTCTGCCATCAACCGCTAGATGTAGGTACAAGATAACGAATAAATGTAAAAATATCTCCGTTTTTTATTAAAATTATTGGTTTAAAATAAAGTTTTGTACATCAAGCGAGTCGAAAAAAACAGCCTAATTAAGAATTCAGAAAATAGTAAGAAATCGAAGCGAATTATTCATTGATTTTGTTATTATTCTATAGGAGTTGTGAGAGTAGTAGAAAATGATACTGATTATGATTACGAAATATGAAACGTGTAATAAGTCCCCAACAAAATGATAGGTACAGCTTAAATGGTCACGTAGTTTTGTAGGTAGCAGTAGGGGCAAAGCTCCATTGAAATGTGGCAATGTCATTTGTACCGATTTCATGTCTATTGGGTAAGTGGCCTGTGGGTATAAGTTAACAATAACTTCAAAGTAACTCACTCTTAATCGTTACCCATTTGCGAGTCTGATCCTCCATATAACTATGATATCCTGCATATGCCCAATTGTTCCACAAGCTATTGTCATCGGGAGATACGTAATAATTACTATACACGTCCTTGATAACCTCGGCCTCCTGGTCACTGTTGATGACCAGCAGGTCTCCGTGTTCGCTCTTGCAGACGTCTCGGGCATCCTGCCAGGATCGACGGGTATTGTGGTACTTGTAACATCGATTGTTTTCTTTATCGTACTGGTATTCTGGAATTTTAAATTAATGCGTAATGGAACGCATTTTATTTTATTTTATTAATGGTCTCGACAGTTCGTCATTTGCCAATGTCATGTTACAGAAAATTCAAAATATAATAGTCTTATATCTTCCTCCAGAAGAGTCGCAGTAGCGTCTTCACCCTGGGAAGCCGCTTCTTCATGTCTTCATCCAGAGGGGTCGCCGTAGCGTCATCACTCTGGACGAAGCAGCTCGACAGTCACGTTCACTCCCGAGCTTGTAGCGGGAACTCTTGATAAAACCTTGAAACTTCAGATCTTGCTCAAATTATCAAATAAATTCACCATACTGTCATTCGCGAACATTTTCTGATTAACTTAACGTGATATTAAACACAAAATAACCACTAGACATTATAACAAAAATTATCAAACAATTTTGCAACCATCGTTTCCCGCCATTTTCAAGAGAACCATGGAACGCATTATTAGGCATGAGGAGAACGGACCGTGTCCGAAACGCAACCCTACGATCGGTTACTGGCGTAGCAGACGTGGCCCGCAAAGCAGCTACATTAAAGTGGACTGTGCGGGCCCCGTGTGCCGCATGCATCCGGACCGAGGGGCCCGGACTGTCACAGAATGGGTGCCATTGGACGGTCGCCGGCGTCGGGGCAGACCTCGGCGTAGGTGGGGAGACGATGTCGTTAGATACAGGAATGGGTGGCTGGAGGAGGCTCAGGACAAGGATGGATGGAAGAGGAGGGGGGAGACCTTTGCCCAGCAGTGAGACGATTATAGGTTAACAAAAAAATCATCTGGGTATTTTTATGTCGTCAGTTTTCATGCGCAGATATGGGTATTTATGGTTATCAAAAATTGCACAATGTTGTACCAAAAATTAAGATAGGTCCATAGGTTCTGTTTGTTTAATATTAGTCATGCATGAAACTTGAAGGAGTAAGTACCTCCTTGGTAATTTATTAATTCCCGAACAGCAAAGTACATAGCGATCCAGAGGGGAAATGCCGCCAGCATTTTGGGCACGATGCCGGACAACGGGGATCGGTTGAACTATCTGTAATGCTAAGCCATTCAGATAGTTCAACCGACTTATTGTATATATAGTTTTTAGTTTAGTTTATATTTTCTAGGTTAATATTATAATAGTTATTTTTTATTGTTTTCGAAATAAATGTTATTGCTAGATATATTATTGATATAAATTGGGTGACAATGGACAGTCACCGGGCAAACCCCGACGACGAACATAGAAAGACCTCTCTAAATACAGGGATGGTGGTTGCAGGAGGCTCAGGACAGGGGCTGAGGAGGGAAGAAGACCTTTGCCCACCTTACCTTTTACCTTTGAACAGTGGGACCATTTATAGGTTACAAAAATAAGTTATCGAAGACTCACCACTATCAAAAACGCCGCAATCCTCGTTGTAGAACATGACGTCTCCCGCATCTATCTGGCATATGAATGGATGCTTGGCATTACTTTGCACTGAGTCAAAGCTCATGTTACTTACATACATGATATTTTCTTCTGCAAGTTAAGATAATTAAGTATTAATCAATATTTCTTACTTCAGCCGCTCGAGTGGAATAGGCAGAAATATTAATAAAATACACAAACAAACGCCTGTTTTCCTTAGGGGTAGAAATACACGATGAACTTCCATATGCTGCACTTCCTTCACAGTCATCAATCTCTTCATACATGCTCGTCTGTTTATGCTAGACAACACATGGTTATTTTCTAAAACATCTCCAATTTGGCCGACGTAATATCCTCCTCGATTTACCTCTGCCGACCCTTCCATCAACATTCGCTCTATGTACTTCTTTCGTTACTCTATCTTCCATTAACTCTCTCTAGATGCCCAAACCAGCGTAACATACTCTTCACAATCCTGCTTACTACATTTTCGGTCATACCACATCGTTTTCTGATCACCTAATTCTTTATCCTATCACTATCACTCTAAGTACGTAATCAGTGCATCTCTACATCTACATTTTACAATTCTTCTTCTTCTATGCCTTCCCTTCCCAGTTTATCTGAGGTTGGACCTCCGCGTACTTCTGCGCAAGGGCCATCTGCTCTGAGCTGTCGACTGTAGAAGTTCTTTCATCTCCCTTTAAATACTGCACCAGCAAGTTGCCGGTCTGCCTCTGCCCCTAGGTTTTTCTTATTCTTATACACAAAATGCACAAAACCTTCGTGGAGTCGATGCAGTGTCTCTCACCCCCTCTAAGAATAAGAAGCCCCTAGTTTATCTTTAATTCAATTTATAAAGAATTCAGGATGCTGATGGGGCTGTCGTCAGGGGTGTTTGCGGAAGCCGGCGTGGACGGATTCCATGCCATCATACGCAAAAGAGTCGCGTCCCTTATGCGCCGGGTTTGCGGCAGCCCTAACAGCATCCTGAATTGCATTGCACCCAGTGTCTCAGAATCGGTCCGATTCTGAGACACTGGGTGCACTTACATGTCCCGGGGGCTCAGAGTCGGACCTAAGTCGCATGTCATAACGCGTAAACATGTAAACACTAACATAGTTTTAAGAACTTACTAACACTTATATGGTCTTTGTGACTGCAATAAATCGTTTGAATTTGAATAATTTTAAAATAATACGAACCAGTTGTAATGGCAGTTTTCTCGTTCATATCTACGACCACAGTTGTTAAATTAGTATCCTTAGTCATCAGTTGTATCATACTCATCATTAAACCGCTACTTGGATTCATCAAACTGGTGCCTACAAAGTACAAAATCTAAATAAACCAATCGATCAATTTTTACATACACCAAAATGCCACCTGTCAAACTCAAGCGTGAGACAGAAGATGTCCCGCAGCGGCGGAGAGAAGAGCGCGGCACAGTGACTCCATATTTGTATTTTTATTAATTTTGGATGAATTTTGGCAGGGATATAAAAATACGCCAATTAAAATCAGGTTTTTTTAAACAAGCTCTCGTATTTACAATGCCCTACATTTTGATATATACGAGTATTTTGTATGAATAACTATTTCGGTATAGAAGTAATTTTCATTTTTAAAGACATGGATGGAAGTATGTTAGCGATTTTTTTTTCTATCGAGCGAAGTTTGTCCAATCGTGTATCGGTATTCATCAGTCTCTAAATAGACACCCAGACTGCTATATATTTTTCAGACGTTTAATTTTAGTAGTTAGTGCAGCCTTCGTAGAAAAACTGTAAATGCGCGCATACAAAGCCTTATAGATGTGTATACCTTCATTATTACATGTCTCCTGTGCATCTTTCCAATTTGATGGTATACTGTTCACTTTGAACCATGCTTCAACTAATGGAATATACTTGTAGTCGCAACGAAAAGTGGACGCATCTGCAATATAATAAAATGAAAAAAAAAACTAAATTAAATTCTTTCCGCCACTGGTTGTCAACAAGGTGACCCACTCGGACCAGCTATATTTACCCCCAACAAAATGATAGGTACAGCATAAATGGTCACGTAGTTTTGTAGGCTAAGCTCCATTGAAATGTGGCAATGTCTTTTCAGACGTAACCCTACCGGCTTTTATATCCTCCATCCATAGCAAGCCGTCCACTTCCGTAGCACTTCAAACGTTACAGGAATTTTTTTAAAGATGTCCCGTCTAACCTTTGCGGTGGCATGTCTGAATGAAGTTTTTAAGGCTTGGAATATACCTGTTCCAAGTCCTAATTTTACTTCAGTCCCTACCCATCAAAGGAGCTGGGACGAATTACTCTGTAAAAATATACAGACCGAACTGCTGAAAAATACCGACGGTTCGTGTCGCGTCAGGCTGCTCGCAGTGTCCGCTCGTGAATCCGGTCATTGGTTACACGCCTACCCCAATCCGAACACTGACACTTTTTTAGATAATGAATCGCTTCGCATTTCGGTAGCCCTCAGGATCGGAGCGGAGGTCTGCACCCCTCACAAGTGTCCGTGCGGCACTTCCGTCGACAGCTTCGGCCACCACGGGCTGTCCTGTCAAAAGAGCGCCAGCCGCTTCTCCCGCCACGCGGCTCTGAACGGCATTCTACGCCGCTCTCTTGCCACCGCCAACGTGCCGGCTCTTCTCGAGCCGAATGGTATCGTACGTGACGATGGCAAGAGACCGGACGGAATGTCGCTCATCCCCATGGAAGATGGGGCGTGCTCTGGTGTGGGAGGCTACATGCGTTGACACGCTGGCTGCGTCCCACATACGGGGCACTACCAGAAAGGCTGGCGCGGCGGCCGAGGCGGCCGAGAAGAGTAAAACTCTAAAATACAGGGGTCTCGACACCCTTTCCTGCTTTTGGTGTCGAGACCCTCGGCCCATGGGATACAGGTGCCTGGTCGCTGTTTAAAGATATAAGGAAACGAGTAGTAGATGCCACTGGTGACCCAAGAGCTGGCAGCTACCTCGCGCAACGGATTAGCATCGCGATCCAGCGAGGTAACGCTGCCAGTGTCTTGGCTACTCTTCCCATAAGTCTAAATTTAAAAAAAAAAATTATTTTAGGTTTTTAAATAATGAATGTTTCTTTTTTAATATTTTTATTGTACTTTTTTGAAAGTTGTTACCATTGATCTGCTACTGTCCGTACATGCATGACCTAACTGACGCCGTCAATAAGACATGATTATGATGTAATTAACTTAGCTGTTTTGGTTTTTATGCAAACGTACGGTGATGTGCCCGGATGCCTTCAAGGATGCTTTCCGTTTCTTCGCATAAATCAAGTTCTCCAAATCTTATAATGTCCCTTTCGCATATAAATGGCAGCTTTCGTTTGCAGACGTCCTGCTGTAGGAGACCGTTTCGGTCCACCGAGCCACAAGTTTCTATGCCGTAGTTTTTGTGGGGCATTCCGTGCGCCCACTCGGCCCAACCAGCTACCGTTATATTTTCACCTGTAAATACGATATTTGACTCATTTTTAGAGTTCCGAACCTCAATAGGAAGAAAGGAACCCTAATTTATAGGATGACGTTGTTGTCCGCCTATCTATCTGTCCGTCTGTCAATATATATATACCTATATCTTAGAAACGCGTGGACAGATCAAGTTGAAATTAATACCAAATACTCAGGTCTGCAACCTCATGCAGCCGTGAAAAAAATCAACCTTCAAACGATATCGCTGTATATTAGGCCTCTCCCAAAGCGCGCCACTCAACCTTATTCTCGGCCGTCTGCATCCAGTCCCTGCCAGCCATTTTTCGAAGGTCATCCTGGAGGGATGACCGGAGGGCGTACCACACTACGTTTACCCGTTCGCGGCCTCTATTCGAGAAGTCGTCTACCCGTCGGTTATCGGTTCTACGCCAGATGTGACCAGCCCACTGCCACTTCAGTTTACTGACTCTATGAGCAATGTCAACCAACTTTGTCTTCTGGCGGACATACTCGTTGCTTATTCTATCTAACACAGAAATGCCAAGCATAGCCCTTTCCATAGCTCGGTGAGCGACTTTCAACATGTGGGCCAGTCTCACCGTCAATGCCCACGTTTCGGCTCCGTAGGTCATCACTGGCAGGACGTACTGGTTAAAGACCTTAGTTTCAGGCATTGTGGTATTGAAGACGAGAAAATATGACGTAGCTTCCCAAATGCTGCCCAGCTGAATTCTCCTGTCACTCTCTACTAGGATTATACTCACCATCAATAGTTTCCCAGGTGGAGTAATTATGCACATCAGCCATTTTTGTTCCAATAAAGGCTGTTTCTCGCCCATCGAACTCCGGCAAGTTCCTTGGGGGGTTGCTATAAAAGATACTCTCGACAATCTGGGCTTCCTTGTAGTCGTTAATGATGAGTAGGTGTCCACCCTCAGCTTGACACATGTATTTGGCGTCATCCCACGTGTCGCGGACTTTATGGAACTTGTAACAACGGCCCACGTTTTTATAGAGATGGTATTCTGAAATATAAATCTATGAGGTAGTTGACTAACATTTTTATTGCCGAAACCAACTCAAGTGATGCTGAACATGCATCTGAAATCAATTTGCTGGAGATATTGATGGTTGTAGTCGTGTTTCATACCTTTTTGATAAAAGGAACAAAGAATGGAATTAAGTAATATGTGACATCACTAATTACTGTGTGATTTCTGAATTTCAAATGTCTGGAACTACTTTTGTTATTTTTCAACAGATTTCAATTCTGTCTCCACAGACCACCAATATGTATACCGATGCCCAAATCAAGTGTCTTATTTTGTAAACAAATATAATCGTCTAATTACCTGTTGTGATGCAACACTGAAGGAACTGATTGATTGAACCTGTTCATCATTGTGAAAATAAAGTGATCCGATGTAATAATGTTAAAATAATTATGCAATAGTCACACTATTGCATAATTATTTTAACATTATTACATCGGAACACTTTATTTTCACAATGATGAACAGGTTCAATCAATCAGTTCCTTCAGTGTTGCATCACAACAGGTAATTAGACGATTATAATGTTAGTTGGGTAGGGTAGTTTTTGTTTACAAAATAAGACACTTGATTTGGGCTTCGGTATGTGTATATGTTGTAAAATAACTTTCATCGCAACTTTTCTGAGGTCAACCTTGCCAAAACCAGAAGATAGCATAGTTCTTCCCATGAGCTGCTTAGCGGACCTAATGAGTTCCATCTTTAGGGGGGAGAAAGGAGTCCAAAGAAAAGGGAAACGCATAAAAGATCCCAATGAATTGAAGTGCCGCTACTTGCATCATCATCATCAGTCTATTTATATTGCCCCACTGCTCGGGCACAGACCTTCCCTTACATCGAGGGAGCTCGGGCCATAATCCACCACGCGGGCCCAGTGCGGGTTGGCGGATTTCACATGCCTTAGATTTTTTTTCTTCTACGACATGCAGGTTTCATCACGATGTTTTCCTTCACCGTTTTGAGAGCACTCGGTAAATGTACGTAAGTTTTTCCGTCGAAAAAACCGAGGATAACTCATTGGTACATGGCTGCCCTGGCTGGGAATCGAACCCGGGACCTCCATATTGCAAGTCCATTGACCCAACCACTGAGCCACCGAGCTCTTCTTGCATAATAAGATAATATTACCATTATTATTAGTATCGACTGTACTTTACAGCTGTTGGTATTCCGAAAATGTAAAATAAAAATAATAAAATAAATAAAATAAAATAAAATATTCTAAAGTAAATGTTCCTAATCTTAATTACTTACTCCACTGGCTCATAGAAGTGGATCTTGGCCTCCGCAACGAGAAGCCGCCAGTCGTGCCGGTCCTGCACCGACTGCCGCCACGTGTGTGCCTGCAGTCGGTGCAGGTCTCGACCTCGTCCTTCCAACAGAATCTTACCAGGGTCATATCCGCCGCACTCGGTGTTTTCCCTATGTGTGTTGGTGGTACCGCCGGGCTTGTGGCAGATGAAGGGTAGATTATGCGAGTCCGTGTTCCCGAAGGCACCATCGTCATACATGTATGTCTGAATTTCTTTTTTGTGCACTACTGCTCATAAAAATAAAAATAAATAAATAAAGCCTTTATTGTGAATTACATGCATTACTTACAATTCAAATTATTACTATAAAATGTTATTATCTAATTATACATTATTTATATTGTATTATTTTTTTGATTTTAACTAAATACTATTTTCATGCTCTTCACTGTCTTTCGACAGCAACCAGACAAGTGGTCAAAACTACGGACAGAGTGGTATCCCAGAACTAGCACCAGGGAAAGAGGAAGGCCTATTAAAAGATGGCATGATTGTTGCGATTTGCAGTAATAAAGGAACTTGACGAATGTGGAGATAAATTAAAAGAGCGTGTGGACTGTATATTATTGTTGTTTATTGAGCAATAAAAATCTTAGTGTTGCCAACATTCTAATGTTGCCAACATGTTGCGGCCTCTAAAAGGTTACATATACATTAGATAACTTACATTACTTATAGGTAACTAAATATAGATTTCACATAAACCGATACAAAGTATTTAAGCTATACATAATGTAAGCAATTTAATAAAGATCTTTTTAAGTAATTTTGCCTTTTATTGACAATACAAGTTTTACAAGAAACCATGTATGATACTGTAGTTAAGTTTGACTCTAAGAGCTAATGAATACAATGAACAGAGGTAAGTATGGAATATGCTATAGTTAGACTCAAGTTGTGAATATAAAACTAGGTAGGTATATTAATTGAATTACCTTAAGACATATTGACTTATGACTACAAAATAGCTTTGTTTGTAAACAAATTCTTATTTACTTATTTTCTAAAGGTAGGACCGATACCCCTGATAGTGAGCGAGTGTAAGTTTTTCCATTTGGAGTCTTTACTTGTAAGGCTCGAACTTTATCATCAGTGCCTGGGAAAACTTTCACTACTCTCGCCATCGGCCAAAGAAGAGGGGGAGTGTTTGGTTCTCTTAAAATTACCAATGCTCCAACTGTAATGTTGGGGACATCATCGCGCCACTTAGGACGACATTGTAATATGTTTAAGTAATACTTATGCCATATTTTCCAGAATGATTGTTTGACATTATTGCAAATTTCCCAGAATTTTAATCTATTAACAGGTGTGTCACTGACATCAGGTTCTGGGTACGAGATCAAGGCAGTACCAATCAAAAAATGGCCTGGTGTGATATAACTAAAATCTGTGAGATCAGAGGATACCGGTAGAAGCGGCCTCGAGTTTAATACAGCCTCGATCTGTACTAAAACAGTATTTAGTTGTTCATATGTTAAAATACATTTTTGAAGTATTCTTTTTAAATGAAACTTCATACTTTTTACTGCAGCTTCTGCAAGACCAGCAAACACAGGCGAGTAGCTGGGCGTAAAATGGAAACGTATGCCCTGTTGAGCTGAATATTGATACACCAGTGTTTGATGAGCTTGAGAACTGTTCAGTTTGTACAACTCAACTAACTGGCTCCCCGCACAACGAAAGCAGCCGCCATTGTCGCTATATACCTCGGTGGGCAGTCCACGTCGCGAGAGGAATCGTTTGAAACAAGCAAGAAAGGTATCTGTGGATAAGTCTGAGGCTACTTCGAGATGTACCGCCTTTGTTACGAAGCAGACGAATACACAGACATAGCCCTTACTAATTATGGCTCGCCTTACTCTCGAATTCTTGACTTGGACTGGTCCAGCGAAGTCGATACCGACAACTTGGAATGGGCGACATGCGGTGACGCGTTGCTGCGGCAGAGAACCCATCAGTTGTTTTGCAGCTTTCGCTTTAAATCTGAAACATATCAGACATTTATGAGTTATCTTTTTTACTTGTCTTATACCGTTTACAAGCCAGTATCTTTGATTTAAGTTAGAAAGCAATAATTTTGGACCAGCATGGAGCAGTCTTATGTGCTCGTGTTTTATGATAAGCTCCGTGATACTAGAGCCTTTGGGTAGTATAACTGGATGTTTCTGAGAGTAAGGAATGTTAGAGTTTTGGAGTCGGCCTCCAACTCTCATCACTCCTTGCTCGTCCAAAAATGGATGCAAGGGTTTTAATGCACCTTTTACATTGTTATTGACCTTCAAACTTTGTATTTCTACATTAAAGTGAATGTTTTGATCATATTTAATGATTAGTAGTAAGGCATTTTGCAATTCTAAACTAGTTAAATGTTTAGTTTGAATTTTAACATTTTTTGGTTGAATGTTATGACAAAATCTCAGAACATATGCTGCGATACGTTTCATTTTATTTAAATCGGAGTATTTTTTAAAGGTTTCAAAGAGAGTGTGTTTTATTTGGGTTACAAGAGCCACCACGCCATTGGAGGATGCTGAGCTACTCTTCAACTCAGGTAAGTCTGGAGGTAAGTATGTTGATTTACTATTAGTAACAAATTCGTACTCACTGTTGTGCAGAAATGCAGGCCCCTGCCACCATAACTCGCAGCCGGCGAGCTCGCTTGGCTCGACGCCTCTGCTGACGAGATCTGCTGGATTGACCACTCGCAAATAAATGCAACACCCGTAACCAGTAGTGCTTGAAGCATCCGCAAAGCCGATAAGCTGTACAGCAGCAGCGTCGCCGACTGGAATATTTCTGCCCAAAGAAATGTTTTCCATTCTCAACAAACTTTCAGCAAATTGCAACCACTCATTTTTTATATCGTGAGGTGGTACGGAATCCCAACCGAGCTGAGCTGACCATAACTTTTGCATTATGACTTTCGCTTTTACAATTATTGGACTCACAAATCCCATTGGATCATAGAATTTTGAAATATAACTTAAAATCTCTCTTTTGGTCACTGATTCTGTTTTGCAAGACTCAGGACAAGTGATAGTAAAACTATCCTTTTTTACATCAATTATTAATCCCAATGTTTTCATGCTATTATTATCTTTTTTCAGATCGAGTTCATCGAAATGCTGTTTGCTTGAAGGGACATCGGACAAAACTACAGCTCTATTGGAAGCCCACTTGTGGGTTTCAAAGCCCCCTAATTTGAGAAGTTCATGCAGTTGCCGTTTTGCTTCAAGTAGCGTATTTAAATCAGTATTAGAATAAATCACGTCATCCACATAAGTACAGTTACGAATTGCAAATGCTCCTAGTGGATAATTATGCTCGTATCGCGTAGCTAGCTCGTGCAAGCAGCGGGTAGCTAGAAAGCTAGAGCTTTTAAGCCCATAGGTAACTGTATCTAAGCGAATGCATTTAATAGTTTCGTTAGGGTTATCGCGCCATAAGATATTTTGAAGCGAGGTGTGCAGAGGATTGATATTGACAGCCCTAAACATACGTCGAATATCTGTGGTGAATGTATAGTCACCCATGCGAAATAAAAGCATTATATCAAAAAGATCTCTTTGGACAATGGGTCCATTCAGTAATATGGAATTGAGAGAAACTTTTTTATTGGTTTTCATAGAACCATCGAATACTGCTCTGGTTTTAGTTGATTTACTATTCTCATTGATTATTGCATGATGTGGTAAAAAGTAAACTGCATCTTTGTTGAGATTGTACAGTTCAATATCAATGTAATGGCCATGCTGTAATTGCACATACTCATTATAATAATAATAATAATAATAATATATGGACCTGTCACCGATACAAACATGTCATAAAATTTTCTTTCTCTAAAAATAAGAAAATAATGTTTTGTAGCGTAAATTTTACGCTATAAAGATGAGAAGAAAGTGGAAAATCATGTAAATGATAACGAGGTCGAAGACTGCCAGCAAAAACGCACGCCCACCACCCCCGCCCGCCTCGCCGAACTCCACGTCGTCGTCATCTGAGGATGAGTTCCTGACGCCTCAGACCGACACTAGTGTGAGCAGCGATGACGGGCCGCCGCCGCCCGCGCCGCCGCCAAGACCTGCGCGACGAGGGCGGCCTCCGCTGCCAGCCGGCTTGGAGCGATCGGGGCGCCCTGCCCCGCGCACCGCTCCCGCCACTAGCAGCCAAGTGCGCCGCATGAAGTGGACGATGAAGATCAATGAGAACGTCATGCGCGCCTATTATGGATCCACAGAGGGGGGAACTAGCCTCACTGCGTACCGTGACCGCATGCTGTCTTTGTTTCAGACTCTTGAACCGACTGTAACCGTTACCACTCAACGATTATCGGATCAAGTGCGAGCTATACAGCGGTTACACCTAATCGCTGAGCCCGTGCTTGAGCGACTGCGATCTGAGGTATGTCCTATCAACGCAGCCAGCAATTCGCGACAGAGCCCGCCGGACTTGTTGCCGACTTTAATGTCGACAAATGTTCCGGCGGACGCTGTCACCGAGTTGGATGACTGTGTGGATATACACATAGACAGCCAGGCTAATGAGCAATTGAGGAGGGCTTTGGAGGACGCGATTTTGGAATTCCGTTCCGCACCGCTAGACTCTAGGCCTCGATTACCACGTTTGCCCACTCATAAACGTAATCTAGCGCTAATGGGAGCCCTGGACGATATACTAGAACCATATTTACAATCTAGTATAGATTTAGCTGATACTCACTCAATCCTATACTGCGCGGCCATTGCCGCATGCCGGGTAGCTGGTGTTAAATTTAATAATTACAACCATATCACAAGATCATCTAGTGATAAGCCGGCATGGCAGATAAGGATTGAGCGACGTATCGGCACGTTCCGGACCCTCATTGGCAAGCTAATCTGCTTCAGAGACGGCAATAGCCGCCCCAGAGTTATGCGCTTTGTACACCAGGCCTTTACTGGGACCAATATTAGGCCCCAGGAATACATGTCCTGGGTTACAGAGCGCATTGACTTTCTGAAGCAGAAAATTTATGCGTGGGCAAACCGTATTCGACGCTACAGAGAGCGTGCGGATAGGTTCCACCAAAATCGCGTCTTCCAAAGTGACCAAAGGAAGGTGTATAGAGGTTGGGAGAAACCCGCTGATCGTGTGATTGATGGACGACTGCCAGATGGAACCGCCATGACTTCGTTCTGGCGGAGCATCTGGTCGGTGCCTGTCAATCACAATGAAGGTGTCTGGATTGATGCTGTCGAGAGTGCGTGTGAACCGATCGAAACCATGGCAACTGTCACAATCAGTGCCGATGACATTAGGCGTGCGATCCATCCGACACAGAACTGGAAAAGTCCTGGGCCGGATGGATTGCACAACTTTTGGCTGAAATGGTTTCGAGGATCACACGCACTGTTGGCAGCTCAATTCCAAGATGCCATTGACCGCGGGTCTCTCCCAACCTTTATGACCACAGGAACCACCTACCTGCTCCATAAGACCGGAAGTACCACGGATCCTAAAAACTATCGACCCATTACATGCTTACCTACCATCTATAAGCTCCTTACATCAGTTCTGAGATCAAAAATAACAGCACATGTAGTTGCTAATAATATCTTGGCCCCCTCTCAGAACGGATGTAGGGCTGGGTCCCGTGGTACGAAGGAGCTCCTCCTCATCGACATGACCATTTGCCAACAGGTTCGTCGAGCCAGAAAGAATCTATCTGCCGCCTGGATTGACTACAAGAAGGCCTATGATTCGGTGCCCCATTCATGGCTACGGAGGATACTGGAGTTGTATAAAGTAGATACAACTCTATGTAGTTTCCTTAGCTCATGCATGGGGCAGTGGACCACAGTTCTTCGGCAACCAGACGGTGGGGATCTTTCTGACTCGGGTGACCCTATAAGGATTGAGCGAGGCATTTTTCAGGGCGACAGTCTGAGTCCGTTGTGGTTTTGCCTAGCCCTCAATCCTCTAAGTACGTTGCTTAGGGATTCAGGGCTAGGTTACCGACTTCGGAGAGAGGGTGAGACCATTTCACATTTGTTGTACATGGATGACCTCAAGTTGTTTGCTCCGAATAAACCAGACCTGGTGACGCTGCTGAAAATAACTAAACATTTCAGCAGCGACATCAGTATGGAGTTCGGGACAGACAAGTGTGCGGTTATCCATGTACAACGAGGTAGAGTTGTAAATTCTAACGATTTGCAACTCTCAGAAGATATGTCTCTCAGGTCTCTCTCTGACGTCGAAACATACAAGTACCTTGGTATGTCGGAGGCCTTAGGTATCGCTGATAGGGACATAAAACAATCGGTGAAGGTGCGCTTCTTTGGCCGCTTGACAAAGGTACTGAAAAGTCTGCTGTCAGGTGGTAACAAGGTGCGCGCCTTTGACGGTTGGGTTATGCCCCTACTCACATACACCTTTGGCATACTAAGGTGGACTCAGACCGAATTGGACGCCCTGGATAGAAGAGTCCGTCGACTGCTGACGACATATCGCATGCTACACCCACGATCATCTGTTATGAGATTGTACATCCCACGGAAGTGTGGGGGTCGTGGCTTTCTAAACGCCAAGAACCTACACAACCGTGAGGTGTGCAATCTCAGGGAGTACTTCCTAAACACAGATTGTGGGATGCATCGCGATGTCGTAACAGTGGACAGGGGTCTCACGCCGCTCTCCTTGGCGAACGCGAACTGGCGCAAACCACCGGTGCTCAGCACTCAGGACCGCATGGACGTATGGAAGGGCAAGGAGCTACACGGACGGTTCTACCGGGCTCTCATGGGGCCCGACGTAGACCTATTACCATCCGTATCCTGGTTACGCTTCGGTGACCTTTTTGGGGAAACTGAGGGTTTTGTCTGTGCAATTATGGACGAAGTTATCAAGACGAACAACTACCGGAAGTATATCCTGAAGGACGGTACGGTCGACATATGTCGAGCATGCCACCGTCCCGGAGAGTCACTCAGGCATATAGTTTCCGGTTGTTCTCATCTTGCTAACGGCGAGTATTTGCACAGACATAATCAAGTAGCCAGGATAGTCCACCAGCAACTTGCCCTTAAATACGGTCTTGTCAGTACTGAGGTGCCGTACTATCAGTACGCACCAGCGCCAGTTCTCGAAAATGGCCGTGCCACGCTCTACTGGGATCGGTCTATCATCACGGACAGGACTATTGTCGCCAATAGACCTGACATCGTGCTGATAGACCGATCGTCGCGTCGGGCAATTCTGGTTGATGTCACCATCCCCCATGATGAGAATCTCGTGAAGGCCGAAAAGGAAAAGCTAAGTAAATACTTAGACTTGGCTCACGAGATTACCGCCATGTGGGATGTGGACTCAACCATAATTGTTCCGATAGTCGTAACCGTGAACGGGTTAATAGCGAAGAGTCTCGACCAACATCTTAAGAGACTCTCGCTAGACAGTTGGATCAAGAGCCGGCTGCAGAAGGCAGTGCTGCTGGACACGGCACGCATTGTGAGGAGGTTCCTCACTCTGGGATCCTAACCTCCGGCAGCTTGGATGCGCATGCATCCCGCTGCCGGTGGGTGGCTATTTTTTATATTTATATATTTTTCTATTTGTTTTTGATATTGAAATGTATAAATATATTAAATAAGATCAAAGAGAAATAAAGGAATAATAATAATAATAATTTATTGAAGTAAGAGATTTACAAGTTTTCGAAGCACGAGCTTACATAGTACTCCTTATGATAAGTTACATTTATGTTAGAGTTAATGTATAAGGTCGTGCAGTTGAAGTACACTAGCACCCACACTAGGATTCCCTGTGTCGTGGGCGCTAGTCACTTCCGGGGGTCCTGAGGGCCATCTTCATCTTGAATAGATGAGTTGGCGGTAACAGTTACAATTAAGTAGGTATAACATTGTACATATTGAACAGAAAGAGTTAAGTTAAATTAATGAATGGATACTATAAATGCTAAGTTATAATTATTATATATTAATAAACTGTTTATATTGTTGAAACAAATTTACATTTTTATGCAATTTCTTTTCTAAATTAAGAAATCTGTTCAATGCTAGATTGAAAGAATCCCCCAAAACATCATGAATTTCCTCCATAGGTAATTTAAGAGGCAAATCAACTTGAAATTTGTTGTTCTGTAGTTTTACAGAATTTTGAAAACTAGTTTCAGCTAGATCGTGCTCTGTAGAATGCTCAATGAATTGCTCTGGCACAGATTCTGTTTTCCAGAACTGTGTTAGTTGGTTGTCCAATTTTGATTGACAATTACATAGTAAAGATATGACCTTATTTGTGGAGAACTGGCTAGGTAACGAGCCAGCTATCACATGCCCGAAGCGCGTGTTCACGATGCTCGGCGCGTCTCCTGTTGGCTCAGGCAGTGGCACCTGAGGCGGGAGCAGCAGCTGGAAAAATACATCGGCACCGATCAGCAAGTTTATTTCAGATGGGATATTGAAATCGTTATCTGCTAACTGAATATTTGAAGGAATATTAAATTTAGAGATATCCACCTTTCTTTGAGGTAATTTACATGTAATTTTCTCAACAACATGACAGTTTATTGTTGTTTTATATGGAGATGTCAATGAATGGATTTGCAGAGGAATTGAGTACTTTACATTGTTTGTTGCATTGGTTACGCCAATGATGCAAGTATTTGATTCTACAGGAGCATAGCCAAGTATGTCAACAACCTTTGTTGTGACTAGTGAAGTCTGTGAGGCTGAGTCTAGGATCGCCTTCACGTGTACTTCCCTCTTGTCTCGAGATATTAATTTAATGCGAGCTGTGGGAAGTAAAATGTTGTTAGATTTTTCATTTCCAGACATTAATGTAACAGGAGAGTGATCCTCCTCTTGATGTAACAAGGTATTGTGAGGTTGTTTGCATTTTAAGCATTTAAAATGGTATTTGCACTTTCCTGTGTGCCTGCCTATGCATATACTGCACAGTTTATTTTCCTTGCAGAAATCAAGTCGTTTCAAGGACGAAAGCAATTTGAACGGAGGGCAATTAAATAGTTTATGATCAATGGACTTACATAGTACACACGTTGACGGTGGCTTGGCTATCGTGGTAGCCATGTTGACAGCAGTCGCTGTGGCCTTGGTCGATCGATGTGGCTGTGGAGTCTCAGCATTCTCCAATGCAAGTGCTCTCTTCTCGAGGAACCCCAGTAGCATGTCTACTGTTGGTTCAATGACAATGTCTCGCTCGAGATGGTAGGCTCGTGCTGAGAAATTATCTAGTTTACGGGTTAACACACACAAAAGAATATCATCCCATGACTTAACTTTGGTATTTAAGTTTTCTAAAGCAGCAATTATTTGCCGTACACTGGAAACAAAATCGCGAATATTCTGAGGCGTAGACTTTGTCATAACATTCAGATCCAGCAGCATGTTAATGTGCTCAGTTACAATTTTAAACTTATTGTTATACCTGCTATCTAATAGCTTAATTGCTTGATCATAACTACCCAGCGTTAATGGTAGATTTTTTATCAAATCATATGGCTCATTTTTAAGAAATGATCTTAAATAGTATAGCTTTTGAATATTGTCCAACATTCTGTCACTGGAAACCATAGAATGAAATATGTTAATGAAAGGAGTATATTCACTGTATTGCCCTGTGAAGACCGGAATGCTTATTGCAGGCAAATTTGCTCGTACCGTGTTGAAAACAGGCATCTTCTTCGTATTTGACTCGTTCTCCCTCTTTTCCAGTTCAGTGTTTAACACGGTGAGTATGTGATAATACTTATTTTCTATTTCTCCGATGTTTTCCGCATCCGCGGGATCCATGGCAATGATCGACCTTGTAATTTCTTCATATTCCTTGAAAGCATGGAGAAGGCGCTCCTTTTTGGCAATTAAAGTTTGAGCGCTGGCGGCCACTATGTCGGGTGTGCTAACGGTAGCGTGCAATCTGGTAATTGTGCCCTTTTGATAGCCGCGTGCAACTATTAATCGTTTAAGTTCGTGTTCTGCCATTGTTCAGGGATAAATGCGATGAAAATATCTTGATATAATGGTATATCTTGAAGAAATTGCTTATTGCCGGTATGCGTTGTCACTTGCCACGTTGACACGTGCCCAGGAATGTATGGCGATGTGTGACGCAATAAAGTGAAAGTTTTACTTGCGTTTTTTCTGCGTGATCTCGTGGATGATTGCCTTTTATTCGTTGATTTCTTGATGAATCTGGTTATATTTCGGCGTAAGGACCATGTTGCGATTTGCAGTAATAAAGGAACTTGACGAATGTGGAGATAAATTAAAAGAGCGTGTGGACTGTATATTATTGTTGTTTATTGAGCAATAAAAATCTTAGTGTTGCCAACATTCTAATGTTGCCAACAATGATGACTTAAGACAAACTGCTGGAAATTTGTGGATGCGAATAGCCAGAGACAGAGACACATGGAAAAAGCTGGAGGAGGCCTATGCTCATAAAAATAAAGGCGATATAAAATATTCTAAGCATGAACTCCAATGTTAAAATGAACTATATGATAATCTTTACCCTGTCTGTACAAGTACATGCATAAGCTCACGCTCATTTCACATAAGCAGAGGTGACGGAATTCCATATGAGAGATTCTGCCACACCTGCTTCAGTCATCGTATCTTGCATTCCTCTGCGTGCATTCATTGCAGCAAAACGTCTTATCTCCGCCAGCTTATCACCAATACTGGACCATAACGTGCTGATAAAAGGCGAACCTCATCGCTGTCTGTTTAGAGCACTTTAGATTTACTTGTTCTTATAGGCCCTCGAGTGCGGGTAAGTATCATCAGCTCTCTTCAAGTTGAAAGGATTTGTGATCTCCTTCCACAAATCTCATCGTTTAGAATTTTGTTTCCTGTTACCGTGATATTACAAGAACCTTGACCTGATGCTGCATCACATGTAGCCGTTACCCAAGTCATCATTATCCTCCAGCAAAGTTATCGTGTTGTGTCGGTCTTTTAGAATATTTCAAACAATACTTACGTTCGTTTATTTTCCGGTATTCACAGTATACAGTACTGTTGTGTATAATATCTCTCTCGCAAATGAATGGCAACTCTATTGAGCAGTTCTCTTGTTCTAGTTCAACATTCCTGTCAATTGAGACACAATTTCCATCCTTCTTATTGGGCATATCATTGGCCCACTCGTTCCAATGACCGCGTACTGTTATGTCATCACCTATAATAGGGGTGTTGATGTTACCATAAAGTAATGACAGATTTTATTAAACCGACATGAAGACTACATCGAGGTCGAGGTGGCTCAGTGGTTGGGTCAATGGACTTGCAATATGGAGGTCCCAGGTTCTATTCACAGCCAGGGCAGCCATGTACCAATGAGTTATTCTCGGTTTTTGTCGACGGAAAACTTACGTACATTTACCGAGTGCTCTCTAAACGGTGAAGGAAAACATCGTGATGAAACATGCATACCGTAGAAGAAAAAAAATCTAAGGCATGTGAAATCCGTCAATCCGCACTAGGTCCGCGTGGTGGATCATGGCCCGAGCTCCGTCGATGTAAGGGAAGGTATGTGCCCGAGCAGTGGGGCAATATAAATAGACTGATGATGAAGACGACATGCCTACTGGTAGCTCACTGAACCCTACTGCCTGTACGTTTTGCTGCGACGCAGAGGAAATCCCTATGTATATCCCCTGCGAATGTGATGCTCTTATTCACAGCAGAAATCGAGCCTTAGGTGGACACTTAATACCCCTGAGGATATAAAACTCTCTCGTTCAAGTATATCATACGATACCTGAAGGATATTGGCCTTAAAACTAGACATAGTTGTGAGGTCACAATGAACCTTTGAGGTCTTACTGACCATTGGACGTGAACCAACATCCTCACATCAAATAATAATAAGTTGGGGTGCTTAAGGGACATCATACAACAAAGGTTGAGATTGACGGAGTCTCTGTGGCGATAAATATGAGACCATGAATCATTTGGCTATTAACTGTTAGGTTCAAATTATCTGAATAAATGTTGTGTGAATGTGACTCATCGGCTGAATTGCGGATGAATCTTCTGGGGTCAGAACCAGAAGATTACAGACTCCTTCCCATGATATGCATAGCGAAGCTAATGAGTTACATCTTTAGGGAGGAGGAAGGAGTATAAAGGAAAGGGGAGAGCACAAAGAAACCCAATGGGTCGAAGTATCGCCACACTGGCCACGGGGCCACTGGTAATAATAATCTCCTCACCATGCACAGTCTCCCATACTGTGCTATGCTCTCTCCTTCGTACGCCAATATAGAGTGTATTCCGTCCATTGTGCCCCGGTACATGTCTTGGGGGATGCTTAATGAACAGGTCTTGTAGAGCCCGCGCTTCAGCGTCATAGTTGATGACAGCCAGGTGTCCACCTTCAGATCTGCACATCATGTCTGCTTCGTCCCATGTGTGTCGTACACGATGATATTTGAAACAAGTGGCCAAATCTCTGTAGAATACGTACTCTGAAAATTCAAGTGTATCAGATGCAACATCAATAATTCCGTTATTGAGTAGCCCAAATGAATAGTCATAGCTAAAATATTCATTCGGTCGAATGCCGTAGACTCGAATGTTGAATCAATTGTAATATCGAGTAATCACAGAGGCGAAAGTACAACAGCGTTAACAACCTCTGTAATATATTCGAGGCTACGAATTTCGACTTGGAACTACGAACGAGCTTCTTCACAAATCTCTTTACATGCGTTCGTTGGTTTGTAATAGACATACAGTAGATAGTTTTTCAGCATCACTAATTTGGTCTAAGTATGTCCTATCGGTTTACCTCTACCGATCAGTGCTGAGCATCATGACCCTCACCAGCTGCTATAAACGGTATGTATGAACTAGCTCCAGGAGCCTCGGTCTTGTAGGGATCAAGACTCTCACAGCCTCTTGAAAGGGCCGCCGAGGATTTTAGCAACCCTATCTGTCCAACGGGCTGGTCTCCGAATTTTTGGGTTAAGGACACAGTAAATTATTCTTAGTTTCCTCACCTTGGTCATATCCTCCACAAGCCAGATTCTCCTCGTCAACACTGGAGCCCTTCTCGGGACACAGGTAAGGGAGCCTACGTGACAGTTTCTCCTGAATGGTCTCTTCTTTCTTCGGTATTTTCGGTGTCGTCGTCATTTCTTCGTAGTCATCATCGTAATCTTCTCGTACTGTAATATGCTCTGTTTCTTCTTTTTTTTTTATGTAAATTAAGTATTTGAAATTAAGTAGATAGGTGTTATATTATTAGGTAATTAAATAACAAATGAATGCCCTACAACAAAGGGTTCAGGCGCATAAAGTCCAAAGCGCAAAATGACCAACGCTCGCAAAACGTCCAAAGCGCAAAATGTCCAAAGAGCAAAATGTCCAAGGAGCAAAATGTCCAAGGCGCACAATGTCCAAGGAGCAAAGTGTCCAAGGCGCAAAATGTCCAAGGAGCAAAATGTCCAAGGAGCAAAATGTCCAAGGAGCAAAATGTCCAAGGAGCAAAATGTCCAAGGCGCACAATGTCCAAGGAGCAAAATGTCCAAGGCGCACAATGTCCAAGGAGCAAAATGTCCAAGGAGCAAAATGTCCAAGGAGTAAAATGTCCAAAGCGCAAAATGTCCAAGGAGCAAAATGTCCAAGGCGCACAATGTCCAAGGCGCAAAATGTCCAAGGTGCAAAATGTCTAAGGAGCAAAATGTCCAAAGCGCAAAATGTCCAAGGCGCATAATGTCCACTACTACTTCAGCTTGGTCTAAGGCCACTACTTTTGTAATCTCCATTCCATTCCATATTCTATCAGTTAGAGAACCCCCAAGCATAGCTCTTTCCATACCCTGCTGAGCGATTTTACTCTTATGTCAAAACCATATGTCAGCTCCATATGTCAAAACTAGTAGCACGATATGTTCCGTAATAAGCGGTAGATATTTTAACATGACAATTCTGACCTTTGTTTTTAATTTCAGGAGATATTTGGGGGGGAATATCCACTAGCACAGCAGAAGTAGGATGATCTCGACGATAATACTCCAATAGATACTGTCCTGCCATCTTAAGTAATGGGGTAGTTGGTGACCACAATGCCGCACCTTTAAGAACGAGGACATGAACTACATATTAATATCACTTTGTAAACTTTGACGGTTTGTATACATATTAATTTGATAAAACGGGAATTACCGTTTTAAACATTTATTATTGATGTTTCGACAGCATTTTGAATTTATTATAATTTTTTTTTCACAAGCCATACATTTAACCATCCATTTAATTTTGTCGAATGAATTCAAGGCCACCACGTATATGTCGTGGTCATATCGTTAAATTGAACATTTCATGAAATGGGATTTCACGAAATCGTCAAATGTCTATTGGTCATTTCATGAAATAGCTTGCCCAGATCAATGAATAGAAAGCGTTTGACGAGGGGTTGTCTCCACCGATACCGGGATCCGTTTGGATTGGAAACGGATCCCGGCAGTTTGTCTCCATCGATACCGGGATCGGTTTCCAACACAAAAAACGATATGGCCAACAAATGCACGCATGATATGACCAAACACAATTGACCATATCGTAGAAAAATAGCAATAACTACCGCTAGAGGCGCTGAGAGCGCGCTTTGTCATTGTTTATGTTGTGTGCGTATAAACATAATTAGAAAATAATGCGGATTCATTCTGTCGAAAAGTGAATAATACCTAATGTGCAAATTATAGATAAGAAAGAGTGTTGGATTTAATGACCAAAAAAACTTTAATGATCAGACTAAACGTGAACAAATCGACGAACGTTGACGTTTAAACGATTTGCCTAGCACAACTTGACGATTTCGTGAAATGCCACCATTTCATGAAATGATTGATGATTTCATGAAATGCTCAATTTTACGATCTGACCACGACATATATATAAATACCTAGACTTTACATTTTGATTTCGCAGTTAGGTTGTGCTACGATTCGAGTTCAATATAAAAGTTATGCACGGAAGGATGACAGCCTGTGGAGAATGCATCTTGCTCATTATCTCACCTTCTCTTTTGCATGTCTCCTTTGCAAATTTCAATTTTGTATTCTCGAAATGTACTTTCAACCACCCATCGATCTGCGGGAAATAATTGTAGTCGCAGCGATAGTTCGCTACGGTGTCCGCTACAAGAAATGGAATTAAAACACTATATATTTATTTATTTATATACTCACGCCTGATTCCCTTAGGGGTAGGCAGAGAGGGTCAGAACCCACTGGTCTCCTGAAATTCGCACCCTGTGCCCACTCGTCCCCTAAAATATTTGAGGTTTCCACTCGTCCCCTGAAGTGTTATTTTTTTTAATAATTTATATTTCCTCGCGCTCTACTATTTTAGAAATTTCTTTTCGGCCCCTGTGGTTGTGGTACAGTCGCGTACTAAAGGCAAAAATAAATAAATAAAGTAAATAGGTATAATCATATTTATTTCACATCACAGATAATTAGTATCAAAAATAAGTTTTATTGACAATCAGTCTTTTAGAAAAACGTTAAAGTTTTGTTCACAAATGTACTGTGTCAGCGCTATTTATGTAAAAATTTGGCTGCTTGTCTATCAGGGAACCAAAAAGTACCTGAGCAGGTGCCGAAGACTGAGCAGAGGACGAGTAGGTACCATAAAAATAAATTAATATTGCCTCGTCTCCTGCCGGGGGACCAATGGGCACCTATATAGGGGCCGAATCTACAACTTTTAATCCGGGGGACGAATATTAGGGGACCAATGGGTTCTGACCCGGCAGCGACGATGGACTTCCATCTGCTGCGATCCTGGCACACAACCCTTGCCTCCTCCACATTCATCAATCTCTTCATGCATGCTCGTCGGTTTGTAGTAGACCGTACTTGACCCTTTATCAAGACCTCGCCAATTTGGTCGACGTACGTTCTCATCGGTCTACCTCTGCCGACTCTTCCGTTAACATTCACTCTGTGTATTTCTATCATTACCCTTTCTTCAATCAAACACTATAAATTATGTATATTTTACTACATTAATTACGCCCCTTTATTTTTGCTAGTTACTAGGTGTGATCATGTTATCGCCTCCAAGTATAATCCTAAACGCAACTGTCACTGTCACACATGTACTACATCGCATTAGAGTGAGTGCCCTTACTTAGCGGTGATTAAAATTAGACTTCGTACATTGTAATACAAGCGTATAAACAAACTAAAAGTATAAAAGACATTGCCACATTTCAATGGAGCTTTGCCCCACCTACAAAACTACGTGACCATTTAAGCTGTACCGATCATTTTGTTGGGGACTTATTACTGGTTTCATATTGCATAATCATAATCAGTATCATTTTCTACTACTCTCGCAACTCCTATAGAAGAATAACAAAAACAATGAATAATTCGCTTCGATTTCTTACTATTTTCGAATTAAACAGTTTTTTTCGACTCGCTTGATTTACAGTAACAAACAAACAATAATTTTAATAAAATACGGAGATATTTTTACATTTATTCGTTATCTTGTACATCATGCGGTTGATGGTGGGGCAGAATCTGGCAATGTCATTTAAACATGATGAAAAAATTATTGCCGTGGACTTGAACCTGCGACCTTATCATTCCGTGACACGCTCTTACCAACTGAGCCACCACAGACCACGCCCACCGAAAATCTCCATCGTATTATACATACTAAAAGTTATGTTGCGCAACTCCATCTATCGTAATAAATCATAAATCGTATCGTATCTAAAACTAAAAGTATTTCTCAAGGTGAGACGCCACGCCCGCGTCGCTGGCGGCGTCCCGTCGTACACTACGCTGTATAGCGCAGCGAGCACGGCCGCTGAAGACCAGCACCGTCCGCGGTGCGTGTGACAGCTGTAGCTGGATGTGTTGGTCGAATCTCAATGTTCTGGGAGATATCATCGTTCATAAGTGAGTGAGGTTGGATGGATGTTTGTTCCTCTTGCACACAAAAACTACTGAATGGATTTTAATGAAACTTTACGATAATATAGCTCATACATCAGGATAACACATAGGCTATAATTTATAATCCTACGCAGACGAAATCGCGGGCAGGAACTAGTATTAAATATTATAATTTCAATCACACTTACCCGGCATCGGTTCACGAGCAGCGGAAACATATGTCACTAAAAAGACAATTATTATCATTTATATCATTCATTACCATCAGACTGTAAATTACAAGACTGTACGACGACCGGGTCTTTTCACCCCTAACTTCGGGGGAGAAGTGCGGGCCTTGAGGTATACCCTCTCTACCCGGGCATGAGCTCGCCGGATAATAATCCGACGGTGAGATTTGTCCCGCTTGGTATGCGGGATATGGGAGTTGGGTAAAACACAAGACTGTAAAAAAACTGTACATTGGTTACTTTTTGAAAAGAATAATTCACTACAATTTCCACTGCTGGATGCAAGCCTTTCCCAAGGCGCAACATTCAATACAATTCTCAGCCTTTTACATCCAGTAGCCCATTTGGTCCAATTCGCATTTGGTCAAATTTCCCAAAAAAAAAACGCCCGATTCACATTTGGTCGGGCGGGGGGCGTCCCACAAAACATTTTCAAATTCAAATTCAAACGATTTATTGCAGTCACAAAGACCATAATTATTATAAGTGTTAGTAAGTACTTAAAACTATGTTAGTGTTTACATGAGGTGTATTACGCGCTATGACATGCGACAGGTCCGACTCTGAGACCCCGGGACATGCAAGTGTACCCAGTGTCTCAGAATCGGTCTGTCCTTGATATCCGCAATGCCATCCAGGATGCTGTTAGGGCTGCCGCGAACGACGACGACGGGACGCGACTCTTTTGCGTATGATGGCTTGGAATCCGTCCACAATTAAGTACTTACCGAGAGCAGAAATCCAAAATATTATCTTTAAAAACATGCAGTAACCCATTTTAAGTCCTAATCTATAACTAAATGAATGTAGTGGTTACCTATGTAACAAACTGTAATTTTAATTTAGATCTAGTTCAAAGGTTATCGGTGTATTGTTGAAATTGTGCACGGTGCTAAATCAAATGATATTTTTATTTATTCGAAAAAACAACAGTGCCTATTATTTAGATTTAGATATATGTTTAACCATTTGTTTTTGATTTTAAACAATCACAATAAAGGCTTTCGGTGGCCGGTGTGTATCTTGACAGGGTGCAACGCTACAAATACTTGGGCACATGGGTTTCTGAGACGTGGGATTGTGATACTGAAATCAAGACACGGATAGAAATGGCCCGCTCAGCATTCATAAATATGAAAAAGATCCTTTGCTCCCGTAGCGTTAACCTGAAACTCCGCTCAAGACTCCTTCAGTGCTACATTTGACCGATAGTCACATATGGATGTGAAGCATGGACTCTTAAAGAGGAAACCTGCAAAAGACTAGCGGCATTTGAAATGTGGTGCTACCGGCGCATGCTCAAAATTCGATGGATCGACAAAGTCACGAATATTCGAGTATTGGAGCGGATGGGCAAGTCTCGTGAATTATTGCTAGACATCAAAAAGAGAAAAGTTGGGTATCTAGGACACATATTCCGGAACGACAGATACCAACTTCTCCAACTGATTATGATGGGCAAAATAGCGGGCAAACGGGGCCCTGGTGGACGTCGGAAAAAATCTTGGCTCCGTAATATTCGTGACTGGACGGGCATCGCGAGCGCTGGACAGCTGTTCCGGCTCGCTCAAGACAGGGACAAGTACGCGGAGCTGACAGCCAACCTCCGCTAGCGGAGAGGCACTTCTAGAAGAAGAAGAAGGCATGGAATCCGTCCACAATTAAGTACTTACCGAGAGCAGAAATCCAAAATATTATCTTTAAAAACATGCAGTAACCCATTTTAAGTCCTAATCTATAACTAAATGAATGTAGTGGTTACCTATGTAACAAACTATAATTTTAATTTAGATCTAGTTCAAAGGTTATCGGTGTATTGTTGAAATTGTGCACGGTGCTAAATCAAATGATATTTTTATTTATTCGAAAAAACAACAGTGCCTATTATTTAGATTTAGATATATGTTTAACCATTTGTTTTTGATTTTAAACAATGAAATATGGCTCTCCGCTCGTTTAAGGACTATCTATCCCTTTTTATCTAGCCAGATATTCTATTAGGATATTTACGACTCTAATAGAATCAACTTGGTGCCAAGTTTATCACAACATGAGTCCAAGGAACACCTTTATTATATGAATGTGACGGGCTAGAAAGTGGATGAGTCTTCTAGGGTTCATCTACCCAGAACCAGAAAACTACTAACTTCTTCCCATGAGCTTCATAGCGGACCTAATAAGTTACATCTTTATAGAAGAGGAAGGAATATAAAGGAATGAGGAGTGCACAAGAGATCCCAATGAGTCGAAGTGCCAACCTGGCCTAACAGGATAAGATAAAATCACATTACTTTCCTACTATTGTTTTATTTCAAATCAGCTACAAAACTCAAAGACTCCAGCTCCCAAACTCTTCAGGGTGTCGTTGTTGCCAATCATCACAGAAGAGCATATCGTAGTCCACGGACCTCTCGCAAATGAAAGGCAACAATCTGGAGCAAGGTTGGTCGCATAGCAACTTCTCCCGATTAACCGAGCCGCACATTTCACTGCTGCCTGCGTTGCTGGGCTCTCCAGGCTTCCATTTGTCATAGCCAGCTTGTTTTAAAGAGACACCTGAAATATTAACCGTCTTTGTGCAACAATACTTTAGCATCATCACAGGGTCGGTGCGCAGAACTCATGCACAGATGGCATTTCGGGTCGGACTCCCACTGCTCATGTGGCGAAATCCAGAGCATGTCACACGTCACCGATAACTGGCCGCAATGGTCAATTGAGACATCTAGTTTCAAAACCCGCTAAAACGTATTTTGGTCCAAAATGAGTTGGTATGCCAAATGAAAGTCCTGTTACTTACCTACCAGGATATACAATCATTTTGTAACAAAATCCACTAAAACACTGTGAAATCAGACTTCCAACTCTGAGATATGTTGTAATCATGTAGTAGTATTTGTGTTCTAATATTTTACTAAAAACGTTTTAGCGGAGTTTGAAACTAGACGCCTCAATTGAGGGTGGTCTTGTCAAGATTCATAAGGCTGACGAGGACGTGATTGAGTGGCTGGATAGCCTAACTCACGGTCTGATCTCCTGTCACGTCGCCGTGACCATACGAAAATAAAAATAAATAATTAATCATCAGCCTGTACACTGCCGCACAAACCTCTCTCGAGGCACGCCATTGAACACGAATCTCGACGTTTTGCATCCAGTCCCTGCCTTCCAGGACCTTTATTAGATCTTACGCGTAGTGGTTCTCTATAGAGCTATCATATTAAGGAATATCTGATGCACTGGCAGGAGCTATTTCTGACCGCTTCTGATGCACTCAAAACCTTCTTGCAGTGATTGGAAGATTTTAATGGTGCTAATTTTCGGTGGGTCAGTACCTCATGACACCTACAACATTGCGCCGCAATTGAGGAACTTACAGCAAACTTACATAATACCAAACTGATTGTTCGTTGAAGTTGAAACGTTGAAGGGATTGCACTGGTGGGTTACAGAAGTCCGTATTTTCGATCCATAGATCAGGTGTGCTGATCTATGGATCGAAAATACGGACACCTGTCATTGTTTTGAAGTTATTAAAAGGCGGTGACTCGCTACTGACTCGATAGCTTGAAACTGTCGTCAGAATGTTTCTTCCTTTATTAATATAGTGACCAAACTCACCATCAATAGTGCCCGTAAGCGTGAACCCAATAAATGCTTCGGATTTATAGTCGCCGTGAATGAGATATGGTGGAGCCAAATTGAAAAAGTCTTGCATGACCTCGGCTTCGGTATCGCTGTTTATCACAACCAGGTCCCCGCCCTCAGCTTGACAGACGGCGCGTGCTAGCGGCCAGGTTGTAGACTCGAAATGGAACGTGTAACAGTTACCTGTTCTGTTATCGAACGTGTAGTCTGAAATTTTGGAACATTTGGTATTATGGTTGCCAGGAAGAGTGGCGACAACCTGGATAGATTAATGGTGACTGGCAAGGTAGATGGAAGAAGACCTCGCGGACGAAGCTCGATACGTTGGTCCGATCAG
The DNA here is from genome assembly GCA_963506565.1 of Tachystola acroxantha. Lineage (NCBI taxonomy): Eukaryota > Metazoa > Arthropoda > Insecta > Lepidoptera > Oecophoridae > Tachystola > Tachystola acroxantha. The sequence continues at coordinate 13,273,762 of OY735881.1, forward strand.
ATCCGTACCAATCTCGATATTTTGTGTGAACAGTCGGCGATGAGCTATTAATATATGCATCTCTTTTGTTTACACGGAATGTAGTCTTTTGCAGCAAGTTATATTCAATATATTATGTTATATGCAACTCGCCGCTGGTGCGCGCGCTCGCGCGACTGAATGCGCTTCTGACAGCGGCACCACAGTGCGACCTGTTTGCTGAACGGTTGACGAGTGTGCTGAGAGAGTGCATGGTGTTCTGTGAGATAGATGGATAACTGTTGTGTATTTTTATGTGTAAAGTTTTGTCTATACGTATATATGTTTGATGTTGTTTGTTTTATTGACAAGTGTATAACGCATAATTGTTAATGTGGACCTATTTTAATGTGACTGAATTTTATATTATTATTATCTATATGACGTAGACTAAGTTATTATTATGAATTACACAGCGCATTGGTGTTAACTGTAATGCTGTGTAATATTTTTATAAATAAATAAATAAATTGGGGATTCCGCATAATATGACCAAACATCCAAACATTTTCCATACTTAGGTACTCACCATCATTAAAAATCCTGCATTTCTCGTTAAACCTCCTGATTTGGTCCGCCCTCTTGTGGCATATAAAAGGCAACATGGATCTATTAGTCGTGTTTGAAAAAATACCGTCTACCGACAGTGTGTAAAGTCCTAAAATTTTATTTTTATTAAATAAAATTGGCCAGAATTTTGTTAAATTATTGGCGCAACCTGGTTAGGGACGCTTTAAACTGGCCAACGTACCATCCAGCTTAAAAGAGTAGTCCTTTCTGTCAATATGCACCTCTGGCGTGTATTTGCCAGACCACATAAGCACATGTATCGCAGCCTTAAGTCCATCAGATAATGGTGATACCAACTCAGCACCTGCCAAAGATATTGGGCAAGATAACTAGGTCCTTTCAGTTATTTATTAGCCTGCGATGTTCCCTCCCTCCAAGTCTTCTTCCATTCATATTGCAAGTTTGGGGGTCGGGGAGCTGTGCCTCTCGTGGAGCTGCCACGCCTCTCTGTGGAAGGACGCAGCGCGCGTCCTCTGCCGGGGGTTGATGACTCCGTGTCTCGTTAAGGGATACATTATACTTACATATTATATTATAAATTAGAACTCCCCATCGGCATACAAACCATACGTGGTTTCGCCTAAGATGGGAAGGTAGAATTCACATGTATTTTTAAAAATGTTATTAAACAATAAATTAAAAAAAACTAGGTCCAATATCCGGCAGCTGATACCATTTTGGGTCAACTTAGTTACCACAGTAACTTAGTTATAACTTAGTTACAGCAGCCGGTTCGAAGTGGACCCAAGTGGCGCAAAAAAGACGAGAGTGGAGAAATTTAAAGGAGGTCTACATCAGACTGGTAGAGAATGGCTAAGAAGAGAGTGAGAGAGAGAGAGTTACCACAGGGTCTACTGCTACTACTACTACTTACTTATATTGCGAAAAAAATATTTGCTATTGTAGAATAGTATACCTTCAACGTAGCAAGTCTTCCTTGCTAACATGTTAGTCGTTGGTGTATGGTGCATTTTGAGCCATCCACCGATACTTCCAAAGTAAGAGTAGTCACAACGGAAACGGGACGCATCTGCGAAAAAGAGGGTGATCTGTAGAGAATAGTTAACAATCACGTTGAGGATTTTTGAAATTTCTTTACAATTACTAGTTTTTTTCTTTTCTTTTCTTGCCGCAATCTGTCACAGGGACATTCAGCTGCACTTTATGAATTTATCCATTGGCTTGCGCGGTACGAGTCCAGTGACTAGTCCGCTGGTGAGTTTCGCAGCAAATCTTGTGGAGCTTTCCTCTTCAATCTCCTGAAGACTCTCCTACTGCGCATTAGGCCAGTTGCTAATCTGTTTGGGTGGTTCTCAGTTCTGGTTGCATAGGTTTTGGCTTTTGCTGTTATCTCCTCACAGACTGTTTGGATTCTTAAATCATGATGCAGTTGCTTGTTTGTGATGTACCACGGAGCACCAGAGATCATACGCAGCAGTTTAGACTGGAATCTCTGTAGGATTTCGATGTTGGAATTGGCTGACGTTCCCCAAAGCTGGACACCATATGACCAAATGGGTTTGAGTACGCATTTGTAGAGAAGAAGTTTAGTCTCCAGAGACAGTTGTGACTTAGGTCCCAGTAGCCAGTACATTTTCCTTTGTTGTAGACTCAATGCCAGTCTTTTAGTAAAAATATGTTTCCGCCAGGTTAGTCGACGATGCAGGTATAAACCAAGGTATTTGGCCTCACAAGCCTGTGGTAACAATTACTAGTAAAATAATTTTTACAATAAAATTGTTCAAGTAGTTTTTGAGAAAATTTAAACCTTATTGAAAGCCTGTATGTCTGTCTTCGTGTACAAACACCTTTCCAATCGGAAATCAAACCGCATAGAAGGCAAGGGCACTACTGACTAGATTAGGAGATCGTTATTAATTATTATATCCACCAAACTTCAAGCATAGGTCTTTCCATAGCACCTATAGTCCGTCAACGTCGTGCTTGCCGCTCCCACGGCGTGACAGGGGTTGGCGGGGACGAGGTAACTCTATACAAAGCCGTACGCGTCCCGCCACACCGCCCGCAGCCCCGTCGAGACCGCATTCCCTTACCCCGCCATGCCGTACCCCTAGCGCACAGCAAGCACGACGTTGACGGACTATAATACATACATCTGTGGTCAATAAAATGTGGACTCCTGTCAGAATCTTCACAAACATCAATGTCCTTGAGTATGTATTGCTTCTTGCAGAATGCCGCCATGTTGTAATAGCAGGGGACCGCGAGTAGTGAACCGTTTCGACCAATCAGAGCGCAGTGCAAATTAGGACCTTTAAACGTAGGTTCTCCGGGTATCCACTTCTCGTAACCAGCGTTTTTTAACAGTGTATCTGAAATCAAACGTTCCATAATTGCATGCACATGCTTTTAGCTTTATCGAGACTAGTACGTGAAGTTCAGTTTATATTTTATTGTATATTTGTTATAGTAGTGCTGGAAAGAAGATGGTTTGTTAAGTGTCGTAATTTTTTCAAGGATTTGTCACATATAAACTTGGGGTGGTCATGGATCGTTGCGTTATTCAATTTAGCCTTCACCATTAATCATAAAAGAAAAATCATCATTCGTCCCGCGTTTTCAGTTGCTTCAGGCATAGTCCTTTGGAGGAAGATATTATGTTCTTTCTTTTCTCGTGTGGTTTAGTGACAAAATCTATTAGTCAGTCATTCAGCCCGCCCATAGGCCTTTGACGTGGCCTAACGACTGCTGTCAAGCGACAACAACCGGGACCAACTGCTTAACGTGCGCCCCGAGGCACGGAGGCGCTCAGATGAAAGTGTCACTAGCGGTCACCCATCAAGGTCCTGAACTCGATCAACGTTGCTTAACTTGTACGATCGTTTTGAACGTGTAATCGCAACTGGACTACGAGCCCCTTTATATTATTTATTATACAATACAACATTGCTATTATTCTTTTACTTCACATTGGCAAATGACAAAAGTCCGTTTCCTAGTACAAAATCTATTTTTTAAACCAATAAATCGTCTCAAAGTCTAAAATTCAATGATGACAAGGTCGCAGGTTCAGGTCTTGAAATTTTGCATCACTTAATACAGGGTGGCCTTGAGTTCATTCGACAAAATTAAATGGATGGTTAGGCTTGTGACATACATTAATTCTGCACAGCGTTTAAGTAAATTAAACAATTTGGGGAAAAATAAAAAATAAAATATTTACAATAAATTCAACTATCACAAAGACATTGCCACATTTCAATGGAGCTTTGCCCCACCTACAAAACTGCGTGACCATTTTAGCTGTACCTATCATTTTGTTGTGGACTTATTACAGGTTTCATATTGCAAAATCATAATCAGTATCATTTTCTACTACTCTCGCAACTCCTCTATAGGAGTTCTATAAGAATATTCTTCTAAAAGAATAACAAAAACAATGAATAAATCGTTTCGATTTCTTACTATTTTCTGAATTTTATTTTCTTAATTAAGCTGTTTTTTTCGAATCGCAACTTGTACAAAACTTTATTTTAAACCAATAATTTATATTATATTTGTACATTTATTCGTTATCTTGTACAACTTGCGGTTGATGGTGGGACAGAATCTGGCATTGTCATTTTCTTCGTGACTTACTTAGTTCAGTTTTTTTTTGCGGATTTGATTTACTAAAAAAAACCTTACCCATTTAATATTTATCATGAGTACAACCCACACTTTCAATTTGTAGTATGTATTATCACTGCTGGGTAAAGGTCTCCCCTCTTCCTCGATCGATCTCTGTCCTGAGCCACCTCCAACCATGCCTCTATCTAGTAAGATCGTCTCTCCACCTTCAAGACCATTATTTATAAAAAAAACTAGGTAACTTACCATTAACCGTTAACCAAGCCTGCCGAGCGTAATCGTAGTAAATTCCCACAAACGCCCAATTATTTCTATCGAGGATACTGGAAATTTTGGGATGTTGGGCAAATAGGTTCTGGAGAGTCTGCGCCTCCTCATCACTGCTGATGACGGCTAGGTCCCCGCCCTCCGCTTGGCAGGTGGCTCTCGCCTCCTGCCAGGACTTGAAGTTAGTATTTAACTTGTAGCAAGATTGAGTTCGTCTGTTGAAGAAGTATTCTGAAATGATGCGTAAAATCATCATCAGTCTTTCTTAGGTTAGGTTTCCTATTTAGGGCAAAGAGGAAGCTCATATTGAGGGCCATGATCCACCGTGCGTGCCAAGTGAAATGACATTGCCACATTTCAATGGAGCTTTGCCCCACCTACAAAACTACGAGACCATTGAAGCTGTACCTATCATTTTGTTGGGGACTTATTACAGGTTATTACATTATATAGCATAATCACAATCAGTAGGAGTTGCGAGAGTAGTAGAAAATGATAACAAAAACAATGAATAATTCGCTTCGATTTCATACTATTTTCTGAATTCTTAATTAAGCTGTTTTTTCGACTTGTACAAAACTTTATTTTAAACCAATAATTTAATTAAAAAACGGATACTTTTTTACATTTATTTGTTATCTTGTTCATCGTGTGGTTGATGGTGGGGCAGAATCTGGCATTGTCATTTGCTGGTTTCAGGAATTCAGGTTGCCTTGCAATGTTATCTTTCCCCGTTTTGAGAGCATTCAGTAAATATTCCTTAGAAAACCCCGAGAAAAACAAATTGGTACATGATTCGGAAGCAGGTTTTATAGTATTGTAAAGTAAATACAATGCAATATGTAATAAATAAGGTTAACCATATTAAAAAAAAATGTTCACGTTTTAGAACTAATTACAATATTACGCTTTTTAGGCTTCCGTACCTCAAGAGTAAATAAGAAACCCTTATAGTTTCTATGGCATTTAGCCTTCTAGGCCAGTCATTCTGGCGAGCGTTTGTATGGAGACCCCAACAATAACTCCTCTATCGATGAAACTTTTTTGTATACTTAATAGCATATTTATAAGAACAATTGTCAGAGAATCCAATAATATTTCGAGGCGGAAGTTACTTATTTTAATTGAAATTCAACATTATACCGTATCTTTTTCTGGAACAATGTTATGGTCATAATTCTTTTTCTATAAATTGTATTTTATTAGTGTGCTTCTGTACATTCATAAGTAAAACTACTTTTTAATTCGAAAGTGTAGGTATTTTAATAAAATGTCTTTTTTGGCCGTAGTTTCCATAGGATAATTGCTCCGCCGGGTTTCTGTTTTTAATATGCCTTCAAATTATTATTTCTAGTATAAGTACGAAAATCCAACAAAAAAATCCAAATGAAACAATTCATTATACAGAATTTGTCTTTTAACTATCTCTGGAAAATTACTCTATCAGATATTTTTTACAATTGTAATGAGATACCCACAAATAACCTGATTTCAAAAGAATCCAACAAAATATCCAGGCGGAACACCATTATTTCGAAATACCTATCAAGCGCAGGCCAGCGCGGGGCCCGAGGCGGGCGAGGGGCGTCGAAAACCGGTCGAGCGGCGGGCGAGGTTCTTCAAGTAGGTTAATAGGTACAGCTAACGAAGATCAACACTTTGGACTAAGTACCGTTCTTATTATCTGCGTCGTAAGAGTTGAAATCGTGCGAATGCGAGCGATACCATTGATCTGCTGTTGTCCGTACTATACGTATGTATGTATGTATGTAGGAGGTTGATCTAAACATCGCAATTTAATTATTATTATCGTCATCGTTTCGAAACATACGAACGCAGTAAATGTAATATGCGTATTGCCTTGTATAAGTTGAGTATATAGTGTGTGTTTTCTTCGCGACACGGGGTCTAGGATAAACTAACCCAGAGATTCCTTTAGAGTGTCTTTAACTTAATTGGGCGCTTAGTGTTTTTTTATGTTACTTCCAGCTTTAAGAAACGCCCCTGTTGTGAATCTGTACTAGATTATTTGCAATTTTGTCGAAATCTAGTCGCGTTCATGTCTCACGCTGGTGCATGAGATAGTGTTTGATAATTTCGCCACGCCAAACAGCGGGCGTATTGGTCGAGTGGCTGGAGCGGTCGCCTCCCGTGCACGCGGTTCCGGGTTCGATTCTTAGCTAAATATATATATTTTTTTGTTTTGTTTCGTGTTTTATTTTGTATTTTATTTTAATTGTGTTTCGAATTTGGTTAGTATTTTATCAAACATTTTGTTGTAATTATCTTTGAATTTTATTTGAGCATAAACTCTGAACTCATTTATACCGAAGTAGGTGTATTAGGAGAGCTGGGAATCTGTCTGTACTAGATTACTTGCAATTTTGTCGAAATCTAGACGGAGCGGTCCGTTCATGTCTCACGCTGGTGCATGAGATATGCTTGGTAATTTCGCCGGGCTAAACAGCGAACGAATCGGTCTAGTGGCTGGAGCGGTCGCCTCCCGTGCACGCGGTTCCGGGTTCGATCCTTAGCTAAATATTTTTTTTTTTGTTTTGTTTTATTTTTTTTTTGTTTTGTATTTTGTTTCGTGTTTTATTTTGTATTTTTAACCGACTTCCAAAAAAAGGAGGAGGTTATCAATTCGTCGAATTGAAAAAATAATTGTGTTTTGAATTTGGTTAGTATATTAGGGGCCATCCATAAAGTACGTCACACGTAAAGGGGGTGGGAGGGGGTCGACAAAGTGTGACATTGTGTGACAAGGGGTGGGAGGGGTCCTAAGTTTCGTGACATCACATTTCAAAATATAATATATCTAGAGACTGAAGATGATTGAGTTTCTTTCTTCTTCTTTTTCTTTATATTCAATGGTTTATTGCTTTGTTATTGTTTCAAATATTTGATATAATGTTGATTTCATAAAAAAAGTACTTAATTTAAATGGAAATAAAACTAATTTCGGAACTGCTGTTTTAATTTAATAATTTTTCGATGTGAAATTGCAAAACATGTGACGTCACACTAGGGAGGGCGGGTCTCAGAAATGTGACGACCTGTGACAAGGACGGGGGGGGGGGGGGGGGGGCTCAAAAAATCATGAAATTCGTGTGACGTACTTTATGGATGGCCCCCGGCAGATCACCCTCACTTGTAGATTTTTGTGGTTGCAGTTGCGATTACATATTATTAGTAGGTGAATATCTCACGCTCATCGTACAAGTGTAGAATTTAAATTTGCTTAGCTGTAGTCGTCATTATGACGTAAGTAATAAGACCTATGCCGCACGCAAATATACCCGTAGTCGATGTGCGAGCGAGTTGAAAAATAACAAGCTGTCTTTGTTACTCGAGGGGGTGAGGGGGGTCCGATCGCATGTAGCACGGCGCACCGTTCCGCTGAATCACTTATTGACTGATAATATATTTTGATTCTAATAATATCACAATACAGTAGGGTTTTATATAACAGATAATTATAATTTTAAGAAATAATTTGATACACGCACACCAAACGAGATCCCACGGCGAAAAAAAAGTGTTTTGCCATTGTCCGTACTAACCTTGACATATGTTGTCGTACTTATGCGTTGATGATACGGGCTAGATTACGTTTTGTGTTTGTTGGCGTAGGTACTATCGTCTCGGTCGAGCTTACTTAAACATTCCACGTAGTACGTACCTAGTAAGTACACATAAAAACACATCAAGTTGTAACACTTTGGGCCGCTCCAATCTATATATCTATCTGCGTCGTTAGAGTTGAAATCGTACTGAAAGTGTTACTATTGATCTGCTTTTGTCCGTACTAACCTTGACTTGACATGTTGCGCTTATGCGCCGATGATACGGGCTAGATTACAATGGGTTTGTGTATGTTGGCGTAGGTACTGTTGTGTCGGTCGAGCTTACTTAAAACATTCCAAAATCAGATCAAGTGTAACATTTTGAACCGTTCTTATTATCTGCGTCGTAAGAGTTGAAATCGTACTGCAAGTGTTACCATTTGTTTTGCTATGTCCGTACTAACCTTGAAATGTTGTCGTACTTATGCGCCGATGATACGGGCTAGATTAGAATGGTTTTGTGCATGTTGGCGTAGGTCGGTCGAGCTTTCACCACTCGGTAACGAGTTAACCTAAAATAAACCTTATTCGTATAACTGTAGGTAGAGTACAGAATCCTATCTCCAAAATATTTATTCAACTTCCAGTCCACGTTACCGATGCGATAGATATTTTCTACTTGTATAGGAATAAGGTTTATTATAAATTGACTTTGAAGAACAGTTCGACTAAGATCGTAAGTATGTTCATAATGATAAGAAAAATCGAACTTAGCATTTTTCTCAACTCTAATTTTTCGTCGATTTCTAGAAAACGCTTGTCCGCATGGATCTTTACTGGACTTTAGTAAAGAGTTAATCTACAATTAACCTTATTTGTATATGAGTAGACAACAGAATCCCATCTCCAAATATCTCCTCCGCTCCGTCCAATTTCTCGTCCGCGTTCCCGCTGTTCTGTACGTGTAATAGGAATAAGGTTGTTAATCGGCCGCAGTAGCGATCCGCGCGCAGTGGCGCATGCACCGCCGCGTTGATTAGAAATATTTGAATACAACTCTATTTGATATTTTGTGCTTCGCCTGCATTTTTTATTGGAAAACTTGAAAAGCAGTTTTAATAAGATAGTCTGTTCATAATGACAAGAAAAATCGGGCTGAGCATTTTTGGAAACCCCCATTTTTCGTCAATTTCTGGATAACGCTTTTCGGTCTGGATTTTTTATTGGAAATTCATAACTACTTTCGAAAGTAATATTTTAAATACATAATTAAATAGAAATTGGAGTGAGTAATTATCCCTTGGAAATTACGGCAAAAAAACACATTTTATTAAAATATATATATTTCCATATGGAAATATGGTTGGATATTCTGTCAACACATGCCTATAGGTAACTAGAACTTGTAAAAAAAGAATTTTGGATAGAGCAATTTTCCTGTAATTGATACCACGTAATTTAAGTTTGACCTTGAAAATACCTAACTTCCGTTTCTACAAATTATTGGATACTATGTCAATTTCAATCTACATATGGTACTCTATCACTGTTCCAAATTTCATAGATAGATGAGTTACTGCTAGGGTCAACTCCTTTAATGACTGGCCTATTCTGTTTTATTCTTATTCTTTCATATTTATCCATACGCGGAAATTAAAATTATGAAGAATTTCTAACCGTCGGCAGGATTTGGACCTACTTTATCGTTCCGTGACAATCCAAGTTCAAGTCCTGCCCAGCTTGAAATTTTTCATCATTTTAACTTATTCTTTTTTTTATAGCGCCCTTCTTTATAGGTAAAAATATATATATATTTGGTATCACCCACCTTCATCAACGCTATCACAGAACTCGTTGAGGCTCTCGATCTTTTTCCCCTCAATGTGGCATATAAAAGGAAACGTATCTGTAGTTTTGACTTTCACAAAAGTCATGTTATTTGTACGCATCGCTTTTTGTTCTGAAAGTTAAGATATAACATTAATTATGCTTGTGAATCACGATCAGTCAAAACCTCGATGACAACTGATTTATTATTAAGTCTATTTATTAAATGATTTATGCAAGATCTGAAAGTTCAACCTACTACGAACTCGGGAGAGAACGTGACTGTCCAGAGGACGACGCTACGGCGACTCTTCCGGAGGTAGAGAGAAGACTATGATATCTTGAATATTCTTTAACATGATATTAATAAATGACGAACTGTCGAGACCATTATTAAAATAAGGAAGTCACTGAAGGTAGACTCACTGTGTTCTTGATTTAAATTACCTACGTACTGTAGCGCTGGGATTGCCACATTTAATGTTTACTTACCAAATTTAATAGTTAATAATTACTTATTCGTGTTGTTCGCGGTGGTGGAAATGACGGGTTGCTGAGGGGAGTCTAAAAGATTTATTAGTGGCCGTCGCCTTAGGGACAGGGGCTGTGACCCTCGCTCCGGTTCCTACCTGGTGCAAAGACTGGCCATAGCTATACAGCGCGGCGAGCGTTATGGACTTTGCACCGGGTATGACAAGGGGCGGGTTATTCGATTAACGAAGTTTATACCGATACTTAGTTTTAAGGTTTTCATTGACATTCGTAATTTTGACAATGTAATTATTTAATAAAATGACAATATACTGAAAAAAAATTCATAGTCCACTTACCAATTCTAATAGCGAATTTGTCGTTAGGGTCGATTAGTACAGTATTTACATTGGTAAAGTCCCGTGTTAGATATTGTACGGCTGCCATTAGGAGGCCGTTGTTTGGATACATCAATCGCGTAGCTGCAAACAAATACTCTCGTAAATCTGAGGCCGAGATTCAAGACAGTTTTGAGCGCAGCCAGAGTGAGCGATATCTTAAAAATTCCAGGGTCGGTCATGTTTGTCATACTATTAGTCCTCCTAATAGAACAGAATGAACCAAAATTTACCCGTTTGCACTACTACCCAAAGTCAAAGATATTTATTGCATGACCACAGGTAATAATAATAGTTCTTAAGGTAATAACTAAGTCCGCTGTAGCCTACCAATATGGTGTACAATATTATGCCTATTATTTTATATACCATCAATATTAATAGCTAATTATAATAATAAAAATTTAATAATACATAATAATGAATATTAAATTAAATACAAATGTCATTCATACAATTTTCTGGCAAAGAATTCTTTTAAACTGTAAAAAAAATTGCCCAACAACCACTACACCCAGTACACAATCAGCACACGGACCTTTTGCACAATAGGTTCGCACTGAAAACTGTTTACGAATCTCGGCCTTAGAGCGAGATTGCACTATACGATCGTTCGTCTCATCTCATAATGCCAACTTCTCACAATGCCAATTTCTCACAATGCCAACTTCTCACAATGCCAACTTCTCACAATGCCAACTTCTCACAATGGCAACTTCTCACAATGCCAACTTCTCACTATGGCAACATATGTTTATAGGGCAATTTTTGGATCTTTCATAGTATTTTCAGTATACAGTTTTATTCCTGGATGGTTGATTAAGTACCTTCCCGCCTGCATGCCGTTCTCGCGTCTTGCCAAGTAGTTGGTTCAGTATGTAGCTTGAACCATCCCCCCACTAGTGGGATGTAGGTGTAATCGCAACGAAACGTCGACGAGTCTGCAAATTGTATAATGCATTGTGATATTCGCATAATTGCTCCCAATTTGGGTGTACCCGACACTATGGGTACAAGAGAATTTATTTACATAATTCATAAATCGCTGTCATATTCATGGAGTCGGCTTGGTACATGCCCAATCAAGAGTAAAACAAACAAAAAAGGGGATTAGAGAAATTTGATTAAATTAACATTCAGAATTTGTATTACGCATTATCCGTGATCGGTGAACGAAACGAATTAGAACAAGATGAAAAATTTCTTGCCGTAGGCAGGACTTAAACCTGCGACTTTGTCATTCAGTGACACGCTCTTACCAACTGAGCCACCACAGGCCACGCTACGCCTACCGAAAATCTTCATCGTATTTATACATACGCAACTCCATCTATCGGACACTGGTAGTATTAGTCCGACAACCATGTCTAACATTCGTTTAGAAACATGATTTACGATGACGCGCTCCTGCCCACGGCAAGAATTTTTTCATCATGTTCTAAATTAACATTCACTTTTAATCATACACAGTTACTTCTGCGAGTAATGTCCGACAGCAGCTTGCAAATAGTGTAAACTCCTTAGCAAGTGCTGTAGTTTACACTAATTGCAAGCGTGTTGTGTGAATTTCCTGCGAATAGTTTTACTTGCAGGTGAAAACGCGACCTAAAGTATGCCATATTAATATCTGAGCATTAAAATATAAAAATATAAATATAAATTCATACGTTTCGACGAAGAAATGTAGAATGGGATTGTTTTCCAATCTTCGCAGTACTCGGTGTTATTATAAATAATGTCCCTTTCGCATATAAATGGCAGCCTTCTTAAACAAATGTCTTGCTGTAGGAGACCGCTTCGATCCACTGAGCCACAGTAGTCGAGGCCATAGGTTTTGTGCGGCATATCTTGCCCCCATTGCTGCCAACCAGTCTCTGTTAAGTTCTTACCTGAGAATCATCATAAACGACAATGCCAGATTCTGCCCCACCAACAACCGCAAGTTGTACAAGATAACGAATAAATGTAAAAATATCTCCGTTTTTTTTTAAATTATTGATTTAAAATAAAGTTTTGTACTAGTTGCGATTCGAAAAAAAACAGCCTAATTAAGAAATAAGAAAATAGTAAGAAATCGAAGCTATTTATTCATTGTTTTTGTTATTCTTCTATTGGAGTTGCGAGAGTAGTAGAAAATGATACTGATTATGATTATGCAATATGAAACCTGTAATAAGATAAGTCCCCAACAAAATGATAGGTACAGCTTAAATGGTCACGTATTTTTGTAGGTGGGGCAAAGCTCCATTGAAATGTGGCAATGTCTTTTATTGCAAGTGTACCTTTATGCATGTCAAAATTTAAAAAAATCCATTTACACAATATTCATGAAAGCGTGCCAAGTATAGAGTATACATTCTTACAGGTACCTAATACTCTGGCGCCAATGCTGGGAAGAGAAAGTAGCAAAAAAAAACTCTCAGAAGTCTTATTTTGTCGGTCAAATTAATCGTGGTGTATTCGGTAATACGATTTTTTAATAAACTTTTCTATTTAATTCGAAATATAGGTCCAAGATAGCTGAGAATTTCTTTTGACACTTTCTCTCTTAAGGTGATAGCACTTTGTCGCCTTAGTGTTCACTTTTAGGAGACAGTCATGAGTTCATAGTATTGTATGTATGACGTATGTATTCCTTCAAAGAAATGCTGGCTAACTATTGTCATAATTATTCAGGCCGCCCCCTCTCTCGTATTCTAACGACTGCTGCCAAGCGACAGCAACCGGGACGAACTGCTTAACGTACTTTCCGAGACACGGAGGGGCTCAGATGAAAATGTCACTAGCGGTTACCCACCCAGGACCTTTTCCAAAGTTACTTAACTTGCACGATCGGTTTCAATGTGTACTCGCAATTTTTCCCCTCTACTGCTGCTATTCACTCACCATCAACAGTAACCCAATCGTTGTAGTTATTAGGCCTTCTCAATTTCATCCCAATAAAAACCGTGTCGCGACCATCGTAATCCGGAATTGACGCTGGTGGATTCCTGTGGAAGAAGCGCTGAACCACCTGGGCTTCCTTGTAAGTGTTCATGATTAACAGGTGTCCGCCCTCGATCTCGCAGATTCCTTTCGCATCTACCCATTTATCACGAACTCGGTGGAACTTGTAACAACTACCGTTGTTGAGAATGTAGTCTGAAATTATTAAAAAGACGCATCGCCATCATGACTCAAACTAGGATTATATGCAGGGGCGCCGGTTTTTAGAAAACCATATTATGTCTATTGGGTAAGTAAGTGGTCTGAGTTAGTAGTGGACCGAGTCAGTATATTTGTCCAACTCCCTCAGTTGGAAATCGCACCAAAAAACTTAGAATTCTTTCTTGACTGTTTTAGTGCATTTTACTCTTCAGCACTTGAACATTGACGAGGTCGTAAAACAAAAATTGTTCAGTTAGCGATGCTGAACTTTTCCCTTTCCGTTACATCTTCTATTACATCCTGTATTCCTTTCTCACCTTTATCATCGCCACCACAATCCTTGTTCGGATACTTGATATCGACCGTAGATTCCTTCTTGTAGCATATAAAGGGGAGAGTCTCATCCTCCGCCGTGGCATAGCCACCATCATCGGCCATGTACGTCTGAAGTTCCTTTTCCTCCTTACCTTCAAACAAAAATGAAATTGACGTATAAAATATCATAACATATGCACTATTAATGAGCAGTACGTAAAATAATGACAAAATCACCCAATCTCGTCATACAAGACAATGAGGAGACAGTGAAGAACGTAGGTACTGTTTAAATGTCTTGCTACCGAAGAAACCCGAACGGGGATGGGACATGGAGACATTAAGCCTTTCGACATCAGAAAGCCTGCAAAAGTGGAGGTGTCAGCCGGCAACCCTGCTGCACTATGCAGGGAGCTATTGGTTGAGCTGACAGCGCATGGGAAATGCACAAAACTACTAGTTCCGTGGAGTCGGTGCAGAGTTCTCATTTAGAATCTAGAGTTTTATCTATAAAATACCGACTGATAGACTTTTCTCGGTTCCCTATTTTTTTGCATAAATTTTTATGTCATAATATAACATGGCATACCTTAAATTTTCCTAGTAATAACTACGCATAATAGTCATTAGGCATAATTTTATAGGCATAATATTATTAAGCATAACTACAAACAGCATAAAGATTGTTAAGAATAATATTATAAAGCCTAAATAAACTTTGTCATAATGATATTAAATCATAATTGTAATAATCATATTAATTACTCGCCGAAAAATATATTCCTGAAGTTTTAAAAACAAAAATTAAACCAAGGGCCACCCCCGCCGCACCGTAACTATTACACTATGGTACCTAAGTTATATCTGATATACCTAATACCTACTTTTTGTTTGTATATAAAATAATCATGTTGGCGGCTTACGGGTGGCCCAAGGGCCACCCCCGCCGCACCGTAACCTACTATTACACTGTGGTACCTAAGTTATATCTGATATACCTAATACCTACTTTTTGTTTGCATATAAAATAATCATGTTGGCGGCTTACGGGTGGCCCAAGGGCCACCCCCGCCGCACCGTAACCTACTATTACACTGTGGTACCTAAGTTATATCTGATATACCTAATACCTACTTTTTGTTTGTATATAAAATAATCATGTTGGCGGCTTACGGGTGGCCCAAGGGCCACCCCCGCCGCACCGTAACCTACTATTACACTGTGGTACCTAAGTTATATCTGATATACCTAATACCTACTTTTTGTTTGTATATAAAATAATCATGTTGGCGGCTTACGGGTGGCCCAAGGGCCACCCCCGCCGCACCGTAACCTACTATTACACTGTGGTACCTAAGTTATATCTGATATACCTAATACCTACTTTTTGTTTGTATATAAAATAATCATGTTGGCGGCTTACGGGTGGCCCAAGGGCCACCCCCGCCGCACCGTAACCTACTATTACCTAATACACCATACATACAACACCAATACCAACAAAAAAGAAGAAATACACAGACAAACATAACCGCCTTGACAAAATTATCAACAATAAAAATGAATACACTTTAAAACTTGCCTATTTACAAGCTATTGCTAAAAATTTACATTTAAAATGAAAGGAATTATATTGCATGAAAATTATAGTAAAAAAAAAACATTACATTCATTTCAAACAAACATTATGAATAAATACATTTAAATTATTAAAGTGTGTTTCAATTATGCCTTTTGTTATTTATGTATCTATTAGACGAATAAACAATATGCCATAAAACAATATGGAAATCAAAATTAGGGCAAAAACGATTAGCCCAAACTAGAATTATGCTTAGTTAGATTGTATGCCCAAAAACAATTATGACAAAAAACATTATGCCTAACTCATTATGCTAAATTAAAATAGGACAAAAAAATTATGCGAAAAAAAGGGATCCCACTTTTCTCACTATTTTTAGAACGATAATAAGTCTAACGCCTACGTGTAACTATTTTCCGGCCTTCACAATAGACGGCAGTATTATATATAATTTGCCTTTCGCAAATATATGGCAGCTCTCTTGTACAAGTCTCTTGATGCATTAGAACACTTCTGTCTAATGCGGCACAAGATTCATCGGTGTTGTTGGGTAAATCTATCCACACGTTCCAGCCAGCATCATCTAATTTCACACCTGTAATTACAGATTTTGTATTATAGTTTCTGTTACAACAGTTAGCATCATTTTCAGCCCCCCTATAAGCACAACTTTGAACATAAGCCTCCTCTAAATATCGCCATCTACTTTTTCTGTCTGTCATTCGACTCCACTGCCTCCAGCGATTTCTATTATATCGTCAGACCAACCAGCCCTTGGTCGTCCAGGCTTTCTAAGTACAGTTCGAGATACTCCATTACCTGATGCCTCATTAAGAGCCCAGGCCATTGCCACTTTAATCTAGAAATGCTCCGTTCTTGTGGTATCATTTTTCGGTACAGGGGTTTAACAATTAATTCCACAAAGTTAACGATACCTACGTGCTAGCATCTGAGTTAGATTACCTTTGGGTATACCTCAGGGATATACCATCATTGCCTACAAAGATACAATGATTATTGCTTACCTTCAACAGTTTCCCATTCGGAGACATTATGCGTGTGATTCAGTTTCATTCCAATGTAAACAGTATCTCTGCCTTTATACCTCGGGAAAGAGCTAGGAGGAAACAAGTATAGGGCATCCTTTACAGTAAGAGCTTGGTTTTCATTGTCTATGATCACTAGTCGAGCGTCTTCATTCTCGCACATGGTCTTTGCGTCCTCCCAGTTATCGGGAACATTATGGACTTTGTGACAAACGCCCGCGACGTACCCGTAATGTTGGTACCCTGTAATTATGGGAAATAATTTAACTATTTAATTCAAGGGCCTGGAGTGACCTTTGGAGTCTCAGTGCCGGCCGCCACATGTGTGCAAATCTCGGATGTCGACAGGTCGTTGTAGTAGAAAGAGTCTCTCACTGCTCGCTTGCGAGTACATAGAGACGAAGGAAGTCTTGCCCTTCCCTTCTTGGGTTTGGGCGGTTTGGGCCTTGAGGTTGCCCTCTTTGCACCGACAGGATCTCGGTATTGTGGTATTGTGGCCTCTCAGAAGGTGGGGGTTTATGGCAAATGTTCTCGCACGATTGATAACGATACTGTAATGCAATATTGTGTGTGCAGTTTTCGAGCTCTTTTTCACGTCTTCGGTTCTATGGCTTTTATGTGAGTGTATTTTCACTTTTTTGTGTGTGGTGGTGGTTTTTTGGCACACAATACTACAAACTGTAATCAAGCGTGGAGGGGTCAAGGTGGGGATGGAGTTTGGCCTAAGTTCGGCTTGCAGGCGCGCTAGGCTGCTCGCGAGTCAAACCTGCCACAGAAGGTGGTGGAAAGCCAAGCAGCTCTCTCTGGAGGGGGCGACCTTCTGGAGGCGAGTACATAGAAAACAAGGCTAAAATCGTTTTCCTAAACAGGGCCAATCCTACCTTGTGTTGTGATAATTTATTATGTCAGTCGTCACTCACCAAGATCATAACCACCACATATATCGTTTTCTGGCAGCACAGGGGTAGTGTCTTTATCAGAGCAAACAAAATGGAGTCTCTGCCGATTCTTCTTGTCCATATCTCCCTTTTCTTCGTCGTCGTAAAAATGAATTGGTATAAATTTTTAAGCAGATGGGAGAGATACACAAACAAAAACTAAAAGTAGGTAAGTCACACATGGCCGTCTTTTAACACTTTCACAGTGCAGTGCCCCATATATGGAGTACGATGATCTAGCTTCACAAACCCGTGCCCCACATATGTGGCACGATGAAAAGAGTATGTGCCTGTCCTATGAACAGAGTATGTGCCTGTCCTAATGTGGATGCTGCTGTCCATTTCACGTCCTATTGTCTTCAGAAGAGTGCTCAGAGTGTTCCACCCAGTGTTGAAGTGCTCACATAACAAGATGTAATTCGACTTTATAGAGATTGAAATAATAGGCGGGACTTACAAGGAAAACCAAAAAAATTGTACGTGGTCTGTGAACGTGTTCAGATATCGCCTATTTGGTTGACGTACGTACTGCCCTCCCTCAACCAAAATCTTCTTTCATGAATCCGCTCTAAATCCCTAAACCAGTATAAATCTACTCTCTTTTTTCTCTTTTTTAATATAATTAAAAATAATCTTACTTTCTGCTTCTGCACAATAAGCAGCAGTATCCTTTATAAATGGTCTCTCGCATATGTATGGTAGGTCTCGAGTGCAGGACTCTTGATGCAGAAGAGCATTTGCATCCACTGATCCACATGACTCCTCAGAGCTGCTGGGCGCTTGGGCCCACGTATTGTAATGAATGTCTGCTAAAGTTTCACCTGTAATTATGCACATAATGGAATATTGTCCTGTCAAGGCCAGCTTACATCCTTGACTTTCAAGGAAGCCGAAATTTTGATCAGGTTTGATGGATAGTATCAATACAGAGGGTGAATGAGATATAGGAATATTTCAGGTTCTGAACTCCTGACTGACAAGGCTCGCCCCAAAGCTTTGACTGCAATAATAATCACAGGTTCATTACATGGTGTAGATGGCAGACCAAGCCTATTTCGAATTAGGGTTCTGTTTGACAAAATATTTGCAATGGTCAATCGAGGGTCTTGTCCAAATACATAAGGCTGACGAGGACGTGATAGAGATAGAGATCAGACCGTGGGTTTCTGGATAGCCTCCCACGGTCTGCAGGGTTACTCTCACCTCTTATAGCGATCCAGTTTAGGTTATGCTGATCATGTCGCAGTGATCATACGAAAAATAAATAAATTTCACAAATTGACTATTAGCGAAACTGAAACCTTTCACTCTATCACACCACATATAAAGAAGACATTGTCGTTGACCCTGGAGCTTAAAATATCCTAAAAAACACATATGTGAATGTGATGGATTAATTGCGGGACAAGCATGACTGAGGACCTTTCGTTGCGGAGGTCATTAATGGATGGAAGTGCACTTCGAGTCTCTGATAGAACACTGCAATCTACTATAAGGGGGTATATTTTTCAGATAAGTTCACCCATTCTGTCCACCATTATGTATGCTACGTTGATGTGTTGGCAAACAAAATAATATCAGTCTCTCGTTTACCTTCAACAGTTTCCCAGTCCAGAAGATTATTAAGATCGTTAAGATTCCTCATTATTATTCCAATAAAAACAGTACCACGACCATTATATTCCGGAGCGGGCTTAGGAGCGTTCGCATGTAAGATGTTTCGGACATCCAAGGCCTCTCCCTCAATCCTGATAGTGACTAGGTGTCCACCTTCTGCCTCGCACACGGCTTTCGCATCCTCCCAGTTATCGCGTACAGAGTGGAATTTGTAGCAATGACCATCACTTGAGTGTCGAACGTACTCTGAAATTATAGAAGACTGTTAGATAACATAAATAAATTTAGATGAGACAAACAGTGCTACTAATAATTTGGGATCAAAGACGATATTTGCAAAAGGAACAATATGGAGGTTAAAATTATGTCAATTTACAATTACAATTAACTTACAAAATAAATTAAAACTAACTACCTAAAATATTAAAAACTACTTAAAAATACATTAAAAGCTACCTAAAAATCTACCTAACTAAAAACAGTCTAAAAAATTCGGCCCTCTTGGAAGGATGCCCAACACACTGGCGGCATTCCCGCGCTGAATGGCTAGACTCAGCCTCTGCGCGAGAAAGCCGCCGGCATGAGGGTCACCCGTCGCCTCATGAGGGATCAGGCGCATGCTGAGCTATTTGTAAGTAATGCATTTTTGGAAGTCGACGAAAATAGAAAGGATAGACATGTTTCTGGTTCACACCTGGCACCCGGTTTAGACTCTAAAACTAAGCTCACCAAGATCATAACCACCACAGTCCTTGTTCACCGTGAGGGTATCTCTCTTTTTGGGGCAAGTAAATTGAATTTTACGTGAATGCATCTTTATATTTTCTTTACCTTCCTCGCCTTCTCCTGAAAATAAAATCAATATTACACGACATGTATGATGTAGCCTAAAAGCTAAAAACATCAAAATTCTTACGGGTTTTGCAGTAAGCAGTAGTATCGTCTATAATTAGCCTCTGGCAAATATACGGCAGCTCTCTTGTGCAAGATTCTTGATGCAGAAGAACATCTTGGTCCACAGCGCCACAAATTTCATAGGTGTTATTGGGTGCAACTGCCCACTGATTCCAACGGACTTCTTTTACTTTGTCACCTGTAATATCATCATCAGCTTATTTTTCCATTTATTTTGACACAGACCTTCCCTTACCACACTAATAGGTCGATGGTAGAATGGAATAGTCGACGTCGATCGATAGTGTCTACTAGACCGATCGATCGATCGTCGGTCGATGGTGAAAATATTTTTTTTTTCTCAACTAGTCTTGGGATACAATGTTGCCCGGGTTCTCCTGTTAAGTACCAGGTACCTGTGTTAGGATGGTGGAATGGATTAGTCGACATTGATCGATAGTTTTAGACCGGCGATCTATTGTCACCCGCTGACGCACCCGCTGCGTTTCATCGACCGGTATCCGTCGATCAGCCAAAGCTACCAGACCAATCGATCGATGATCACCCTTACATCGAGGGATATGGTCCAAGTCCACAGATTTGTGAATTACATACGCCAGAAAGGTATATTTATAAACTGTTTTCGGGCATGCAGGTTATCTCACGTTATTTACCTTCACCATGTTTTGGGAGCTATGTGAAGTTTCTTTCTTTATTGCATTCCGTAAGTTATTGAATTGATGTTAGTATTCTACATTACGGACCCTGTTGGGCATACAATTAGGAGAGAGGAAGGCTAATCGTAGCTATTAAGGCCATTAATAGCATAATATTTGTCATTCATTATAGTAATTTTTTTTTGCATTTCTTTACAAGGAAACTAATTGGTACGCACAACAGCAGATCAGTGGTAACACTTGCAGTACCAGTGCATGCGACATATTGGTTATATGACAAGGTTAAAAAAAACTACGAAAATCATCAAAGTCAAGCCAAATAAAGGCTCCGACCACCTTGTCGGAGGTATATGGGCGAAACTTACAAAAAAAACCACTTGCAGTACGAGTTCAACTCTTATGACGCAGATAATAAGAACGGTCCAATGTCTACTTGGGGTTTGAATCCGGGCCTCCTGTAATAGGGTATTTGACTGGTAGACTGCTTTTCACATTACTAATTTTCACATTGACCACTCCAACTTAACAAATAATCGACCATTATGGCATTCGACCTCACGAATAGTTGAGCCAGTGCTCATCAATAGAATGAATTCCGGTCTCATGCTCACCATTCATATTTTCCCAGTCGGTCAGATCATGTTTGTGCTTGAGGGTTGCCCCAATAAAAACGGTATCACGACCATTGTATCCCGGTATCGTGATTGGTGGGTTTTTGCGGATCATCTCCTGGACCAGTGAAGCTTCTCTATCGGTGTTGATTATAACCAGGTGTCCTCCCTCGCTCTCGCACTTGCTTCGTGCGTCATCCCATATGTTGCGGACTCGGTGTAATTTGTAACAGTTATTGAAGCCGTCGTAGAAATGGTACTCTGAAATTATGGAATAGGAAGGCTGTAACAATGCCACACTTAAATCAACAAGTAAATGACAATGCCAGATTCTGCCCCACCATCAACCGCAAGATGTACAAAATAACGAATAAATGTAAAAATATCTTTGTTTAAAACAAAGTCTTGTACATCTAGCGAGTCGAAAAAAACAGCCTAATTAAGAATTCAGAAAATAGTAAGAAATCGAAGCGAATTATTCATTGTTTTTGTTATTCTTCTATAGGAGTTGCGAGAGTAGTAGAAAAAGATACTGATTATGATAATGCAATATGAAACCTGTAGGTAATAAGTCCCCAACAAAATGATAGGTACAGCTTAAATGGTCATGTAGTTTTGTAGGTGCGGCAAAGCTCCATTGAAATGTGGCAATGTCTTTTTATTATCAGAGCAAACTCAGAGAACCTTTTAGCTTAGTCGCTATTACACGTGTCTTGTTTGCAAGGGATTCTAGGTTGATTCACAGTCGAGAAGGAGTTTTTACCTGAGATATGTCAATTTTTCAGAGTCTAAGTGTAATTTGTGATCATTTCTGTGTATATTTCTGGACAGTAAATGGTAATTCGGTTTATGAGTGGCATATGATGTCTAGCTAGACGTATCTTGGCACAAAATGTATCCTAAGTCAATCTCGTGATAAAGACGATACTTGGTCATTCCTGGCCTGGGTGTTCCTCGTGGCCAAACTAAATTGCCAAACTGAAGGTCCAGAAGGAGTGACTTTGTGACTCTCGCTCCGGGTCCTACCTGGTGCAAAGGTTGGCCATAGCTATACAGCGCGGTAACGCCGCAAGCGTTATGTGCACCTTTGCGCCGGGAATGACAAGGGGCGGGTTATTTGACTGACGAAGTTTTAACGGATATTTTAGTATTAAGTTTGACATTGTAATTGTATTTTATATGAGAAGGAATACTTCCTCATATCTTATTTAGTATAATAATAATGTACCTCATGCACATAAGCAAAACTTTAAAAAAGATGATCGCATACGATGACCGGGGATTATGATAGCTAGAGTACTCTAGCTAGAGTATTTTCTTTGTTTACCTCGATCATATCCACCACAAGGCTCGTTCTCTACCTCGCTGGGCCCGCTCACGTAGCACGGGCCGCTGTCAATTGCGTCATGTGAGATCGATGTATCATGCTCGTTGAACGTCAAAAAATCCTTCTCTTCCAATTTATCTTCATTGTTTGAAAGAAATCATAAATTAATGTACATTAACAAGAAGTCAGCATGAAGAGAGTCGGTGGCGCAGTGATTGTACTCGTTTTTTTGCAAGTACGGTGGAACACAGAGAAAGGTGTAAAGGAGAGTTTTAGAGGTTGAGATTTTCTCAAAAACTACTTGACCTATTGCAAAAATTATTTCACTGTTTCATAGATAAAAGTGAAAACTATGTAACTGTAAATGAATTATTAAATTCGGTCCAGTAGTTTTTGAGAAAATTTCAACCTTATTGAGGCCCCCTGTATACTTATCTCTGTCTTCGACAGCACCTGCCTCATCGCTATAAATGGAGGACTCATCCGTGCCACGGGACGCACGTTAAGCAGTTGGTCCAACTTATTGTTGCTTCTCAGCAGTCGTGAGGGCAAGTCAAAGGCCTACAAAATTGGTGGCCTGAAAACTAGTCTACTAGACTGATAACTAGTCGCGATCAGTCAGATATGGCCGTCCAGTCAGATCAATCTGGCGACCCAAGGAAGGTAGCTGCAGCCAAGCGCTGTGGGTGAACAGAACTTGACTGGAGCGATCCAAGGGAGGCTAGCATGCACAAGGGAAGCACTGGTGTATTCATCAAAGATCCTAGAGCTACATGGCGGAGGGGTTTTAGTTGATGCGAGTCCGACATAACACGGAGCTGCCCCAGAAGCTGCAGAACACTTCCGCGTGTTAAGAATAATGAACATCACAAGAAGAAAATGAATAAATGAGTAAAATAATGTGGACCTACCGTTGCTTGCGTCATTACTGGTGTTATTACGCATGTCTACTAGTACAGCAGTGGCTGCTTGCTGATATCCCATCTGCATCAATACCGCCATCTTAATCATTGTCGATGTTGGTGACCACAACGCTGCACCTTCAACAACCATCATCATCAGCCCGTATCAATAAACAGCTGGACGTAGGCCTAGCCTGAGACGATACTCAACACAATTTTCGGTTTCTCGCACCCAGTCTTTGTCAGTCATCTTGTGTAGGTCATTCTTCCATCCGACCTATTTCTCTCTTTCTCTCTTTCTCTCTTTCTCTCTTTCTCTCTTTCTCTCTTTCTCTCTTTCTCTCTTTCTCTATCTTTCTCTCTTTCTCTATCTTTCTCTCTCTGTCGATATCTTGCTCTCTCTTTCTCTCGCCCTCTCGTTCACTCGCCCTCTCTTTCTCTCGCCCTCTCTTTCTCTCGCCCTCTCTTTCTCTCGCCCTCTCTTTTTCTCTCTCTCTCTCTCTCTCTCACTCTCGCTTTCTCTTTCTATACTTATTTCTCACACCTTATATCTATATCATTCTCAACTTGATGATGACGATTCATAATTCTTACCTTCTTGTTCGCATTTGTGTTTTGCCATCTTCACTTTTGTGTTCTCGAGGTGTAGCTTGAACCACCCGTCGACGTACGGGTTGTAACTATAGTCGCAGCGAAAACTTGAGCCGTCCGCTAAAATTTTAAATATATAGGTACTTTTCGAACAGAAATAGCAACATTTGATGATGAATTTCAACATCATTCTTCGCCACAAATAATATAAGAAATGATTTACTTTATTAAAAATGAGAATTTTAAAAACCGGTCAAGTATTTTTTTGAGAATATCTCAACCTTATACTAAATAGATTAGGTAACCTCATACTAACATAAGCTATCTCAGAGAAAATTATAATATATTTTATTGTTAAGTCATTAGGGTTCAGTTCTAAATTCTAAATTACCTGTGCCATCTATGCCAACGTTGAGACCATCACCTGATGACACTAAAATCCAAAAGTTACATAAATTATTCATAAGAAAAGGTAACGAAGGAAATACACAGAGCGAATGTTGACGGGAGAGTCGGCAGAGGTGCGAGGAGAACGTACGGCGACCGAATTGACGAGGTCTTGAAAAAGGGTCAAGTACGGTCTACTACAAACCGACGAGCATGCATGAAGAGATTGATGAATGTGGAGGAGGCAAGGGTGGTGTGCCAGGATCGCAGCAGATGGAAGTCCATCGTCTCTGCCTACCCCTACGGGAATCAGCCGTGAGTTTATAAATAAATAAATAAGAAAACGAAAGAAAAAGAAATGTCATGAGGCAATGATTATTGCTGCAGTTCATACTTTAATGCAAGTATGAGCATCTACATCTTGTCGATGCACATAGCATTTCTAACATTGCTTTGTTCTGTGGGTGCTACACAAACGCGACTTAAAGTTAGGTCATGTTTTACGTTATGCCGTACAAAATCTGTAGTTTAGCAACTGTCAAATTAACTGTTTAGCCATTTTTATCACTACGAGCACTAGTATTACGTACGTATAGTACTTACCGAGCTGCGAAATCAACAATATTATCACTAAAAACGCAAAATAACTCATCTTGAGTCTTAATTTACACTATTTATTATGTAAACATACTTTCCCATCATTTGTTCAATTTTCAATTAATATTGTACTTTTAAGCCAATGCTACAATGTAATATACAGTCACTAAGTAAAATGTAAACTAACCCCAACTCTAAGGTTATCAATTTATGGATGAAATTATCCATGGACATGACATGTGTTAAATCAGAAGTGCGAATATATATTAAATAGATATGCATTAGGTATCGTCGTCGTCGTCGTCAGCCTGTATCCGTCCACTGCTGGACGTAGGTCTTCTCGCAATCCTTCCATTGTCTTCTATTTGTGGCCGTACGCATCCATTACTTCCCACATGTACGAGAGATGTTGTCAGACCATCTCATCGGCGGTCTTCCCACGCTGCGATGTCCCGTGCGTGGCCTCCAAACTGTCATGCATTATGCATTAGGTATATTTTGAATGAATAGTACAACCACGAACCGGCCCCCATCCCCCTTACAAAGAACTCTTATAGCAGGATTACTTCATAGCAGGAGTAAGCTTGTTAGGGGACGTCATGGTAAGAAATAATAAAGTATTATTGAAGTAATCCTCCTCCTCTGTCGCCGAAACGATGGTCGATGGAGTGCGTTCTAATGTGGACGGGTAGAAGAAGTGTGGGCAGACCACCGGCCAGATGGTCCGACGACATCAAGAGGGTTGCTGGCTCGGTGTGGACCAGACAACCTTGGTATCGGGCCACATGGAGGATTCATGGAGAGGCATATGCCCAGGAGTGGGCTGCGGCATGCTGAGGAAAAAGAAGAAGAAGAAGTAATTCTGCTATAAGAGTTCATAATAAGGGGGCAGTTCCCGGCTGCCCCGTTATTACTAGCCAAGGCAGCGGCTGCGGTAACTGCGGGGCAGGAGATGCTGATGACCTTCGCAAGGTGGCTGGCAGAGATTGGATGAAAAAGATCGAGAAACGGGTTGAGTGGCGTGCTTTGGGAGAGGCCTACGTCCAGCAGTGGACTGATACACAGGCTGATGATGATTATTATGATGAGGTATATTTTATAGTATAGGAAGTCGAAACAAATGAAGTACAACATCTCGGAATCAGAATCATTTATTTGTTTTTGAATATGGTATCTATAGTATGCGAGGTAGCGTTATTTCGTTTCTAATATAGTTTATCTGTTGACTTGTTTTTGACGAAGGTTAACTCGAATTTGATACTGGGTTATCTTTAAATCTGAAGTTTGTATGGTGTTAAGTAACCCGGCTTAAGTAACCTAGCGTTTAGCAACCAATGCTGGCGGCTTCCTGTCGCCAGTGTCCCTTTATATTACAAGATATGATTTTTTTAAAGATTGAGTGCGCCACATTTTGTCGGACGTGTTTCGTAAATCATAGAATTCGTTTCCCCTTTTGGGAAACATATTTCGTTTGCCAGTCGTCGCAGACGTGCATCTTAAGGTCTACTGGTCTTTCGCAAATGTATGGCATCATCTTGTTGCACCGCTCGTTGTGTAGTAGACCGTCTCGTCCTACTGTGGCGCAGCGTTCTCCGGGACCAGGAATGGAATCGCCTCCAGTTGCCCAATTGTTGTAACCAGCTCTTATTGGCGATTGACCTGAAATATACTTACCATTAAACAACTGTTTGACTCTAACATAGATGTTCTGTATGATCGTGGATCATGTCATGACTACAGAATTTCTGAGTCCTAATGGGACTGCTCTGCTATATATAATCTAAAGTGCTGTAAAAAGATGGGATTTAACGCTATGGCCCACGTAGTAGCGAAAATGCTACTAAAACTCCGCCCGAGTTTAACCGTTTTGCTGCAATGAATGTCGAGTAATAATGCGAGATATTATGAGTTATGAGAAGTTGTTGTGCACCACATCGAATTGGGATGCCGAACTCGGGCTCATGCTGAAGGAAATTCGGTCTAACTTCAGAGCATTTAAGCGCTTCTTCCAAAGCCATTATAGGAACTACTACAGAAGGTTCCATAGGTCTGAGTAATTTGTAACTAACACCCGTATCCATTCCTCAAAACCTCCTCGACTCTGCCTCAACTAAGGAGACCTTAAGGAAATCCGCAACTCATCCTTGATATCCGTATTTTTAGTCGTCCACTCAAGCTTATCTGGAGGTTCCTCGAGTAAGATCGAGTGAAGGAATGACGTCAACATTAGAGGACATAAACTATTATCTCTGGTAGAAATGGGTCTTCATCTAAGCTGGTAGACATTTCAGTAAAAATACCACACACAAAACGCGTAAGAGCGTTGTTTACAAGCTTTGAGGAGACCTTAAGGTTGGTCTCGAGCTACCTCGAAATTGACAGTTCATTCCTCACCTCCCCGGAGGAAATCGCTTTAGTCAAGGAGACATTCCTTAACTAATAATACCAACTTCCTCGAGTGAGGTTGAGTCGAGTCGAGGACGAGTGGAGGGAAAACTTAGAATACGGGTGTTAGTGTCCTGTTACTTCAATCACATTGCAATAACAAGGCAACCTTAATCAGACTTGGCATTTTAGTCTAATTGGAATGGTCTCAATAAATAAAAAGTACTTGCCAGCAATAGTATGCCACTGATCGTACATGCTGATATATCCCATGAATGCTGTGTCTGGCCAGGAACCAGAAATGGCATTGCGGGGATTCAATTGGTAGATGTCTTTGATAATTTGTGCTTCGGCCGCGCTGTTGATTACCGAGAGGTCTGCTCCCTCAGAGATGCAAACGGCCTCTCCTTCGTGCCAGGTCTTGGCGATGGAGTGGAACTTATAACACTGTCCTGTTCTTTTATCAAAGGTATAATCTGAAATAGTCAGGTGTCATAATCTCATCGTTTATTTTGAATGCTAGAAGAATTTCCTGCTGGGAATGAACTCTCTGGAACGCATAATCCGAGATTAGAACCTACTAAGAAACCTATTTTTCTACTGCTGGCAGACACGGTTTCAGATGACGTTTGAAATCTGAATAAGTCAATGACTCGCAAGTGGTTCGAAACAATATATGTAGGCCTAATAAATAAGCATAGATAAAACTACAAGGTTAATTTAAGACGTTCGAAGAAAAGTGCGTGCCACGAAATGGCCAGTCTCCTGGTTCGAATCGTGGTCATTCCTGGTCATAACATATGTATTTCTGAAAATTACATTAATTAGTTTGATTAAATAAGGCTTACCGTCACTAAACATTTCACATTCCTTGTTCAACGCCTTGATTTCTTCAGCATTCACGTGGCAAAGGAAAGGATATATTGACGTGTTTGTTACCGTCTCAAAGCTGCCATTATCCAACATCACCAGATGATCGTCTAAAATAATCATATGTTCCATTATATATTAACACAATTATTACAAACCGGACGAATTCCTCTGCTGCATTAAATATCAATGCATATTCAGAAAATGGTGACACAAACTTCCACTGTTTCCCATAGGGATAGGCATAGACGATGGCCTTCCCTCTGCTGAGATCCCGGCACACAGCACGCTTTCTCTTCGCCAATTTGGTCGACATCATATTCTCCTCGGTCTACCTCTGCAGTTACCAAACATTTGCTCAATGTATTTCTGTCGTAAAAATTAAATACCCTAAACAGCACTAACCACTTTTAGGTCCATAATCTTTTTTGGGAACATGCACAGCGGGTACACTAGCATCCTTCATTAGCGCCAGCATCGCCATTTTGAGTCCAGGGTATGTTGGCGACGCCATTACTGCACCTGTAACAAGTTTGCACCTTTTCAACACTAAATTCGCGGTACTTCAAGTGCAAAGTTTGCATTAGCCCATGTTTTAGTGATATTCTTGGACGTTGAATAGTATTTTCTGTGCCAAATTGAATCCAACAGCGTCAGCTATCCTAAACACTGTCATCCAAATGCTACATCGCGTAAGATTATGTTGGATGCCTACGATTAAATCTAGCATACCACTATCTGGAATAGCTGCAAATGACTAGTCCTTAACTCAATTGTTGTGACTTGAACTCTTACCTTCGAAGAGGCAAGTCTTCTTGGCAAGTTTTGGTACTGCAAATTTAGTGTGGAGTTTGATCCATCCACCGATTAAGTCAAAGTATGTATAGTCGCAGCGGAAACGAGAGGCACCTGTGAACAATAAGCGTGATTCTGTTGGAAACCTTAACGCAACTGTTATTGTCACTCATATGCAACATTGCATAAGCCTGTCTTAGCGACTATAAGAAAATAATATTAGAAATAAGCGGTCAATCTCATACAACAATGCATTATGCAATATAGAACCTAAAATATATCAAAGAACCGACTCATTCTGTCACATATTATTGGAACAACCACGAACCTTATATTATTGTGAATTGTTATATTATGTATGACATAACCAAGTGTTCCCTAGAGCTCCTAAGGTTGAATAAATGAAGTATTGAAGTACTTATAAACGTAATGTGGGACGAGTTGTGGCCTATACTCGCAAGATGAATGAAGATTAATAACCTATGGGGGATCAGATGTAAGTCCAACGTCTCTGTCTAGTGCAGACGTGAGTATTTATTATGAAGGGTTGAGTGGCGCTTGAGAGTGTTCTACGCCTAGCAATGGGCTGCTACGGGCTGGTGATGATGAAGGTACATACGTTTCGTATTCGCATTGTATTCGGCTGGAGTTCTATCCAAGTCCTCACAGATATTAACGTCTTTTTTAATATCGCGTTTCTCGCAAATGAATGGGAAGTTTTGTGAGCAGTCCTCATCGCGTAGCAGGCCTCTTCGGTTTACTGCGCCACAAAATTCGTTCCTGTCTTTATTATCAGGCTGTCCCGGCTGCCACATGTCGTAACCAGCCTCTTTTAGTGTTTTATCTGAAATGAAATATGTGTATGTAACGCCAAGGGTAATTAGCGGTCTTGTCCTTTTGGCACGTGCATTTTTCCAATAGTAGATTATGTTCCTTTATTCTCTCAGAGAAGTCGCCTGAAGCTGCTGCAACCTTGGACGGTGGAGCTCAACTGTCCACGTCATGAGCTATATAGGGGGGATTATTGAACCTAGCTCCAAACTGCATGATAACTAACATCAATATGCTAGTGAACAAACTGTACATATAGAGTAATCATGCAGTTTGGAGCTATATACGAGTAGTTATGTTGTTGAGTGGCACAACAAAGAGACGTCAAAGTTAAAGTACTTAAGTTTATTAAAAGTTTAGTTCAGTATACAGTTAGTTGTTGGTGACCTCTCTCTCTCTGTCTCCTATGATTGAAAGTAGGCCCAAAAGTCTAGCTAAAATACTGGATTAAAAGAATATATAGGTAAATGCCCATGCAGTCACGCGTATTTCAATTTCAATTTCAATAGCCATTTATTTCTTCCAAATATAATTACAATTCATTTACTTAAGTATATTATTTTATGTCATCTAATTTTAAATAATATTGTATATAAGTAAGGTAAGTGTACATATAGCCGTCAATGTACGTATGCCCGTCAAGTCAACTTAAATTACCTATATCTCACGAAAATGGTAGTTTATTTCGTTTTCTCTGCAATATTATGAAAATAAATACTGTTTTGCTGCTAATTAACTGGCAAAAATACAATAAAACATCAAATAACATAATATAATATCACTTTATAGTTTGTGTTCACGTTTTTGTAAAAAAGTTACGAAGTTCGATTACTAAACTGCTGTTTTTACTGACTACGGTTTTTTTTCAACGCTGGCTCATGTATTTACTTATTTGTAAGTGTTGAAGTTTAAAATGAAACTTTATTAATATTACTATCATTCTGTAATTTGATTTGATGCCTATTTGTTTTAATTAATTAAATAATAACATTTTAAATTCGTTGACGGCTATTGGTTCAACCAAACAGCAAAATGTACCAATACCCGTCATCTATATGATATATAGATAACTATAGAGATATTGCTTACTTTCCACACCAGTACTCGTAAAATAATATTTTTTAACTTCCCAAAACACACAAAACATCCCCAAATGCACAAAAACGTCCCAAACATTACAATGTGTTTTCTTATGGTTCAGGACGTTTTTGTGCATTTTATTATTATTATTATTCATTTGATAGGCAGGCAGCACAATGCTGGTGTGTCTATATCGCAGTGTTGGTAAGTTCAGTCTATGTTGTCTAATGTTCATATGATTCACTACACATTGCTTATTTATATAATGTTTGATTTTAACCACATGTCGAGGCGATTTTTAAAAGAGTTCACTGATGGTGCAGATACTACATCATCAGACAGTTTGTTCCATGCGTTGACAACTCTGGTACTTAAGAAGTGATGAGCGATTTTGGTATTGGCGATAGTACGGTAGATTTTCATATGGTGTCCTCGCAATGGACGTATGTCTTTAGTCTCAAAGAAACGTTGGAGATCTGGGAAGTTATATTTGTACGTGAGAATTTTATATGTCTCAATTAGATCACCTCTGAGTCGACGCTCTGCCAGGGTTTGAATACCTAGGATTTTAAGCCTTTCTTCATAGGATTTTTTGCGCAGGTTATATGGAATCTTTGTCAAGTAGGTAGTAGGTAGGTAGGACGTCCTTTATGAAATATGGGTTCCATATTTGATATCCATATTCCAGAAGAGGCCTAATGTATGTTTTGTAGATTTTGACAAGAACCTCGGATGTAATATATTGAAAGGATCTCCTTATAACATACATAAATGAATTAACCTTCTTGACAATGATATTAATGTGTTCTCCCCATTTTACATTTTTGGTAACCACAACTCCAAGGTCCTTTTGGGATTCCACAGTGTTTATATCAGTGTCATCAATGGTGTATACCACGCCAGGATTTCTACTACCTAGAATCTAGATGCAACACAGCACATTTCGATTTGTTCAGCTTGACTAGCCACTGCTTCGTCCATTCCTGGAGCTTGTTAAGATCGCTCTGTAGTTGTCCAGACACTATGAGTGGGTTGTCAAAGAATTTCCCATCGTCACCAAAAAATGCAGATTGTGAGTCTATCAGCGCAATGAGGTCTGTGATGAAAATTCCAAAAAGTGTGGGGGCTAAAACAGATCCTTGGGGAACTCCACTCAGGACTAGGGCATGAATACCGGGATACCGGGAACCCGGACCGATTTTAACGGTATTCCAGTACCGGGATTGACAGCTGTAATACCGGTATCGAACAAAACCAAATTTAAATCATGTTTAGCGTCTGCCAACTGTTTGTCTCGTCTATTTTTTAATCTTCTACGCAATTATTTCAAGAAAAAGTGATTATTACTCTTTCGTTTGGTTTATGACGCTTAATGAATAAGAATAATCGTTTATTTGACAGCCAAACATGACGCATCTGATTCCTACTGTTTCCTTCACCACGATGTGTTTGTTTCGCCAATGAAGACATTGGATTGCTTCAACTCTTTGACGCTTTTCCACTCCAGTTTGGGCAAGTCCTTGGCATTGGCCCTTAGGGTCATCTTGAATTGTACTCGTTGCGAATCTCATGAATGGTTTAGGTCCCGTTTATAAGGACTGTGTGTGAGCCTTTTCTAGCCAGTACGTCACCCGTTTCATTGCCCTTATGCCAACATGACCCGGTACCCAAACTAAACGAACCCGATTGTGTTGACTAAGCATATCCATTGATCTAACACATTTGAGGACCAGTCCCGAGTCCGTACGATAGGTATGTAACAATTGCCAAAGGCCATTAGAGCTGCCTGACTATACATATTCTTCTTGGAACATGCACTAATAGCATATGTCTCGGCTTGAAAGACCGCTATATATGTTAATGTAAAAGCCCGAACTACGTAAATTCTAAGATTTACCAGTAAATCCTGAGATTCTCCTATTGGTAAAAGTGCGAACAGCGGGTCTAAAAAGGCCGCATGCGCAATTCCTCTTATGATTCGTGATGACAAATCATTTTCCGAAATAACATGAAATATCATTCCACTTCATGTTATTTCGGAAAATGTATTGGCATCCGAATCATAAGAGCAATTGCACAGTACGGCCTTTTTAGATCTATGATTATCGTTCATTTCGAAATTTTACCATCATTAATATGGTAATTCTTAGGATTTACCTCAAGCACACGGTAAATGTTGAAAATTATTTATCGGCGCATGCATTGTGGTTCATAGCAACCTAACATAACAGTACCAAGACACCTATACATTGAGTTATGAAGGTAACTGAATAAAAAAATCACATGCTGATAGTTATTGAAATAAATGATTAGAAAGTACGCATTCTGAATTTTATGTCCATGTTAGGTGCCTGTGAACCACCGCGCACGAGCCGAGCGATATAACATTTTCTCTGTTGTAGAAATTCTTCAGTTGGTTGCATATTAGTCTCTCCATCACCTTACCCACAATACTTGTCAAGCTGATTGGCCTAAACTTGGCAGGGTCTGTTTTATCACCGGATTTGTACACAGGTGTAACAACAGCATGTTTCCAGTCAAGTGGGACATGTCCGACCTCAAAAGACACCCACCCTCATAAGCTCAGTGAGAACAGGAACAAGTGTTTTTTGCTGCAGTTTTTTAGAATAATGCTGGGAATGTTGTCAGATCCAGGAGCAGAGCCTGTGTCGAGTCCTTTTAGAACTTTCTCAAGATCCTTGGGTGTAAAGTCTATGTCACAGATCGAGTGCTCCACACGGGCTAATGTAGGTAGTCACTTGTTGGCATATGGTCACATCTAGTTCACGACAATAGGCTTTCTGAAACTACTGCGCGAAGGTTTCCGCTATGTCGGTGGGGTCTGTAACTAGGTCGCCATTATGGTTCCTCCTTGCAGGTGGAATGCTCACTTTGGATGACATGCACCTTTGCAGATGGGAATACAATGGTTTTTGTCCGTTATCCAGTAGTTTTGCTTCATACAGTCTCCTGCTCCTTCTGCTTTCTGCCACACAATGATTGTTGGCGCTGGTAGTCCTCGTCATCCTTTGTGCCAATATAAACATCGTATTATCTTCTCAGATACAAGTTTCAATATATTGTCATTGATCCAGGGTTTATTACCTTTCTTCTTCTTCAGTTTTTTAAGTGGAGAGTGTCTGTCTGTGTTTGAATCCACTATGGTTTTTAGCTGTCTCCAAAAACGCTCCACGTCAGTAGTAGGTTACAAGATTTCGAGGTCCTTCTCCAGTTCCTCCATGTAGTTGTCAAAGTCCATGTAATGGTAATATCTTTTAAGTTTGGGCTGACTGTGGACTCTTTGTATCAGAAATTGGATGCTGAACTCTAGTACGCAATGATCAATCTTTCCTATAGGTGGTTTTATAACATATTCCAGTGATTAAGTTTTCATCGTTTGTCATGATCAGATCGAGCAAGGATGGAGTGTTGCCTGTGCGGAAACGTGTCGGCTGGGAGACCAATTGATGAAGATTACTGTTGAGAAACATGTTCTTAAACAGTTCCTCTGGTCCCGTGAGGTCCTGTTCGATGTCTTGAGGCCATAGGATTTCGGAGTAGTTGAAGTCACCAGCGATAACTATCACATTGTTCGCTGAAGCAACAGCCAAGTTAGCCAATAATTTAGAGTCACGTCGTTTCCATATATCTGGTCTATCATCGGGTCGATAGACCCCAACAACAAGGAAATGGTGAGAGTCATATTGAATATCCAAAACAAAGCTTCCGTAAGATAATTTACATACTTCTTATGAGTTCTTGCAATAATGGGTATACCGTTGACACTGTCTCTGACATATATGGCAACACCGCCACCAGCACCACGCGTTTTGCCACCCTGCGACTTAGGTCGATGTTTCCGGTCTTGTCTAAATATAGTATAATCAGGTATGGCAAATGTGCTGTTTCTGTCCCTGCTGTTCAGCCAGGTCTCCGTGACAATTATAATGGG
The DNA here is from genome assembly GCA_963506565.1 of Tachystola acroxantha. NCBI lineage: Eukaryota > Metazoa > Arthropoda > Insecta > Lepidoptera > Oecophoridae > Tachystola > Tachystola acroxantha. Next base: position 13,309,014 of record OY735881.1, read on the forward strand.
TCAAATAGTTTTTGTTTGTTTGATTATCTTCGGCACACCCCTGACATACTTAATAGTGAGGTCTAACTCGCCACTCTCGGTACGTAGCTGAAGACGTTGCCTCAGCTCCTTTAGCTCGTCCCGCTGCATCGGTGTCTTGTCATCATACACTCTTACCTCCATAGCTCTATTCTTGTTTTTAAGGACCTTCACTGCATCATGCCGAGACTTGATGATGACTTTCATGGGGCGCGGTTTACTGTTGTCTCGTTTAACAAGTCGCAACACTTTCACAAGTTTGTCAGAAGACATCTGTTCACTCGTAATCTCCACCAGGATCCTTCTGACAGTGGCCTCATCATTGGACCCTTGAATAGCTGTGTCACCCGTATCCATTACATGGGAGACCAACAATGATCACGTTATTTGCTCTGCGATCACGCTCTGCCATCTCCTCCGATATATTTTTAGTGTCTAAGGAAGTGGCCGGAGTAGCAGTAGAAAATGCATGAGTCACTGGTGCAGAAAGCTGTTTTTTTTTTATTTCGTCCAATTCCTCACGTACACAATCATGCGCTTTGATCGGTTTAGGCTTTTGAAATAAGGCCTCGCGGCAAGGCGAATACAGAAAGATGAGGGTGCGTTTGGATTTCAACCCCATGACACGAGCCTCGCTGCTTGTTAGGTTGCTGCAACTAAGACATACGTTCCGTTTACAACCATCGCACTGTATCAAATTTTCATCGCTATGATCATTCTCGCACTGGAAGCACTTCATTTTGGAAACAAGTTTGCCACAAAAAGTCGTTAATTTTTCGTAAAAAAAAATCAATTGGATTTTACACTATGTAATGTCGGAGTTTTTGCGAGAACACTTGTCCACTATTACAATGCACAATTTCACTAAATAACGTGTTTTTGGCGTAATTTAGACACATAAACTAATTATTTAATTAATTTAATACAAGACACAAATTCTAACACTGTTCACTTTTTGAGGGTAGAGAGAAATAAACATCTTTGGGTGCATTAGTATTTATAGACATAATGACCTGAATTATATATACTGTCTGGAACAGCAACAATGAATATTTTGACTATTTTGGTTTAATAGTGATTTGAGAAATGTCGGAATGACGAAAACATAAAGCTTGTCCAATCAGGTGTTCCATTTACACTATAACACTTTGATCAATCATATATATACGTCATACATTACCTACACAAAAACTATATACATATATGACGGCTATTGGGACATGGGTATGTCGGATACCTGTACAAGGACATGCCGGATACCGGGCAAAGGGGTATTATTTCATATAAGTCTAAAAATAACTTATTTAATCTTAAAATTAAATAAACATTATTTAATTAAATAAAATTTAAATAAATTGTTTATATCTTAGCACTATTTCATTCCCTGTGGGTCTTATACTACGGCCGTGGCTACAAAATCAAAAGTGAAAAGTTCAAAAAGTGACGGTTATTGGTACAGTTCCCTTACCTAGTTAGTTCACATTATATTATATTATATTATCACTTAAGTATGTCATAGTCATATCTATTTATTTTAAACTTTGGAAGACCCTTTTAGGGTATAGGCCTCCTCCAGATCTATCCATGCATTTCTGTCTTGTGCAGTGTCCATCCAAGTGCTGCCCGCTTCGACCTTTAGCTCATCATCCCATCTCGCGTATGGTCGACCTCGTTTTCGTTTTCCGTCTTTCGGACCTTATATAATGTAGAAAACAAAGCCTATTCGAAAACAGAGAATGTATATAGGCCTCAATAAGGTCGAGATTTTCTTAAAACCTTCTTGATCGATTGTAAAAATTCTTTTAGTTGACACTGAATTGATTTCGGCACGAGCGAGTGAGGCGCTGACCAAGCGAAATGTTATGTGCAACCGTACACTAAGTATGTTATTTACTTAATCATTTATAAACAAAACTCACTGTAATGCGTAGTCCATCGTCTATTCGGCATCTTGATACTAGCTGTGTATCCAAGAAATGCGGAATCTCGGTTCATACCCGGTATGTCCCACGCGGGATTCTTAGCGAAGAGTCGTTTGAGTACGCCTGCCTCAGCAATACTGTTAATAACTGATAAATCTCCTCCTTCCACTCTGCACGTCTCCCGAGCATCATTCCAATTCGCAGCCTCACGATGGAACTTGTAACAATGACCTATTCTTTGGTCATAACTATAATCTGAAATTATGGCATCATTATTAGTGTTTTTACGGTTTTTAGTGAGCCATTAGGTACTTCAACTTACGAGTATTATAATTATACATTCGAATAACAGTGAATGCGGAGTAAACGCAGTGAGTACATACTGCGTGACAGGACCTAACGTGAGTGGCGGTAACTCCCCGACAAGTGAGATCGATCAACGAATCCAGCTACAGCCATCGAACGCACCGTCGTCGTCGTCGGGACAAGTTATCTCGGAGCGCGCACAGAGGGCGCTCATCCGCAGTGCGCGAAGAAACGTCAACGGCGACGCGGGCGTGGCGCGCTCACCTTGAAAAAGACCGTCGAAATCGGTCGAAACTGTCGGTCTAATTGCCGACTTTAACAATATAAGTGAGTGATATCCGTTTATATATAATAATTCGAATAACACTGAGTTTTTGTTGAAGCTGGTATTTAGATTGACAGTTGAGACCGATTTGAAGTGCCCGGTACTCTCCGAACGGGCTCTTTGTGCTTTACAGCGTAGTACTAAATGGAATTGTAAAGGATGCGGAATGTAGGCTCTATATAGGTAATTGAAAAACATTATTATTTTTGATAGAAAAGTTGCAGTTGCCTTATACTTTTGAATTGAAGTTATTAGACCGACTGTTTTGACCTATAGGCGATGTTAACCAAGGTGAATGCGACACGCCGGCGTCCTTCCTCGTACTGCGTCAATACAATCTCTATATTATATTATGAATCTCAGATTTGTTCAATGACTCACTCTCATCAAAGTTGTCGCACGCCTCGTTAAACTTCTGTACTTCTGAACCCTTCTTGTAACAAACCGACGGATACAATGTGTTAGTGTCGGCTATAGCTAGTGTCCCGTTCTTCAGCAAGATTTGGTGTAGCTCCGAATCCGGTAACCCTTCACAATTTTATAATTAAAATTACAGTAAACAATAACTTCAAATCATTATACCATCATAATCAGTCTATTTTTATGTCATCACTGCTCGGGAATACACCTTATCTTATATCGATGGATAAGGCCATTGCGGGCCGAGTGCGGAATGACGGATTACCATGACTTAGATTTTTTAGGCCTGTGGTTACATCACATTTTCCATCACCATTTTGAGAGCATTCTGTAAACGTATGTAAAAACCGAGTACAACTCATTGGAAACATGGCTGACCTGGTCGAGGATCGAACCTGGGGCCTCCGTATCGTAAGTCCAGTGACCGAACCACTGCGACACCGAATTTTTAATTTATATTAATTAATATACACACCGATGATATTTGTGAAACTAGCGCTTTGGATACCTGTCCAAGTGGCATACTCTAACCAGGGATGCAGCCAAAAACTTTGAGACGGGGAGAGTAGAGGTGGAGATGGGGAAGACGAGGAAGCGAAAGGAGAAGGAGGCTAACCCGGCTCTTAGGGATAGACTGCCCGAGGGGACAAAGTGAGGCGTCTCTGCGGGTCAAGTATTGGGTTGCTGAGCCACTCCAAAACGCACGGGCCGTGACTTGGAAGGATAGATCGGCGGAAGTCGTCCTCGAACCGAGAGACTGCCAAGAAAAAGACTCATATATGGTTAAATCCGACAATTAGATCGACTCGGACGATGAGGTTGTTAGAAGGCAGGCCATTTAAAACGGAGTTGTCTAGGTGGCTCTTACAAAATATGTTTTACAGTGTCAAGGAGTTCAGTGACCGTCATCAGTGTGGTGGGTATAACATTTGTACGCCTCTTAACAGGCTGAATACCATGACTTTATTATTAAATTGTATAACATCTCGTATTCTGTGTATTCTAATAAATAAATGTATTGATTGATTGACAGTTTCGACCGATTTCAATGGTCTTTCTCAAGGTGAGTGCAACGCGGGCGCACTAATAGGCGGTTGGTCCAAATCCCGGTAATTTCTACACATACGAGTATCTTACCTGTGTTTGTATTTGTATTGCTATAGTAATTGGCCCTATTCTGAACACGCAATGCAGTTATCCCATTCATTTTCTTCATCATGTACAGTATAGCCTGGATGTTGGGAGGTGTAGCATTAGCCAATCGTGCACCTGTAAAAAAGCATATAATATTTCAAGACGCAGCTTTTTAGAACGCTTAAATATCGAGAATTAAAGTGTAACAATTATTATATCGTAACGTGTGCCGCATGTAGCCGGACCGATGGGCCCGGACTGTCACAGAATGGGTGCCATCGGACGGTCGCCGGCGTCGGGGCAGACCGCGGCGTAGGTGGAGAGACGATGTCGTTAGATACAGGGATGGGTGGCTGGAAGAGGCTCAGGACAGGGATGGATGGAAGAGGAGGGGGGAGACCTTTGCCCAGCAGTGGGACAATTTATAGGTTAACAAAAAAAACTTGGTCTCTTCTTCCAAAGTATCTGCCAGACAACCCTGGGCTAGACTTTTGAAAATGGCGGGAAACGACGCTTGCTAAAATATTTGATAATTTTTATTTTAATGTCTACAGTCGTTATTTTGTGTTTAATAACACGTTAAATTAATCAGAAAATGTTGGCGAATGATAGTATGGTGAAATTGTTGGATAATTTGAGCAAGATCTGAAGTTTAAAGCTTTTATCAAGAGTCCCGCTACAAGCTCGGGAGTGAACGTGACGGTCGAGCTGCTTCGTCCAGAGTGATGACGCTATGGCCATTCCTCTGGATGAAGACAAGAAGCCGCGGATACCCAGGGTGACGACGCTACGGGGACTCCTCTGGATGAAGACAAGGAGCCGCGGATATCCAGGGTGACGACGCTACGGCGACTCCTCTGGAGGAATACTCGTGAATCTAGGTGGAAGCTGCTGACCTTGCATAATTATTCGAAAAATCCAACATGTGTATATTCGCGAAAATTTCCTAAATTAGAACATGATGAAAAAATTCTTGCCGTGGGCAGGACTAGAACCTGCGACCTTCTCATTCCGTGACACGCTCTTACCAACTGAGCCACCAGTCACCACAGGCCACGCCAAGCCCACCGAAAATCTTCATCGCTTTATACATACTTAAAGGGTATGTTACGCAATTCCATCTATTCCCATCCCGGTTTTTAGAGATACGGTTGTAATAATTGTAAATCTCACTTTCCATTCTGCATATATGCTCTGCTTGGTTCCTAGTTCCTCGGTAGGTGTTTATCTTGAACCATGCTTCAAGCACTGTAAAATAGGTGTAATCGCACCGAAATAAGGATGCCGCTGTAAAAATAAATTAATTATTAATATCACACACATGGCACAACCTAGGATTATAAATTTCATGCTCCAGAGACTTTTCGGAGGGCCTTCACAGAGCCAACTAGCGCCGCCAATCTTAAAAAAATAATATCCTCCAATATAATCAATTTTATTAAAAAAGCTATTTACGAAATGTTTATTACGATAAATACTATTTTTTAAATGCTTATTTATAACGTGATTCAATGTCGGTAAGTTGTAGTTCGCATAATTGCGAAAAACGGCCGTTTTTGGCACATTTGTGAACTACAACTTAGCTTGTCGCAATTATGCCATGTATTGTATATTGGAAAATAGTATTTATCGTAATTTATCGTTTTAATAAAATTGATTATATTGGAAGATATTATTTTTTTTAAGATTGGCGGCGCTAGTTGGCTCTATGAAGGCTCTTAAGGATAATCAATAATCATACTTTTTAACTCAGAAATATGATCTGGAATGCTTTGTCGGTCTTGGCATAAGTTTTGGGTGACTTGCCCCAGTCGTTTCTCGCAGATATAAGTCAGCTTGCGAGTACAAGGGTCATTCCGAATCATGCCGTTCCGTACGATCGACCCACAGAATTCGTTTGTGTCCACGTGATTGGGTTCCCCTGGCGCCCACCTGTGGCCCGGCAGTTTGTCTATACGTTGACCTGAAATGAAGGAAATGGTATGAATTATCAACTCTAAAGATATTAATAAGATAAAACGGGAATTACCGTGTTCATGAGCAGACTGAAGTCGGTGAGTGTTAAACGTCAGAAGGGTGATACAAAACGATTTAAAAAACGTACAAATAAGGGTCCATTGTTAAAATGGACCCTTATTTGTACGTTTTACGTAAATGTTTTAGTAAGACTTTTGTGTATCTAGTTAAGTTATATGAGATCAATGCTCGAAAAGCACGTAAAGTCCAGGTTGTTGTCGCTCAGCGGCAGTCGTTAGGCAACGTCAAAGGCCTACGGGCGGCCTGAATAACTTTGACAAATAGGTTTGGTCACTAAACCACATGAGAAAAGAAAAAATCTTATCGTACTTGATCACTTTATGTTCTCTCATCGTATCTCATCATCCTATATTATCTCATATTATCACCTTCTCGTATGTAATAATTGTATCTTATGTCATCGCATCGTATCGTACCTATATATTTTTTTTAATCTATAATTGTTTAGGGATTTTTGTACACATAAAGTGACGATGCCAATCCCATCGTACCTATTCTAAATTAACTTAAATTTTATAAAAGATCTCGAGAACAGCATTTTTCTGGGCCTGAAGTTGGCTCAGCTAAAATACCGTGGAATATACCTACATCTAATTTGCATAAACCTAACCTATTGATAACATGCTCTCTTTTAGTCGCGTACCGGACACATTCCATCAAAATATGTTGCAAGTCTTCCTTGGTCCCTTGGTATCTCATCTTATCGTATAGTATCATCATCGTATCGTAACTTACCGTCAATAGTTTCCCAATGCAAGTCACGTAGATCCTTTGCCACTTTAAACCCAATGAAAGCCGCGTCCAGCCAGTCGTGGCCAGGAATGGTGTGAGCTGGGTTGCGAGCGAATATTTCCGTGAGTACTTTGACCTCGTCCTCGCTGTCTATGACGGCCAGCTGACCACCCTCCGCTGCGCACATGTGTAATGCGTCAATCCAGTATTCACGGTAACGATGGAACTTGTAACAACTGTTGACGCTCTTCTGGTAAATGTATTCTGAAAATATAAATTAAGACTGATTGACAATTATGGTAAACCTAGCCTGGTCTGGGTACGATATCACGGTGGCTCTGTTGGAATAAAGCGTGCCACAGAATGGCGAGGTCCCTGGTTCGAATTCTAGTCGGGATGAAAATTGCTTCTCCATTTATCATTAAGTATGGAAAATTAATTTATTTTTACTAAGTTTAACAAATGTGACATAAATTGAAGTTCACCTGTGGAAACAAAATTGAGAACAGTCAAAAAATAAAATAATTACAAGAACTTTAAAATCGAATATCTGATCATAGAAACTTCAATATTTTGGTTACATTATGCGGCATCCCACAATAAATCGGTAGCAAGCAGCTAATAACGCAGCCCAAGATCTGCGAAAGAGGGAGTGTTGGAGGAGGATACTCTTGGCTGAAGAACTTCTGAGCTTGATTGGTTCGGCTGCACCAGCTCCTTGTTCCTGTCCACGGCCAGAAGAAGAACATTGCCATGATGTAGTCTAACCTTCGCTGAGAAGAAGAACTTTAGGGATATGTGATTGATGACTCGCCTGGATCATAAGTCTCGCATTCCTTGTTCCACTTCATGATGTTTGGCCCATCTTTGCGGCACACGAATGGAAGAGAAGTCTTGTCAGATATGTCCTGCGTGCCGTTGTACCACATGATCGCTTGTAAAGTTGGTTCACCATCTGCATATAATAGGAAGGAACTGCCTTTAAAAAAGGCACTGAACAATTTGAAAGCTCCCGCTTACAAGATCTGGACGCCAAACGTCACGTCACGAATCGCGCGAAACCGATCTATAATTACACATATAACGCAAGCGGGGAATACTGCGCCACATGTAACAGAGTCTTCAAGACCAAGTTTGGCTTCGCAAATCACATCCGGGTACACTCCAGGAGGTGATAGGGCATCGCCATCGACGGACACGTCTCGGAGGACATCATCATCATAGGAATAAATAATGTAACGTCACATGGAGAGGATGGGAGAGGAACGTGCTTGTTATGTGAATGTGACACTCTCGCTAAAGAGCTATAGACTCATATCCAGAACCAGAATACAGATTCCTTTCCATGAGCTGCATAGTGGACCTAATGAGAGGAGGGCGGAGTATAAAGGAAAGTGGACCGCACAAAAGATCCCAATGAGTCGAAGTGCTGCCCCACTGGCGATCAGAATAAGTAAGATTTATATACTTTCTTGATTCATATTGTTCTAGCATCAATTCTAGGTATGTGAAAATGCTGGCCTGTATTTCGCCCAAAGAATCAGCTTGGCTATTCAGAGGGGAAATGTCGCCAGCATTTTGGGACGCCGGACAACGGGGATCGGTTGAACTATCTGTAATGCAAGCCATTCAGATAGTTCAACCGACCTATTTTGTACATATAGTTTTATTTTAGTAGGCCTACTTTTATTTTTAGTTTAGGTAATATTGAAATAGTTGGTATATTTTAGTTATTTGAATAATTTTCACGGTATATGAACGTTTTCAACACTTATTGTACAGTCGAAGACAGAGATAAGTATACAGGGGGCCTCAATAAGGTTGAGATTTTCTCAAAAACTACTGGACTGAATTTAATAATTATTTTACAGTTACATAGTTTTAACTTTTGTCTATCTAACAGCGAAAGACTTATTGCAATAGGTCAAGTAGTTTTTGAGGGAATCTCATCCTTTAAAACTCTACTGTACACCTTTCTCTGTCTTCGACCGTATCTTTGAGGGACTCACTGCATCGGGAGTCACCGGGAATTCATCGGAAAGAGAAATCACGACTACGAGAATAAGCCATTCACTCGTACCCTCATCAGAAGTGTCGAGGGCACCGAGTAAGTCGACAATTTGCACAGCCGGGACATGCCTTGACTTAGAAGACATCAGTGTTTCTACGGCCAGAGTTGCCACTGGACCTTGTATTGAATCCAACAATCGTCCTCCTGTAATCATATAGGGGCAGTTAAAATTAAGTTCTCTGTGATATTTGGCATTAATTGGTGATCAATTTTGTGAATAAAATATTAAAAACGCCAAAAAGACAATTGATAACAGTATCTAAGAAGAAGTCACGTCTCACTAATTCCATATAAACTCGTATGTGATCGTTCGGTGTAATTATCTGGACTCGTAGCGCAGGGAATCCTAGTTTGGATTATGATTGTGATGACGTATTTGAGTAATTGCCATTTTCAACAATTATGGTACTTTCCCTTCAAGCAAGTATGGTTAAAACCAGCAATTGTACAATTTCGACCGATTCCGACGGTCTTTCTCAAAGTGAATGTGTCGCGCCTGCATCGCCGCGTTCCGTCGTGGGCGTCAGTGCGCTGGAAATCAGCCGGGATAGCGCCGGCGGCGACGCGGGCGTGGCGCACTCACCTTGAAAAAGTCCGTCGAAATCGGTCGGAACTGTCGGACTAATTACCGGCTTATGAGTTAGTAGCCGTGTGTAGGTAGGTATCCCATCCCATCTCACTCCCACTAATCGCGAAAGTTTGTATGGATGGATGGATGGATATATGTTGTTGGTCTTTCTCACGCAAAAAGTAATGAATGGATTTTAATGAAACTTTATAATAATATAGCTCATAAATCACATATAGGTTTTAATTTATAAAGATCCTGCGCAGACGAGGTCGCAGGCAGAAGCTAGTACAATAATAATTTGAAGTAAAGGCTATGTGACCTAGATATCTAGGTCACATAATGAGGAATCAAAAGTACGATCTTCTACAACTGATTCTTCAGGGAAAGATCCAGGACAGAAGAAGGCCAGGTAGAAGGAGAATATCATGGCTCAGGAGCTTACGCCAATGGCACGGCAAGAGTACCAGGTCTCTCCGTGCGGCGTTGTCGAGAGTGCAGATTGCCATAATGATCGCCAACCTTCGTAAGAAGACGGCACCATAAGAAGAAGAAAGGCTATGTCTTAGATATCAAGGGACGAAGTCGAGAGGGATCTGGGCTTACAGCAGTCACACACGTGGCGCGAATTGGTGCAGGACCGCAATGACTGACGTTTACTTGTTTCGGAGGCCAAGACCCACTTCATGTCGCTGAGCCAGCGAAGTAAGTAAGTAAGTAAGTAAAAGCTCGCTCTAATTCTAAGGTTCGCTTAGAAACAACTATTACCTTCTGCTAAGCATTTTTTCTCTGCGTATCTTTCTTTCAATGGCATAGTGTTTAGCTTGAACCAGGCGTCTACACGCGGTATGTAGCTGAAATCGCAGCTGAATCGGGACGCGTCTGCTGAAACATACATACATACATATACTTCCCATCTCCTGTAGGCCTTTGTCTCTACGACGGTTATAAATATGTCGCGATCCTAGTAGGTGAGCCTCAATATTTTTTTTACTAGCGCTCTCCTGTCAATGTCTGATTTTTTCCGAAAAATAGTACTAAAAAAGCCTTGAAGCTAAACTTTATTGGAAAAATTATTGGTATTGTGGTCGAACTCAGACCGTATCGGATCGGATATCCATCATCACAGCCGCAGAGCCACCAAGCTCTCCCGCACAATATTTATTATTATGTATCTCTCGAGGTTTCACGGGTTTAAGAAAACCCGGTCCTTTGAGAGGCTTGCACGGAGACACAGGTCCAACGCTTCTTAGATAACTTTAATTTAAAGGGATATGTAATGCATATAGCGCAACCCGTCTCTGAGGGCATCTGACTGCACTCAATGACAGACCCCGTCAGGTGCATAAACTATTGCAGCGATTGGAAAATACAACTTAATTGGGGCTATTGGTTTGGGGTGTTGGTGGGTCAGTCAGTCTGGTCTATAGAGCGAGACGTCGGACACCTGACATGATCACATTGTCTCGAAGTTATGAAAAAATTGGCAGGCGGTGACTCGCCAACTTATTATTATTATTAAAGTTTTTATTTACTTAAGAATTTAAGAACAGAGTTTCTTGATTGAAAACTTCATAGCTACCAGCATTGTTTGGAAACAATTTACAAGAGTGTGAAACGATAGCAACCGTACTAGTTTAAACAACTGTATAACGGATGCTAACGCCTTCCAATCGGGTTGTAATGTCGCATATTGTAGTGTCAATGCATTGATCTCCTATTGTTCATAGGATATCAATGTTTCAATGCAAAAAATAAGGTAAATAAATAATAAATAACTTATATCTAGTAGGATGCAGTTTGTTGTTGGTGGTGGTCGCGTGTGTGTGTGTGTGTGAGAGAGAGAGAGAGAGAGTATGTGTGTGTGTGAGAGAGAGATAGAGAGAGAGAGGGTGTGACAGAGGGTGAGTATGTGTGTGTGTCATTATACAGACTTAACGCTACTTACCTATTTGTGAGACCCAGATGACTGTAATTAAAAACATAAAACAACCCATCTTGAGCCTAAAACTAAACTACAAAATTTATTTTCAACCGCCGGTTAACCTTTTCATTTTACATTATACTGTTTATCTAGGCCCAATTTCACAGAGGTTAATTAAATTAGTTTCTGAAATATAAAAAGAGCGTAACGTAAACGCGATAGTAAGTCTTAACCAGTCGAACAAATCAGTAGAACTATTGCCTAGAAAGGGCCTAAATCCCTGAACCCAAATTGTACACGGTTGTCAGTTCTATTACCTGATAGATAAGTATCCAGGGGGCCTCAATAGGGTTGCGATTTTCTCAAAAACTACTTGACAGATTTTTTTTAAATTCTTTACAATTACATAGTGTGTGCTCTAAACAATCTACTAGAAAAATATTTTTTAGAATCGGTCCAGTAGTTCTTGAGAAAATGTCAACCTTAGGGTGTTACCACACCAAGCGACCGATTATCGATCGATGCCGTCGATCTATTGGTGTGGTAACTTAGGCTGATCGACGGATACACTAATCGATCGATGTTGATTGATACCATCGATAGACAGCGATAGATTGGTTTGGTAGCGTTTGGCTGATCGACGGATACGATGAAACGCGTCGTGCGTCGGCAGGTGATAATAGGTCGGCGGTCTACTAGAAACTATTGATCGACGTCGACTAATCCATTCCACCATCGATCGATGGCCTCTATCGACAATCGATCGAATGGTCTAGTAGAAACTATTGATCGACGTCGACTGTTCCATTGTACCATCGATCGATTGGTGTGGTAACACCCATATTGAGGTCCCCTGGATATTATCTCGAGCAATAGACTGTACAATAACAAGCGAATTTATATATTTGCCAATGATTTATTTTACACATAAATACACTTGGTCCCTCTCAATCCTAGCCTTACTTCTCATCAGAGTACTGTCTTTGCCATTGCTCACAGACTTGCCAGAAATCGTCGTGTCTCTCGCAAATGTACGGCTTATCTCGATGTAAACAAGGGTCATCTACGAACAGACTATTTCTGTTCACTGAACCGCAGAACTCGTTGCCTGCTGCATTGTCGGGTTGACCAGGTGCCCACTTGTCGTAGCCAGAGCCTGCTAATGTTTCTCCTGCAATAATCAGACAGGAATTACTTCTGGTAATGTCATCTGACTGTGATTCATAGGTTAAGATCCATTCCATAAGCAATTTTGAGCTAGATTATCGCATTACGTTCTTACAGAAGACCGGGATTCATAGACAGTTTTGAGCACGAGCACATCTCTCTCATCGCTTTTACAACTGTCAAATGTCTATGGGATTTGTAAGAACTTGCGACCTTCTGGCTTCCAAATCTCGGCAATACAACTGCTAAAAGTCATAGCATTTTTGCTGACATTCAGAAGGAGTCAATCTTAGTGTCGAAATTTGAGAGTTTCGAAGGTTCTCGTCTTTCTGAATACACGATGACTGTCTTTGTATGTAATCTGACAGCGTTAAGACCGAGCTCAAGCTCGCTTCGCACTAAATACTGTCTATGAATCACGGCAACAAGCCACAGGATTCGGGCAGCTTTGTTATTTCCTCACCGTAAATGGTACCCAAATACGTAAAGCCAATAAATGCTTCGTTCTTGTAAGAGGCCGTAATACTTTTAACGGGATTTGCCTGGAAAAGTTCCTTGACAATACTGGCTTCAGTGTCACTGTTTATGACCATCAGGTGGCTGCCCTCGCTGGCGCACGCGTCTCGGGCGTCATACCAACCCTTACCAGTGGTATAGAACTTGTAACAATGCCCTGTTCTGTTGTCGAGGTTGTACCCTGAAAATACAAATATCCTGGACTCGATACCAGATTCAACGATAGTACCTACTTCACATAATAAAGACGGTTCAAAGTACACTGCACAGTATTACTGAATAAACGATGAACATGCATGGTGTATGTCGCCGGTTCCGCATGGTGGATCAAGTGTAGATTGCTGATAATGGGTATAAATTGTAATTATAATATAAATTGTAAGATCTCGCTCCGGGTCCTACCTGGTGCAAAGGTTGGCCATAGCTATACAGCGCGGCAACGCCGCGATCGTTATGGGCACCTTTGCCCCGGGTATGACACGGGGCGGGTTATTTGATTGACGAAGGTTCAACGGATAATTTAGTTATAAGTATATTATTGTATTAGTTTTAAGCTTGACAGTTGAATAAATTACTAAGTATACAAAATATATATATATATAAAAAATTGTAAGTATTATTTTAAATGAAAGTTTTTGCCACTTTTTCTCATCAGCAGCAGCGATGGCACTTTTTCCTTGCAAAGTGGTATAAATGTAAAATCAAGAAAAATCTTGACGTGAAAAATGTGCTTACTTGCAATAAAGACATTTGACTTTGACTTTTGTGCTTTTGACTGTAGCTGGACGGGTTTCTGCTAGTGACATTTCATCAGAGCCCATTCGCGCCGTACGTAGAGGTAACTCGGAAAGCATGTTAAGCAGTTGGTACCGGTTTCGATCGACAGCAATCTTCAGACGATATCATAATTGTTTAACTCAATCACACAAAAAGAAGAATTGATCGAAATTGGTCATTTAAAAGGTTTACTTAATTCGATAAAGGCTTATTCTTATTAGACATAAAAGTGGTGGTTGGAGAGCCGCCCTGCATCTATTCCACGAAAGTGGGGATTCTGTGAGTTGCCTTCGCGCTGTCAGCTCAACCTAACTGACAGAAATAGCACAGCAGCATAGTTGCAGCAGGGTCGGTTGATAATCCGTGGTTTACTTTCAATTATGCAAATATTGGTCCAGTTTAGTCCTAGCACAACTCACCATCGTCAAACATATCACACGTCCGCTCCGAACTCGCAATTATTCCATTACTGTGGCATACGAAAGGATGCATGGATGTTCCTGCTTGATTCTCATACGTGCCGTCTTTTTTCATTAATGTACTTTGTCCTAAAATGGAATCTATAGATTAGTTTCCGATATCTTTCAGCATGTTAAAATAATGCAATAAAAATTGAGCCAAAATATCTTACTGTCTTAAGAGGAAAAACAGAAGAGAAACAGTCATGATGAGTAGAATGAGGCTCAGTGGTTGGGTCAATGGACTTGCGATACGGAGGTCCCAGGTTCGATTCCCAGCCAGGGCGGCCATGTACCAATGAGTTATCCTCGGTTTTTTCGACAGAAAAACTTACGTACATTTACCGAGTGTTTTCATAACGATGAAGGAAAACATCGTGATGAAACCTTCATGTCGTAGAAGAAGAAAAAACTAAGGCATGTGAAATCCGCCAAACCGCAGTGGGCCCGCGTGATGGATCATGACCCGCGCTCCTTCGATGTAAGGGAAGGTCTGTGCATGAGCAGTGGGGCAATATAAAATAGACTGATGATGATGAGTATACGAATAATGATTATGAGCCTGCACACTGTAGCGATGAGAGAAAGGGTTGAGGAGAGACCTTCACCCAACAGTAAGGCATAGCAGGCTATAAAATGAAACTACTTCTAAATAAAATAACATAGGTCTACCGGCTACTGTTGAGTTAACGCGCACAGAACTTATTGTGCCAACATTCTGAATTAGTGATTGTATTGCTGCCTTGACCCATTTTGTTGTCGGCGACACCAACTCAGCTCCTGCGACAGAAATTGTTTACAATGGAATTAAGGTAGTTGATAGTATGGAAAATTACAATATTCGATATCGAATTATATATACTCGATATATAAATTGGTGGTCAACTGTGGGAACAGAACTGGGGGCTTAATTCAAACGTCATTGTAGCAAATTGTCAGTTTAGGTTCTAAACTGGATCGCTATAAGAGGTGAGAGTAACCCTGCTGAAATAAGTTGTTAAAACCCTAGTTCTACTCTAGCTGGAGTGAGTGTTAGCCCCTGGTCCTCTGGCTTACAACTCGGGTCCAACCGAATACCAGCGTTGCCGGCATCCTGTCGACAATGTTATGCTGAGTTGAGTCTATGTCTGTCTATCTACGTGTGTGTATATTTGTGTGTGCATGTGGGAGAGTGCATGTGGGAGAGTGTGTGTGTATGTGTGTGTGTGTGTGTGTTTGTCATTCTACGGTCGGTTGCTCTGTGAGTGCTCTCAACAGCCTGCGGATATACTCAGGCTGTGACATAAAGAAAACATCGGAGTCTGCCATAAGGAGCTCGTGAGTGTTAACACATCTATGTAGAACCGAGTTGGCGGCTCTATACGTTTCCGAAATCAATCGAAACCGAATCATCGTATCATTAAACAGACTTTTGACTATTTTTGACTGTCAGTCATTGATCTTCTATAAACAACTAGATACACAATGGTCTTACTAAAACAATTTAAAAACCGTCCAAATAAGAGTCCATTGTTAACGTCCAAATAATGTCCAATAAAGCAAATGAGTGTCCATTCATCCGTTTGGACCTTCTTTGCGCTCGGACATTTTTAGAAGGCAGACTGTGTATCTAGTTGTTTATAGGAGATCAATGCTGTCAGTAGTTCTTTGCGCCAAAAAGGGATGACGCACAACTTTAACTATCAATATTACTGGAGATTTGTGGAATTAAAAAGGCAATGTTACAAATATTCCGATCTAACCTGTGGTAGGGACCGTGGCAGGGCACTATCTATCATCACTTCCGAGTGATCGCACTAACGGAGTCTGATTCAAGACCAAGGCCAACAAGGCCTCTTTACAGCCGCAATTAGTTCATATCCCATGGGTCGGTTCTTTGCCCTGTTTCTCTGTTCGTACATCCAGCCGTAACCTAGTTTGTATTCTGTACCTTATATTAGTGTAAATTATTATATTATGTATGACATAACCAAGTGTTCCCTAGAGCTCCTAAGGTTCAATAAATGAAGTATTGAAGTAGTATTGAAGTATTCTTCGGCCCTAATCAAATAAATTCGTTCTTACCTTCAAAAGCGCATATCTTCTGCGCATATTCCTGATTTGTGAGAGTACGGTGCAGTTTGATCCATCCAACTGATGGATGGTACGTGTAGTCGCAACGAAAACGCGACGCCTCTGTGAAATTAAATCTATTATCTATAAATACCTTAAATGACAATGCCAGATTCTGCCCCACCATCAACCGCATGAAGAACAAGATAACGAATAAATGTAAAAGTATCTCCGTTTTTGATTAAAATTATTGGTTTAAAATAAAGTTTTGTACAAGTTGCGAGTCGAAAAACAGCTTAATTAAGAATTCAGAAAATAGTATGAAATCGAAGCGAATTATTCATTGTTTTTGTTATCATTTTCTACTACTCTCGCAACTCCTACTGATTGTGATTATGCTATATAAAACCTGTAATAAGTCCCCAACAAAATGATAGGTGGTACAGCTTCAATGGTCTCGTAATTTTGTAGATTCATTCCAGTAACCTCGCGTTCCCGTAAGCGCAACTCTCTTTACGTCGCTTTCCCATTACCGCAACTCTCTTTACGTCAACTCTCGCTACGTGGAGTCTCTCTATATCAACTTTTCGCTACGTGTGATACAGTTAGCAAAAGAAGTGAATCTTTCACGAAACGTGAATTGTGAATTGAATTATTGTAATGTAAAATCGTATTATTACGATACTTCAATACTCATTATTCTTGGTATTATGGGGGCAAAGCTCCATTGAAATATGGCAATGTTATTTGCCTTCAATACCTTAAATTACTTGAGAAAAGAGACACCAAGAATTTATTATTGCAGTGCAAGCAGGCCTGGTGCACTCCGCGCTTTAGGTATAAATCTACAGGTACATCGGGCGGGCGGCCTTGGGCCGCGCCGGCGCGGCTATTCAGTGGGCTGCTGCGCGCCAGATTGATTGCACGTAGCCCGCTATTTTGCGCCCGCGCTGCGACGTATTTAGCCGTCTTTCATTGTATCGGAAGAAAAAAATCGTGACAAGAATTTGGTCTAAATTATTAAAATATTCTTTCATACAATTTAGTACCTACCATAATAATTTATTTTATTTAGGGTGGATTCGACCAAACTTCAATTTATACTGGAGTAACTATCCCAGGGTTATTTTTATTCCCCGATTTTATTCTCCATTAACTTACGAGTAGTTTTACCATGCAATCTAGAGAATAGTTGCAGATAATTGAATGAAATTGAATGAATAATGAACGAATAATTAGATTAGATTTATATAATAAATCGCAAGGCTAGTTCTTGCATCTTAAATATGTAAATATGGGTTTCGGCTCCCGGACTAGATTGTACCTAGCTAAAACCTAAAAGAGTTATGTTTAGTATTGTAGACACCCATTAAAGTGTAAGAAGATAGCATGCCTATGGTCTTTTGTGATCTAATACCGTAGGTATATTTGAAATATCAGTTTGTTTACAAAAGTAGAATAATAGAGTGGTATAATAATATATGTTCATTAAATATTCAGATTATTTATCTTTCACAAGCCGGCAGCCCTAATCGTGTCAGAAGAGTAAAGAGCTACCCGATAGAAAGAGACGCACGTTGTAGGTGAATATAATTGTAGGCACTTCGCGCTGCGCGAGCTGAATTGTACTTTATTGCGTCGCTGCGAGACTCGCGATTTATTTTAACGGTTTTTAGGAGAGACTCTTCTGTACTTGTACTATTATATATTCTGTGGTGCAAGCAAGTTCTTCGAGTATAACGTGAAACGCTGCCGGCGACGGAGGCGTGTCGCTCTCACCTTGATAATGACCGTCGACCTCGATCGAAACGTCGGTCTATACTCCCCACGACAGTGAGTGTTATTCATATTCATATATTAGTAATAATTATACATTGTCAAGTTAATACATATCATAAAATAATTCTGTCAATAATTATACAACTGTATAGAATATAATTGACGCTATAACATAGATTAGTCAATAATAAATTAATTACTTAGTCAAATGATAATACATTAGTAGTATGTCAATTTAAAATGGAATGTCTTCGACCAAAAACTCGACTACAGAGTAGGCCTTCTGGACCAACCATAATTTTAATTTCGCAACAAACCCATTAGTAGTTTCGGCTTCTTTTATACTTATTGGAATTTTATTGTAAATACGAGGGCCCATGACGTGTGTGGAGTTGCCGGTTTTTTGTAGCCGATGCCGAATGGTCTCCAGGTCCTGTCGTCTCACACGCGTCGGTCTCTGTCCCACCCATGTCTTGGTCGCGTACTGGGCAATATTGCGCCTCGTACGTACGTACTTGGCCACCTCCAGTATGTACAGGCTTCATGTATTGTACATAATTGTATCACTGATTTAAGTATTATTTGACTGTACAATATTATTATTCAATCAGTAAATATCATTATTCTTGTGGATTTGTATTATGAAGAGAAACAAATTCACATCATTTTCATCGGTTTGTCATTAATTCAATCGACGTATGTTTAAACACTTACCTACTTGCGAACCATATAACATTATCAGCATGAATACTAAGTAATCCATTTTGAGTTTGTCCAAAAGTAATGGCAAAGAATGTCAGTACACTAAAAATTATAATACTTAAAATATATTATTTCAGGACTGCAACAACCATTATTATAATGTAATGTTAAATCAACTACTGAAAAATTGGATACAGAGCTGAAAAATTGGTCAATTATCTACGCCATTTTGTAAATAATGTTTTAAATAAAACGAAGTATTGAAATAGTATCTCGTTATTTTATTCACATAAATTATGATATATGCACACTTCTTGTATCATAAAACAATTTAAAAAGCGTCCAAATAAGGGTCCATTGTTAACGTCCAAATCATCATCATCATCAGTCTATTTATATTGCCCCACTGCTCGGGCACAGACCTTCCCTTACATTGAAGGAGCTAGGGCCATGATCCACCACGCGGGCCCAGTGCGGGTTGGCGGATTTCACATGCCTTAGATTTTTTTCTTCTTCTACAGCATGTAGGTTTCATCACGATGTTTTCCTTCACCGTTTTGAGAGCACTCGGTAAATGTGCGTAAGTTTTTCCGTCGAAAAAACCGAGGATAACTCATTGGTGCATGGCTGCCCTGGCTGGGAATCGAACCTGGGACCTCCGTATTGCAAGTCCATTGACCTAACCACTGAGCCACCGAGCTCTCGTCCAAATTATGTCCAATAAAGCAAAGGGTCCATTCATCCGTTTGGACCTTCTTTGCGCTCGGATATTTTTAGAAGGCAGACTGTGTATCTAGTTGTTTATAGGAGATCAATGTCATTAGGTCATTAATATGCCTACTAACCAAATTAGTAAGTATCCAAAACAATCACACAATTAAAAATGGACATTTGCTAAAAAAAATAATGATGAACTCTGTCCACCACCTGATTTTAACCTTAACATAAATTCAAATATTAAAAAAAATAAGATAGGTATTATGTATATTTTCGAACATGCTGAAAATAAAACCGAAATGTACAGGAGAGTTTTTAAGGTTGAGATTTTCTCAAAAACTACTTGATCTATTGCAAAAATTCTTTCACTGTTTGTTAGATAAAAGTCAAAACTTGGCAACTGTAAAAGAATTATTAAATTCGGTCCAGTAGTTTTTGAGGAAATCTCAACCTTATTGAGGTCCCCTGTACACTTATCTCAGCACTTATATCTACAGCAATAAAATAAATATTTAACTACAATATGGCCACGACGTTGACAATTAGGTATTTTATTAGCTTACACTTGATAAATCCTCATTTGATTTCCGTTGCCAGTCGTCACAGATATCTACAAGGGTAGGTAACGGCCTCTCGCAAAAGAAAGGCATCTGTACTTTACAAAATTCATACGCCAGGAGACCATTTCGGTTCGTCGCAACGCAGTCTTTGCCGTCCCATGATATCCTGGGCTCTCCTGGGGCCCATCTGTCGTAACCAGATTGTATTACCGAGCCACCTGAAAGGTTAAAAAAGATGTCGTTTAAAGAGGTCTATAATTTAAATATATGTTTATTTCAAAAAGGTACAATATAAAATAAAAAAGAACCATTCAATATTTTAAAAAACCTAATCTAAACTATTTTTAAAAAATTTAGTAGCAGGAAGAGTACCCAAGACACTGGCAGCGTTACCTCGCTGGATCGCGATGCTAATCCGTTGCGCGAGGTAGCTGCCAGCTCTTGGGTCACCAGTGGCATCTTTTAGTTTTATCTTTAGAATACTTCTCTCCATCAAATGGACGTATTAGTCAACGGATATGAATGCTGGTAGTTTGGCCAACTGTCAGTTGTCACTAGATAGGCAGTTATGTTAAGCTGTGGCTTGTGGTTAACTCGTTTGCTTAAATATTAGATTTTAGAAATAAAAACAATAGTTAGGCATTACTAAAACACGGATAATAATAAGTTTTTTATAGGCCGGTCGATCTAGGCGTTGTGTTCCCACAACCTCGTCCAAACGCGGTGAGTTGAACACCTTGGGGGTTTTAGTGGGTATAGGACCGTATTCTGACGAGAGTCCCACGTACTCACCGCGCGCCCCTTATTGGCGCGGTGAGATGCGTAAGAATTTCCCCAAGGAAAAAAAGGCTGGTCGATCTAAATACCGACAGTTTCGACCTATTTCGACGGCTTTTATCAAGGTGACTGCAACACTATAGGGGGTGTAAGGGGTGGGGACCGACTATATTGGCCACCCAAATGCCAACCTCACCGGCACGTGGTGCACCCTGCCGACCAACGGACGGGGCTCTGGCGACCGACAGTTGGCGGTATACCCAGCTCGCACCGTGCCGGCGCCAAGTGCAGCAGGTCGGTGACGGGCAGCAGCGTCACCGGCGCGAGGTGGCCGGCTCTGCGATCGCCTACCCGCTTGCCAAGCGTGGCGATTACGGGCATCACCTCCCAAATATGAGTGACACCACAAGGCCCCGGCCCCCAGTTCCCGGCCGCCCCGCTATTCCTAGCCAAGGCAGCGGCTACGGTAACGGCGACGCAAGTGTTTCACATCACTCTCAATGATCCATTGGATCCAATTTACCTTCAATCGTGCCCATACTCGTGACCCCAACAAATGCAAGATCCTTATAGTAGCCAGGAATGGATGAAGCAAAATGTGATGCAAAGATTTGTCGGATAACCCGCGCTTCGATGTCATTGTTAATGACCGCCAGGCCTCCTCCCTCGCGTGCGCACGTGACTCGGGCTGCGTGCCAGCGTTTAGCGATACTATGAAACTTGTAACAGTGGCCTGTACTTATATCCAACATGTATTCTGAAAAATGAAATAGGTATAGGAGTTATTAGGAATAGGAATATTATTGTACATTACATAATATGCATGAGATTAAATAAATAAGACATAGATACTAAACTCGGATTCCCTGTACTAGGGGGGTAAGAGAAATATACGATCACAAATGACACCAGACTCGGTGACATATGTTTTTTTTTTTTTTAATTTATTTACTCAACAATAATTTTACACATTTTACTTAGTTCTAAGCTTCGCCAAATTGCATAACAATTTGTTGGCGAACATTTGCACTCACTTAACATGTGTACATATGTCGCAGTCAGACGGGGCCGGCTAGACACTTCGTAAAGCGCCGAACCACACCACACCACTGCACTACGTATCTCTTTTCATTGTAATTTTTATTCTATGTATCTCTTATGTACTGTGCTCTGTGTGTGTGTCAAATAAATGTTTTCTATTCTATTCTATCTAACTACGACATTGTACATTTTGGAAAACAAAAATTTTGTTTTCTTGTTGAGATATTAGATACAATTATTACCTATGTGCAAAAGACATTATATCAATCGACTTTATTGTTGGGTATCTTTGGTATCGACTATCGATAAATGTCCTCCTGGATCTTCCTCTACCGGTCCTGCTAGCATGGCTTTGTTCCTTCTCCTTTGAATTAAAGACTCACCTTTATCAAAATGGCCGCATTCCTTTTGGAACTCAGTGACTTCTTCCCCCCTTATGTAGCATACGAAAGGATACACAGATGTAAACGATTTCTGATCAATTATATTGTCCTTCGTTATAGTCAGATCTTTCTCTGAAATATTAAAAGGATTGTGGATAAAGAGATTAAATATGAAATGAAATGATATTTATTTGCCTGAAACACGGTACTAAAGGATCTTAATGTAATTTTTGTATATTGCACTGTACATGTTTCACCAAGTAATTGGCATGCAAAATTTATAAAAATTGAAATAATCTCTAGTCATAATAATTCAGTCATACATAAGCATCAATACAACATAAAACATTATACAACTTTAATGCTTGCTTTAATCTTTAAATTAATACATTATCTACACTTAACATCTATATTTATAAGTACAGTTATCTTTGTTATTATTAATAGGTTCAATCAAGTTATTACTGCAAGACGAGACGCCGACGGCGACGCGAGTGTCACTCATCACCTTGATTAACACCGTCGAAATCGGTCGAAACAGTCGGTTTAAATAAAATTTTAAAAAAAAATGTATGTTTGTTTGTATAGCTCGTTCGGGAGCCACCCATCTTCTCTACGCCGCGAAATTTTAGTGGTTGTTTTCCCGCAGTGACACGATTTAGTCTCTGTAGTACTATCGATTTAGGTACTAATATAAAAAATTTCTAAACTGAGAAATGACAGTTTAAACAGTGAAAAACTGAATTTTATAGTGAACGCGAATCAATAGTAACACCGCGATATCGCAGCGCAGCGTGGCAACAGCGCGGAGCGACCGGCGGACGAGGCACAATGCAAGGCGCGTGCTGTTCGGTAGGTACCTATCTAGTGAGTTACTATCGCCTCTTATGTTTTCGAGTTGAAAGAAATGCTTAATTAAAAATTTAACGATTTATCTTTCAAGTTTAACTCGATAAATCTAATAGTATTATATATTATGGCAAATCATTCTGCCCCTAGAAAACCACCACTAAAATTTCATGTTGTAAGTATAATCCAGTATTTCGTGGAAGCCGATCATAAATACGGCTTTGGACACATTCGTACAATTTCCACGTTCGTACAATTCCACATCCGTACAATTCCACATCCGTACAATTCCACATCCGTACAATTCCACATCCGTTAATTCCACATCCGTACAATTCCACATCCGTACAATTCCACATCCGTACAATTCCACATCCGTACAATTTCACATTCATACATTAGATTACTCGATTACATTGCAGGAACGACAAGGAATGAAGCCAGGCAAAGAATGGTACAGATTTAGTTTTAGTTTCAGACTTTTAAAAAAATAATTGATTTCAAGTATTCTAATGTGTAGTGAGCTCGGTGGCTCAGTGGTTGGATCAATGGACTTGCAATATGGAGGTCCCAGGTTCGATTCCCAGCTAGGGCAGCCATGTACCAATGAGTGTCTCGGTTTTTTCGACGGAAAAACTTACGTACATTTACCGAGTGCTCTCAAAACGGTGAAGGAAAACATCGTGATGAAACCTGCATGTCGTAGAAGAAAAAAAAATCTAAGGCATGTGAAATCCGCCAACCCGCAGTGGGCCCGCGTGGTGGATTATGGCCCGAGCTCCCTCGATGTAAGGGAAGGTCTGTGCCCGAGCAGTGGGGCAATATAAATAGACTGATGATGATGATGATTCTAATGTGAAGATACGGAAAATGGATACGTCACCTCGATCCCTAGCAGTTGGCAAGCCTTTGTCTGTTATGTGCACAGCAGTAACGTTAGCATTCTGCATAAGTAATTTCACCGCCTTTCTGATCGCTACTGATTTCAGCATCACTAACTTTGTACCTGTCAGGAAATATTTTAATAAAATTATAATAAAACAGTGACCCCGAGCTCCTTAATTCACATCTTCAAATCTGTTGATCTCGATCATTGATCTCCTATAAACAACTAACACAAAGGTCTTACTAAAACAATTTAAAAAAAAACGTCCAAATAAGGGTCCATTGTTAACGTCCAAATAATGTCCAATAAAGCAAATGAAGGTCCATTCATCCGTTTGGACCTTCTTTGCGCTCGGACATTTTTAGAAGGCAGACTGTGTATCTAGTTGTTTATAGGAGATCAATGATTTCGATACAAGATTTTCGGGTTAAGAATATAATTTTAATACTCTTATTGTTAAGAGTACTACGGTACCCGTTTTTGGTTTAAAGTACTTACTCATAGGTGAATGGTATGAGATGCTTCCACAACAAGTTGCCAAAAACTAATTATGTACATCACGATAATACCAAAAAAAATCCAATTTAGATACGATTTGCTGATATGCCGTATATTTCAAACTCTGATCATTCTTACCTTCGAAACCACATCGCTCTTTTGCAACTTTCCGAGTTACAGGCGTTTTGTGTAGTTTAAGCCACCCATTAAACTGTTGATAGTAAGTGTAGTCGCAACGAAAACGCGAAACCTCTGAAAACAGACATGATTTTTTAAGTAATATATTCAATAATAACTTAACACTTAGCATTAAAACTAAAAACAAAGAGACATTACACATTGATCTCCTATAAACAACTAGATACACAAAGGTCTTACTAAAACAATTTAAAAAACGTCCAAATAAATTCCAATAAAGCAAATGAGGATCCGTTTAGACCTTCTTTGCGCTCGGACATTTTTAGAACGGCGACTGTGTATCTAGTTGTTTATAGGAGATCAATGACATTACTTCAAATTGTTTTTATTCAAACGAATAACTCTCTCTCACTACAACAACGTAGTGTAAGGCGAGACGCCTCCGGCGACGCGGGCGCACGTCCGCTCACTCACCTTGATAAGAGTTCGTCGAAATCGGTGGAGACTGTCGGTCTAGATACCAGCTTTAATAAGTTAGTATTATCCGTGTCTGTATAATAAATAATTTAAAGTAACAATCATGAATAAGGGGCTTGTAGGCTAGTTGCGAGTACACGTTGGAAACGATCGTACAAGTTAGCGAGTTAGCGAGGTACCTGGATGGGTGACCGCTAGTGACACTTTCATCTGAGCCCCACCATGCCTCGGAAAGCACGTTAAACAGTTGGTCCCGATTGTCGTCGCTTGACAGCAGTCGTTAGGCCACGCCAATAGCCTACGGGCGGCCTGAATAACTTTGACAAATAGGTTTGGTCACTAAACCACACGAGAAAAGAAGAAAATACTTATCACCTACGCTATTATTACAACGCTGCTTTTGGGAGACATCGGGGTTTAGACCGACAGTTACGATCGAATTCGACGGCCTTTGACAAGGTGAAACGCCCGCGTTGACGGTGGCGTCGCGTCGTCATCAAAGAAAAAGATCATGAATGAAAAGTTATGGCCAGTAGGAGGAGCACACTATGACGCTTACTACATCAATTAAAATCATACAATGGTAATCAATATAAGTAAGGTAAGTGGCATATTATGAATAATTTTAATTGATGTTGTAAACATAATTAATACTGAAGGAAAAGCGAGTGTGACTACTTTTTCGAGAAAGTGTGCATAAAAGGTCGGCAATGAATCTGAAATACCACATGCAAGTGCATGTGTCTATAGACTACATTGGCCGCTTGCCATAAGGTTGTTTTCTGCCTGTCTGTCTGCCCTTTGTCATGAAAAGTGTGACATAATTTTATACATGAATAGAGAAATTAATTCCTACGCCGGAACTCGAAATTCTTATCAGTTCTATCAATATCTTCGCATAGTTCATCAACGAAGTCTTCTTTCTCGCAAATGAACGGCGAGCGTTGTCGGCAATTATGCTTGTAGAGAAGACCGTTCCGGTCCACTGATCCGCACATGTCTGCTTTTTCAACTCGATCACGTTCTCCTGGAGCCCACTTGGTGTAACCAGTGTCTTTTAACATTTCACCTGCAATTATGTTCAAAAATTAGTGGTACCGTTAAATTATTAATCATTCAGTATGTGTCAGATACTTCTATTTAACATACCCTCGATAGTATCCCATTCCAAGCCGTTTGAACTCTCTATTCCAATAAGTGCCTTGTCCCCAGAATCAGAATTCAAGGGACTTCTGTCGTAAAGGTCGCGGATAGCATCAGCCTCGTCGTTACTGTTAATTATAGCCAGGCGGCCGCCCTCGGATGAGCAGATAGACAGAGCCTGTAGCCAGGACGCTGCGATGCGATGCATTTTGTAACAATGGCCTGTACTTTCGTAGAAAATATAGTCTGAAATTGTAATAAATGTCTGTTAATTACGTGAGTCTAAGATCGAGTAGTGGGAACTTAAAAAATAGTCTGATGATTTTCTTTTCTCGTGTGGTTTAGTGACCGCACCTTTTTGTCAAGGTTATTCAGGCCGCCTGTAGGCCTTTGACGTGGCCTAACTAACTAAAGATGAAATTGTCACTAGATGTCACCCATCCAGGTCCTGACCTCGCCCAACGTTGCTAAACCTGCGCGATCGTTTTTCAACGTGTACTCGCAACTGGACTACGAGCCCCCTGAATCTGATGATGATGAGATAGATAAGGAGTTTACTGCATGTGACTTCAGCTCAGAAAACAACCTACTTCTGAGTTGACCACTTATGGACGGGCCGTTTGCATATTTGCCGTTTTGTCATCCCATTGACTCACCGTCATCGTAAGTGCTGCACAATTCGTTCCACGAGTACTTTATGGTGTTCGCCTGCTTGTAGCATATGTAAGGATACAACGCGTCTTTCAACCTCCTTATTGAACCGTCCCTCTTCATTACTGATATTTCTACAAATGCAAACAAAGTAGTGAGCAATTCTCATCTGTTTGTAGCAGCCACCTCGCCCAGCAATTAAAAATGGTATTATTATTTTATTTATTTAATAATGTCCCACTGCTGGGAAAAGCCTCCCCCGACCCTTTCTTCTTTTTCTTGCAGTGACACTCCACTCCTGAAGGCTGGCCATCAGCTCCGCATATTTCCCTGTCTTGAGCCAGTCGGAAAAGTCGCTATTACGCTGGCTATCTCTGGCCACTCCCTAATACTGCGGCGTCATGATTTCTTCCTTCTGCCTACCAGCCTCTTCTCTCATTCTTGCCCATCATAATGAGTTGGAGGAGTTGATACCTCTCGTGTCTCAGCACGACCCCCAACCCTTTCACTCATCTGTATTCTGCGCAGACTCAGACCACTCTCTCTTAAAAACGTCTAGTTCGTGTCGTCATCGTTTGCGGGGCGATCACGTGGCCTTTGTATTGTATTGTTAGTGGCAAATAGAATCCCTATCACAATCGCCGAGAGCCAGCTGTATCTATAATTAATTCAGTACACAATATGATGCACTTACCGTATTCGCTTGCATACACATCAACATGCACGGCAGTGACAGTAGTATTCTGCAGTAGTATTTTCGCTGCCATAATTATTTCTGCGTTTGAACCCGGCAATATGTCGGAATCTATAAGGATATGCAATGTTCGACAGTAATAAGTAAGTCTACACATATTACATTACAGAATTATCCGCGAAAACTTGAATTAAACGATGTATTCCTGAACCACACTTTAGTCCTGAATAGTCCTGCAGCAACATAGTAAAAAACCTGTGAAGGTTCCCCCTATATAAACTGCACATGCTATAACAGAGTCAGTTCACAAAACCGACAATAAAACGTTATTTTAAATTATACACACAAACCCATCTCACCGTGACGCATGCACATCGATTTAGCAAGTATTCGATTTGATGGAACAAGATTCAGTTTCATCCATCCATCAATTTCTGGAATATAGGTGTAGTCGCAATGAAAACGTAATGCATCTGTTGATAAACAACAAAATCGAGATAATATGACAATATTGCAACTGTAGAATTAACACTATAGTGTTGAAGTCGGCAATTAGACCGACAGTTTCGACCGATTTCGACGGTGTTTCTCAAGGTGAGCGCGCCGCCCGCGTCGCCGGTGACGTTTCTTCGCGCACTACCACAATTGCCGACTTCAACTATATAATTGAGTGATATCCGTTTATATATAATAATTAATCACCGTTTATAGTACCGACTTACCTATTAGTGAGACAAATAAGATTATCAGTAATATAGAGCAGTCCATCTTGATTCAAATTGAGAATAATCCTGACATAGGTGCTTGCTAGTCTGTAGTTAGATTTAAAAAATCGAAATAGAATTATTACAATTGGTGCATTGTATATTATACATAGGTGTACATACAATATGTAAATTAGCTGGCGTATTGAATCTTGGCGATTCTCGAATTAAATTTATATAAATTGGAATATAAGCGAAAAAATTTCAATTACATCCGTAGGTATCTTTCGCATTAAGTACCTATGTGGCGAACAAATCAGTAAAGCATAGACAAAGATTTTCAGATTTCATAACAATATTATATTGTAAGTAAATATATTTACTTAAGTGCAAGTTTTGCACTTCAGCATTTTTTTAAATGACAATGCCAGATTCTGCCCCAACATCAACCGCAAGTTGTACAAGATAACGAATAAATGTAAAAGTATCTCCGTTTTTTATTAAAATTATTGGTTTAAATTAAAGTTATGTACAAGATGCGAGTCGAAAAAAACAGCCTAATTAAGAATTCAGAAAATAGCAAGAAATCGAAGCGAAATATTCATTGTTTTTGTTATTCTTCTATAGGAGTTGCGAGAGTAGTAGAAAATGATACTGATTATGATTATGCAATATGAAACCTGTAATAAGTCCCCAACAAAATGATAGGTACAGCTTAAATGGTCACATAGTTTTGTAGGTGGGGCAAAGCTCCATTGAAATGTGTCAATGTCTTTTACATTTGCACCACTTGAGACGGAAAAGGTCGAAAACTGGCAATTTTTTTTTGTAAACATGTCTAAAAATATAAAAATTATTTTTAAATTCCTAATTAGGTAGCTATCTACTACCTATAAGTAAGTATATAATTATCCGTATTGTTAAAACAATTAAAGCTTGACATTTACTTACTTGACATTTGACATTGCGGAAAAAAAGGAGCGAAATCCCTAGATATAGATATAGTTATTGACACTAACGTAGTTTTAAGTTTTACTAACAATTATGGACCATCGTAGTCTGATAATAAAAAATTATTATTATTCCTTTATTTCTTTTTTATCTCATTTTATGTATTTATACATTTCAATATCAAAAACAAATATAAAAATATAAAAAATAGTCACCCACCGGCAGCAGGATGCATGCGGCATGTAGGTTAGGATCCCAGAGTGAGGAACCTCCTCACAATGCAGCACTGCCTTCTGTATCCGGCTCTTGACCCAACTGTCTAGCGAGAGTCTCTTAAGGTGTTGGTCGAGACTTTTCGCTATTAAACCGTTCACGGTTACGATTATTATTATTATTATTTACATCAGTCATGTAGTCATGTTTTCGGTGCCATACGTAGGTGTCATAGGTGACTAATTTTTTTAAGATCTTAGGAACACTAACGAATCACGCCACACTGGCCTAAATACTTTCTCGAAATGAAAGTACCACATTCTCAAAATAGATCATTCTCAATAAACCAGAATCCTACCGATTCTACAATATAAGATGTGATTTTTCCAAAGGCTTGGCTACTGTCATTCGATTTCATATGCTACATCGCGTAAGGAACGCTTAGCTACGATTAAAATTAGCATGCCACACTCTTAGAATGGCTACAATTTGGCTCATTATACTTTTAATTCTAAAATATTTATTATGTCTTTAAAAGCTGTTTCTATATCTGTTAACTTAATTTCCTTGTTTCTCTAGAAGCGTATAATATCCTCGTTCATGATGTTCGCATCGGTAATTGTGTATGATGATTTTTTCGCACAGAAAAGGCGCCTTGCTGACGCACGATTCGTCCCTAAGCAAGCCGGTCCTGCGCGTCACAGCGAGGCAAGACTCGTCCTTTGTCGCGTTGTCGGGTTGACGCTCGTCCCACTTCTCGTAACCAAGTTCGAATAGATGTTTGCCTGTAAACAAGCTTATTATTACAAAAAACAAGAAACTGGACTCGTTTTTGCCTTAAAAAAGGACAGCGGGGTTACTCTCACTCTCACCTCTTATAGCGATCCAGTTTAGGTTCCTAAACTGACAATTTGCTACAATGACGTCAAACGTCATTGTAGCAAATAGCGATTCGTTCTAACAATACCTCATACATACATCCAAATCCAGCAAGACTTTTTAGTCAGGTTGTGACTAAAACGTCCACAAATTAATCGACATTACATACGTATTTACATTATATTTGAAAAGCATACATTGAAAACGATTCACGGATTGTGAATAACAATTCAACCATGGAACATGGAATGCTGTTACTCTTACTGTTTTATTATTACAGACGGATAACGCTCACTTACAGAGTTGAACTGAAACTGGCAAGGAGACTGTCAGTGTCGAACAAATTCGACGGCATTTCTCAAGGTGAGTGCGCGAGTCGTCCCATAGAATAGTGCGTCATGGGGCGCCGCCGGCGTCGCAGGCGTGGCGCACGAACGGGTAGCGCCGCCGCCGACGCGGTTGTGGCGCACTCACCTTGACAAAGAGCGTCGAAATCTAACAAAACTGACGGTCTAATTACCGGTTTTTGAGTGAGAAATGAGTTTTTTACGTATGTGTCGTGTGTGTTTACAATAAATTAATTAAAAAGTTCTAATTCTCTTACCATCTTCAGTCATCCATTGATACTCCACCATATGATAAGCATTAAAAATCTTGGTCATTTGAACACCTACAAACACCCAATTGTGAACTGTTTCGTCGTCGTTATAATGCAAGGCGAGTCTATCGACGACCACATCGGCTTCGGTCTGGTTGTTGATGACTACCATGCCGGCGTCTTCGGTCCTGCAGGTGACTTGGGCGCGTTGGAATGTGGAAGGCGTGGTGTGGAGTTTGTAGCAGTTGCCGGTGCGGTAGTCCAAATAATAGGCTAAAAATAAACAAGTAAAATATTATCCTATTTTATTGTTATTATTGCCATAGATATCGCTGGAGGGACGAAGTTGAAAGGGATCTAAGCCGACTGCATGCACGCACGTGGCGCGAATTTGTTCAGGACGGCAAGGACTGGCATCAAAAATAAAATAAACTTGTGCTGGACATTCTTTGGCAAAGATCAAACCGTTGAACACAGTTATCTAACATTACAATAGATTAATATATATGAACGAATATCACTCACTTATATTGTTAAAGTCGGCAATTAGACCGACAGTTTCGACCGTTTTCGACGGTCTTTTTCAAGGTGAGGGCGCCACGCCCGAGTCGTTGACGTTAAAAGACCGTCGAAATCGGTCGAAACTGTCGATCTAATTGCCGACTTTAACAATATAAGTGAGTGATATCCGTTTATATATAATAATTTGTAGTAATGGCTCACTATAGTTTTAATTCTAAAATTACAATATATTATAGATTATTAAATATATTCCTTGATTATCAAATTATACTAACCTTTATCTTCGCCACACCTTTTAAGATCTTCGTTTACTATATCGGTTGATTTCCTCTCGCATATAAAGGGATACATTGACGACTTGCTTTGCCGTATAAATTCACCGTTCCTTTTCATTATCCAAGCGTTATTATTTGTTACGTATTTTATAATGTAGTGATTTGTTTTATGATATGCTGAAACAAATGTCATCATCATCAGTCCGTATCAGTCCACTGCTGGACGTAGGCCTCTCCCAAAGCGCGCCACTCGACCCTACTCTCGGCCATCCAGTCTCTGCCAACCATCTTGCGAAGGTCATCCTTCCATCTGGTCGGGACCCGCTACGTTTACCCGTTCGTGGCCTCCATTCGAGAACTCGTCTACCCCAACGACTATCGGTTCTACGACAGATGTGACCAGCCCACTGCCACTTCAGTTTACTGATTCTATGAGCTATGTCAACCACTTTTGTCTTCTGTACTTGACCTAGAATGATTCGATTCATAAAATGATGGCATCTAATCTCAAACCAAGTGTCTTATATTATAACTACTAATTTTATTCAAGGTTTGTAGTGCTTGGCTATTATTGCATAACATTCATCCGTAAGCTCACGCCTTTTCCCCGCAGGCAGAGACGATGGACTTCCATATGCTGCGACACTAGCATACAATATCACACATAGCGACCCTGGCATATAATAGCATACATGCGATCTGGCATACAATAGTACAAATATCCTGGCATACAACAGCACACATATCCTGGCATACAATAGCACACATGTTCTGGCATACAATAGCACACATATCCTGGCATACAATAGCACACATATCCTGGCATACAACATCACACATATCCTGGCATACTATAGCACACATATCCTGGCATACAATAGCACACATATCCTGGCATACAATAGCACACATATCCTGGCATACAATAGCACACATATCCTGGCATACAATAGCACACATATCCTGGCATACAATAGCACACATATCCTGGCATACAATAGCACATGTCATATCCTGGCATACAATAACACACATACCTCATCCAATTTATCTAACATCCCTCTCGTACATTCAATGTAGAGAAGTTTCCACCGCCCGCTTTACGACACTACGTCATAACTATTTTCACATTTTTAGATCAGTGTATTACCGTTCTCAAAACGATCAAATTACCATGTCATAGCGAGCGTGACAGGGACAGCGCTATTGCGTTGGTATAGCGGCGTCTCTGTTCGTCGCGACATGATATGGTATGATGTCATCGTTTTGAGAACGGTAATAGGGGGGAAGGTTACTTTACTTTCACAATGATCACCAGATTCAATTTATTTCTTATTTAATACTTACGTATCGAGAAAACTAATGCAGTGTGTACCGCAGTGACGTTGGTGTAATTACTGAGTAGAGTCTCCATTGCTATTTTGATGTCAGAAAAAACTGGCGTAGCTAGGTCTGAGTCTGTAACAATAATACAGGGTGGCCTTGAGTTCATTCGACAAAACGAAATGGATGGTAAGGCTTGTGACATACATTAATTCTGCACAGCGTTTAAGTCAATTAAACAATTTGGGGAATAATAATATCTAAAATATTTACAATAAATTCAACTATCAAAGAAATACGAGTATTACTTTGATGTGCAATCGTTACTGTGCTTTAGAGGTTTTTTTTTACATTTTAAGATATTTTTCATTTTTGCAACGATTTCTTTCACAGGACCTAATGGTCATTTCTAAGGTCATTGTGTGACTTGTGACGTACTTAGTAAAAAATTGCAGTTTTTATATACTAGAAAACCTTACCAATTTAATATTAAGTTTGACATTGTATTAAATTGCTATTTAATTTAATTAAAAATATATTTACAAAAAAAAAAATATTTGTCATAAGTACATCTCGCCTCACATGAACCATTCTCCGGCCACGTTTCGCATTGCTGTTATTTGTATACTTAAGTATATTGTTAGTTTACTGACGTGATCAAGTGTACCGAAGTGTTCCTACGATCTTAATAAATGAGTATAATAATTGAGTATAACTCCCAGTTTCAATTTGTCGAATGAATTCAAGTACATCCTGTATAATAAACCGTACCTTCACACTACATAAATGGGGAGAGCAAAGTTTTTCGATTGTATTTTTTGTGACTTCGTGTAGCCTAAACGGATTTTTATTCAATCAATCAATCAATATATAATTTATTTTCTCACCACAATCTTAAATATCAGGCAACAATTCCAATAGTTGTACATTGACATTTGTGGGAGACTGGCGCCTGAACTAAGTTAATAACTTGTATTTCAGGTCACCAGGCCTCCGTCCCGAGTTATATTAGGTACATGAATATTTGAATAGATTACTTATTATAATTTATAAACTGTTTATTGTATGGATAATTAATACTATAAGTATGGCGAGATTTGAAAAGGAGAAAACTAAATAAATATAATCATATTCATATATACAATCAAGAGAGCAAGATGCGTGTGTGTGAGAGAGAGAGGTTATGTGAGAGTGTGTGAGGGTGAGGGTGGGTGATGAAGGAGGGTGAGCGAGGGTGTGTAAGGGTGTATGCGTATTATCATGCTCACGGGACTGATATACAGTAAATATCACTTTTTAAACTTTCACGGTTTGTATACATATTAATTAGATAAAAACGGGAATTACCGTGTTAAACATTTATTATTGATGTCTCGATATTTCGACAGCATTGCAGCCATCATGGTCACGAGTAGACATCGAGACATCAATAATAAATGTTTAACACGGTAATTCCCGTTTTTATCTAATTAATATGTACAGTAAATATGCCAAAAATCAGTCATCTTCTTTTGTTTTTGAAATAATTATGCTCATATCAAAAATAGCTTGTTTGTCCTCCTCGATCTACTTTTTCATACGACGTTTGTGTATAGGTACCTTCAGAATTGCAAATACTCTCTGCTCTGTTCCAGTTAACAAGTTGGTCGTGAAACTTCATCCACACATTCCCCCGAACGAAGTACGTGTAGTCACAGCGAAACTTTTTCATATCTATATAATCAACAAATAATTAAAAAGTAAGAAACAATTGCGACATGGGTTCTCTTGAAAATGGCGGGAAACGACGGTTGCGAAATTATTTGATAATTTTCCTTTTAATGTCTACAGGGACTATTTTGTGTTTAATATCACGTTAAATTAATCAGAAAATGTTTGCGAATGACAGTACGGTGAAGTTATTGGATTATTTATGCAAGATCTGAAGTTTCAAGCTTTTATCAAGAGTTCCCGCTACAAGCTCGGGAGTGAACGTGACTGTCGAGCTGCTTCGTCCAGACTGATGACGCTACGGCGTCTCCTCTGGATGACGACATGAAGACGCGGCTACCCAGGGTGAAGACGCTACTGCGACTCCCCTGGAGGAAGATTATTGAATATATTGAATTTTCTGTAACATGACATTGGCAAATGACGAACAGTCGAGTCCATTAATAATAATAATAAAAAATTGCGACATGCAGTGTCAAAAGAAATCAGCTCAGCAAAGTTGTGGCTATGGGAGTAAGTATTGGGATTTCCTATAGTCTAAGGCGAAGAATGCTACGGTATCACCTGTCATAAAGACCAGTGAGAGAGTCAGTGCCATGACTGACAACCAACTCCTCAAAACAGGCTGCAGTGACACTCTGCGATGTCGAAGGACAAGAATGTCGAAGGTCACAGAGCCAACGGAGTTAAGTAACACTAGCCTAAAAGGTGGTAACAATGAGGTAAATACCGACCAGGAAGGTGACCGCGACTTCAATCGTTATTCAAATTCAAATCTTTTATTTCAGACATATTGTGTCCATATGGGTTAGTTACAATAAAACTTACAACTATGTTAGAATGTTACAACCTAAATAATTACAGTAAGTACATGTAGAATGTCGATGTACCTACTTTTATAGGCTACTTGGCATACGAGTGTCCACTGTGAATGTGTCCACTCGTCCAGCCTCATGAAGGGTCAGTCTGCGCACATCCTGCCCTGCGCCATGACCAGCCGGCTGTTGGGGCTGGCGCACACCCGACGCATCAGGGATGCGCTCCGCTTGCGCAGTATGGCGTGGAAGCCGTCCACGCGCGCCTCCACGATCATCCCTGACGCGCTGCAGTAGCGCGGCAGCCCCATCAGCAGAAGGCATTATTGTATTGGACGCGCAGGGCATTGAACGTCCTCTGAGTGTATGCAAGCCACAGGCTGCACGTATAAAATGATTGGCAGTAGGCTTTAAACATAGTTACCTTCACCGGCCCACTGCAACGTGCAAACCTGCGGGCCAGCATATTCGCCCTGACTGCGAATGCAAAAAAAAAATCTAAGGCATGTGAAATCCGCCAACCCGCACTGGGCCCGCGTGGTGGATTATGGCCCGAGCTCCCTCGATGTAAGGGAAGGTCTGTGCCCGAGCAGTGGGGCAATATAAATAGACTGATGATGATGATGATGATGCGAATGCCCTGCGCTCCCTTTTAATGTTATGGTTATCGTTTTCATTTTGACACTTGTACGGTATACATTGATGCGTTTCGTTGTCGTTTGTTGAAACTTGCAAAAACATAGCAGCAATGTATGGCGTCCATGTGTCAAATTGAAGGCTATAACGATTGGAAGTCGCGGTCACCCCACAGGTTGCAGTGTTTTAACGAACGTCGAGATCCATTTTACCTGTAATGATCTGATAACACAGCGAAGTCACTCTCTTCGCTGATAAAGCGATATATAGTGAGTTTTTGCGTTAGAAAAGATAACAGTGTAATACTTACACTCATAAATAATAGTACTTAGTACTATAACTTCAACGTAACTAAATGTATGAGTTACTTACCCACTATCGGTATAAACATAATATACAAGACTATCATAGGAAATATAGAGCGGTCCATCTTAAAATACACTAAATGATAAATGGTGAAAAAATTTCATCACGACCGGGATTCGACCCGGGACGTCGCCATTCCGTGGCACGCTCTAATCCAACAGAGCAATCGTGATTCGTAGCTCTGTTGGAGTAGAGTGTGCCACGGAATGGCGAGGTTCCGGGTTCGAATCCCGGTCGTGATGAAATTTTTTCTCCATTTATCACTTAGATTTTCGTTTCGCATAGCGCATATGAAAGAAAATATCGAAACATATTTAAAATACACTGTTCGAAAATAACGTTGGTAAAATTTATTGATTTATTCTACAGTTTCAATAAAATAATTTATTATAAGAAACGTTTTCTAGTAGTGACATAAAGTAAAAATACCTAATAATACTAAGTGATATAATTTTAAATTAACCACAGGTCAAAGTTTATCGGTCTACTGATAAAATTCAGTTTTCTGCCACTTTTTCTATTCGACGATGGCATGGCACCTTTTCACACAGCAACATAAATCTAAATTAAGAAATGACTATGCCAGATTCTGCCCTACCATCAACCGCAAGATGTACAAGATAACGAATAAGTGTAAAAATATCTCCGTTTTTTTTTCAAAATTATTGGTTTAAAATAAAGTTTTGTACAAGTTGCGATTCGAAAAAACAGCTTAATTAAGAATTCAGAAAATAGTAAGATATCGAAGCGATTTATTCATTGTTTTTATTATTCTTCTATAGGAGTTGCGAGAGTAGTAGAAAATGATACTGATTATGATTATGCAATATGAAACCTGTAATAAGTCCCCAACAAAATGATAGGTACAGCTTAAATGGTCACGTAGTTTTGTAGGTGGGGCAAAGCTCCATTGAAATGTGGCAGTGTCTTTTCATGATTCTAGGTCAACGGGAAGGAGCCTATGGGTTAGTTCCTTTGCATTTTCATACAAATATGTGGGAAAATGCGACATAAGCTATATCTTTTGATTGCGTTGACGCAGAAGCTTAATTTTTTCACGGCTGCATGAGGTTGCCGACCTTAGTATTTTGTATTAATTTCAACTTAATCCGTCTACGCGTTTTTGAGATATAGGTCTTGACAGACAGACAGACAGACAGACAGACAAAGTGATCATATTACTATATATAAACGGATATCACTCACTTATATTGTTAAAGTCGGCAATTAGACCGACAGTTTCGACCGATTTCGACGGTCTTTTTCAAGGTGAGCGCGCCACGCCCGCGTCGCAACTGTCGGTCTAATTGCCGACTTTAACAATATAAGTGAGTGATATCCGTTTATATATAATAATTTGTAGTAATGGCTCACTATAGTTTTAATTCTAAAAAAGTGATCATAATAATAAATAAGGGTTCCTTTTTTTCCTTTTGAGGCACGGAACCCAAAAAGAAAGTAAATAAATATTGTAGCTGTTTAATACGAGCAAACGGTGTTATTGTGATGATGTCCGAATGTTATTCCAGCAGCTCGCATATGAACGGCGCTAGACGTTCGCAAGGATCGTCCAGAAACAACAGCTTCTGATCAATTACTCGTGCAGAAATACAGAACTCGTTGCCAGCTTTATTATTAGGCTCTCCAGGCATCCACTCCTCGTACCCAGACTTATAAAGTTGTTGACCTGCAAATAACCATATTTGTAACAAGCGAATTTAATATATCACGGTATTTCGCAAAGTGAGTGCATACGCCCGCAGCGTCGACGGCGTTCCGTCGTGCACTGTCAAACTGTCACCTTGAGAAATACCGTCGAATACGGTCTAAATGCCGGTTCCAATCAAATAAGTTAGTGTTATGTATGTGTATTATCAATTGAGGGTGGTCTTGTCAAGATCCATAAGGCTGACGAAGACGTGATTGAGTGGCTGGACAGCCTCCCACTCACGGTCTGATCTCCTGTCACGTCGCCGTGACCATACGAAAAATAAATAAATAAATTATAATAATTTGAAGTAACATCTCACTGTAGTTTAAATTCAAAAAATTTAAGTTTGAAAACAAGCAGCCGTAGGATAAAGATAGCAATAATAATTATTTACTACCAAAACTTTAAGCTCCTTTGATTAAATTTTTAGAGCCTATATAACTCCTACAATCAAGATGAATCTAACGACACCTCATATTGTTAAAATCCATCAAGCCATTTAGGCGCGTGCCAAAGAATTAGACACACAAACTCACATACATACACTCGAAAAACATAACCTTCCTTCTTGCGCAGTCGGATCCACGTTCATGGACAGTGGCGGCATAGGCCGTACTTTGAGTATTCGGAAAATGACAGTACGGCGTATGACGTAGTATTTTGATGCATTTAAAAAGACAACGGCATCTCCCGCGGCGTCGTAGACGGTTTTCTTTGTGGAGCGGTCCCACTGTCATTCTGTGTAGAAAACAGGTATGTGTACTGTCAAAAATAAAGGTTGTAGGTACATTTTTGTCGGTCTTGACACGCACATACTTAGAATCCCCCACGGTTATGACAGTAGTTCCGAATTGTATGAGAATTTTCACTGTCATTTCGTAATTTCTACTGTCCATGAACGTGTTAAAGCTGAAAGAGTACCATTGATAGTAGTCCAGTCCTCATTTAAGGGCATAGAGACACCAATGAATATCCTCTCGTTGGAATATCCGGCAATCGTTATTAAGTCCGCGACGAGCCGTGATTCAGCGTGGCTGTCGATAACTACTAGGTCAAAGCCCTTAGCCTTGCAGGTGTTACGTGCAGCATTCCAGGTGCTAGGTATACTGTGGAACTCGTAGCAGCTGTGTTGAGAAGTACCTAAAAATTGAAATGAATTGACTGAAATGAGCTGAAGTTCATTGAACTCGTTTCAAAGCTGTTTAAGGAGACAGAGTCCGCGTTGGTTTTTTTTTCTTATCACCACTACGATGGCCAAACAAGGCCACGGATTAGCACAAGGAAGGTTTCGTATTACATCTAGTTCTATAATCAATTGATGGCAAAGTTTTTTTAAATATTTGTCATTAATGAAATGACAATGCCAGATTTTGCCCCACCATCAACCGCATGATGAACAAGATAACGAATAAATGTCAAAATATCTCCGTTTTTATTAAAATTATTGGTTTAAAATAAAGTTTTGTAAAACATGCGAGTCGAAATAAACAGATTAATTAAGAATTCAGAAAATAGTAAGAAATCAAAGCGAATTATTCATTGTCTTTGTTATAATTTTCTACTTACTACTCTCGCAACTCCTACTGATTATGAGTATGCAATATGAAACCTGTAATAAGCCCCCAAGAAAATGATATATGAGCTTCAATGGTCACGTAGATGACCAAAGGCCCAAAGCTCCATTGAAATGTGGCACTGTCATTTCATTGACATTTTTCTTCAGCCAAGTGTATTAACGTTTTATTAGTAACCAAAATAAAATATTACCAAGTTTGTCGCATATTCTAGCGACTCTATCCGTATCAACCTTTGACTGCTTATGACATATGACAGGATACAATGCTTCCTTGGGAACTTGTTCAAATTCATTGTATTCACGCATCATAATAAATTTATGTGCAATACTTTTAAAAGCATTGTCGGTATACAAATCTTCCTCTGAAAGTAAAGCGCTACATTACCCAATCATCGTCCAGCGATACTCAAACCTACGTGACCTAGGATCGCATACTTAATTTGCCCTACATCAGTTTATTTAGAATTATTATACATACGGGTAACTTTTGTGGTTAAAATCTTTATTAGATCGAAAGTGTCGATTTTACGCGTCATGCATGATATAGGCCGCGTCATGTAAAAAGAACGCTGGAAAAAAGTGGAGGGGGGGGGGGGTGGGGGGGGGGGTGTTTGCGCATGGGTAAAGCAAAGGTCGACTGACGAACCAATAGCGCAACGGCAAGCATGCAGCGCGTGACCCGCCCTCCGCGCGCCGCACCTCATACCACCAAATAGATCGATAAATCGCCTAATGCGCAGCTTGACCGACAGCGTTCTTTTTACGTGACGCAACCTGTATCTAGTGTAGTGCGAGGCGTGCGCGAGACGCCGCCGGCGACGCGAGCGCGGCGCACTCACCTTGAAAAAGACCGTCGAAATCGGTCGAAGCCGATCGACCGAACCGACCGGACGATTTTTGTTGAAGTCAGTATTTAGATCGTGAAAAAAAATGTTACTTATTTATTCCTCGCTATTAGTTATAATTTATTTCGAATACAATTAATATTTAGTTAAGTTTATTAGATTTATTTACGAAATAAAGTAAAATGCAGTCCGCTGGTGCACTACTACTACTACTAACCACTTGCACTAATCATAATTATATTAAGGCTATGTGAAACAAATTACTTGAATTCATAAGACTGAATTCAAGTAATTTGATTCACATATAAAGCCCTAGCATTGAAATAGTTCAAAGTCACATATGTCAACAATTATTGTATACTTACGCATCGGTTTTTCCAAATCAGTCTGTATTGAGTTCGTTTGAGTTATATTCATTATTATTCTCATTGCGTCTACTATGTCTTTGTTATTCATTATTGGTATTGTAGTTATATTTGAGCCTGCAAAATTAAAACATTTTTAACCGACTGCCGGTTTATATTTTCAACTTACGTTTTTCTGTATTATTTGTGGCTTCGTCGCTAGCAATGTTCCTTGCTTGAACTGCCGATTAATTAAATTAAATTAATTAATTTAATTGATGCATTAAATTTAAATTTAAAAATACCTTCTGCGGTACCTACTAAATGTAAATTTCTAAAGAATTCGTCATCGCAAGTAGGGTGTGGTGTGGTACAATTGGTACATGTGGTAGTAGGAATAAGTGTTGTGGTCGGCGATGAGTCTATCAGGCGCCACTGCAGCTCTCGCAGGTCCTTCTGGGAGGGTAGGGTACGCTATATTCTAAAGCGGTGAGTCCCGCTCACTCTTACACGATGTGGCATATGAGTGACAGTTATGTTTAGGCTTGGCCACCACAGATTCATGCCTTGATTTGTCGAGTAATAATTTACCTACCTTCTGATTGGCATATCTCTTTTGCTGCGGTCCAATCTACTAACTCGGTGTGCAACTTGAACCACCCAGCATTTGGGAAGTAAGTGTAATTAGAACCAGAGCGTCTCGCTTCTATAAATGAAATTTTTCTTTAAAAAAAGGTAAATTTTCTTGAAAATTGCATGAGTGGTCACCTGAGAAACTTCAAAAGAAGCTACCAATGCATCGATCTCCTATAAATAACTAGATACACAGTCTGCCTTCTAAAAATGTCCGAGCGCAAAGAAGGTCCAAACGGATGAATGGACCCTCATTTGCTTTATTGGACATTATTTGGACGTTAACAATGGACCCTTATTTTGACGATTTTCAAATTGTTTTAGTAAGACCTTTGTGTATCTAGTAGTTTTTAGGAGATCAATGTAAAGAAGGCAATATTTTTATATTAAGGGAGGTTTTAAAAACGCACACCAGAATTATATAGGTACAGCTAACAGCAGATCAAGTGTAACACTTTGAACTCTGGACCGTTATTATTATCTGCGTCGTAAGATTTAAAATCGTACTGCAAGTGTTACCATTGATCTGCTGTTGTCCGTACTAGGCTTTCCACAACTTTCACGGTTTGTATACATATTAATTAGATAAAACGGGAATTACCGTGTTAAACATTTATTATTGATGTCTACTCGTGGCCATGATGGCTGCAATGCTGTCGAAATATCGGGACATCAATAATAAATGTTTAACACGGTAATTCCCGTTTTATCTAATTAATATGTATACAAACCGTGAAAGTTTAAAAAGTGATACTTATAGGCATAATTAAATTACTCA
This sequence comes from Tachystola acroxantha, assembly GCA_963506565.1. Taxonomy (NCBI): domain Eukaryota; kingdom Metazoa; phylum Arthropoda; class Insecta; order Lepidoptera; family Oecophoridae; genus Tachystola; species Tachystola acroxantha. Next base: position 13,351,615 of record OY735881.1, read on the forward strand.
CCTATCAAAGAGACACCCAATATCGTCAATAAAAGTAAATTGAGTCCCATATCGAACGCTTAGACCACAGTTTTGAATAAAATTCTAAACTATTAGGTAGGTATTTATGTATAGTAACTTTTACAACATGCGTTTATTGTATTGAAAATAAGGACAGTGTTTTATTGTATAAATAATACATAGACATTCTTTTTTGTAACTGAAAATCAATTCTAGATCAAAGTTTATCGATCTACTCGGGATTCGTGAAATTTAAATTCGCTACAGAACTACGCGTTAAGACTAATAATGAAGTAGCTACTAAAATATATATGTATTTATATTGAATTGTCGCTATACAGGACAGCAACTTCAATATATACGCACAGCCCACTTACCCCATGGACCTATAACAGGAGGGCGCCCGTGTCTGCCCGCACATGCGCGCAAAATTGCTCCGCGATACGTGTAACCTAGAGATATTATCGACATGGACGTATCTCTTTAATACGGCACCCCTGTCCCCCGCTTCGTCTCTATGCGCTCATCGTTGACAGAATTTTTCGCTTGATTTCATGTCTATTGGGTAAGTGGTCTGTGGTCACACGTGTCTTATTTTTTACACAAAAATCATCTGTGATCATTGCATAATTATTTTCACATTACTAGAGCGGATAACTTTCTTTCCATTATTATTTATTTATTTATTTATTTTATTAATGGACTCGACAGTTCGTCATTTGCCAATGTCATGTTACAGAAAATTCAATATGTAATAGTCTTCTATCTTCCTCCAGGGCAGTCGCAGTAGCGTCTTCACCCTGGGTAGCCGCGTCTTCATGTCTTCATCCAGAGGAGACGCCGTAGCGTCATCACTCTGGACGAAGCAGCTCGACAGTCACGTTCACTCCCGAGCTTGTAGCGGGAACTCTTGATAAAAGCTTGAAACCCCAGATATTGCTCAAATTACCCAACAATTTCACCATACTGTCACTCGCGAACATTTTCTGATTAATTTAACGTGATATTAATCTCAAAATAACCACTGTAGATAATAAAACAAAAATTATCAAATAATTTTGCAACCGTCGTTTCCCGCCATTTTCAAGAGAACCTTCCATTATTATTACAATGACCCATTCAGTCAGTTCCTATAGTGTTACATCGCAACAATTAGAATTAGATGATCATACTGTTTACAAAATAAGATACTTGGCTATATATGGAGAGTAACATAAATATACGAATAACGCAATAAATCTATACATATAATAAGACTGTAAAAAAGTTGTGTCTGTACATTGGATATTTATTGAAAAGAATAATTGTAATGTGTTTTAGGATCGATACTGATGACAAAAAAATAATTTTTAGAATTTTTATCTGTTTGTCTGTGACTTTGTGCAAGTATCACGACATAACTATAATAAATGACTGTGCATACATTATCGTATTGGGGATACCTGTGAAGATATTGCAGTTGTAATAAATAAATAACTAATGAAGGGATTTTTGATGGGAGTTTCACTAGGAGATAGCTGAAATATCCGGACAGCTCATAGGCTATAAGCAATGGCGGAATGTAATGTGGAAACAAGGATCCAGAGAGGAAGATCTTCCTCCTGATCTCCTCCATCCTCTCCATCCTCCTCCTCTACGCAAACGAAGTTGCGGGGTACAGTTAGTATACGAATAACGCAATAAAAATTACGAAATAAAATAAAATCAATAATTTATTCAATCATTATAAAAATAAAAAATAAAAGAATTTTATTAAAGACAGCATACACATATAACAAAGAACATAACAATACATATAATTATTTTGTCACTATTGACTATTATGAATTTGTATTATACAAGTTCTGTCCTACTACACTGGCCTAGTGGCCGTCTCGTAGCGGACAGCGTGCACACAGTAACAAGTGGAACAGTGATACATGTAGTCAGTGCACAGCAAAGCAGATCAAGTGTCACACTTTGGACCTTGGACCGTTCTTAATATCTGCGATGTGAGAGTTGAAATCGTACTGCAAGTGTTACCATTGATGATGATTATGATGACAAACAATTAAACTTTATAATAATTATAGGGGTTTATCTCGATCTCGCATACAAATGGCTGTAAGCGGTCGCACGGGTCGTCATTAAGCCTCGCCGGCTCGCCCTTAAATGTTTTCACTGTCATACAGAATTCGTCCCTTCTTGCATTGTTGGGCTCTCCGGGGACCCACTTATCATAGCCAGTGTCAAGTAGTGATTTACCTGCGAAAGATACAAGCAAATGTTAAACAAACTCTAAAGAAATATCCAACCTATTACATATACATTTGGCATTATATTTGCTATCCCAGATATTTTATTAGGATTTGTAATAATAGGGGATCCACTATGTGCTATCATCATCTTCATCAGTCTATTTATATTGCCCCACTGCTCGGGCACAGACCTTCCCTTACATCGAGGGAGCTCGGGCCATGATCCACCACGCGGGCCCAGTGCGGGTTGGCGGATTTCACATGCCTTAGATTTTTTCTTCTTCTACGACATGCAGGTTTCATCACGATGTTTTCCTTCACCGTTTTTGAGAGCACTCGGTAAATGTACGTAAGTTTTTCCGTCGAAAAAACCGAGGATAACTCATTGGTACATGGCTGCCCTAGCTGGGAATCGAACCTGGGACCTCCATATTGCAAGTCCATTGACCCAACCACTGAGTCACCGAGCTCTCACGACACATTTACACCCTGTATATTACTATGTGCTATGCTCAACCCTAATGCATTATTGGCAAAAGGGCCATTGGTGTAACGCCCGCGTCACCGGTGGCGTTTCGGTTTCCAGAGGCTTGCGCTGAACCGAATGCATGATGAAACGACGACGCGACGCCACCGTCAACGCGGGCGTTTCACCTTGCCAAAGGCCGTCGAAATCGATCGTAACTGTCGGTCTAAACACCGATGTCTCCCAAAAGTAGCGTTGTTATAGTAGTGTAGGTGACAAGTATTTCATATTAAATTATATTATTGACTAATATTATAAAAAATAGATGGCGGTCAAATATGAAAACAAATTAAAACAATTGACAAATAAAATATGATACAGACTTTTGAAAATCAGAAATCGCATCAAGATAGACATTAATTCCATATAAACGCCATACTAATTTCATTTTGCCAAAAAGAGGTGAAAGCACAGCTTTTACCATCAATAACTCTTATGTTAATAAATTGGAATGTCGAAAAATTATGTTCAGATAATAATTAATCAACTATTTTAAGTAATGCCTCACTAATAGTATCAATATAGCTAAGAACTCGGTGCGCAGCCACAATAGGCCTTTGAGGTCGCAGTGACCCTTGGGCGGGTACCAACGCCGTGATATCAAATAATAATAATAAAAATCAATATAGCTTCAATAATGGCGAGCTGGTCTGCCCAGGTCCAGGTAGACATATGCTGGTCTGCCCAAGTGGCGCAATATGATGGCGGAGCCAGGAGGTGAACGGCATCGGAAGGTGGAGTAACATTAGGCGTGATGTCCAGAATGGGGATGGCTGGAAATACATTGTGGACGCCCTCTGTCTCACTGATATGATGAGTTTTAATTCTGAGATCAACTTACCGGTCACGTCGAACCAGCCACCATTTATATGTTTAACGCCGACAAACGCCACATGTTCCTCCCCTTTCTCTAAAATGTTTTCTGATAGGAACTTGGCCTCAGCTTCGCTGTTGATGACGGCCAGGTCCCCGCCTTCCTTCCTGCATTTGTCACGCGCATCTTCCCAGGTGGTCTTAGGGTAGTTCAATTTGTAATAGCTGCGCCTGGACACGTGAGCAGTGTATCCTGAAATATACGGGAAAATTAGATCATCAGGCTATTTTTATGTGACCAAACTTATTTGTCAAAGTTATTCAGGTCGCCCGTAGGCCTTTGATGTGGCCTCACGACTGCTGCTTCACAACAACCGGAACCAACTGCTTTAACGTGCCTTCCGAGGCACAAAGGGGCACAGATGAAAGTGTCACTAGCGGTCACCGGTCCAGGTCCTGACCTCGCCCAACGTTGTTTAACTTGTACTCGCAACTGGCCTTACGATGTCGTCACTGATGGGCATAGACCTTCTCACACCGAGGAGCGTAAGGAAACCTGCATGCCTTAGGCAAACATTTCGCTGTAAAAATACTGTCCAAAAAACCGTACGTCCTGGAAGCAGCTGTAACTGAAATTAATTGCTACCAGAGGAATTGAGCAATGACGCCTTTTTAGACCCGCTGTACGCATTGTATGACTATTTCTTTAATGCGTCCACAGTCTTAGCTCAGAACAAGGAAAATATAAGGCATTTGTAATCCACCCATCAACACTGGACCCGCATGGTAACTTGGCACTACCTCTCTCTATGTAAGGGCCTATGCTCTTAGCTCTCGGAAACATTCTGAGAGCTGTATTTTGAGTGTAGGCTTACCTTTTGCTAGTAACCTTGATTCCATCGGCGTCAATAAGGAGCCATCACTGTCCTCTGCCCATTCTCCTTCACCTAACTTTGTGTCTGCAAAATTAAGATAACAGGATTTAACAGGTACTTTAGTAACTTTTAGAATTAAAACTATAGTGAGCCATTACTACAAATTATTATATATAAACGGATATCACTCACTTATATCAGTGCGCGAAGAAACGTCGCCGGCGACGCGGGCGTGAAAAAGACCGTCGAAATCGGTCGAAACTGTCGATCTAATTGCCGACTTCAACAATATAAGTGAGTGATATCCGTTTATATATAATGATTTACTTTAGTAACTGTCACAATTCCACCATTTTCAACAGTCCAAGTTATTCAAACGATGACTAGCCGTGGGCAGGACTTGAACCTGCGATTTATCACGGATGACAAGGTCACAGGTTCAAGCACAGACCACTTACCCCATACACCTGTACCAGGAGGGCGCCCGTGTCTGCCCGCACATGAGCGCAAAATTGCTTCGCGACACGTGTAACCTAGAGATATTATCGACATGGACGCATCTCTTTAATACGACATCCCTGTCCCCCGCTTCGTCTCTGATGCGCTCATCGTTGACAAAATTTTTCGCTTGCAATTTTATACCGATTTCATGTCTGTTGGGTAAGTGGTCTGTGACTAAATCGCATATACTTCATTTCGTGGTAATTTTAGTAATCTGCGTTGTTCAGGCCGCCCTCAAGCCTGTGACAGGGCCTCGAATGGACAACCCGTGGGGTGACCGCGACTTCCAATCGTTATCGTTATCGCTTTCAATTTGACACATGGACGCTATCATCATCATCATCAGTCTATTTATATTGCCCCACTGCTCGGGCACAGACCTTACCTTACATCGAGGGAGCAGGGGCCATAATCCACCACGCGGGCCCAGTGCGGGTTGGCGGATTTCACATGCCTTAGATTTTTTTCTTCTTCTTCTACGGCATGCAGGTTTCATCACGATGTTTTCCTTCACCGTTTTGAGAGCACTCGGTAAATGTACGTAAGTTTTTCCGTCGAAAAAACCGAGGATAACTCATTGGTACATGGCTGCCCTAGCTGGGAATCGAACCTGGGACCTCCATATTGAAAGTCCATTGACCCAACCATTGAGCCACCGAGCTCTCACACATGTACGCTATACATTGCTGCTATGTTTTTGCCAGTTGTAAGAAACGACAACGAAACGCAGCAATGTATATCGTTCAAGTGTCAAAATGAAAACGATAACCATAACGATTGAAGTCGCGGACACCCCGGGTTAAGCGAATGCTTTAACGTGCTTTCCGAGGCACGAAGAGTTTACTTAGATGAAAATGCCACTAATCGTCAATCCAGTCTCATGAAAAACGGCCTCATGAAAGTTGAGGTTATCTGTTAGGGTCAGCGCAGACCGACGGAATGGCGGCGAAGCGACTAATTTAGTAACAATTTGAATTCAACTTTACTTACTGGAACATACGACAGTAATCGGCACAGAGAAGTGAGAGCTGCGCGAGGATCTCAATATATCGTATGTTGAAGGAAAGAAAGTTGAATTCAAATATAATAATATTTTTTTTTGTTAACCTATATATTGTCCCACTGCTGGGCAAAGGTCTCTCCCCTCCTCTTCCATCCATCCCTGTCCTGAGCCTCTTCCAGCCACCCATCCTCTTCCTGCCGCATGCAGCCGGACCGATGGGCCCGGACTGGCACAGAATGGGTGCCATCGGACGGTCGCCGGCGTCGGGGCAGACCGCGGCGTAGGTGGAGAGACGATATCGTTAGATAATAATAAATAAATAAAAATATTTATTTGCAGTAGCCAACATAAAAATTTACAAAACATTACATTTATAGCTTAGAAGGCTATGGTGATGAGCACACAGAATGAAACGCTGAACTCTCAAACTAGGTTAAAAACCTGTAACTTGGGAGTCAGTGATCCATCATCATCATCATCATCATCATCAGCCCGTATCAGTCCACTGCTGGAAGTAGGCCTCTCCCAAAGCAGGCCAATCAACCCTACTCTCGGCCCTCTGCATCCAGTCCCTGCCAGCCATTTTGCGAAGGTCATCCCTCCATCTGGTCGGGGGGCGTCCCACACTACGTTTACCCGTTCGTGGCCTCCATTCGAGAACTCGTCTCCCCCATCGGTTATCGGTTCTACGACAGATGTGACCAGCCCACTGCCACTTCAGTTTACTGATTCTATGAGCAATGTCAACCACCTTTGTCTTCTGGCGGATATACTCGTTTCTTATTCTATCTAATAGAGAAATCAGTGATCCAATATGATGAAATAGTTACTAAATTAGTCGCTTCGCCGCCACTCCGTCGGTCTGTGCTGACCCTTAATGATAATTCATGAGTTGCCAACGTAAGTACGCCTGCTAGCGATTACGTAAATACGATCCATAGGATTGATGAGACTTTAATTCTGCTACTCGCCGCTAGAGGTACAGTCGAAGAAGTCCTTTCTTTTGCGAGAGGCCGTTACCTACCCTTGTAGATATCTGTGACGACTGGCAACGGAAATCAAATGAGGATTTATCAAGTGTAAGCTAATAAAATACCTAATTGTCAACGTCGTGGCCATATTGTAGTTAAATATTTATTTGATTGCTGTAGATATAAGTGCAAAGATAAATGTACAGGGGACCTCAATAAGGTTGAGATTTTCTCAAAAACTACTCTACCGAATTTAATAATTCTTTTACAGTTACATAGTTTTAACTTTTATCTATCAAACAGTCAAAGAATTTCTGCAATAGGTCAAGTAGTTTTTGAGATAATCTCAACCTTAAAAACTCTCCTGTACACCTTTCTCTGTGTTCCACCGTACATCACAAATCCAACTAATCCAGCCCCCTTACCTTGAAGTCTTATAGCAGTATTACTTCCATAATACTTTGTTACTTCGTACAATGACGACCTTAATGAGCTTACTTTAAGGTCGTCATTATACGAAGTAACAAAGTATTATGGAAGTAATACTGCTATAAGACTTCAAGGTAAGGGGGCTGTACGTCGTAGCTGTGGTTTACGCAGTCGCTAGCGAGGTAACTTGTGTTGGTAAGTCATGGTAGGGGTACAGATTGTGTATATACAGATTGTGTAAATACAGATTGTGTATAATTTCAAATCAAAAGATGTACATACGTGGTTCTTCCAAATTAGGTTCTGCTTCAGTCAAATTCTCTGTACTCTCAGATGCCGTCTCCGTTATCATGTCTACTTCATCTGATACCACTTCATCTGATTCATAATCAGTTGCTGTAAAAAGACATTGACACATTTCAATGGAGCTTTGCCCCGCCTACAAAACTACGTGACCATTTAAGCCTATTTTGTTGGGGACTTATTACAGGTTTCATATTGCACAATCATAATCAGTATCATTTTCTACTACTCTCGCAACTCCTATAGAAGAATAACAAAAACAATGAATAATTCGCTTCGATTTCTTACTATTTTCTGAATTCTTAATTAAGCTGTTTTTTTCGACTCGCAACTTGTACAGTCGACGACAGAGATAAGTATACCCCACAGGGGGCCTCAATAAGGTTAAGATTTTCTCAAAAACTACTGGGCCGAATTTAATGATCCTTTTACAGTTATATAGGTTTCACTTTTATCTATCAAACAGTGAAAGAATTTTTGCAATAGGTCTAGTAGTTTTTGATAAAATGTCAACCTTAAAAACTCTCATGTGCACCTTTCTCTGTGTTCCACCGTACATAACTTTAATTTAAACCAATAATTTTAATAAAAAAACTGAGTTTATAGGAGATCAATGAATGTCCATTATAAAACAACAGCTTACCACTAGCAATCCTATTGTTCAAATCGCGGTAAAATGTCCATGTTAAACGAGCATTGGCATCTTCTTCGGAAATGACGGCTGCCTTTCTGTAGCATACGTAGGAGTAGACAGAGTCACATCTGACGTCAGTCATTTTGCCATCGGAGTCCAGGATCAGGCAGTCCTCGCTGTTCTCCAGATTGTCTGGCTGGTTGGGGGCCCAGTCAGCTGGTATCTCGATCAGAGGCACTCCTGAATAAGAACAAGGGATGTTCAAGAAATAGTTAAATTCAAATTCAAATGATTTATTGCAGTCACAAAGACCATATAAGTGTTAGTAAGTACTTAAAACTGTGTTAGTGTTTACATGAGGTGTATTATGCGCCATACATGCGACTTAGGTCCGACTCCGAGACCCCGGGACATGTAAGTGCACCCAGTGGCTCAGAATCGGACTGTCCATGGTATCCGCAATGCCCTTCAGGATGCTGTTAGGGCTGCCGCGAACCCGTCGCATCAGGGACGCGTTAAAGACAAGGGTTAATATGTAGTCCCTCCGCGAATTGAATATAGGATACAGAATTGAAGATAGGATGAATACTATTTATCAATATACAATACATGGCATAATTGCGACAAGCTAAGTTGTAGTTCACAAATGTGCCAAAAACGGCAGTTTTTCGCAATTATGCGAACTACAACTTACCGAAATCGAATCACATTATAAATAAGCATTTCAAAAATAGTATTTATCGTAATAAACATTTTGTAAAGAGTTTTTTAATAAAATTGATTAAATTGGAAGATATTATTTTTTCAAGATTGGCGGCGCTAGTTGGCTCATATCAGGCACTAAATTTCAACTTGATCCGTCCACGCGTTTCTGAGATATAGGTCTTGACAGACAGACGGACAACAAAGTTATCCTATAAGGGTTCCTTCCTTTGAGACACGGAACCCTAAATATGGTCCTTCGAGGCGGATTTCATTTTTTTTTTTTTATTCAGGATAACAAACAATTACACAATGTGTCTTATATAAAAGTAAGATACTTAATACTAATTAGTAATTGTGTAACCAGCATCGTCATCCACAACATAATTTTAAAAAGATACCTAGTTGACAGTAACACAAATTATGATTCATAATACAGATAGATTGTTACAGCAAAAACCTGGATGTGGTATTACAATAAATTGTTTGAATTTCTTACCGTCAATGGAGATATATTCCCCCTTGGACAAGATGTCGTGGACGCCAGTGAACAGTGCACCTTTCGGCGCGTAGTGAGTCACTATCAGTTCTCTCATTGCAAGGAGCATTTGACTGCTGGTTGGAGATGCTAGAACCGCTCCTGGGAATCAGAGAAACATTATTTATTTAGTTTATTAATAGAATATATTTGGGATCCTGATACGAAATATTATATTCTTACAAGTATAAAATACAATGTCAAACTTAAAACTAAAATATCCGGTAAACCTTCGTCAGTCAAATAACCCGCCCCTTGTCATACCCGGTGCAAAGGTACCCATAACACTTGTGGCGTTACCGCGCTGTATATAATGTAATGTGTGTAATGGCTAACCTTTGCACCAGGTAGGACCCGGAGCGAGAGTCACAACCCCTATTAATAGAATAGAATAGAAAATATGTTTACTGCCATACACCAGAGGTTCTCAAACTTGTTTCGTCTACCGAACACTTTGAAAACCGATTATTTTTCAGCGCTCCCATTTTTTTTACTTTACCAAAAACTTGATTGGTCACTGGCTATACGAAAGCTAAGTTAAATATTTTAAGTTTTCTTTTATACAATCAAACAGGGCAGAAATATAAACTAACTAAACACAATAAATGATGTTGTGTAGTAGGTTTCCCCTGAAAAAAAAAAAGTGTTATCTTCCCTTTGAACTGAAATATGAACGTGGTGGCAACCCCATGAACTATTAAATATTCTGTACATGTGATGTCATGTAAAGAATATTCATCTCTTCCTCCAGAGGAGTCCCCGTGGCGTCTTGTCTTCATCCAGAGGAGTCGTAGTTAAGATAATAAGATAAGATAAGATAATTCTTTATTGTACAGAATTTAGGTACATTTTGCAGATGGATGGTTATAGAATTAGAATTTTAAAAATTCCTGAAAATGCCCCACCGGTACAACTAAGTATTTTTTTTATATGAGCAACGGAACTGCATATACCATAAAAAAATTATTAACGTACCTTCAACCCCACAGCGCAGTACCGCCTCGTGCCACGTGGCTGGTACCATGTGGAACTTCAGCCACCCATCCACCTCACCATTGTACTCGTAAAGGCGGTCTGAACGGATCACCGTAGCACCTGAGTAAGAAATAAGCATATTTTATTATTATTTGGGAAAACAAATAGTTATACAATGTGTATACTTAGCATAAGCTTATGTACTAACATAACAAAGGTACTTATTATATAACCAGCAACGTTATCCACGGGTTACATGTTGAGATGTAGGATTTACAAAGTGAAGCTTAAACTATTAGTAAGTATTATTCTTAATTTAGGTAGTGAAGGTCATCAACTTTGAGAACCTCTGTTTTAAACTTAACTTTAGTTAGTGCAAAGAAATTGATGTCATATTTCATCGGTCTATATGTAGCACGCTCACCAGAATGGGGTCTGGTTAAGGTCCTATATGGTTGTCAAAAGCAAGAGTGAGACACAAGATGCCCCGCAGCGGCGGAGTGAAGAGCACGGCGCTGTGCCTCGATATTCGTATTATGAATTTTGGCAGGGAAATAAAAATACGCCAACAAAAATCAGATTTTTTTTAAACAAGCTCTCGTATTTATAGTACCCTACATTTTGTATGAATAACTATTTCGGTTTAGATATAATTTTCATTTTAAAAGACATGGAAGGGGGGCGGAGGGGGGTATGTTTACGATTTTTTTCTATCGAGCGAAGTTTGTCCAATAGTGTATCGGTATTCATCAGTCTCTAAATAGACAATCCAAGATTTAGATTAAGAGCCGTAGCCTTCGTAGAAAAACTGCGCGCATACGAAGCCTTAAGCATATTTCAGTATACAGGTGGCCTTAATAAGGTTGAGATTTTCTCAAAAACTACTGGACCGGTTCTCTTGAAAATGGCGGGAAACGACGGTTGCGAAATTATTTGATAATTTTCCTTTTAATGTCTACAGGGACTATTTTGTGTTTAATATCACGTTAAATTAATCAGAAAATGTTCGCGAATGTTATTGGATTATTTATGCAAGATCTGAAGTTTCAAGCTTTTATCAAGAGTTCCCGCTACAAGCTCGGGAGTGAACGTGACTGTCGAGCTGCTTCGTCCAGAGTGATGACGCTGCGGCGTCTCCTCTGGATGAAGACGCGGCTACCCAGGATGAAGACGCTACTGCAACTCCCCTGGAGGAAGATATATTAGGGCTATTGAATATGTTGAATTTTCTGTAACATGACATTGACAAATGACGAACTGTTGAGTCCATTAATAAAATAAATAAATAAACTACTGGACCGAATTTGATAATTAATTTACAGTTAAGTACATAGTTTTAACTTTTATCTAAAAGAGTATATTTGTGCGACAACATAAAGAGTTCTTCAAAAAGGTTTCGGATATAGGTACACTCTTGTAATCTAATGTGATAAGTTTTTTATCCTAACTATTTGCCAGAAAAACAGCTCACCGAACAGATACACCGACAGGAACAACAGATAAATTCCGAGACACCGCTTCATGATTGCAAAATTAAATCGTACACTGATTGGATTTGCATCTGTCTGTATTTATATACTTAGTTCGGATGCGATACTCATATCTTATTTACGTTTAAGGGGCACGGAGAGATGACCCCAGAAACAAATTGTCATCAGAAATCACGTTGATGCATCATCAATATCTACTGTTTATGGAAAGTTACTGTGTGCTATTGCAATTTAATGACGTTTAATCATAATCATAAATTATTTATTTGCATGAATACGGGTATACAATACAGGTGTTAAAGTTTTACAGTAGCTCAGCAAACGCCTGAGGGAGGCGACGGGTGACCCTCGTGCTGGCGGCTTTCTCGCGCAGAGGCTGAGCCTGGCCATCCAGCGCGGGAATGCCGCCAGTGTGATGGGCACCCCAAGAGGGCCGAATTTTTTAAACTGTTTTTAGGCAAGGTTTTTCTTTCTAGGTAGTTTTAAAGTATTTTTAGGTAGTATTATTAGTTTGTTTAGTTTAGTAATATTAGTTTTATGTGGATTTTATGTAGTTCAATACAATATTCTGCCATTTCTGGCATGCAAATGATTGTTGCCTAATACAGTCATATTACATTTTAAAGGTAATGAATTCCAATGTTATAAGTAATATATTGTCACAAATAAATAAATAAATTAAAATTTTAAAAATTTGATTAAAAATGTCATTTTATGCGAGGTTGTCGTTAAAAAATTGGGATAAATTATAATTCAAATGGACCTAAGTTGTTCGGCAATAAACGTTTTATTCATTTATTTATAATAGCATTTATTAATTAGAATATTAAATAGTTTATATTTAAACTTAGCAATAGTAGCATTCCGTATATCTGCAGGCAGTTTGTTATATATTTAATTATATTTCTAGGAAAACTGTGGGCTGATTGATGTCTACAAAGTCAAACCCACAGTTTTCCAAGAAAAATACTCCATGAAAAAAATTCCAAGAAAAGCATACATTCTTGGAAAACTGCAGAATGACATTGATAAGTACTCTGAGATTAGAGTGATTACCGAAGCACCAATAATAAAGTAAGCTGTACCTATCATTTTGTTGGGGACTTATTACAGGTTTCATATTGCATAATCATAATCAGTATCATTTTCTACTACTCTCGCAACTCCTATAGAAGAATAACAAAAACAATGAATAAATCGCTTCCAATTCTTACTATTCTCTGAATTCTTAATTAAGCTGTTTTTTCGACTCGCTTGATGTACAAAACGTAATAAAAACGTAGATATTTCTACATTAATTCGTTATCTTGTACATCATGCGGTTGATGGTGGGGCAGAATCTGGCAAATTATTATATATAAACTTTTATATATAATAATTTGTAGTAATGGCTCACTATAGTTTTAATTCAGAATCTGGCATTGAATAAACGTCTCTTTATTTATTTGACCATAACATTTGTTTTACAGGATGCCCTATCTGCAACATCCTCAACTTTTCATCCTTCTATTATAATTTTTTATGGATTGTTATTATAAAAAACCGTATTTACTGGTCATAATAACATTATTTGTTAGTTATAATACCAATACGTAAATAGTTATACCCACTTAACCGGCGGTAATAAGCGCTAGATTGCAATGTATTAATTACCTACTTATCGTCTTGTTATTTATCAATCACATATGCGTAAAAAACACAATAAACATCTATAGGAGTTTCCGAAGAATATGACGAACGTTTAAATTGATAAAATGGAGAATAATTTGCGTTGCGACTGGGAATCGAACCTGGGAATCGCCATTCTGTGGCGACGGCTGTGCCTTCAGTCACGGTAGCTCTATTGGACAAGAGATGGTCACGAAATGGAGAAGTCATGGTTCGAATTACGGTCGTGACCAAAAATAATAATTTATTATTTTGATTTTCGTTTCGCATAGCGAATAAGCAAGAAAAATCAAATCTATACATATAATAAGACTGTAAAAAAGTTGTGTCTGTACATTGGATATTTTTTGAAAAGAATCGAGGCTGATGCCAAAACACTAATTTTTAGAATTTTTGTTTGTTTATATCGGAAATAAAAATGCACCAACAAAAATCAGATTTTTTTAAACAAGCTCTCGTATTTATAGTACCCTACATTTTGATATATATTTTGTATGAATAACTATTTCGGTTTAGACATAATTTTCATTTTAAAAGACATGGAATGTTTGCGATATTTTTTTATCGAGCAAAGTTTGTCCAATCGTGTATCGGTATTCATCAGTCTCTAAATAGACTCCCCAAGATTGCTATATTTTTTTTTCAGACGTTTAATTTTAGTAGTTAGTGCCGTAGCCTCCGTAGAAAAACTGAAAATACGTGCATACGAAGCTTTAAAGTTCACAATACATGTGAACATCTACACGAGGTCTTTCTTTTCTCGTGTGGTTTAGCGACCAAACCTATTTGTCAAAATTATTCAGGCCGCCCGTAGGCCTCTGACGTGGCCTAACGACTGCTGTCAAGCGACAACAACCGGGACCAACTGCTTAACGTGCGCCCCGAGGCACGGAGGCTCAGATGAAAGTGTCACTAGCGTCAGTAGTGTCACCCATCCAGGTATTGGCCTCTCCCATCATCATCATCATCATCAGTCTATTTATATTGCCCCACTGCTCGGGCACAGACCTTCCCTTACATCGAGGGAGCTCGGGCCATAATCCACCACGCGGGCCCAGTGCGGGTTGGCGGATTTCACATGCCTTAGATTTTTTTTTCTTCTACGGCATGCAGGTTTCATCACGATGTTTTCCTTCACCGTTTTGAGAGCACTCGGTAGATGTACGTAAGTTTTTCCGTCGAAAAAACCGAGGATAACTCATTGGTACATGGCTGCCCAGCTGGGAATCGAACCTGGGACCTCCATATTGCAAGTCCATTGACCCAACCACTGAGCCACCGAGCTCTGGCCTCTCCCAATGTTGCTTAACTTGTACGATCGTTTTCAACGTGTACTCGCAACTGGCCTACGAGACCCTCGTCGTAGCGAGAGGAGGTTATAATTATTATTAGTTACATTAGAATCTCAAAATACAAGACGATTAAGTATAGCAGAAGTAGCTACATTAGTCGTTATAAGCGGGAGATGGTCCCACATATACCGCGGCCCAAATCAAGTGTCTTATTTTGTAAACAAATATGATCGTCTAATCACCTGTTATGATGTAACACTGAAGGAGCTGAATGATTGAACCTGTTCATCATTGTGAAAATAAAGTGAAAATATAATAATGTGAAAATAAATATGCAATAATCACAGAACAGCTTAAACTGTTAGTAGGTTAGGGTAGATTTTGTTTACAAAATAAGACACTTCATTTGGGCTTCGGTTTATCAAGAAGTTGGCCGGCCCGGTGCATTCTCTATGACACCACCCAAAATGACACCACCCAAAATGACACCACCCAAAATGACACCACCCAAAATGACACCACCGGGGTTTCCCCTGAAATAAGTCTGACGGTTCATTCAGTGGATTATTTTGATGGTGCGCCGAAACGATGGTCGATGGAGTAAGTGCGTTCTAATGTGGAGACCCGAACGGGTAGAAGCGTGGGCAGACCACCGGCCAGATGGTTCGACGACATGAAGAGAGTTGCCAGCTCGGTGTGGACCAGACAACCTTGGGATCGGGCTACATGGAGGATTCAAGGAGACGCATATGCCCAGGAGTGGGCTGCGGTATGCAGAGGAAGAAGATTCTGGTGGTGACAATAACAAGGGCAATGAACGGATCGGGCTACATGGAGAATACATGGAGAGGCATATGCCCAGTAGTGGACTGTGCTGATGATGAAGAAGAAACAGATAAAACAGAATTCATATACATAGATCATTTATTCAGGTTCCTTTAAGAATTTGAATTTGTTTGCGTCTAAATTCGGGAGTAAACTCCAAGGTTCTATTGCGGTCTTCGCACAGAGGAACACTGTCCACTGGCCTCTCGCATATGAAGGGCATGTGTCGTGTGCAGGGGTCGTCGAATAGCAGCCCGTTTCTGCCGACAGCGCCGCAGAACTCGTCACCACCTTGGTTGTTAGGCTCGCCAGAAGACCACTTGTCGTAACCGGCCTTTTGTAACGTCTCACCTGGAACATGAGAGATGGAAATGAAAAACAGTCTTATGGTGCTTATTCTCTAAAGTTAAGCAGCGTCGAATGACAGATACCATATGCCATTCGAAGCTATCTGATAAAACTGCTGAAGTTTGGCTGTAACATGGTTCGAATATCTGTATATGAAGATATGCCCGAACAATGGGACCACTATTATAATCAGAGAGAGGTCTCTTGAAAATGGCGGGAAACGACGGTTGCGAAATTATTTAATCCAATAACTTCACCATACTGTCATTCTCGAAAATTTTCTGATTTTAACGTGATATTAAACACAAAATATCAGTATGGTGAAGTTATTGGATTATTTATGCAAGATCTGAAGTTTCAAGCTTTTATCAAGAGTTCCCGCTACAAGCTCGGGAGTGAACGTGACGGTCGAGCTTCTTCGTCCAGAGTGACGACGCTACGGCTACTCCTCTGGATGAAGACGCGGCTACCCAGGGTGAAGACCCCTGGAGGAAGATAGAAGACCATTGAATATATTGAATTTTCTGTAACATGACATTGGCAAATGACGAACTGTCAAGTCCATTAATAAAATAAATAAATAATCAGAGACCAATTGTTAAGGGGGATGCAGCCGAACGAATGGAGTCACATAAATTACGTAACTGTCCTCGGTTTTCGAGTTTCCCTCAAAACTTTCTAAGCGGAGACTATATGATGATATATAATCATTTTTAAACTATGTCTCAGCCCAAGATTCACATACAATTTTGAGCGAAAACTTAGTCTGAGATCGCTCTTACAACTGTCAAAATTCTATGATATGTCACAATTATAAGAATAAGCTAAACTTGGGCTCAGTTTGTTCATTATGTGACAAAAACTGTTTTTCCCCTGCCGCCTTCATATGCAAACTTAACGCACCATTAATTGTACTCCAATGTAGTCCATCTATACTCCCGAACCCAAGAAATGCTGTGTCCATCCAATGTTCTCTTGGCATGGAGTCTAAAGGGTCTGCAGGATTCCTGGCGAAGACGTCCCTCATAACCTGGGCTTCGACGTCACTGTTAATGACAGACAGGTGTCCGCCCTCAGCAGAGCAGGTGTACACGGCCTGCTCCCAGATGTCACGGGTCCCGTGAAACTTGTAGCAATAGCCTGTTCTTCTGTCAAGACGGTACCCTGAAATTATTGACAAAGGAAGACTAGAAGAAGAAGATACTAATAATAGATCGGAACAGAGGGTCTAGCCAAGTGGTTTGTGGTCCTCTTTGATCTTTTGTTAATTTTCAATACTTTCGCGTCTTTTGAGTTCTCATAATCTATGCTCACCTCGGTCAAAGTTGCCGCAATCTTCATTCAGCATCTTAATATCTCTCTTCTTCTTATGGCAGACGAAGGGAGCCTTCTTCTCACACGCTCTCTGAAAGCCGCCGCTCTCCGTCATGACCATAGCCACTTCTTCTCTTCTCCATGATTTTTCTCCATTTGTATTGTAGTATGGTATTAGATTATTCACTAACTCTGGTGCTGAAACAAACCGACAAACGTATTAATATATAGTGTCCGACCGAACTTTCGGTTTCTGCATTGTTTCGGCCAAATAACGGGTTTCGGCTTAGTTTCGGTTTCGGCTGCCATCCGGCCGAAACTACAGCCGAAACTGAGTTCGAGAGCCTATAATAAGTGTATAACGTTATAATATTAAAAGCGTAAATAATTTATTTGAAATAAAGGAGTGATAATATGTAGTGCTTAAGGATTACTTCAAATATCAGAGACTGAATTGTTTAATATGTGATTTATAAATAAAAACTGACTGATTTTATAGTTGCCAATTTATTTTTTCCACGAAATAATGACCTTATATGGAAGTTTCGGTTTCGTTTTCGGCCGAAACTAAAACCGTGGCCGAAATTTGGTTTCGGTTTCGGCCCTAAAACCTAGTTTCGGTCGGACACTATTAATATACAGGGTGTAACGTAAAGGGTATATGAAGCCGAAGGGAGGGTGTACAGTATCGGTAACTAAACAACTTTGGTTCTACGACTTTTCGAATAAAAAATAAAAATAAATTAATGTCTCATACAAATCGATCAGCTGACCGGTACGAAATGTATGAAAAATCATAAAATAAATTCGTGAAAATCGAAAAAAATTTCAGTTACCGATACTGAACACTCTCCCTTCGGCTTCATATACCCTTTACTATACACCCTGTATTAACATAAGACCTCATTTATTCTTTATCATATAGACGATCTACATCCGACCCTACATCGCTACTGTCACTAAACATGTCACCACTCTCAAACAATTGTGATGATATTCATTCAATATGTACAATTTAACTTTTAAATAACTGTTTTATGTAAATGTTGTGCATAGTTATTATTGGAATGCAAATTTAATGTTGTACTATACATAAGATTCTCTACACTGTAATAATTTGTATTCTGTTACTGTGCCGAAAATAAATAAATAAATAAATCTCCTAAACCGATTAGTTCATCATCTGCAAATATATTTATTTATTTATTTTATTAATTGACTCGACAGTTCGTCATTTGCCAATGTCATGTTACAGAAAATTCAATGTATAATAGTTTTCTATCTTCCTCCAGTCGCCGTAGCGTCATCACCCTGGGTAGCCGCGTCTTCATGTCTTCATCCACAGGAGACGCCGTAGCGTCAATCACTGTGGACGAAGCAGCTCGACAGTCACGATCACTCCCGAGCTCGTAGTAGGAATCTTGACCATGGCGCCAAACTTCAGATCCTGCTTGAATTCTCCAATAACTTCACCATACTGTCATTCGCGAACATTTTCTGATTAATTTAACGTGATATTAAACACAAAACACTCACTGTAGACATTAAACTGAAAATTATTAAATAATTTCGCAACCGTCGTTTCCCGCCATTTTCAAAAAGCCCCCATCTGCAAATATAAGTTAGTAATAAGAAAAGAAACAAACCGGCCAAGTTGTAACAAACCCCCTCTGATGAAAACATACCCTAAATTACCAAAATAAAACTCGCAACACTCCAGGCACATGATCGTCTATCTAGAACTCTACATTGCATAACGTATTAAATATAACCCATGAACTTTTAGAGTTGAGAGATTAAAATATGAGGAACAATAGTTATAAGATGTAGCATTCAATCAAATGAATGAATGACAATGCTGAAATATACAAAATAAAAGAGATAAAGGCAAAGCTGAAATAATGAAGAATGATATAATGCTGAAACAACAATAAAACAATGCTGAAATATAATAGCAAAATATTAACTTCAAGTAAACTTGAAGAGGAGATAGAATTAGATAGGATTTCTAGGATTGGAAAGGAAAGAAATACCATAACAAATAATTTAATATTTGTTTTGGGAAGTGGAGCCCCGTCAACGCCCTACTTCTATGAGGACCAGCCACTTTACCTAATGCCCTCTCCTTGAGTGGATATTGGATCAAAGGTAATATTGACTTCAACGTCACGCTTCGCAAAAGCAAAGTAACCATTCAATCCAACATATTTGTTAATTTCATAATCATAATTATTAGACTAAGTCTAATGATTGTAAAGGCGTAGCCATCGTTGGAGCTTAAGCTCAATATTATAAAACTGGAGCAAAGCTGTGTGATTCGTTGTAGCAACAGCTCATTATATAATTGGAGCAACAGCTCAGTATGTAATTGGAGCAACAGCTCAATATGTAGTTGAAGCAACAGCTCTACTTGTAGTTGGAGCGATAGCTCTACTTGTAGTTGGAGCGATAGCTCAATATATGGAACATCAGTTCAATGCATAATTAGAGCAATAGCTCAATATGCCATCGGAGCAATATTATAGCTCTACGTGTCTTTGGAGCAACACAGCTCAATATATTAATAGAGCAATGGCTCTTAATGATGTTGGATGGAGCATTAGCTCTACATGTCGTAGGAGCAGCACAGTGGCCCTGTATGAAAAGGAGCAACAGCTCAATATAATAACTTAATAGTTGAAATACAACTGTTTGGAGCATTAACTCATGAATGATATTTCATTTCATCTCAAATTAATAAATTATGACTATAAAATCACAGTTAAGAAAATATGCTAGGTTTGAAATAGTTTTCAGTTCTTAAAATGTGAATTTACATTTATCTATATTTTGGAAAATAAGGAATTTAAGGATATGAAAGGGAAAATAGAGAAAGAAGGAAATGATAGGTTTCATTACTTAACCTAAAGCATGAGAATGCCCCACCACCACTTACTTCTATGCCAATTGCTATTTTGCATAAGACTCCGAAGCAACTGACTCAGCCTTTGCTGACAATGTTTGATAATGTATTGGGTTGAACTAATAATTCAACAACTTATTTGCCGAACAAATAGTTGAATAATTAGCCCGATGTAAGTGTGGGGAAAAGTATATCAGCCGCGTGTATAGTAATATGCGTACAGTCATTATTTCCACAAATCAAAGCTCTCTTGAAACAGACCGCATAGATTGCACGGTTTGTGAGGCCTTACAATTACATCTGTCCCATAACAAGCCATTGACTTATGAACATACTCCAGTGAGTACAGCGTATCAGTCGAAACCAAGTCAGTTCACTACTATTTTACTATAGTTAAAATATAATCCAAATGAACAAACTTAGAAATCTTACACACTACGCTTATTGCTCTATGTTGTTGAAACTCTTAAGATGATGCTGATTAAGATTATGCTGAGGCTGTTTGATAATGTATGGGTTGTACTGATACACATTAACCCGCTGGCTAGACGAGCTACTATATCTCAGTACGTTGTACAGTGTGGGGAATAATATGTCAGCTGCGGGTATAGTAAATTGCTAGCTGAAATATATATACAAATGATCAGCTCTGCGGCAAAGGAAAGCACCGATAGACGTCTGAAGGGAGATCTAACCTTACCGTCCGAACAACGAACAAGATCACTTACATAAATATACCTCAGAGTGTTTAGCGCTACAACAGTCTAATCATAGTCAGCGTAGAATTGATTTAAGTTAAATAAATAAATATCTTAGGAACCCCAACTAACATAGTATTATTTACGCCTTTTGCATTTATGCTTTGCTTCGCCTTATTATCAATACGCCTTATTTTCAATAATACCAATCGGACCATGTAAGTGACTGATGTGCTTGATAACAATGTATTCTTTGAATATTTATCGCAAATGTATTATTCAAATGATCAGCTCTGCGGTAAAGGAAAGCACCGATAGGCGTCTGAGCGAGACCTAACCTTACCGTCCGAACAACGAACACGATCACTTAAATTCCACACCAGAATGTAAATGTAATGTGTATTATGTATGTTCAGTAATAAGTCAATAATCAATAAAAATAATTACATGTAAAGTGTCATTGCCCGCAGACCTATTTTTATAAATGATCAGCTCTGCGGTAAAGGAAAGCACCGATAGGCGTCTGAGCGAGACCTAACCTTACCGTCCGAACAACGAACACGATCACTTATAAACAGTATCAGAATGTTCATCAATTACAGGTCAAATTTGCATTGACTTAGGGTCTACCATCACCACAAAGCTATGTACAATAAAGTATGAACATATAATTCATGAAATCTGCCATCTACTGGAACCAGGTAACTCCTTCTTCCGATGTATGAAGTAATACAAGATATTATACAAATACTGAAATGTAAACACATATTAGCGTTTGCTCGATCACTGCATCTTCACCTCCAACCACGAACGCTAACAATTATAATAATTAATATGCTCAAGTCATATAGTAAGAAAATTAAGAGTCAATTTAAACCTGTATGATTAAGTGGAAGAAATTGTACTAAATGATTTAAAAAGGTTACCTGCAAATCATAATTAAAATAAACGAACTTACAATAACATTGTAAATAACTCAAATGAGTAAGTAAAGTTCAACATAAAAACATTATCATCTGTAAAGTAAATAAATATCAATTTAAAACTAAAGTGTATAATATCTAACATGCGTTGTCTATCATTGTACAATAAGTGATATATCCCTTTACTATTGTTAAAATAATTACTACAATCACTTATTATGACAGTGGACTATACCAATTTGGTTCTTAACTCTCTCTATGATGAGTATAATATTATATTAGTAGCCAATCAAGAAAATGATAATTACTGCAGGAAATTAATAGAACCAAGTTAGTGCTAAATAGTACAATACACAAACCTCCGTCGTCTTCTTTTAATCTTAGGATTATCATACTTAAACCGCTGAAATAAAAATAGTTTGACAGTTTTCTTCTCATAACTATTGAAATAGCTAAGAACAGTTATTTTCCCTTTACTCAAATAATTATAATTCGCTCCCACACCCCCATAATATTCTAACTTCTAACAAATTATAATAGAGAGTGAATTTACTCACTCACTTACTTATATTTTAGACACACATACATAAATTCTCTTATAAACTCTATGGAATATCGAAGAACTATTTAACCTTACTCAGATAATTATAATAAATTCACCCCCATGATATTTTAACTTAACACAAATTATAGCAGAGAGTGAAATTACTTACTCACTTACTTACTTATATTTTAGACACACAAACATAAATTCATGCAAACATACATACATTAATTCTTATACAGACAGACGGAATTAATTAATTAATTAAGTTATGTTACACTTCACTATGATGACTTAATTCTTCTTCTCCAATTTATTTAAATGCAACTTCATGTTCTCAACGATCCATACTGCACCTACTTACAGTAACCTTTGTACGACCATTTTCAACAATGTACGCGATAATTCCTAAACTACCAAATGATTGTCAATTGTAGTATTAACTCACTCACTTACTTACTTGATGCCACATACATACATAAACCCTGAATACTCATTTTTGTTCTATCTTCTTGTTTCATACCTTACCTACTATTTGTAAAATAACTATGTTTAATTACTAATAATGTAATTCGGTGTCAATAGTTTCTGAGTATTATTTTCTCATTTTATTTCCTGAAACTTCTAATGTCTAAAAATGCCTTAACAAAGACTTAAGTTCAAAATAAGGAAAACACTTAGGAATCTGATATTCTGGAAGTCCTTAAATAGTTTCTTATAAATAATAGCTAACAACTGATAAAGATAAAATATTGACGAGAATGATATCAATCTACTTTCAATTCAATTATTCAACTGTTTGCAAGTATTTTGTAGAGTATTTAAACGTGTAATTGTGTAATATATTTTTATTATACATACATGAATTATTTTATGACTTAAACTAACTTAAATTATATTTTGCATTCATGAATTATTTTATCCTCTTTCGAGAAATAAATCATTACTCAGATTCTAAATCCTCCACCAATCCCTATTATTCCTTCGATTAACTACTAAAACATAGTCTCACCGAAAGAATAGAATAACCCAGTGAATTTAAATTCATTTGTAAAGTAAGAGCGTCTCATTACAGAATACACAAGAAAACAACACAATAAAATAAAACAAACTCAAAATTAAATGCTGATGAAACGTCTCTCAAATTAAAATTATTACAGTTTAAAGAAAGATAGTTTTGACAGACATTTCAACAAGTAGAATCAAATAATTAAAATAAGTTATTTGATTCCATAATTATATCTAAAACTCACGACCTCTGCCGAAACAAATCCTATCTAAAACACAACACAACACTAAACCATATTTTAAATAAATTATTTTACGCGTCGCGAACCTTTTATATTTTAATTTATTCTCTATTTATTTTCATCACTCAACCACTCATCACTTAACTAACTTTCACATTGTATATTACAAATAAACTAACACTGATAAAATATAATTCAGAGAAATTTAATATCTTCACATTATAGAACATTCACTGAATTTAATAATTGAACACGCTCTCTATCCGGAATCAACCTAACCTCCAAATTTTCAAAAGATGCGTATGCGCACGTAGCGTCCCACGGTCCCGACTTGACTCACCCCTCTTCCTTCCAAAATCCCACATTCGTCCACTGCGTCCGCCGTAAATAAGTACATCTCTTTCTAACTCGTTTCTTTAACAAATACACGCTAACTCTCTCGCACTTACGAATCCTTATGGGTTTGGATAACAAAGGAACCGCTTTTGTTGTTTAAATGTTTCTGTCTCTATTATTTTATAATTCCGTTTCCCTCACTCCTGTGCAGCGGCTTGCTTTTGACTTTTTATCTCACGGTTATTAACGCTAAGTATTCCTTTCAATAATTGACCTTGTGTTCTTTGTCATAAAGTTGGTTTTAAAATAAACCTAATATTGTTTTAATTAACTCTTTAAAAAAAAATTCGTTACCGAACGACGCATGCCAAACCATGAAGTCTTACAAAATAAATAATTGAAGCTAGGGTGGGATGTTACATTCACCCCCCAAAATTTCAAAAGGTATAACCGATTGTAATTTTGCAAACTATTATAATATGAGAACAATTATAAACACCTGAAAACGTCGAACCCGCCAAATCCATCTCTTGAACACCCCCTTGGCTTTAGACTCTATTTCATTCTTTATCTCTTAATATTTCATATTTTCCGTTACAAAACAAAATATTAAATCCTTAACTTTGTAATTTATCTCATCCCTTTATAATATGATCAATGATAATTTACACATTCTGATCTTTAAACACCCATTATTCTCAACACGCTTACAAACATACACCACTTACACCCTCGCACATACAATAAAACCTCATACAAATATACACTCATGCACACACACCCTACTAAACAAATTGAAAACATAATATTGAAATCATTCTACCTTTAGTTAAACTTTTGGATATCATAATATAAATGCTACTGTAACTTTCCCAGTAATTACTTTTAACATACTAACTTGTATTTTGACTGTACCCAGTACCTTTAGCTTCGTCTACAAAACTTGTTTCTGTATTTACAATTATTTCAAAGTCACACGGAACAGTTCCAACCTAGTGTGAATTTCACAGATTACTGAGTCAATGTATAAAAAAAGTATGGTAATTAAATAATTTCACTAATCTCTTGAATGGCCCATTTGTTTGAAACTATTTTCGTCTCCCTTCTCAAGCGAAACTTCCTATATTTGTACCTATATTTGCATTTTACCTAATTCCTTAGTCATTCTCACTCTGACAATTTAATCTAAAGTTTCTTATCCTTAAACACCCCCAAGCTAATTAGACTCTTTGACACCGTCTACTCTTGCGAATCTCTATTCACTGCTTAATATAATGATTTTTAATCCATTAAACTAAATTACATAAGCTAACTTCTGTTTACACAGCGGCAACTGCTAACTAATATTCTTGTTCGACTTTAAACCAGAAATACTATACACACTTACCAAATCTTCATCCTTTCTTGTTCAATACTTATTCATCAACATTTCTACTCACTTTGATAACGACATTCTTTCAATTCTGACTTTACTGTTCATATAAGAACTACTTTACATTTTCTATCCACATTCCACATCATTTTCATTCTCAATACCTTCCTCATTTTCGATCTCATCAGACTCTTTCCATTTCACGAACACCAAATTGTGGCCTGAAAGGCCTACATAGTTTAGAATATTACGAGTTATCCTGGTCACGGCACCAAATTGTAACAAACCCCCTCTGATGAAAACATACCCTAAATTACCAAAATAAAACTCGCAACACTCCAGGCACATGATCGTCTATCTAGAACTCTACATTGCATAACGTATTAAATATAACCCATGAACTTTTAGAGTTGAGAGATTAAAATATGAGGAACAATAGTTATAAGATGTAGCATTCAATCAAATGAATGAATGACAATGCTGAAATATACAAAATAAAAGAGATAAAGGCAAAGCTGAAATAATGAAGAATGATATAATGCTGAAACAACAATAAAACAATGCTGAAATATAATAGCAAAATATTAACTTCAAGTAAACTTGAAGAGGAGATAGAATTAGATAGGATTTCTAGGATTGGAAAGGAAAGAAATACCATAACAAATAATTTAATATTTGTTTTGGGAAGTGGAGCCCCGTCAACGCCCTACTTCTATGAGGACCAGCCACTTTACCTAATGCCCTCTCCTTGAGTGGATATTGGATCAAAGGTAATATTGACTTCAACGTCACGCTTCGCAAAAGCAAAGTAACCATTCAATCCAACATATTTGTTAATTTCATAATCATAATTATTAGACTAAGTCTAATGATTGTAAAGGCGTAGCCATCGTTGGAGCTTAAGCTCAATATTATAAAACTGGAGCAAAGCTGTGTGATTCGTTGTAGCAACAGCTCATTATATAATTGGAGCAACAGCTCAGTATGTAATTGGAGCAACAGCTCAATATGTAGTTGAAGCAACAGCTCTACTTGTAGTTGGAGCGATAGCTCTACTTGTAGTTGGAGCGATAGCTCAATATATGGAACATCAGTTCAATGCATAATTAGAGCAATAGCTCAATATGCCATCGGAGCAATATTATAGCTCTACGTGTCTTTGGAGCAACACAGCTCAATATATTAATAGAGCAATGGCTCTTAATGATGTTGGATGGAGCATTAGCTCTACATGTCGTAGGAGCAGCACAGTGGCCCTGTATGAAAAGGAGCAACAGCTCAATATAATAACTTAATAGTTGAAATACAACTGTTTGGAGCATTAACTCATGAATGATATTTCATTTCATCTCAAATTAATAAATTATGACTATAAAATCACAGTTAAGAAAATATGCTAGGTTTGAAATAGTTTTCAGTTCTTAAAATGTGAATTTACATTTATCTATATTTTGGAAAATAAGGAATTTAAGGATATGAAAGGGAAAATAGAGAAAGAAGGAAATGATAGGTTTCATTACTTAACCTAAAGCATGAGAATGCCCCACCACCACTTACTTCTATGCCAATTGCTATTTTGCATAAGACTCCGAAGCAACTGACTCAGCCTTTGCTGACAATGTTTGATAATGTATTGGGTTGAACTAATAATTCAACAACTTATTTGCCGAACAAATAGTTGAATAATTAGCCCGATGTAAGTGTGGGGAAAAGTATATCAGCCGCGTGTATAGTAATATGCGTACAGTCATTATTTCCACAAATCAAAGCTCTCTTGAAACAGACCGCATAGATTGCACGGTTTGTGAGGCCTTACAATTACATCTGTCCCATAACAAGCCATTGACTTATGAACATACTCCAGTGAGTACAGCGTATCAGTCGAAACCAAGTCAGTTCACTACTATTTTACTATAGTTAAAATATAATCCAAATGAACAAACTTAGAAATCTTACACACTACGCTTATTGCTCTATGTTGTTGAAACTCTTAAGATGATGCTGATTAAGATTATGCTGAGGCTGTTTGATAATGTATGGGTTGTACTGATACACATTAACCCGCTGGCTAGACGAGCTACTATATCTCAGTACGTTGTACAGTGTGGGGAATAATATGTCAGCTGCGGGTATAGTAAATTGCTAGCTGAAATATATATACAAATGATCAGCTCTGCGGCAAAGGAAAGCACCGATAGACGTCTGAAGGGAGATCTAACCTTACCGTCCGAACAACGAACAAGATCACTTACATAAATATACCTCAGAGTGTTTAGCGCTACAACAGTCTAATCATAGTCAGCGTAGAATTGATTTAAGTTAAATAAATAAATATCTTAGGAACCCCAACTAACATAGTATTATTTACGCCTTTTGCATTTATGCTTTGCTTCGCCTTATTATCAATACGCCTTATTTTCAATAATACCAATCGGACCATGTAAGTGACTGATGTGCTTGATAACAATGTATTCTTTGAATATTTATCGCAAATGTATTATTCAAATGATCAGCTCTGCGGTAAAGGAAAGCACCGATAGGCGTCTGAGCGAGACCTAACCTTACCGTCCGAACAACGAACACGATCACTTAAATTCCACACCAGAATGTAAATGTAATGTGTATTATGTATGTTCAGTAATAAGTCAATAATCAATAAAAATAATTACATGTAAAGTGTCATTGCCCGCAGACCTATTTTTATAAATGATCAGCTCTGCGGTAAAGGAAAGCACCGATAGGCGTCTGAGCGAGACCTAACCTTACCGTCCGAACAACGAACACGATCACTTATAAACAGTATCAGAATGTTCATCAATTACAGGTCAAATTTGCATTGACTTAGGGTCTACCATCACCACAAAGCTATGTACAATAAAGTATGAACATATAATTCATGAAATCTGCCATCTACTGGAACCAGGTAACTCCTTCTTCCGATGTATGAAGTAATACAAGATATTATACAAATACTGAAATGTAAACACATATTAGCGTTTGCTCGATCACTGCATCTTCACCTCCAACCACGAACGCTAACAATTATAATAATTAATATGCTCAAGTCATATAGTAAGAAAATTAAGAGTCAATTTAAACCTGTATGATTAAGTGGAAGAAATTGTACTAAATGATTTAAAAAGGTTACCTGCAAATCATAATTAAAATAAACGAACTTACAATAACATTGTAAATAACTCAAATGAGTAAGTAAAGTTCAACATAAAAACATTATCATCTGTAAAGTAAATAAATATCAATTTAAAACTAAAGTGTATAATATCTAACATGCGTTGTCTATCATTGTACAATAAGTGATATATCCCTTTACTATTGTTAAAATAATTACTACAATCACTTATTATGACAGTGGACTATACCAATTTGGTTCTTAACTCTCTCTATGATGAGTATAATATTATATTAGTAGCCAATCAAGAAAATGATAATTACTGCAGGAAATTAATAGAACCAAGTTAGTGCTAAATAGTACAATACACAAACCTCCGTCGTCTTCTTTTAATCTTAGGATTATCATACTTAAACCGCTGAAATAAAAATAGTTTGACAGTTTTCTTCTCATAACTATTGAAATAGCTAAGAACAGTTATTTTCCCTTTACTCAAATAATTATAATTCGCTCCCACACCCCCATAATATTCTAACTTCTAACAAATTATAATAGAGAGTGAATTTACTCACTCACTTACTTATATTTTAGACACACATACATAAATTCTCTTATAAACTCTATGGAATATCGAAGAACTATTTAACCTTACTCAGATAATTATAATAAATTCACCCCCATGATATTTTAACTTAACACAAATTATAGCAGAGAGTGAAATTACTTACTCACTTACTTACTTATATTTTAGACACACAAACATAAATTCATGCAAACATACATACATTAATTCTTATACAGACAGACGGAATTAATTAATTAATTAAGTTATGTTACACTTCACTATGATGACTTAATTCTTCTTCTCCTCTTCCTTCCAAAATCCCACATTCGTCCACTGCGTCCGCCGTAAATAAGTACATCTCTTTCTAACTCGTTTCTTTAACAAATACACGCTAACTCTCTCGCACTTACGAATCCTTATGGGTTTGGATAACAAAGGAACCGCTTTTGTTGTTTAAATGTTTCTGTCTCTATTATTTTATAATTCCGTTTCCCTCACTCCTGTGCAGCGGCTTGCTTTTGACTTTTTATCTCACGGTTATTAACGCTAAGTATTCCTTTCAATAATTGACCTTGTGTTCTTTGTCATAAAGTTGGTTTTAAAATAAACCTAATATTGTTTTAATTAACTCTTTAAAAAAAAATTCGTTACCGAACGATGCATGCCAAACCATGAAGTCTTACAAAATAAATAATTGAAGCTAGGGTGGGATGTTACAAAGTGTGAGTCGGCTGTCGGACTCGCGCGCCGAGGGTTCCGTGCAACTTCACCATAACATTTGCTCTAACGAAAACATAAACTAGATTTAGGGACAAACTTATCTTTGCGTTTTCGAAATTGATAACGTCATACATCGACATACCAGGCGTCAACTGCAAATATAAGTTTGTAATTACAAAAAAATAATTATTTCGTGATGTAACCCCATATTTACAGTTTTCGGATTTTTTCCTTTACTTGTGCTATAAACCTAGCTTTTTACCAAATTTCATGATTCTAGTTCAACGGAAAGTACCCTACCCTATAGGTATATCGCTTTTTCATACAAATATGCGAGAAAATGCGACAAAACGGCCATATCTTTTGATTGCGTTGACGTAGAAATTTGATTTTTACACGGCTACATGAGGTTGCAAACCTGAGTATTTGGTATTCATTTCAACGTGATCCGTCCACGCGTTTCTGAGATATAAGGTCTTGACAGACGGATAGACGGACAATAAACTGATCTTGCAAAAATTGCAAGAATTTTTTCATCATGTTCTAATTTATTCACCGAGCATGGATAATGCGTAATTCAAATTCTGATCCTATAAGGTTTTTTTTTTACTTTTGAGACACGGAACCCTAATTTTCTATGTTTTCGCCTGTTTAATCTACTGTTCGACATTAACCTACGACCAGGGCTTTTTGAAAATGGCGGGAAACGACGGTTGCGAAATTATTTAATAATTTTCAGTTTAATGTCTACAGTGGGTGTTTTGTGTTTAATATCACGTTAAATTAATCAGAAAATGTTCGCGAATGACAGTAAGGTGAAGTTATTATAGAATTCAAGCAGGATCTGAAGTTTGGCGCCATGGTCAAGATTCCCACTACGAGCTCGGGAGTGAACGTGACTGTCGAGCTGCTTCGTCCACAGTGATTGACGCTACGGCGTCTCCTGTGGATGAAGACAAGAAGACGCTGCTACCCAGGGTGATGACGCTACGGCGACTCCCCTGGAGGAACATAGAAGACTATTATACATTGAATTTTCTGTAACATGACATTGGCAAATGACGAACTGTCGAGTCCATTAATAATAATAATAATAAAAAAACCTACGACCATATTACGGTCATATTTCGAATCTGCCGGCTTCTGTCGCCGGCGTCGGGGCAGACCGCGGCGTAGGAGAGACGATGTCGTTAGATACAGGGATGGGGGGCTGGAAGAGGCTCAGGACAGGGATGGATGGCAGAGGAGGGGGGAGACCTTTGCCCAGCAGTGGGACAATTTATAGGTTTACAAAAATCACCTACCTATAACTGAGAAGCCACGTGTACTATGTGGCATGCGTATGTCGACTTGCACTGCAGTAATGCTAGCGTTTTTCATGAGCCATTGTACCGCTGTCTTGACTTCATCTGTTGTTGGAGACGCCAAATCTGCATCTGAAAGAGGGATTTCAAATGTTGAGTTTAGTTTAATTCTTTATTGATTTTTTTTTGCGAACCTACAAATTGTCCCACTGCTGGGCAAAGGTCTCCCCCCTCCTCTTCCATCCATCCCTGTCCTGAGCCTCTTCCAGCCACCCATCCCTGTATCTAACGATATCGTCTCCCCACCTACGCCGCGGTCTGCCCCGACGCCGGCGACCGTCCGATGGCACCCATTCTGTGCCAGTCCGGGCCCATCGGTCCGGCTGCATGCGGCACACGTGACCCGCACAGTTACACTTTAATGTGGCTGCTTTGCGGGCCACGTCTGCTACGCCAGTTATCGATCGCAGGGTTGTGTTTCGGACACGGTCCGTTCTCCTCACGCCCAATATGCTGCGTTCCATTGCGCGTTGGCAGACCTTGAGTTTGGACGTCTGATCTTTAGTCAATGACCATGTCTGGGCTGAATATAAATAGACTATCAAAAATATTAGAATGTACGGACAACAGCAGATCGGTGCTAACTAGAGAATACAATCCCGAGCATTATTTTCAATCCCGGGATTACGGGGTTTTTGATCCGGGATCCCGGGAATATCCCGGGATTAGTCCAAGTAGGCAATTTCCAATTGGGCTCCATTAAAAACCGAATTTCTTAAAAAAGTTTTTTAATATTGATAATAATATTTAGAATATGGACAATATGACAAGACCAAAAAATATGTTGAAAATGCAATGGCAAAAATAACAAAGCATCCAACTTTTCCATTAGTATCAGTCAATTATTGGTGTTAGGAGGTTTATGGCCTTGTCTCATCCATCATATCCGTTAAATAACTAATTTTCATCATCATCATCAGTCTATTTATATTGCCCCACTGCTCGGGCACAGACCTTCCCTTACATCGAGGGAGCTCGGGCCATGATCCACCACGCGGGCCCAGTGCGGATTGGCGGATTTTTTCTTCTAGGGTATGCAGGTTTCATCACAATGTTTTCCTTCACCGTTTTGAGAGCACTCGGTAAATGTACGTAAGTTTTTCCGTCGAAAAAACCGAGGATAACTCATTGGTACATGGCTGCCCTGGCTGGGAATCGAACCTGGGACCTCCATATTGCAAGTCCATTGACCCAACCACTGAGCCACCGAGCTCTTTTTTCATCATCTTTTGTTAATAATTCAACTTCCATTTCATAAATTAAAGTTGATTATTTGACGTTATGTAACAATTGTCCTAAATGTAATCTAGGTTAGGTTACATAATAAGTGAAGTGCCACCATTACGCACATCTTGTGATCAAGTCTAATATCGATGTCATACATAAAATCCATCAAAGTACTTGAGGTCACAAACAGACATACAGACATGCACTCAAACACATTGCCCTCAATATATCGTCACTCAGTTCAAAATGTGCATTTGGCTTTGCGGGAAAAATATTTCAATCCTTCTATACAAAACAAAGACCTAAATATTTTTTAATTATTTTCGACTAAGTTTCAGAATTGGAAACTCTTGGATACAATACTTACAATAATTGATCATACCTCCTCTACTCTTACCTTCGAGGTTACACAGCCTTTTAGCATCGCCCCGATCAGAAGGCGTAGTATGCAATTTGAACCATCCCTCGGCTTGTAAGAAGTAAATGTAATCGCAACGAAAACGCGATGAGTCTGTAAAATAAAAAGTTTTATTTCTAAATATGTTTTGCAATACTTCGCCGTAGCGTCATCACTCTGGACGAAGCAGCTCGACAGTCACGTTCACTCCCGAGCTTGTAGCGGGAACTCTTGATAAAGGCTTGAAACCTCAGATTTTGCTCAAATTATTCAACAAATTCACCATACTGTCATTCGCAAACATTTTCTGATTAACTTAACGTGATATTAAACACAAAGTAGCTACTGTAGACATTACAATAAAAATTATCAAACAATTTTGCAACCGCCGTTTCCCGCCATTTTCAAGAGAACCGACATCGATATATTAGACTCTGATACCCGAAGTGGACCTTGGACCTCCTCAACTCCAAACCACCCCAGTCGCGCGGTCTCGCAGCGACTGCACCGCGTGTGTGACTGCAGTCGGGACGGGCTCTCGCGACCGCGGCCTGACAGCGGGACCTAGGATGGCGCCGGCGGCCACGCCATAGGCCACGTTACAGCACAGACCACTTACCCCATAGACCTGTAACAGGAGGGCGCCCGTTTCTGCCTGCACATGAGCACAAAATTGCTTCGCGACACGCGTAACCTTGAGATATCTAAACGGGTTTAATATGGCGCCCCTGCCCCCCGCTTCGTCTAATTGCGCCTATCGCTTGACTGAATTTTTCGCTTGCAAAAGACATTGCCACATTTCAATGGAGCTTAGCCCCACCTACAAAACTACGTGACCATTTAAGCTGTACCTATCATTTTGTTGGGGACTTATTACAGGTTTCATATTGCATAATCATAATCAGTATCATTTTCTACTACTCTCGCAACTCCTATAATAGAATAACAAAAACAATGAATAAATCGCTTCGATCTCTTACTATTTTCTGAATTCTTAATTAAGCTGTTTTTTTCGACTCTCAACTTGAACATAACTTTAATTTAAACCAATAATTTTAATAAAAAACGGAGATACTTTTACATTTAATCGTTATATTGTACATCATGCGGTTGATGGTGGGGCAGAATCTGGCATTGTCATTTGTACCGATTTCATGTCTATGGGGTAAGTGGTATGTGGCTAAAGGTCTATGGGGTAAGTGGTCTGTGCCTAAAGGTCTATGGGGTAAGTGGTCTGTGCCTAAAGGTCTATGGGGTAAGTGGTCTGTGCCTAAAGGTCTATGGGGTAAGTGGTCTGTGGCGGCGGCGGCGTCGGCGGCTTTGGTGTGTAGACCAAAATATGTAGTACTAAATAAGTAGGTACTCACTGATTACGGGAACATAAATTAATGATAATGTCAATGACACGGAATATAACACGATTAACTTCATGATTACAGAGACATCACCGGACTGATAAAGAGTAATTTCTAAAGTCGGTTTTATCACAGCTTGGAAATTGGAAATCTGTGACCTCTTGATTAATTGTTGCTGACATTAATTTAATTACTGAGACGCGGAACTTGATAAAGTGTCTACAATGTAAGTATATTGTAGATACAATCTGGTCATGCGCATCGCAATTTCATCTCTAGAAGAGCTGTCATTGGTTTCCCATAAGATATGGCGACCTACTAGCCTAGTTAGTAGTGTGCCCACCTTCTGTACAAGGGGTCCTGGGTTTGATTTCCAGCAGGAACGTATATAAGGTAGGAGGTACAGTCGAAGACAGAGATAAGTATACAGGGGGCCTCAATAAGGTTGAGATTTTCTCAAAAACTACTGGACCGAATTTAATAATTATTTTACATTTACGTAGTTTTAACTTTTATCTATCAAACAGTGAAAGAATTTTTACAATCGGTCAAGTAGTTTTTGAGAAAAACTCTCCTGTACACCTTTCTCTGTGTTCCACCGTACATAAGGTAATCACTTTTTCCGAGTGTGGCTGGACTCATGGTTCAGCTAACAGCAGATCAAGTGTAACACTTTGGACTTTGAATCGTTCTTATTATCTGCGTCATAAGAGTTGAATTCGTACTGCAAGTGTTACCATTGATCTGCTGTTGTCCATACAACAGGGAATCCTAGTTTGGGTCGTAAGTATGATGTCTTATTTTTATTATCCGTTCTGTGTACTACACCCTATTTTAATATACCTATATAAAAAATTAAATATTTATGTTCAACGTCTCTGTAGAAGAGAAAATAGCAGTGAATTAAAAAACCTCTTTTATTATTTGACCTTTATTTACGTTGTTTTTGAAATTACAACATCCTGTGCATATAAAATATTACCTACACAAAATATAGAACAAAATGTCAAGAACTAAAACTAATCTTATTTATTTCTTATAATTCGAGGTACCGACCCTTTGATCTTACTAATATTATATATTATTAAGTATGGTCGATAGCACATCAAGTGTAACACACAGGCACTCTATGTAATACGGCATAGATTGCGATTTGTGTAGGTCGATGTGCTTTCGATCGTACAAGCTATGGTAAGTATCTACAATTACAACAAAAAACCTCATGAAGGCAAAAATGTCTGAAGCAATGTTTGAAAAACTGTTTGCTAGAAAACTAAATAAACCAAGATAACACGGCGTCTAAAAGGAAATTGTCTAATTGTGATTAATATTGCAAAACAAACAAAATCTAAGATCAGAGAAGCTGCATATGGTCTATAGAAATATAGGTACGTTTCGAGTCGTTATATTTCCTGATCATTTTACATAAAATAAACACTTGTTACATAAAATGAACACTCGTCTGATAATGTACTTAAATTATTCAATACATTTTTTGACACACAGAAGCTATGGTTTCTAGTACTAAAAAGATAAACACAAAATTAAAATGTTTGTTCAGGCTCTTTGCTTTTTTTCCGTGTGGTTTAGTGACTGAACCTATTTGTCAGAGGTATTCAGGCCGCCCGTAGGTCTCTGACGTGACCTAACGACTGCTGCCGAACGACAGCAACCGGGACCAACTGCTTAACGTACTTTCCGAGGCACGGAGAGGCTCAAATGAAAGAGTAACTAGCGGTCACCCATCCAGGTCCTGACCTCGCCCAATATTGCTTAACTTGTACGATCGTTTTCAACGTGTACTCGCAACTGGACTACGAGCCCTTCCTTTTGGGTATTTTGCCGTTTAAACATTTCAAGGGCAGCTTGCGTAAGGTTGCTCTTGCATGAGGTAATATGGAAACTATTCTGTCCATTGTAGGCACAGTATCGTATCCCAACAGGGTGCCATTATGGCTTCGACCCGTTGGGATCTTTTGTGCGCCATTGTAGATACTTAAATCATTCCATTCATCTTAATCATTAATAAGTATTAAAGTGTTTACTACTATATGTTTCAAACAATGAAATCATTCACTGTGCTGAGATTGCACAAGTATCCTCAGAATCCATTACCGGGCTCTTCTCGCAGATGAAGGCCAGCTTGATGTGGCACCACAGGTCATCCAGCTTCGCGGACCGGAACATCCCTCCGCAAGCCTGTCCTGGATTGCCGGCGGGGTCCACGGCGTTGTCCGGCTGGCCAGGCGACCACATGGTGTAGCCAGTATCCTTTAGAGGTTCACCTGTAATAGAATATAGAAAAGTAATTAAAAATACTGGTTTTCTGTTAGGGTTTAGCTTTTGAACATTTATGTCCATTCCAGCACGCAAATATTAATCATCACTAATTACGAGGCGTGTGAATATCGTGGAAGTAGCTGGAAAAGACTGGATGATGGACACAAGACAAAAGAAAGTTGGAAAGACATGGAGGAGGCTTTTACCCTAACAGGGACCATACCACCAAATAACAAATAACTAACATACACATAAACAAAAGCTAAGAAAAAACTAACACACTAACATCATTTGAAATGTAGTACGTATGCGGTAATAAAGCTAAATAAATAAATGAAAAATTACGAGGCGTTCGGCGAGGAGGAGAAACACAACTATTGACGACTTCAGGAGGTACCTTAATTCAATTTCGTTATTGAAGACTTGGCAGAAGATTCAGATAATTGGTGATACAAACAGAGCCCAATAGGGTAACACCCTCTTACCTTATGTCGTCAAAGAACAATGCATGACCGATGCTCAATTGCTGTGTGAGATGTACAATTTCAGTGCTTGGGACTTGTTTGTTTTGCTACGATTTCTATGAAATAAATTAAAAACCTCATTAACTTACCGAACAGAGTTGTCCAATCTCCTTGACCCGGATGCCATTGCTGAAAACCTAGCATAGCAGAGTTCTTAAATTCAGAGTCAATTGCGTTGGCAGGATATTTGGCGAACAGGTTCTTAAGTACATCTGCTTCGGCGTTACTGTTGATGATGGCCAGGTATCCGCCTTCTTGAGAGCAAATGTCGGACGCGTCGGACCAGTTTTTCCCTTCAGGGTGGAACTTGTAGCAGCTACCGGTTTGATTATTCATGCTGTAACCTGGACAGAAAGTAAATCATCTTATTAATTCATAAACTCAAGCCAGACTGTAACGGAAAGGTACTTCGAAGGCTATTAAGCATTAAAAACCTAAAATAAAAATCTTTGCCGTGTACTCACAACAACCATTTATTAGGAACACAATCTGACATTGTAAAATTCAAATTAAATTATTATTTTTAAATGAAAAAATATATATAGCGAAAGGAGGCCGCCACATCGCTCTCGACGAAAAGATGTTGACTAGAAGTCAAAATGTTTCGGTGGCTTGATCAGGCGTCCAGAACGCGTTCTTATTCTTGGCGCATCAACAGTTTCTTCCTCCTGCTCGTCTCTAGTAGTGGAGGCACACTCCAATGGGAACAAACGCTGTACAGCTCTGCGAAACCTATCATTAGTCTTTACTTTAGCAACTCTGGTTTCACCATCACATCGTTCGTTGTATACGTACGTTAGAGGACGAGCATTAATAAGTGCCTCACAATCACACAAAACTGTTTCCAATTCAACATATCCTATAACGTTGCCTTGCCAAGATTCCTTCTATAAAATTCCTCCACCACCCTCCCCACCAAGAAACGGCCGGGGGGGTTGAAAATCCACTGGATCCTAGAGCGTTGTACCTCGTCGAAGTTAATGGTATTCAGTTGATTCTCAACAATCCATAACGAGGGGCTTAGGATATGTAATTCTGCATCGCTACATATTTTATAACGTTGTTTCACATAGCGACGATAATTTTCCTGTTTATCTATCAATGTCAATCTTGTTTTGACACGTGTTATGACATTTTCATCCATAGAGATGATAAAGATTAAGGTGCACGAAACTCCTTGCTTTGTAAAATTCTTATTTCTGATTAAAGCAGGTTTCATTTCTGATATTGTGATCACTTTATGTCGACGATCTTCATTGATTTTCAATTTCACGGGTTTCTTACTTGATCCGTTATTCTCGTATCTCTCTTCCTCATCGACTTGAATGCTTGTGTTGAAGAGATCGAGTATTTGCATTTCTGCATCCGTCTTCTTGTCAACAGGGCCATGGATACCAACGTTTTCCAGGTTCCACGAACGTCCAATATCAAGATTTAATTGACAGATTTCTGGAGTAATATGTTTACGTTGGTGCTTCTCCTCATTAGTCTTAATATCTCCAACGAGACTGTGATCTAAATCTAGAGCTTCTTCTCCAACGGGTTGTACCTTCAACTTCGACACTACTCCTTCGGCGATATATGACCTTTGGGCATCTGTGTCTGTAAAAGCTCGCACATCTTTATTTCCAATTTCTGGCATCTCGAGCTTCGGCAAACGGGAACGTGTCCTTATTGTTGCGTAATCACTCTGGCCATTGACAGATGCGCCATTAAATTTTGATTCTCGTAAAGCTTGTTGTACGTTATGGTATCGCCTTACGTACTTTACTTTTGCCTTACACCAATCGAGAACATACGGCTCCGCAGTGTCACAATCCTTCAAATATTCTGCTTCATCAAGATCATCTTTCTCCAGCCACAGTTCCTTTATACGTTTATCAACGTGAAACAATTCTTCAGCTTTATTGGAGAGATGTTCATAAGCAGGGTGGACCTCATCATCATCAGGTTGTGTAAGCTTTAGTAATTCGAGCAATTGATTTTTGGCCTTTGTAAAATGCTGCCGACATACTGACCTTTCCCTCATCAGATTCTTCATATTTCCTTACGGTTTCTTCTAAACCACAAAGGAAAATAGTCACGGTCGCCACTAATTCTTAGCCACGGTCGCCACTAAATGTAACGGAAAGGTACTTCGAAGGCTATTAAGCATTAAAAACCTAAAATAAAAATCTTTGCCGTGTACTCACAACAACCATTTATTAGGAACACAATCTGACATTGTAAAATTCAAATTAAATTATTATTTTTAAATGAAAAAATATATATAGCGAAAGGAGGCCGCCACACCAGACGTTGGATTTCCATTATACTTTAATCATCTTTATAATTTCGTATTACTATTTTTTCTCGGCCACTCCAAATAAGCTTATAGCTGGGAGCAGTCATTATTACTAATATATATAGCTCGACTACCACTCACTCACTGACTGACTCACTGATTGACCGTCCCGTTTAGTCTGAAGGAGTTCCCTGAGGTGAAAGTGATGTAGGGGGGAGTTGTATAGTTTAGTGATTGGACCAGAGGAAAACTATAGGGAAGTGAAAAAAACAAAATGGCGGCGGGTCACGTGATGCCATCTCCGCCATTTTCCAACCGATTTCGTTCAAATTTGGAACACGCGTCACATGGTCCACCTACTTTGTGATGAAATTGAAAAACAAAAGAAAAACAAAATGGCGGCGGAAATATAGCCGATTGAAAATTTGGACATTTCAGACCAAACTTTGACGAATTAGCTGGCCTAGCACGAGCGCATGAGGAATATCCAACCAATTCCACTTCGTAGCACATATGATGCAGTATACCAGAAAATTGTCATTTTTGGGAAAAACAAAATGGCGGACGAGCAGTAAACCATAATATTTTCTCCATAAATTTTCCTATACGAAACGAAAGGATTACTGGCGTGCGGTAAATATCTATCAGTAACTATAGCGAGGCCGAAGGCCGAGCTCCGCGTAGGGCGAAGCCCGAAGCGATAGAACACCGCGAGGCCGTAGGCCGAGCTCCGCGTAGGGCGAAGCCAGAAGCGTCCCCTTGCCAAGCAGAAACAACTCC
Source organism: Tachystola acroxantha (assembly GCA_963506565.1). NCBI lineage: Eukaryota > Metazoa > Arthropoda > Insecta > Lepidoptera > Oecophoridae > Tachystola > Tachystola acroxantha. The sequence continues at coordinate 13,391,710 of OY735881.1, forward strand.
CCACCTTCCAAGTAACTTTTGCGAGGCCGAAGGCCGAGCCGGCCTGCGAGGCCATAGGCCGAGCTCCGCGTAGGGCGAAGCCCGAAGCGTCCCCTTGCCAAGCAGAAACAACTCCCCACCTTCCAAGTAACTTTTGCGAGGCCGAAGGCCGAGCCGGCCTGCGAGGCCATAGGCCGAGCTCCGCGTAGGGCGAAGCCCGAAGCGTCCCCTTGCCAAGCAGAAACAACTCCCAACCTTAAAAGTAACTTTTGCGAGGCCGAAGGCAGAGCCGGCCTGCGAGGCCATAGGCCGAGCTCCGCGTAGGGCGAAGCCCGAAGCGTCCCCTTGCCAAGCAGAAACAACTCCCCACCTTCCAAGTAATTTTTGCGAGGCCATAGGCCGAGCTCCGCGTAGGGCGAAGCCCGGAGCGTCCCCACGCTACCAAAGAAAAAGATGCCCTTGTCTTTCGAATTATGAACAAAGTTATGAAAATTGTGTACAGCTAGCAACGTTTGGCTTTTGAAGACTTTTTTTTAAGTTTCTGGCATACGGGCATTTCGAGCATTGTTTGCTTTAAAAATCACAAAAGTAACCTACTTTAAATGAGCAAACTCTTTTCGAATAAATGTTTTTCACAGAGTTTTGAACTTGCAGCTTTCGGGCGGTGCTTGATATAATTAGTGAATGGACTTGCACGAATTATTTGCACAGCGAACAATCCGGATAATGTTTATTTAGTTGCGGCGCCTACAACACGAATACAAAGCAGTCTCGCGGGCCGCGCGCGGCCCGCGCACCATGCAACACCTAGTCACAGTAGTATATGGATAGAGATTGAACCCTGCATCGCAGTATCACGACCTAGCCCTGTGACTACAATTCCCATTACGTACAGCACATTTCGTCACATGCTCTTTTGAAGTGGTCATAACTTCAGAACAAATTATAATAATTATACTCACCAGCATCAGGGCCACAGGTGCTTTTATCTTCGCTGGCCTGGTCCTTCGTTTTGTAGCAAATGTAAGGTAAATAATTCTTGCAGTCCTCATCAGCAATATTCCCATCGCCGAGCAAGGCAATACAGTTATTGAATTGTGTCTTGCATGTAGGGATTACAGAACTCCTTGGCGTGTCAATTTCCCATTTCACTGGCATCTCGGTAAGTGGCACTCCTGAAAAAAATGGACTAAATTTTATCAAGGCGTAACTACAATTTGCTTATTACGGTATGCCGCATTCTGCATGGTGATTCGAATTGTCTTGAGTTGGTGTGGCAATTGGTGAGATTGGCGGTCCCAGATGTTCCTAGGAACTGCCTGAGGCGGCGGCGGCGCAAGCTGCTGGCGGTGCCGTTGTCGCGGACCGTGTCCCATAGGAAGTCACCACTGCTCCGGGCGTTGACACTGCTCAATGCGCTCCTGGCAACAGCACCTGAGTGCGATGTGTTTGCGAGTCGATGGGCGGATGGTTATTGTGAGTGTCTGAGATATTGTGAGGTGACGGATGATAGGGTGTTCAGTGTTGCTACTATATAGGAAACCTGTACGTAATGTGTCGGTGCATTGGCGTGACTGTAAAACCGTAAATACAATTGTAAATAAATAAATAAATAAGGTTTCGATGCGGGGTCGACACTGGCATCTTCTCGTTTCTGAGCCAGCGGAGTATGTAAGATTCCTGATGGAAGGCAATTTGTAAATGGATTGGTTTGCAAATGACATTATTAACCTTCAATACTGTAGTAGTTTCCCACGGTGTTGATAGAATGGACCCCGGTGAACACAGGGCATGGCAAAGAGCCTTGGGAATTCATCAGAGCTGTCATGTCCGCAATCATGGCATCCGACGTCGGCGACGCCAACATTCCACCTGAAATAAAAGTTATATTAATTAGTTTCAATTTTAATCTGATGCTAGCCCAATTTATAGTACATATTTTGCTGAGTATGTATAATTAAATGCCAATATCATTCGTATATTTTGTCTTACTACATGCATTGGTGCTGTACGAACCTTAAAAAGATACCTATTTGTTAATACAAGAGGAACCGCAGGAGAACAGAATGAAGATGAATGGTAAGCATCAAAGTTAGAATCAGTGTACGTACCTTCTTCTAAACACGTGACTCTGGCCTCGCCCCACGTAGCTGGCACTCTGTGGAGCTTGAGCCAGCCATCCAGGTTCTTGAAGTACATGTAACCCGAATTTATGGTTGCGGCATCTGAAACACGACAGAACATATTGTGACTTTGTGACGACCGTATAGCATTTGGAGGCCACGTCCGGGTAAACGTAGTGTAGGACGCCTCCCGACCAGATGGAGGGATGACCTTCGCAAGATGGCTGGTAAGGACTGGATGCAGAGGGCCGAGAGTAGGGTTGAGTGACGCGCTTTGGGCGAGACCTACGTCCAGCAGTGGACTGATACGGGCTGATGATGATGTATAGCATTAGCGTTTGGCAATTTTGTGGAAGTGATCCTTGCCTGGATCCCATAGGAAATAGTCAAATTAGAAATTGAAAACGTAGCAGAAAGGGACTGTGTAGAAAGCATAAAATGTGATCATCATCATCATCAGTCTATTTATATCGCCCCACTGCTCGGGCACAGACCTTCCCTTACATCGAGGGAGCTCGGGCCATAATCGACCACGCGGGCCCAGTGCGGGTTGGCGGATTTCACATGCCTTAGATTTTTCTTTTCTTTTCTACGACATGCAGGTTTCATCACGATGTTTTTCTTCGCCGTTTTTAAGAGCACTCGGTAAATGTACGTAAGTTTTTCCGCCGAAAAAACCGAGGATAACTCATTGGTACATGGAGCTCGGTGGCTCAGTGGTTGGGTCAATGGACTTGCAATATGGAGGTCCCAGGTTCGATTCCCAGCTAGGGCAGCCATGTACCAATGAGTTATCCTCGGTTTTTTCGACGGAAAAATTTACGTACATTTACCGAGTGCTCTCAAAACGGTGAAGGAAAACATCGTGATGAAACCTGCATGTCGTAGAAGAAAAAAAAAAATCTGAGGCATGTGAAATCCGCCAACCCGCACTGGGCTCGCGTGGTGGATTATGGCCCGAGCTCCCTCGATGTAAGGGAAGGTCTGTGCCCGAGCAGTGGGGCAATATAAATAGACTGATGATGATGATGATGATGACATGGCTGCCCGAGCTGGGAATCGAACCTGAGACCTCCATATTGCAAGTCCATTGACCCAACCACTGAACCACCGAGCTCTCGTTAAAATGTGATAATAGACCCAAATACCGCTTAATGCGACCAATAATAAAGACCTGCGTTGCAGGATTTTGTATCGATAATACCTAGGTACTCCATGCATAGAGTAAAATTTGTTGTACGGTCGAAGACAAAGAAAGGAGAGTTTTTAAGGTTGAGATTTTCTGGAAAAACTACTTGACCTACTGCAAGAATTCATTCACTGTTAGATAGATAAAAGTTAAAACTATGTAACTGTAAAACAATTAATAAAATTGGCCCAGTAGTTTTTGAGAAAATATCAACCTTTTTGAGGCCTCCTGTATACTTATCTCTGTCTTCGGCTGTACGCTTCGAGTCCGAATCAATAACAAAAAAAATATTATCAATTGGTCATTGAAGAGCGCAGTTGATCAGTGGTTGAGACATGGACTCACGATGCGGAGGACCCAGGTTCGATTCCCAGTTAGAAAATGTACCAATGATAAGTACAGTCGAAGACAGAGATAAGTATACAGGGTGCCTCATTAAGGTTGAGATTTTCTCAAAAACTACTAAACCGATTTAAATAATTCTTATACAGTTGCATAGTTTTAAATTTTATCTATTTAACAGTGAAAGAATTGTTGTCATAGGCCAAGTAGTTTTTGAGAAAATCTCAACCTTAAAAACTCTCCTGTACACCTTTCTCTGTGTTCCACCGTACTCGTTTCTCTGTGGAAAACTTAAGTAGGTACATTTACCGAATGCTCTCGGCTCTCGGTCGCTCGTCGAGTTTATTACAGTTATCATATAAAACCAACGGTTAATAAATTAAAAAACTTACTTGCTCCAATCAGCAATGCACAAAACTGTAGCACACGTATGCTCAACATATTCGCAAAATATAATATAATCAGGTGATCTAAACAACCTGCGCACACGCAGTCCAAATCTTCTATAAGAGCATGAGACTTGTGCCTCTATTTTTATAGTAGAATGCGATCAGAAGAAAATTAAATATAACTCGTAAAGTTGCGGGTTCCCTGCGCTATAAAAATAATACAACTTTATGAGTTGTTTTTAAATTTTTTTCGATTTGAACAGGGTCGCATTGTCGTGACAGTATGAAGAACCGGGGGCGCCAATAGGTGGGGCCACCGTGGGGCGGGTCACTGCGACTGAGGTCACATCCACGACCACTCTGTTAGGACTGTAGCGACGGAGAAGTTTTAGTCACCGTCAGGTAGTAATTCTCATGTTTGGATACCTTTTTAAGGTTCCGAACCTCAAGAGGAAAAAACGAACACTATAGGATCACTTTGTTGTCCGTCTGTCCGTCTGTCTGTCTGTCTGTCCGTCTGTCTGTCCGTCTGTCTGTCCGTCTGTCTATCTGTCCGTCTGTCTGTCTGTCCGTCTGTCTGTCCGTCTGTCTGTCCGTCTGTCCGTCTGTCTGTCTGTCTGTCCGTCTGTCTGTCCGTCCGTCTGTCTGTCCGTCTGTCTGTCCGTCTGTCTGTCTGTCCGTCTGTCTTTCCGTCTGTCTGTCCGTCTGTCTGTCCGTCCGTCTGTCTGTCCGTCTGTCTGTCTGTCCGTCTGTCTGTCCGTCTGTCTTTCCGTCTGTCTGTCCGTCCGTCTGTCTGTCCGTCTGTCTGTCCGTCTGTCTGTCCGTCTGTATGTCCGTCTGTCAAGACCTATATCTCAGAATCGCGTGGACGGATTAAGTTGATGCATGCAGACAGTGATACACAACCTTCTACGTCAACGCAATCAAAAGATATCGCTGTTTATGTCGCATTTTCTCGCATATTTGTATGAAAGTGCTAGAAAATCAAAACTTATACTTAACGGGTACTTCCCGTTGACGTAGAATTATGAAATTTGGCAAGAAGCTAGGTCTTATAACACAAGTAAAGGAAAAAAATCCGAAAACTGTATAATTTTTTTTTGGTAATTACAAACTTATATTTGCAGTTGACGCGAGGTATGTCGATGTTTACAAAAGTCAGCATAAAAGAAATAAGAGTATACCATGGTAAATATTGATTTCCAAAAATTAAAATATGTATTACAATTACAGCAACAGATAGCTGTTATATAAATAAAAGGCAATTTCATATTTTAATATAGAAATAGCGCCCCTTGCAAAACGCTCTAGATACTAACCTGTACGCTTACCTGGGTAAGTCCCCAGTTGGGTCGTTTACTGTTGCTATGTTGCTGGCTGATTTAAAAAATATCAATAGGTACCTATTTTGACTAATTTTTAGAGTTCCGCACATTACACTTTGAAATTGTATATTTTATTTATTTGTAAATCTTTTAGAATTAAAACTATAGTGAGCCATTACTACAAATTATTATGTATAAACGGATATCACTCACTTATATTGTTAAAGTCGGCAATTAGACCGACAGTTTCGATCGATTTCGACGGTCTTTTTCAAGGTGAGCGCGCCACGCCCGCGTCGCTGTTGACGTTTCTTCGCTCACCTTGAAAAAGACCGTCGAAATCGGTCGAAACTGTCGATCTAATTGCCGACTTTAACAATATAAGTGAGTGATATCCGTTTATACATAATAATTTGTAAATCTTGTACAATTAAAGCCCACCACCGTATTATAAGCCGATTCCCAAGTGCTAAATTAGGATTTTCATTACATACGACTTATTAAAATCTGTATTATAACTTATGGAATGCAATAAATATATTGAGTATTGTTTTCGCTAACGGAGATTTTTTGTATAACGTATCTAAACCGAAGCCTTATTTTGTAAACAAAAACTACTAACATTTTAAACTGTTTCGTGATTATTGCATAGTTATTATCACATTATTAGATCCGATCACTTTAGTTTCCCAATGATGAACCGGTTGGATCAATCAGTTCCTGCAGTGTTACACCACAACAGGCAATTAGACGATCATAGTTGTTTACAAAATAAGACACTTGATTTGGGCTGCGGTATACGTAATTAACTTGCACGGAACCCTCGGGCTAGTCCTGCGGGGCCTACTCGTGATTTGTCCGGTTTTTTTTATCGTGTCATTCAACTCTCCAAATATAATAAATCTAAAATCAAAAAATTGATTTTTTTCAAATAACACCACAGATTTATTTATGGTTATAAATTAGTGGCGGGGGTATGCTAAAAGACATTGCCACATTTCAATGGAGCTTTGCCCCACCTACAAAACTACGTGACCATTTAAGCTGTACCTATCATTTTGTTGGGGACTTATTGCATGTTTCATATTGCATAATCATAATCAGTATCATTTTCTACTACTCTCGTAACTCCTATAGAAGAATAACAAAAACAATGAATTCGCTTCGATTTCTTACTGTTTTCTAAATAAAGCTGTTTTTTTTCGACTCGCAACTTGTGCAAAACATATTTTAAACCAATAATTTTAATAAAAGCGGAGATATTTTTACATTTATTCGTTATCTTGTACAACTTGCGGTTGATGGTGGGGCAGAATCTGGCATTGGCATTTATTTTTTAGCAGTGCGTTTTTTTCTCTAACGTAGTGATTGATTATGTTGTCGTTGTTTAATTTCTAGCACTAGATTTCTAAATTGTCTGCAACTATTTTATTTCAAGTGCCAACCTAATTTAAATTCTGTTTTCGAACCGTTGAAAATGGAGGGAACGTGTCAGTTACTTAATTATTTGCTCATTCAAGTTTTATTGTGTGCTTAATGTCATGTTAAATATTTATTTATTTATTTTATTAATGGACTCGACAGTTCGTCATTTGCCAATATCATGTTACAGAAAATTCAATATACAATAGTCTTCTATCTTACTCCAGGGGAGTCGCAGTAGCGTCTTCACCCTGGGTAGCCGCGTCTTCATCCCGAGGAGACGCCGTAGCGTCATCACTCTGGACGAAGCAGCTCGACAGTCACGTTCACTCCCGAGCTCGTAGCGAGAACTCTTGATAAAAGCTTGAAACCCCAGATCTTGCTCAAATTATCCAACAAACTCACCATACTGTCACTCGCGAACATTTTCTGATTAATTTAACGTGATATTAATCTCAAAATAATCACTGTAGACACTAAAACAAAAATTATCAAATAATTTTGCAACCGTCGTTTCCCGCCATTTTGAAGAGAACCTCCATGTTAAATATGTTCGGAAATATAGGCGGGTATAGCCCACAGACCACTTACCCAATAGACATAAAATCGGTACAAATTTGTGAGTGGTGAGTTCATATTTTCATAGGACAGTTCGGGACCTGGCGAAAGTCTAGGGAAAAGTACCGGCAGTAAATGCGTTAACTTGACATTAACATTAGCAAATGACTGACAAACCGCCGGAATAAATAAATTCAGTTTTCGCAGTTTACTTACTATTATTTTAAAATTCGTCAATGATCAATATTGTGGATCTACCTGCTATTTAAGAGCCTTCCTAGAGCCAACTAGCGCCGCCAATCTTAAAAAAATCATATCTTCCAATATAATCAATTTTATTAACAAAACTACGTTCACATTGCTTATTGCTATAAATATTATTTTTTAAATGCTTATTTGTAACGTGATGCAATGTAGGTAAGTTGTAGTTCACATAATTGCGAAAAACGACCGTTTCTGGCACATTTGTGAACTAACTAGTGCCTTAACAAACTAGATTAGATTATTGGCATTCATTGACGGTTTATCGAGTGGTGACTACAAATATGTAAACGTGATGTCGGACGCCCTTCGAGCAGATAGAGGGATGACTGGCAATAACTGGATGCAAATAACCGAGAATCGTGTTGAGGGACGCGCCTTGAGTAGGTATTTTATTTTATTTTTTTATTTTATTTTATTAGGAAAACATACAGCTAAAACAACACATATAGATTACACAACTAAGCAATACAGAAGCCAGTGAAGTTTTCACAACTAACTTTAACAAATCGAGTTAAAAACATAAAGTCGCTTCGCTTGATAAATTAAAGCTATCAATTACGCTTATGATTGCAGAATATGTCCACCTGGTCAGCACTCTTGTTATATTTGTCGCACACCCTTACAAGAAAGCGGTTTCTTGCGTATTTAGTCCTACAAAGCGGAACCAAAAATAATCTATTATGAAGGAGTGATCGAATGTTCGGGCAGTTAAAAGAAATTTTATTTAATAAATATGGGGAATCTACTGAATTGTTAAGAATTTTCGACAAAAATGTTTGATCTCTATGTACTCTGCGTGTCTCCAAAGTTCGCACGTCATCTCTGCTGAAATTACTAAATTTATACTCAAGTCGCCTGTGGAACTTCTTCTGAATTGCCTCTACAGCATTTATATGGACAGAATACTGAGGGTTCCATACGGTCGAAGCATATTCCAGAATAGATCTCACCAACGAGTTGTACAACAATTGTAATGTAAGTAGGTAGCTAGGTATGGGCTAATCATGATTGTGTTTTTACTTTTCATGTACCTACATACATAGTCTACTCGAAGAACTATGTGAGAGGACATGACCCGTCTAGGTCCCGCTGTCAGGCCGCGGTCGCGAGAGCCCGCCCCGACTGCAGTCACACACGCGGTGCAGTCGGTGCGGGACCGCGCGACTGGGGCGGTTTGGAGTTGAGGAGGACAAGGTCCACTTCGGGGTACTGAGGCAGCGAAGTAAATGTCTTATTTGCTTTTGATTGTACTCTGTGTTCTTGTAGGGTATTGCGTTACTTTACAATCTCAACATCTGAGGTTATACAGTATAGATCAGTGATACCCAATCTATATTGACCCAAGGGGGTCGACGACGGCCTATAAGGGGTCCATGTGAGCGGAAAAAAATTGGGCGTCTACGATACACCCGATTCGTCGTATTTGGTCAAATTCGAATTTGGACAAATGTCCCAATTCGCGAAAGGTCAAATTCGCGAATGTTCAAACTCGCAAAAGGTCAAATCCGCGTTTAGTCAAACGCTAGCGGTCTAGAACTTAGAGACATTTCGAAAAAAAATCTTTTTTCAAATTTTGATAGTTCTTGTCAGTTTTGACAGACCAAACTTTAAGTGTTTTTTTACTTTTTACATTTTTGCTTCCTGTATAACCTAATATACCTTAATATGAATAAAAGAAACCCTACGAATGTATTTTTTTATATGAAAGGTATGACATATAGCGTGTGCCTAAATAAATTTAAATAAAATAACACTAAACTGAATGATATATGAAGAGATCTGAATTAGGGTGGGTGACCGCTAGTCCAGTGAAGCCTCGCGCCATGGTATAACCAGTCGTTCCCGGTAGGTGGGCGACCATCGTGCGTAGGCTCAAATGGGTATTTGCCTATTGTTTTTATTACGTCAATCAATCCACATGAATATAATTCCGTTTTTTTTGTTCTTTTGAGGATAAGTTTTCGCAAATAAACAAAAGAGTGAAATATTATACAGGGTGTCGCGTAATGACAAGACACACGTCGGGGCTTTTTGAAAATGGCGGGAAACGACGGTTGCGAAATTATTTAATAATTTTCAGTTTAATGTCTACAGTGAGTGTTTTGTGTTTAATATCACGTTAAATTAATCAGAAAATGTTCGCGAATGACAGTATGGTGAAGTTATTGGAGAATTGAAGCAGGATCTGAAGTTTGGCGCCATGGTCAAGATTCCCACTACGAGCTCGGGAGTGAACGTGACTGTCGAGCTGCTTCGTCCACAGTGATTGACGCTACGGCGACTCCTGTGGATGAAGACATGAAGACGCGGCTACCCAGGGTGATGACGCTACGGCGACTCCCCTGGAGGAAGATAGAACACTATTATACATTGATTTTTCTGTAACATGACATTGGCAAATGACGAACTGTCGAGTCCATTAATAAAATAAATAAATAAATAAGACACACGTCACCCTTTTGAACTAGTCAGAGATTTTCCTGCGACCCGAAGTGAGTTTTGGCCTCCAAAACTCCAGTCGTCTCGGTCCTGCATCGACTGCACCACGTGTGTGCCTGCAGTCGGTCCAATATTCCTCCCCACTCCATCACTCCAACGATATCTATTATCTATGACGACCAATTGTCATTCGTCCGATCATCCCTACTATTACATAAGTACATATATAAACTCATGCCAGTTTCCCATATGAGTAGGCAGGGACGACATAATTCTATCTGCCGCTTTCATTGCAGAAAAACGGCTTACCGCTACCACAGAATATATAATAGTTGCCGCTACCCACTTTTAGCTACTACGTACTACTACTAATATATTGTTATTTATTACCATATAGGTACAGTCGACGACAGAGATAAGTGTACAGGGGGCCTCAATAAGGTTGAGATTTTCTCAAGAACTACTGGACCGAATTTAATAATTCTTTTACAGTACATAGTTTTAACTTTTATCTATCTAATAGTGAAAGAATTATTGCAATAGGTCAAGTAGCTTTTGAGAAAATCTCAACCTTAAAAACTCTACTGTACACCTTTCTCTGTCTTCGACCGTACACACAATAGAAAATATTAGTTTCTTTACATTGGGGGCCACCATGCATGACCCTTACGTGCTTTCCGAGACACAGAGTTCGTCAATTCAATTCAATTCAAATACACTTTATTGTACATAAAACACAACAATTACAGAAAAAGATTACAGAATAATACAAGCATAATGTACAATTTTGGCGGCCTTATTGCTAAAAGCGATCTCTTCCAGGCAACCAACTATTTAGGGAAATTAAGAATTCGTCGTATAGCAAAAGTAGGTTGTCAACGTACTCGTAAGTTCGCTCGCTAGCGACTACTAGTCCGATAAATCTAACTTTTTTGAACGAATTAAATTAGAACTGGAATATAAAAATTGGATGTGATAGTACACATGGACTCTCGATGCATTGTATAATATCCCACCAAGAAAGTGGTCCGGAACATTGGATTAAAAAAAAAAGTTCTATTTTTGTAATATTTTTTTACTCAAAAATAGTACCAGAATTTTTTTAACAGATTAAGAGAATTTGCTTTACGAATAGTCAGTATTCATTAAATCCGTATACGTAATATATACGTAAATACTACGCAGTGACTTTTAGGCCCGTATTAATAAATCACTCTCAGCTGAAAAGTCAATCTTGAGAACGACCTCAAGATGGCGCTCCTATTAATAAACGTAGGTGCGCGTTTAGGAATCGAATATCACGTGAGTAACGCGGTATTATTAAACAAAACTCAGTTCTCAAGAGTACTGTCAAACTCACACTTGAGAACGTATTTGCTGATTGCAGGCGAACCGCGACTTGAGAAAGACATCATGATACGCCCTCAAGATTGGTGTATTAATAAATGACATACTTGAGATGGTGATCACGTCTTGAGAGTGTATCAGTTGAATTCGCTATTGGGTTTGAGCTCAGACTATTACGGGTTTAGTTCCGCTAGAGTCGCAGTAACAATCGCACCAATACCGTCACAGCGAAGGTATTACGTTACGTAGTCAGTCACATTTCGTCGTCGTCGTCGTCGTAAGCCTGTATCCGTCCACTGCTGGACGTAGGCCTTCTCGCAATCCTTCCATTTTCTTCTATTAGTGGCCGTACGCATCCATTTCTTTCCACATGTGCGAGAGATGTCGGCAGACCATCTCATCGGCGGTCTTCCCACGCTGCCACTTACTAACAATAGTAAAAGTTACGTACTGTATAGTTATTGAGTAATCATTGTATTATCATTGTTTTAAAAGATGTGTTGCTGAGAGTTTTTTGCCACTTTTTCTCCTCAGCGTTGGCACCTTTTCCTTGCAAAGTGGTGTAAATGTAAATTCAAAAAATATATTGACGTGCAAAAATGTACTCAACGTGCTTACTTGCAATAAAGAAATTTGACTTTGACTGCGATGTCCCGTGCGTGGCCTCCAGACTGTAGCTCTGTACGTCAGCGTTCGTCGTCTCTACGTGCAACGTGCCCTGCCCATCTCCACTTCAGGGAAGCCATCCTTTCCCCAATATCCATCAGCTTAGTCCGCAGGCGGATTTCTGAGTTGGAAACTCTATCTACCAGAGAGATGCCCAGCATAGCACGATTCATCGCTCTCTGCGCCACCTTCATCTTTGTCATGGTCTCTTTAGTCAATGTCCACGTTTCTGTAGCGTATGTCATTGTGGGTAAGACACATTTCATCATCATCATCAGTCTATTTATATGTCCCCACTGCTCGGGCACAGACCTTCCCTTACATCGAGGGAGCTGGGGCCATGATCTACCACGCGGGCCCAGTGCGGATTGGCGGATTTCACATGCCTTAGATTTTTTCTTCTTCTAGGGCATGCAGGTTTCATCGCGATGTTTTCCTTCACCGTTTTGAGAGCACTCGGTAAATGTACGTAAGTTTCTCCGTCGAAAAAACCGAGGATAACTCATTGGTACATGGCTGCCCTAGCTGGGAATCGAACCTGGGACCTCCGTGTGATGATTTCCATTTAAATAAATACCTCTAATATTGTATTTGACACTGGCCACTAATAATGTTAGGCTGATTGGCCTCGAACCTTTGCCTCTCCGAGGGAGATGGGTGAAAAAAAGAGGTGTCATGGAGGATGGTGGATTATGGTGACGGGGTTTTAATTGTGAATGTTGTTTATAAATGTCTTGGATAAATAAATAGAATACCGGAGCAGATTGGATTTTATTATATTTCAGAAGTGGGATTACTTCTACGCTAAGGACAACAAAGATGGTACGTGTACCTACATGAATGTTTCATTTTTCAAATGCAAAACAGAATGAGTTGAGTAACTATGATGTCCTATTTAGACTATGAAGGGTGATGCTTGTATGATCAGTTAAGTTAATATGATGACATTGATACTCTAATATGATACTGTCAATTAATTCGGATGATGAAATGATTCGTAGGAATATCCGCCTACATTTAGGCAGATTGATTTTTTTATTATTTGTTTGATTTTCTATTTACATGAATACTCTTAATATCTTGACATTGGCGAAATTATGTCTAGAATAAGAGTAGAAGCCACTCAAATAGAATAGAAGTGATACCTATAATTATTTAATAAAATTATCTGCTAAAAGTATTGGTTGAGTATAAAATAAGTACATGAGCAATGAACATGTCTTGATTATATAAAAAAAGGCTTTATGCGTACTAAGTGCTCACTTAGCGGATGTTTTCTGCTGAGTAGATATGATTTCTACTGGATTTTGAGTGAGTCACTTAGCCGCTGGTTTTGAGTGAGGTTTATATTGGATTGATCAAGCTATGTATGCTGGATACTTGCATGGGCAAGGATGCCCATGGGATTATTGACCGGAGAATATTTTCCTCACTGGATTAAGTTGAACACTGATGACAGTGTTGGTTGTGGAGCAATATGAAATTTTATTATTTTATACTCAAACAAGTTAACTTTATGTGATGCATGATGAATATAATGTGTGAATGAACCTTGAATACTTATATTGTCTTCGCCGGATTATTTCCCTCTGGAGTGAGAGTTTATTAATATCCACTTACATATACTGGCATATAAAATTAAATTTAATAATTAGTAAAATACACATAGTTTACTAGGTATTTGTGGCTAACAATTATTACCTAATTGATATGATCTAAGATGTAGACTATTGTAAGTATTATGAAGTTGTATTTTGTGGACTGGAGTCAGGGCCGTCGTAGGCCATTCCGGGGCCCTTGGGTACACAAGAAAATGGGGGCTGGAAAAATAAAAAGTGAATGAAAGAAAAAGAAAAGAAAATTAAAATTTTCACTGTTTAGAAGAAAAACTGACCTGGTGTCCGATTAGCATTTTGACTTGGAAATGTTGGCGCTAATTCTTAGTGCAGCTCAAATATAAATGGTTCAATATATAAAATAAATTATAGTTCCGGGACTTGGTTTAAGCGCCTTGTATTACTGTTGATGTACTCTTCTTGCTATAAATTCATATGGTTACAATTAATCTGATTCTTACCATAAATGAAAACGGTAATTCATGTATTGTATAATTAAACAACTGTCTTGTATGGCTTTCAGTGAAGATAGACTGTCGGAAATAATCGCGGTCTGTTATGCGTTATTGTTTTGAAATGTCCATGAAAGAGCTAACTTTATTGCTTGTAGTTCTGCGATTAACACTGAATGAAGTTGGTCTGTTCGCGGGGTGAAGCTATTCATACACGCGCACTGGTCTACGGAGTGTGATGTCGTCGGGCAGAGCATATAATGTTTCGGAATGTTTCATAATTCATTTATTGCATAACACACACATATTAGGTACCTACATACCACAAGTTAAAGTTCGCAATACATGTCGGGCAATATGGGAAGGCAGCTCGACATTGTACTATTTGAAATAATCTTCTAAAAATTTCTGCAAATTATAGTAACACTATTATTAACATTTGCTACAAAATATTTAGGAATAGTTTGGTATTAGTTTCGTTTTTTTTTTAAATTTTCGGGTATAGTTAATACCTATATACTTTTATTGATAAGGCGCATGGGCTCTCACTGTGTAATTTTAATTCGGATTTTGTTGGTATTAAGTTTCGACCGTGTCTTGTTGGATATTGGCGATTGTAATGTAATTACATCTTTTATTTTTGTGTAGGAATTTGGAAATTTTCGCACGAATTTACACATTTCTAATATACAAAGTGTCTAAAATATAAAATACTAACACTGTCATCGTTAGTATTTTGTTCTCTCAAAAATGTGGTTCAATTCAATTCAAATATACTTTATTTGCACACAAATGAAAATACATCAGTTACATATAGAACCAAAATTAGCTAGTGTACAGACAGGTATTATCGCTTTAAGCGATTTCTTCCATGCAACCTTCGGGTGATGGAGATATTGTATCAAAACAGCGTAGCGGGTGCAAAATGTCATAAAACAATATAAACGCAATAAAATACCTATCGTACTAAGAATAATGTTAAATAAACCTAATACCTACAATATAATATAAAAACTAAACTAAATTACATACCTTTTATTTTATTTAATAATAAATATATACCTAATTAACTAAAAATATACATATTTACACTTAAATAATTAACACATAAATGTAGGGAGGATAAAAAGAGAAGAGTAAAATTACTTCTTGTCATGTAGGTAGATATCCACATTGAAATTGATAGTGTTGGCGCAAAAGATTTAAAAAAAAATTACCAGTGACTTGTCCTGTCTGATAGCTGACGGGTGATCGTTCCACAGTTTGACAGCATTGATTGTGAAAGACCGGCTGTAATACTTAGTCGGTTGTGGGGTGTACTGTACTTCAACAGCATATGTGTCGACTCACAAGGTGGATAGATAGAGGGATTGTGGTTCTCAACTTGCACGTATTTATTTGTTAACTATGGTTCGCACACATAACTGTTTAACTTGATGAAGTTCGTAAGCTTCTTGTACCGAGTAGCAACGTCCTCAAGTTGTATTTTTCGTTTAGGATCGACCGAGATTTCAATGAAATAGGCCGAATTTTTGGCCGCACAAAACTCTTAACGAGTCACGACACGTCATATAGGCTCACAGTTAACATGGTTGATGAGTCAAGGATATGTTTTATATATTATTTAAATGATTAGGTAATATTATTTAATTTCAATGGCAGTTATTACATATAGAACTTACATCTGTTTAGTTATATTTTAAGCGACAAATAAAATTGATATATAATGAAGTATATTCGATTATTTATTTATTTATAATATCATTTTCAGATTCAGTTATTACATGGATTTGCGTGTTTGTATTTTGTAGGTAAACGTTGCTGGATTAAATTCTGTACTTACCCTTACCCCTTATATAAGTAGGTTAGTTTCGGGTTCGGTTTCGACTTTCGGCTGACAAACATGTTTCGGTCGGACATTATTTACATTTCATATTTAGTATATATTATATTTAGTATATTTATATTTTTATTGAGTATAATTTAATTTACATTTCACTTCATTCATATAATATTATTATTGCATTTCTATATTAACATAACATATTTAATTATAGTATATTGTTGTACACAGATTACAATTCACAATAATGAATACAATTAGCATACTAGGTTTTGAGTCGCAATTTTGACATTTTGTAAGTACCTAGTGTGACACTTGTCAATACCAGCCGCTGCACTAGGCATATATTTGAATGTAGTGTTGGTTTTATATGATGGTAAATGGTTTTTCATAGATATTTCGAAGTCGATAGCGTTTTGATCTGATGGTGGGCATCGATGAACATTGCATTGCACTTGTTCTTGGTGTGTCCATGATTTGAACACTTCAAGTAATGCTTTAAATTATACAAACCTTAATTATAACCTTAAATTATACCAAAAGAGTATTGTTCTACATACGGTGCTCTAAAACTGCATCCTCAGGTCGGGCGACACTTCTAGAACGGTGTTGTAGAGTTTGTCGTTTTTGTTTCTGAAGAGAATGCATATACGGATGTCCGGTTCTGAGACAAAGTTTTACTAGTTCCTCTTTCTCTATTTCCTTGTTTATTCCCTTCAGACTAGTGGTAGTCTCAGTTTAGCATCTTCCGTTTCTAGGCCTGAAACGGCGGATACAAGCTGGATAGTTTCAGTGCATTGTTTTTGTTATCAAATTTAATTCGGATCAATTTATTAGATATATTTTGAATTATTGCTGGTGCGTATAAGTATGACTTTTTAAATGAAACATTCTTACGGAATAATTCCAGAGCTTCCTGTGGTTTGGTCTCGGTATCAGATGGTTTAATAATAATTGCACAATTCTTATTTGTTGTTTTCTTTGGAGTTGTGGCTGTTGCCGCTGAGTAGGATTTGGAAGTATTGGTTCTTGGTGATTCACTCGTCTTTAATTTGTGTATTTCTTCATGAATGCAGCCAATAATGTCTCATTTGGTACTGGTTCAGCACAGTACTTGATGAATATCTTGTTAGATGAGGACACTTTTATCCTCTGATACGGCAGTGACTATCGCTTTACTGAGTTGGTCACAACGCTCAAAAACGTGGGGATGCTTTTGATTTCCTTGGCCAACGCCGTTGGTTCAATCGGATCAGGCGACATCCCGCGGGGACGGGTCTTCAATGTCTGGATGAAGGTCCCCTGGGCGTGTCCAAATTATTTATAAATAGGAAAATACTTACAATTATTTTAAAATATATTTCGGAGTCATATTATTCGATATTTCGAATTCCTACGTACAATACAACTAATAATCGAACTGTTGTATGTATTTCAACATATTTTGAATACTTACCGCCCTACCCTACTTAATTATTAATAATGAATAAATAATAATGAAGACATTATTTGACAGATCTTTCTGCGTGATGTTGTAATTTAGATTTGACGGACTCTGTCGGTCGAGTATGATGTTTCAGTATGATCGTGAGATGGCTTCCGAAGACGGAGCTGCGGTATTCCGCCTGGTTCCTCCACGCCGACTACGGCGGCGGCCAATGAAAGTTAAACGGAGGAGTTCATTTACATCGACAACCTCCAGTGAGGATGTACGTAAGACTCATAAGACAGCAAGCAAACTTTCTATTGAAGATGTGTTGAAGCTACTAAAGGACTGCAGAGGAGACTCCAATAATAACTTGAACAATCAATTCAAAACGAACGGGTTGAATTTGACTTCGTCTGGTGCGTTGTACGCCTTAGTTTCGTATAGGTAAATATTTAAGAAGATACCTACTGAATGCAATGTGATGATTAAACGTTTTAGAGTAGAAATTATGTTCATATAAATATTTATAAACGGTGTTCTTTAAAGTTAGTATAGTATTCGTATTTTTGTGCACAAGAAATGTAAGCTGTCAGGAGAAATATCTAGTTGATGGTAGTTTTGCGGACTGACTGTTTATTGCGTAAACTCACATTATAGTGTAAGGTGCCAAATCAAATCTTTGTATCGTGACTAAATGATTCAAATGCTGTTTATTTGATTAACCAAACGGCTATGATTTTAATTATGTACTTCTCATTCACAAATTGATATTTGTACCTATAATATTATGATTACGGCATTGTATTAGAAGTATCCACTGACTTGTGCTGTTATTCATAACTCTGGTTAAACCTCACTTCCATTAAATCAAAGTCAAGTCAAATCGTGTGGCTATCCCTTTTACACTTCGTAAAAAAAAGGTTAAGAAAGCTGTTCCTTTGGGGCCGAAACGGTGGCGTAACTTTAAATCACGTTTATGAATAACAGCCTACGTGCTTTGATGCAAACTGTAAACCAGTCAGTTTTAAATGAAATGAAAATAGATTTATTTTTAATATTTATTAAATAATTTTATATATTAATTTTAATAATTAAGGCTATAACAAAATGTATTGTATATTAAGTTTGTTTATTAACGTGAGCCGCAGCACACATATTATTTCAGAATCAGAATCGTTTATTTTTCAATTTAAAATTGTAATTTAAAAAAAAAACAAGTTTGTAAACAGTTTTGTAAAAAAAAAAACATTCATGTTATTATTTAAATTTCAATAATTTTAATAGAGTTCATATTGTAATAGGTACATGCGCCAGGAGGCAGCATGTTGTCTGATGGCCGAATGTGATGATTTCCATTTAAATAAATACCTCTAATATTGTATTTGACACTGGCCACTAATAATGTTAGGCTGATTGGCCTCGAACCTTTGCCTCTCCGAGGGAGATGGGTGAAAAAAAGAGGTGTCATGGAGGATGGTGGATTATGGTGACGGGGTTTTAATTGTGAATGTTGTTTATAAATGTCTTGGATAAATAAATAGAATACCGGAGCAGATTGGATTTTATTATATCCGTATCGCAAGTCTGTTGACCCAACCACTGAGCCACCGAGCTCTCACGACACATTTACACCCTGTATATTATTGATGACAAGGATATACTTATTGTTTGAATGAAGACAATAATATAATTTAGTTCTTGACATTTTGTATTTTTATTACAGGTTCGTTGTCGTGCGGCGAAGTATAAACATGTCTTATAAATCTACAAAATTAGATTGGTTGCGACCATATTTTATGGCTAAATTGCAATTAGATAGAAACCGGAATGCGTCAAAAAACTATTGTGACAAATTAGAGTTGGACCAACTGACAATGTGTCATGTCGGTAGGTATCTTATATGTGTTTGTGACTTATATATGAATAATTTCAATATCTTTATTTTATATTTTAATTGCCTGTAAAGTCTCACTGCTGGGCAAAGGTCTCCCCAATTATAACTGACTGGTTTACAGATATCACCAAAGCACCGAGTCAGTGGATACAATAAGTAATTACAATAATTCTTAAAATAATAATTTATACAATGAAATTAGTGTAAATTAGAGTTACCTACTATTAAGATAGGTAGATATATTTTTATACAGAGAACACCATGGATCAAAAAAAACATCAGCATCTTTTATTGCGTTTATGAAACTGTTAATTAAGTTTACTTAGTAAGTAGTACGGTAAGAGTAAATACTCGTAGTTATAGGTAAGGACATTGATGTATGCCCCATTGGCGACTCAATAATATGTTTTTAATTAAGTGTAATAATTTTTATTTTTATTTATTTTACAATTTTGGGAAGACCAACAGCTATATAAATAAGTAGTCATGAAAATAATAACAGGAAGCCAATAATAGGTCCCCACTATTAGAGTTTATTAATATTTCGGTTTAATCGTGAAGTAAAAAAACTTTAGCTGTGCGTTCATCCCTTTATAAGTGTAACATAATCACGTAAGTAATTTTAGTAGTAATTAATAAATCTCTGCCAAGGCACAAGTGTTAGACCGTCCGGCCTCTTGCCGTCCGTGCGGCTCAGCCCGGGGGGTTCCAGAATACACGGCACACCAGCCGACACCATCGCACGACGAATGATATCGTTGATGGCGTGGTGTCTCGAATGCCTCCCAGCTGATCGCAAACAGCTGAGGCCGTGACGACCGTCGGCTAACACCTCCTTGCCACAGACGCACTGGTGGGGCTCGCAAACATCGCAACCTAGTCTGAGAGCCGATGCTATACGCAGCGAGTTATTGTCCATAAGTGTGCCGAGGTGAGGGGATGGTAAAGCTTGCAGCCATGCCCCGGACTCCGGCTTCGCGACGGCTCTAAGTCGGGCTATATCGGCACCGGAGGCATTGGAAAGCATATCTGAAGAAACCTTCTTGCAAAGGATTTCATCCCAACCCCTTTGGATGTCTGGTTTGTCCGGGACATCAGTGGATTTTAATTAGATTTATAATACTTTACAATATGATTTATCTGAATGGCTTGCATCGATACCCGCTGTCCGGCAGCGTGCCCAAAATGCTGGCGGCATTTCCCCTCTGAATAGCCAAGCTAATTGTTTGGGCGAAATACAGGCCAGCATTTTGGTCACGTGTGGACTCCACGAGCCGCCCCGACAGATCTTTATAGATCTGCCTCGCTCCCGGCCCCCACGGACCCAGCAGTTCTACCCCAAACGGCACAAATATGTAGCCTCTGTCGAGACCACAAACTTTACAATAGATTCAATTCAATTCAAATATACTTTATTTGCACACAAATGAAAATACATCAGTTACATATAAAACCAAAGATAGCTAGTGTACAGACAGGCGGCCTTATCGCTTTAAGCGATTTCTTCCAGGCAACCTTTGGGTGATGGAGATATTGTATCAAAAACAGCGTAGCGGGTGCAAAAATGTCATAATACAATACTATAAAAGCAATAAAATACCTATTGTATTCAAATATGTTAAATAAACCTACAATACAATAATACAATAAACTAATTAATAAAAATATAAATAAATTACATATACCTATTACAATAATAAATATATACCTAATTAACTAACAATATACATACTTACACTTAAATAATTTACACACAAATGTAGGGAGGAGAAATGTAGAAAGAAAAGGGTAATTACTTTAGATATGATTTATTTAACATTGAATACCTAATATTTTAAATTGCAATTAAAATAATTGTACCTATCCAATTGTACTTATCCAATTAAATTGCAATAAATCTGATCATTAGGTGACTTGACTTAAAATAGCTGAATAAACAGAATGTTGAACCACTTACGCAACTGTATATAAAACACACCACCACACAAGTCATCGTATAATTGTATAAATTTTATTTTTATATCAGACATCTCGCTGCAAATCACTCATTTATAATGATTTCTAATATTAATCTCGCTCTGTATGAACTCATCGTCATATTCCCTAATGTATGGCACTCACTAATATAAGCATTGGTGTAATTTTCATAACCTTAAGATTAAGTACACTCTGTTTAAGCATAAGGGTATATCTATAGTTGTAAACACTCTAATTCATTAATCATTTACTAAAACTAACCCACATATTTAAATTACAAAATTAACCCACATATTACACACATAAAAGCTGTAAGTTTTCCTATCAAATAAAAATAAAATAAATATAGTTTTTATTAGTATGGCAATAAACTTATTTTCTATCCTATTACATTCAGTACGTCGAAACTGCACAACTCTCCCCAGAATCACATACAGGGTTCTTCTCGCATATGAAGGCCAGCTTGATGTGGCACCACACGTCATCCAGCAGTGCGGTGCGGAACATCCCGCCGCAGTGCTGCCCCGGCGCGCCGGCCGGGTCCACAGCATTGTCCGGTTGACCAGGTGACCAGGCGGAGTACCCAATCTCCTTTAGAGGTTGGCCTGTAATCGAATTTAATCATTGTTAAGAATGTTTTTACCCGACTGAAGAAGGAGGGATATGTTTTTCAAGTATATATATGTGTCGCAGTCAACTGGTCGAAATAGACGTTTGATTGAATAGTGTGAATTATTATTCAAAATTAATAAGAATACAGTTAGTATGTCTAAGAGAGCTCGGTGGCTCAGTGGTTGGGTCAATGGACTTGCAATATGGAGGTCCCAGGTTCGATTCCCAGCTAGGGCAGCCATGTACCAATGAGTTATCCTCGGTTTTTTTCGACGGAAAAACTTACGTACATTTACTGAGTGCTCTCAAAACGGTGAAGGAAAACATCGTGATGAAACCTGCATGCCGTAGAAGAAGAAAAAAATCTAAGGCATGTGAAATCCGCCAACCCGCACTGGGCCCGCGTGGTGGATTATGGCCCCAGCTCCCTAGATGTAAGGGAAGGTCTGTGCCCGAGCAGTGGGGCAATATAAATAGACTGATGATGATGATGAAGAATGTTTTTACCCGACTGAAGAAGGAGGGCTATGTTTTTCAAGTATATGTATGTGTCGCAGTCAATTGGTCGAAATAGACGTTTGATTGAATAGTGTGAATAATACTGTTTCAAAATTAATAAGAATACAGTTAGTATGTCTTGTCATCATGATGATTGTAACGGTGTCCAAATATCTCATAATTCAGTCTAAATCGCGGTAAGAACCTGTTACTAAAATTTGCAAATTGATGTTCAACCAGTCAGCTGAGCGTCGTTTAGCTGTAGTGTTGAGCGTTGTGTTCAGCCACTCCGCTAATTGACACTTAGATGTTTGGTTGGATTAATGTTTCGTTCAATTAACGTGCTAGCTGTTCAATCAAACGTCTATTTCAACCAGTTGACTGCGACATATGTATGTCTAATTTTTGGCACACGCTGCAGCCTAAACAGCTTTATGGATTTTAACATATATGAGGTGTCGTTAGATTCGTATTGATTGTAGGAGAGGTTATAAAAATTTAATCAAAATGGCTTAAATTTTGGTCTATTCCACTAGTCCCTACCAGCTGTCCCCCCTAGGGGGGAAGTGGGCAGTCGAATTTTTTTTTTTCTCTGACCAAAGAAAGGCACTGAACATAATATCGTCAATCATGTAAGCGTATTAAAGATCACCTTGAACATGGTGTTCAAGTATCGGGAGGGAGATAAAAGTTCAATAACTTTCACAGTTGACAACTCAAATTATCCAGACGACGAAGTACGAAGATAAACTGCAAAGGGCAAAGAAGAATGACGGAACGATGTTGCCAATAATAGTTCTAATTTATTGGTGGCAGAACTCCGTACAAAAACCGCCTGCGTAAATAATACTTGATTTTTTATTTCTGCTACCAAAAAGCACCACGGTAACATTGCTATGATCCGGTGTGAAGGGGTAACTGATCAAATGTTATGGGTACTCGAGGTTTACCTCACGTCCTCAGGGTGGCAACGACCTGTAGGTAACTCTTCTACACCCCTATTTTTTCGGGGGGAAAATCATCTAGATATCATGATACCTCCTTGCCACGGGGAGGCGAGGATGGTTATGTCGGACTCTTACCGACTAAAACCCCCTCGGTGTTCCGTCTCGCCGCCCTATGACGGAGTCACGGGGAGACTTGCGAATTACTTCCGCGACTCCGCCGGCGTGTGTCCGGGGGACCCTTCTCGGGGGTCTTTGACCCCATCCGACTGTTAGCGGTGTGCTGGAACACATGCACGCCAACCAACTCGAGGACCTGTTACCGAGCGTTGGACTACCCCGTGTCCACTCGCCCGGAAGCGCTCATTATGGGGGGAGGTTACGGACATACGCCAGCCTCCTCCGCCCGACTCTCCTGCGGCGGATTCGTTCGGACAATGGATCAACCTCTCTTGCCCTCTCCGCCGCCTCCTTCTGCGAAATTACTTGTTCACAGAATGCGACCACCGCGTCCCACGACCCGCCGCTGCCCACCATAGTTTTAACTATGGCCGACAGCGACAGGTCGGCTCCCACTGCCGCGACAAGCGCAGCGCGTTACTCCGCCCATGCGGGGCATTCAGCTAATGTGTGGTGCGCCGTATCCTCGGCGCACTCACAATGGTGGCATTTCATAGTGGGCTCCCCACCCGCAACGTTACACACGTATCTCCCGAAACAACCGTGTCCCGAGAGAACCTGCACGAGGCGGAAAGTGAGCACACCATGTCGCCTGTCGACCCATCCTTCCAGGACGGGTCGCACCGCCTCCACGGTTTGGTGGCCGGCACTCGGCTCCTTCAGTCTCTCCATCCACTTCGTAAAGAGGGCCTTTTGCGATTCCTGTTTACATCGCCTACTCTCCTCCGGACATGGATGTTCGCCCATCTCCCTTGCCTGTGCGGCCCGCCAGTAGACGTCTGCCAGCACATCTGCGTCTAAGTCCCAGGGTGGGGTCCCGGCCAATACGCACGCCGCCTTGCAGGATATGGTGAGTGCTTAGATCTATAAGGTGTTATCCTGTCAATTTATATATAATTGAATAAATAAATAAATAAATAAATTAAATAAATAACCTCTCGCGACCCTGATAGCCATGACCCGTTGCGGCTTTCGCATGAGAGTCTTGTTATGGGCGTTCAGGGCGTCTGCCCATATGGGCGCGCCATAGAGTGTCATTGACCGGACCACACCCGCGTACAGCCGTCGGAAAGACCCGTTAGGCCCACCCAGGTTAGGGAGAAGCCGGCCGAGAGCTGCAGCTGTCTTGATCAGTTTGGGCGCTAAGCGCTTGAAATGCTCCTTGAAATCCCACCGGCTATCAAGGACGACGCCTAGGTACCGCATAGTGGACTTGACGCCGATCGGGACTCCACACACCACAAGTTGCGACCCCGCCGGTAGCGATTTTCGAGGCCCATGGAAACAAAGGGCTTCAGATTTATTTAGGGCCACCTCAAGGCCCAGCCTCCGGCTTCTGTCCACCACCAGGGCAACTCCGGCCGTTGCAAGAATGGCAGCCTGTCTGTACGATGTGCCGCGGGCTGTCACAAGGGTATCGTCGGCGTAACAGTTAACTCTTCTACCCCCTTCGTTAACGCTAAGAATAGTAGAGACCGAAGATGGGGGACACGATATGATCAGTTGGATGAACTGCCTTTCTTCCCGCATTTCTATACGTCTTCTATGAAATTAGTCTGAAACCTCATCAACTTACCGTA
This sequence comes from Tachystola acroxantha, assembly GCA_963506565.1. Taxonomy (NCBI): domain Eukaryota; kingdom Metazoa; phylum Arthropoda; class Insecta; order Lepidoptera; family Oecophoridae; genus Tachystola; species Tachystola acroxantha. Next base: position 13,416,778 of record OY735881.1, read on the forward strand.
TAAAGTTGACCAATCGCCTTTTCCCGGACGCCATTGCAGATACCCGAGCATAGCGGAATCCTTAAAGTCTGAAGCAAGTTTATTTTTCGGATATTCGGCAAACAGGTTCTTTAGAACTTCTGCTTCGGCGTTACTGTTGATGATGGCCAAGTATCCGCCTTCTTGAGAACACGTCTCTGCCGCATCGTGCCAAATCTGTCCGTCGACATGGAACTTGTAGCAGCTACCAGTTTGATGGTTCAGGCTATAACCTGGAAGAAGGTTAATAATTTCTACAATAAGTAAGTGGTGAATGACAAAATTTGGAACTCCCAGCTAGCATTCTCTTAATATATTTTTTTATTCTTAAATATTTAGCTCCTCACGCCATATGTCCCATAGAGATGACGAACTCATCTATTCACTCGTTCTTCTATCTGACATCATCTGCAGCATCATTTCGCTTCTTCCTCATTCATCAATCAATTCATGCACTTGCTCTTTTGCATTGAAGTCGTAATTTGAGACAAATACCACAATGTACTCACCATAATCCATTGTCCCACAACTAGTTTTGTTATAGGCGGTCTGATTACTTTTCTTGTAGCAAATGAAAGGGAAAAAATCTTTGCAATAGATATCGGCAACAGTCCCATCGCTGAGCATGCCAATACAGCCTTCGAAGCGCGTCGAACATTGAGGTTTTAACAATGTTTTCGGAGAGTCTCTTCCCCATCTCACTGGCATCTTGGACATTGGAACCCCTGAAAAATAATAAAATTTACATATTCGAGACTCTTATAGTTGCTAAATTATTTGATAATTTTATTGTTTAGGTTGATTTTTGTTTAATGTCAGAAAATGGAATATATTGGAGTTTTCAGGAGTCTTCGAATAATTTAAGGAAAATCTAAAGTGTCGTCAGTTTGATTCAAGAGTCCCACTATCGGGCTCAGTGAAGCTAGACAGGAATATGTCATTGACATGGACTGTTGAGTGTCTTTAGCCAGGGGTGTAATCGCGTTGGGCAGATTCCCATACAGAGAGTCGCAGAGGAGACAAAAACGATAGAATAATCTTCATATTGGCAAAACTGTTGAGTCAATTAGTTAAACCAAATTAATGTTGTCACCCAAGTTTAGACCTGAAGATAGACGGCAATTAGTAGATTGAATACTTATTGTGACGACATCAGCAGTACGTTGCTAGGTTACTACTTGTTTATTGTGTACTCTGTGCTTTTGCTATTGTAAAATTATTAAATATTATTATCCCATAATGTCTGTCCTTATTGTAATGTGGTATATTAGTCTAATAAAGCCTTGTTAGACTTGATACTTATAAATGACAAACCTTCAATACTGTAGTGATTTCCCTGAGTAAGGGTAGAATGGATCCCTGTGAACATGGTAATACACGCCAAAGGGCCTTGGGCATTCATCAGAGCTGTCATGGCTGCCACCATAGACTCCGAGACCGGTGACGCCAAACTTCCACCTGAGATAAAAGTTAGATCGGTAGTTAGTCCAATTCATACATATTTTTGAGACTATAATAATTTCTAAAAGTGGCTAATGGATAGCTAAATCTAACGTTCTTATTGATTTGGTTAAAGAATTGACAAAAAGGAGGGGTTAATGTCCAAACCTCAAGATGAAAATTAAGAGTCTCATCAGATTAGAGTTTGTATCCCTATAGTTAGTTCACTCGATGAAAGCAAAGGTCTGTGTCGCAATAGTGAGGACTTAAAAACGGCTGATGATGATGATATAAATAGAAACTCTACATCTTGCCTTGAAATGGCTCGTCACAATCAAAAATTAAGATGAATGTTCATGATCATGTAAAATAGATGATGATAATAAAGCTTTTCCTTGCGTTGCCGGCATCCTGTCGACAGCATCATGCTGAGTTGAGGCCCTGACCGCAACGGCAGCACAACCGCTCTTTTTGGTGTGTTATCTTGTTAGCCACTATAATGTACTACAATGTAAATGTCTTGCTGTTGCGAAATAAACGGATTACTTACTTTTTTTCCATGGAAAACTGTAAAGGAGGTGCAATAAATAATACATTCGTAAATATAGGAGGAACTTCATAAATAAGAACGCAGTGCATATGACAATTTCTAATTATTTTATCAATTTGTTCACCTTCAAATTGACACTTGAGTCTAGCCTCGTCCCACGTAGCGGGCACTCGGTGGAGCTTTAGCCAGCCATCTAGATTCTCGAAGTACTTGTAGCCTGATTGGAGGGTCTCAGCATCTGAAACACGACATAATATATTTTTACCAGGGTATAGGAGATTATAGCAGAATAAGACTATATAGAAATATAATTTGGATAAAACGGGAATTACCGTGTTAAACATTTTTTATTGATGTCTCGATATTTCGCCAGCATTGCAGCCATCATGGTCACGAGTAGACTGAAGTCGGTGAGTGTTAAACGTCAGAAGGGTGTTAAACAACTTTTCTTATCGTATCACCCTTCTGACGTTTAACACTCACCGGCTTCAGTCTGCTCATGACCATGATGGCTGCAATGCTGTCGAAATATCGAGACATCAATAATAAATGTTTAACACGGTAATTCCCATTTTATCTAATTAATATGTATACAAACCGTGAAAGTTTAAAAAGTGATATATAGAAATAATTTTATTCTATAAATGACAATGCCAGATTCTGCCCCGCCATCAATCGCATGATGTACAAGATAACGAATAAATGCAAAAATATCTCCGTTTTTTTTTTTAATTATTGGTTTAAAATTAAAATAAAGTTTAATATCATTAGTTTTTGACTAAAATATTTTATTACTATTGTATGGATACAATTTCGCTTTGGAACTTAATCTGTAATGAAATTGTAATAACTGAATAAATGAATTATAAATGAATTATAAATGAATTATCAAGCGAGTCGAAAAAAACAGCTTAATTAAGAATTCAGAAAATAGTAAGAAATCGAAGCGAATAATTCATTGTTTTGTTATTCTTTTATATGAGTTGCGAGAGTAGTAGAAAATGATACTGATTATGATTATGCAATATGAAACCTGTAATAAATAAGTCCCCAACAAAATGACAGGTACAGCTTAAATGGTCACGTAGTTTTGTAGGTGGGGCAAAGCTCCATTGAAATGTGGCAATGTCATTTGTTTTATTGTTTGCTAAAAAGCTGCATAAAGTGGATCATTTCAAAACCGCAAAATATAATTACTTACTGCCTATCTGGCTAGCAACGCGGATATAGGTATGACATTACTAAGTACCTAATAAATAAAATATATTATTAGAATATTGTAGCTGTTTTGTTTTACAAACCTGTATATTTTTGCGTTATTTTTCCTTAAGGCCTCGTATGCGCGTATTTTCAGTTTTTCGATGAAGGCTACGGCAATAACTACTAAAATTAGACGTTTGAAAAAAAAATATAGCAATCTTGGGACTGATGAATACCGATACACGATTGGACAAACTTAGCTCGATAGAAAAAAATCGCAAACATACCTCTTCCATGTCATTTAAAATTAAAATTATGTCTAAACCGAAATAGTTATTCTTACGAAATATATATCAAAATGTAGGGTATTATAATTACGAGGGCTTGTTTTAAAAAATCTGATTTTTATTGGCGTATTTTAATTTCCCTGCCAAAATTCATCCAAAATCAATAAAAATTCAAATATGGAGTCACTGTGCCGTGCTCTTCACTCCGCCGCTGCGGGACATCTTCTGTCTCGCGCTCGAGTTTGACAGCTCGCCGCACCTTAAGCGCAGGCCACACCGCCAGCGGGCGGGCGAGCGAGCTAGGCGGGCGGGCGAAGCGAGAGCAGGAAACTATACAAACTACGCGGAATATTAGCGAGCTAAACTATGGGGTTCATACCGAAAACTACGGACGGACGGGCGAGCGAGCGGGCGGAGCGGAACACTGCTATTCGAAAGACGAGCGTCGACTAGTTCGAATACTCGAAACGGGAAGGACGGGCGAACGAAGCCAGCGAAGCGGACGCGCCTAACGAGGTGAACGAGTAGCTTCGCTGGAATCGTTGGATATTTCGATAGCTTCGCTCGCATCGCTGACGTAGGTTAGTCGGTAGCTCGCGGTGTTAACCGAAGTATGTAAAGATATGAAACGATGTTCGCCCGCATAGCTCGCTCGCCCGCCCGCTGGCGGTGTGGCCTGCGCTTAAAACGCGTCATTCCCCAGTTAGCATTTACATTTATTATAACACTATTGTCAGGCAGCCCGCCCTGGGACCTAGACGCGGAGGTTCTGGCGGCGGTCTATTGGAGGGACGCGGAGGCCAAGCAGAGGGGCGCCCGCCCACCTCCGGAAGAGATGAGAAGATGGCGAGAGCGGGGCCGGGACCGTCTCTTCCGGAGGTGGGAGCAGAGAACCCAACTGCCAGCAGAGAGTTGGTGGCCGCCGGCCAGTCCTCAGAGACTGGGTAGAACGAAAGCACGGTGCTCTCACCTACCGCCTGACACAGGGCCCCACGGGACATGGCTGTTTCGGCGAGTATGCCGGGTGGTCGGTAGAGAGCCCACGAAGGCGTGCCACCATTGCGGGGCGGCGGAGGACACGGTGCAGCACACCCGCGCCGTGTGCCGCCGGGAGCCGCGCCCGGCGCTAGTCGCGGCCATCGGGGCGGACCTCTCGCTGCCATCGTCCGCGTCCGATGATCAAATTTTGTGACACCGTTCTGTCACAGAAGGAGGCGGCGGAGAGGGACCGCGAGGACGACCCACTCGCGCTTCCAATTCGCCGCCGGCGAACGGGCCGCCGGCGGTTGGCCTATGGCCACCGCCTGCCGCCCTATATAACGGAGACCTTCGGGCGGCGGATCCGCCGTCCGAATGAAGTGGTCCCGAGCTGGAAGGCGCTCCACGTGTTCCAGAGCGCCTTCAGCGGAGAAGGGGGAGGCACGAGGCCTCCCGGAGTCGGGCCCGAAAGGGCACCCGCCGACAGGACCGCGGTAGTTTTCGAAAGATGTACCCGTGGTCCTGTCCATGGTGGCGGAGGCGGAGCACCCCAGGAGTTTTAGTTGGTGCGAGTCCAACACAATCACCCGTTCCCCCGGACGGGTGGTATACATTATGTATTTCTCCTAGGCAACAACAACAAAAAAAGGTCCCGCTATAAGGCCGCGGTCGCGAGAGCCCGCCCCGACTGCAGGCACACACGGGGTGCAGTCGGTGCGGGACCGAACGCCACTAGCGGTTTGGAGTTGAGGAGGCCAAGATCCACTTCGGGTATCAGAGACAGTGAAGTAATTAAATTGATGTAGAAAACAAGTTCAGTTAATTAATTAAACGTAGAGTATATATAGTCAGAGTCCAAACTCTCCTCTTACCACTTCTTGACTATGCTGATGTCTGTTTCATCGACGCCACGGAGGAACAGCTAAACAAATTGGAGCGATTACAAAATCTGTGCATCCGATTTATATATGGCTTACGTAAGTATGATCATGTATCACAATATAGGTCACAGTTAAAATGGCTCCCAATTCGTCGTAGGCGTGATGCTCATGTACTATCCTACCTCTATAACATTTTAAACAATCCCGCCTGCCCCTCGTACCTCCGTGAGCGCTTCGACTACGTTGTCCCCAGAGGAAAGCCCTGCCGATCTATTATATCTCTTCTCCTCAAATTGCCCTCTCGCAATACTGTAACCTATGGTTATTCTTTCATGGTCCACGCCGCAAGGCTGTGGAATTCACTTCCGCATACGATCTGTGCGAGTCCGTCGCTGGAGGTCTTCAAAGACAGAGTGAAAGAGCATTACCTTTCCTTGTGATATAAATATGTATGTATTGTATGTATCTATTGAGTAGTACTGTAAGTAATAATATAAGTAGTGTATTATCATATATATGTATTGTATTAGATTTATTTGTATGCATGTAGGTATGGTTTATGTACCTATAGTATTTTATAAGTTTTATAAATTAATATAAAACATTAATTTTGTGTGCACATGTTCTGCCTGCTCCAGATCTCATCTCTCTCTCACACTGGTTTGCTGGTAGAGAACTCTAATCTAGAGTTAAGCACACCTTATGTACATCTTATTCCATGTATTGTATTGTAATCAACTTTGTGTACATTAAAGAATTAAAGAATCAGAGTATTGTACGCTTATTTTTTTTTTAATTACGCCATGTACCTACAAAGAAGATACTACCTCCTACTATTCAAAAACAGTCATAATATTTTATTCCGATGTTAGATGAATGTTGGGACCGAACTTCCGAATCACTTTTGGGCATTCACCCTTTAGGCCTTTATCTACTGGTAAATGTTGTCGGGTTTATTTGCAGCCATGAAGGAATGAAATATTACATTTTTCCTGCATGACATGCAGTTGTCTGAAGATAAAAAACTAATAACTATGACCCCGGTGCCAGACATGAGCGCAAATGTTTGCTGAAATGCTTGACGACTTTTTATGACGGCGTAGTTAATAGACTCTGTACAAAGCTTTCAATGGTAGTTAAAACTTTGCAAAGATGCTCACATTTCTGGCGCCAGCATGAAACTAATAAAATAACTTACTTGGGTTCTCTTGAAAATGGCGGGAAACGACGGTTGCGAAATTATTTGATAATTTTCCTTTTAATGTCTACAGGGACTATTTTGTGTTTAATATCACGTTAAATTAATCAGAAAATGTTCGCGAATGACAGTACGGTGAAGTTATTGGATTATTTGTGCAAAATCTGAAGTTTCAAGCTTTTATCAAGAGTTCCCGCTACAAGCTCGGGAGTGAACGCGACTGTCGAGCTGCTTCGTCCAGAGTGATGACCCTACGGCGTCTCCTCTGGATGAAGACGCGGCTACCCAGGGTGAAGACGCTGCTGCGACTCCCCTGGAGGAAGATGGAAGACTATTGAATATATTGAATTTTCTGTAACATGACATTGGCAAATGACGAACTGTCGAGTCCATTAATAAAATAAATAAATAACTTACTTGATCCAATCACGAACACGCAAAACTGTAGCACAAATATGCGCAACATTTTAGCAAATATTCTAATTAGAATATTACTTGCGCACACGCGTCACAATATTCTCTAAGAGCATAATACCACCGCTACTAATTTTATAGTAGTATGTTATCAAAATAATTATTTCAGCGTATTGTTTTTGTAGGTCAGGGATAAACAGGGTCGCATCGCAAGAGAGTGGACAAGCACAAAATGTTTTGTTAAATTGATCCATTGCTATACTTACTTAATTACTGACTAGAAATATAAATCAAAATAGGTACTTACTTACTTTAATATTACACCAAATGGTTGAGTAAAAGGACAATAACATTATCTTAAGATCTAATGTGTATACTACTCTCGAACGAATAAACGAATTTCATTTCATTTCAAGCTCTGACTTGAGCGCTACTTAGGTTTGTAGACACCTGATGAGAAGTGGTTAGTCTTTGTAATTATATTACTTTTAATCTCATTTTGCGATAGGTATAAACATTTCGTAAATAGCGTTTTTAATAAAATTCATTATGTTGGAAGATATTATTTTTTTTAAGATTGGCGGCGCTAGTTGGTTCATGGAAGGCCCTTAAGAGCGTTCCATGACCCAACTAGCGCCGCCAATCTTAAAAAAATCATATCTTCCAATATCAATAATAATCAATTTTATTAAAAAAGCTACGTTCACATTGTTTATTGCTATAAATATTATTTTTTAAATGCTTATTTGTAACGTGATTCAATGTAGGTAAGTTGTAGTTCACAAATGTGCCAGAAACGGCCGTTTTTCGCAATTATGGGAACTACAACTTACCTACATTGCATCACGTTACAAATAAGCATTTAAAAAATAATATTTATAGCAATAAACAATGTGAACGTAGCTTTTTTAATAAAATTGATTATATTGGAAGATATGATTTTTTTAAGATTGGCGGCGCTAGTTGGCTCTAGGAAGGCTCTTAAGCAAAGTTATTAAATTAACTGAGTAGAAAATTAGAATTTTGTAGAATTTTTAAGCAATGATGTTTCCTAAAACCACAGATTGATATCTTAAGTAAGTACCTAAGTTAATATATCTTGGGATGTGATATCATAATTATTTTTGTGCTCCCAGCCGATAACCTTATATTTGCTTTCACTAATTAATCATAACAATTGACAATTAAGTGTTTATATGCCTGCAGTCGGTGCAGGTCCCGACCTCGTCCTTCCAGCGGTACCGAGGACGCCCGACCGGCCAAATCGCTTTTGCAATGTTAAAATTCGTAGAGGAAAGTACGTAATTGTGGGCCACTTTTGCACTAGGTGGTAGGTTCGGAACGCATGAAATTGACCATCTTTGAAGGGCTATAGCTAAGTCCCTATGAGGTTTATAGAGCTGTGGTTTGGCTGAAATTATTGATAATTTAATTGACTTTGTAAGACTACTGAATACTGTTTGTTGGAAATGCATAGTTTATGATTATTAGAGCGAAAAGTGAAAAAAGTCCTAAAATTTCGCAGTTTATCGCGTGGTGCGCAGCGAGCACAAGTTTTTCGAAGTTGCAAATTTGGATTTACATCGCCCTAACTGATCCCTACATATCAAAAATGCAGAACTACATCATGCTTTGCGATTTTAGCCTTTTTTGTGTCGATTTCTACTGGGCTAACTATGTTGTATCGCATTCATAACCTAGCATTCACTCATTCGTCTTTCTGCAAGCTGTGGTCAAGATAGGATAAAGTTGTTTCTCCGCAGCTTAAAAATTTGAAAGACACGTCTTCTCTTTTCGTATGGTTTAGTGACCAAACCTATTTGTCAGGGTTATTCAGACCGCCCGTAGACCACGCGACAGCGACCGGGACTAACTGCTTAACGTGCGCTCCGAGGCCCGGAGGGGCTCAGATGAAAGTGTCACTAGCGGTCACCCATCCAGGTACTGACCTCGCTCAGCGTTGCTTGTACGATCGTTTTCAACGTGTACTCGCAACTACTAACTTTTTGTTGACAGCGTTCATAACTTGATCTTAATAACTACAAAAAAACAGTGTGGAGTCCGTACGTGACCAAAATGCTGGCCTGTATTTCGCCCAAAGAATTAGCTTGGCTATTCAGAGGGGAAATGCCGCCAGCATTTTGGGCACGTTGCCGGACAGCAAGGATCGGTTGAACTATCCGTAATGCAAGCCAGTCAGATAGTTCAACCGACCTATTTTTATATTTTAGTAAGTACTTTTATTTTTAGTTTAGTATTGTAAGTTTAGTAAGTTAGTTTATAACTACAATGTTAGATATCTATCGTTCGTGTAATGCCATTTTTGAGATTTTCATTTCCACCATATATTTGGGTTAGAACTACGTCCAGCTGTGGACTGATACGGGCTGATGATGACGACATGTGTCACGTTCTGACTATTGTCCAAACAAAACAATTAGCTATTGTTTTCATAAATTATATTATTCGCATTAAAACCGATAACCTATTTGTTATTTCCAAATAATTGACCTTGAGCTACTTATCTATTAGTTCTGTCCTACATCTTCATATAAATATTCGCTGGGAATATTTACACGCATTCATCTCTTGGTGTTTTAACTGTGTGAAGCTAAACAAAGGATATTATTCCTTAATTCTTCAGCCAAAGAGTATATGAGCACTACAACTATGAAGACAGTGGCTTTCGTTACGGTATTTCTGGTGTTGACCTGCATCAGCGTGGCCGTCAGAGATTTCACTATGCCATGCAGGTCTCCCTGTGAATGTGCAAGTGTTTGTGAGTCTCATACCTTCAGACTGGAAGCCTGTAGACAGCTGGTGATGACTCCTGGATCCTGCACGTGTCGATGCCAAAGATTTCACTCAAGGATTATACAGTACGATGTTGTGAATTAGACTTTTCTTATATCTAAGTTTTAAGCGCGGAGTACTTACAGTGCCTACCCGTAGTGTGAGTTTACCTGATTGTTGAAGGAGGATGTTAATGGTTTTTTTAAATAAATGTTCCTTTGTGACCTCCTTTTATGGATTTTCATGCCAAAAACAGTCAAGATTTTTGTTTTTGTAAAAATTATGGAGCGATCATATATTATTTTAATATAGAAAGTGCGTGTGTAGCTCACATAGACTCCATGTAAATAAACAGTGAATTAAAATAAAACTAAGTAGTTATGTTAGCTGTAAGTAGTTTTAATTTAGGTATTTATTGTTAGTGTAATTTTGTATTGGCAACACTTTTAAAAATAGATATTAAAAATGTACTCGTATATCTCGGCTTTCAATAGTTTCTGTATCTATATCACAGAACACTATTACCCTGACGGGATCTATCTCCATATCCACTAATTAATTAAGTTTTTTTTTCGAATCGCAACTTGTACAAAACTTTATTTTAAACCAATAATTTTAATAAAAAACGGACATGTTTTTACATTTTTCGTTATCTTGTACATGTTGCGGTTGATGGTGGGGCAGAATCTGGCATTGTCATTTGTACCGATTTCATGTCTATTGGGTAAGTGGTCTGTGGGCCTATCCTATTTCATTCACAAGAATAAACCGTGTATGCAGGTTTTGTCGTGATGTTTTCCTTCACTGTTTTATGAATAATCAGTTAAATTAAATGTTCGTAAGTTAATTTTTTCAGTTAACCTCACTGGCATAAAGCCGACAGGGGGTCGTAACTCTGTAAGAATGGAAGCCCAGAGTCAAAAGGCCATTGTGTTATAGGCCTATTATGCAAATAAATTCATACAAGTCTCTTAAATTCAAATTCATTTATTTTTGCTTATTAACTAGGTTCACACTCAAACCATGCAAAATACAAGTAGGTATACAATTCACCCATGCAACAGTATTGGTGGGTAGATAATTTGTTACCAATGAACACTGTCAACTTCAGGTCAACTTCAGGTCTTATGGCCAGGTATACGTTTAAAAACTTGTTTACTTAAATATATTATATCAGTGTGGTTTTAAAATTCTAGACATGAAGTGTCTCGGAAGCATAATTTTATTGATTCATTCCCGTAACCTCGCGTTCCCGTAAGCGCAACTCTCTTTACGTCGCTTTCCCATTACCGCAACTCTCGTTACCGCAACTCCCGTAACAGCGCGTTCCCGCTACGTCGCGCCGATTTTGATGACGTAGCGTCAACATAATAATATCCCTGATGGCCGAGTAGGCATCCAGATAATTCTCAGTTGATGTACAGTCATGAGTAATAACATAGAAACATCCTTAAAATTCAAATTCATAACAACTTTAAATCGCAAAAATAAGTATGCTAAACTGTGGCCAATAATTATGTAAACGCTAAATTGTATCAAAATAAAGTACACACCCCTTGTACAACATTTGCTTGGTGGGGTGTGTACTTTATTTTGATACAATTTAGCGTTTACATAATTATTGGCCACAGTTTAGCATACTTATTTTTGCGATTTAAAGTTGTTACATGAATTTGAATTTTAAGGATGTTTCTATGTTATTACTCATGACTGTACGGTAACACTTGCAGTACGAATTCAACTCTTATGACGCAGATAATAAGAACGGTCCAAAGTCCTAAGTGTTACACTTGATCTGCTGTTAGCTGCACTGTCATGAATTAGAGCTGTCTTCATAATTCTGGCTCTGACTATTACATAGGTAAACAAACATATTAAGTAAAGTTATTAACTGAGTAAAACATTAGAAATTTGTAGAATTTTTAAGCAATGATGTTTCCCAAACCAAAAAATCTTAATTTTCCATGAGCCAACTAGCGCCGCCAATCTTAAAAAAATAATATCTTACAAATGATTAACTTTCATTAAAAAAGTACACAATCTTTATTAGGATAAACACTATTTTTAATATACAATACATGGCATAATTGCGACAATCTAAGTTGGAGTTCACAAATGTGCCAAAAACGGCCGTTTTTCGCAATTATATGAACTACAACTTACCGACATTGAATCACGTTATAAATAAGCATATACATTGTTGTGAATGGTGAAGGAAAACAACGTGATGAAACCTAGAATGCCGTAGAAGAAGAAAAAATCTAAGGCATATGAAATCTACTAATCCGCACTGGGCCCGCGTTGTAAATCATGGCCCCAGCTCCCTCGATGTAAGGGAAGGTGTGCCCGAGCAATGGGGCAATATAAATAGACTGCTGCTGATGATGATGATGCATTGTTGATACGTTTGTACATATTCATTTCTGGTCCATTTGAGCCTATCGTAATATTAGCCCGGAAATTATGTTTCGTCTGATTGAACAATAAAGCAAAAAGGTGTTAAAAATGTAAGATTTTTTTAAAAATACAAATTAATAATATATTTCTAATCTTTTAATGCCGTCATAAAGCTCATACTCTAAGCTAGTAACTAGAATTTTTTCAGGTTTGTATCTACAATACATAATATGCTATCGCAAAGATTCCCAAGCGTCCCCTCTGAAAACTTCAACATCGTTTTTCTCGAAATGACCCGAGCGTGGGTTGATACTTTTACGCATAACACCATCCAACTATTATGGCATGTTATTTAAGGATACTTAGGTTTAAAATGACTAATAATAATAATCATATGACAAGGGACTTAGTAGTTTAAAAATGAAACCATATAGATATTTATCACTATATTATATTTAATTAGATTTATTCATGAGACTTTTTCCAAGAAGAGTCGCTGAGTGAGTTTGATATTGTGAAAATAATTATGCAAAATCACATCAAAGCTTTCAATAATATTTGTACAATATATGCTTGCTGTGGCCTTAGTATATATATTTCTTTTTAAAAAGACATTGCCACATTTCAATGGAGTTTTGCCCCACCTACAAAACTACGTGACCAATTAAGCTGTACCTATCATTTTGTTGGGGACTTATTACAGGTTTCATATTGCATAATCATAATCAGTATCATTTTCTAATACTCTCGCAACTCCTATAGAAGAATAACAAAAACAATGAATAAATCGCTTCGATTTCTTACTATTTTCTGAATTCTTAATTAAGCTGTTTTTTTTCGAATCGCAACTTGTACAAAACTTTATTTTAAACCAATAATTTTAATAAAAAACGGAGATATTTTTTACATTTATTCTTTATCTTGTACAACTTGCGGTTGATGGTGGGGCAGAATCTGGCATGGTCATTTATATCATTTATTAATTCAATCTCATTTTGTCTGGCAATATTAGCTGAATGTAATTTTTATTATTATTAAATATTCATTGTCTATTATACATTAGTTTTTTTACATCGGTATTTCTAACTTCATTCCTCCAACTGCAATAGACAACGCTGGTAGGATGAAGTATAGAGGGATCTGCACCGACTGCACCTGAGGACTGCACACACACGTGGTGCAGTCGGTGCGGAACCGACTTACGTTTCGGAGGCCAAGACGCCACCGAAAGTGAAGGCTATTATATTTATTTATTTTATTAATGGACTCGACAGTTCGTCATTTGCCAATGTCATGTTACAGAAAATTCAATATATTCAATAGTCTTCTATCTTCCTCCAGAGGAGTCGCCGTAGCGTCTTCACCCTGGGTAGCCGCGTCTTCATCCAGAGGAGACGCCGTAGTGTCATCACTCTGGACGAAGCAGCTCGACAGTCACGTTCACTCCCGAGCTTGTAGCGGGAACTCTTGATAAAAGCTTGAAACTTCAGGTCTTGCATAAATAATCCAATAACTTCACCGTACTGTGATTCGCGAACATTTTCTGATTAATTTAACGTGATATTAAACACAAGATAGTCCCTGTAGACATTAAAAGGAAAATTGACAAATAATTTCGCAACCGTCGTTTCCCGCCATTTTCAAGAGAACCCAAGGCTATTATATAAAATAAATTCTAAGTAAAAATAAGAGCGCATCATCGCTAATGCCCTCCACACACAGCCGCGACTTAGCCGCGATCTGCGATCAGTCGAAACGTATGCCCCGGATTGCCCCGCCTCATTTTTTGGGCATTTTAACGTCCGATAAGCGATCTGAGGCCTGCGATCTACGTTCAGTAGGTAACGACGACAGAAAATGAGGCGGGGCATGCGTTTCAACTGATCGCAGATCGCGGTTAGGTAGCTTAAATCGTGTTTCTAACTGAATGTTAGACATGGTCGTAATAATTCGACTATTGTCCGATAGATGGCGTTGCGCACATACCTTTAGTACGCATAATACGATGAAGAATTTCGGTGGTCGGACTTGTGGCCTTTGGTGACTCAGTTGGTGAGAGCGTGTCACGGAATGACAAAGTCGCAGGTTCAAGTCCTGTGGGCAGTGAATGAATCTAAATTTTTAATCATTTGAATGAATTCAAATTACTAAATTATTTGCTATATACAGGGTGTATAGTAAAGGGTATATGAAGCCGAAGGGAGAGTGTTCGGTATCGGTAACTGAACAACTTTTGTTCTACGACTTTTCGATTTTCTTTTGATTTTTCATACATTTCGTACCGGTCAGCTGATCGATTTGTATGAGACATTAATTTATTTTTATTTTTTATTCGAAAAGTCGTAGAACAAAAGTTTTGGTATTTTAGTATTTATTTATTTCATTAAAATTACAATCCCAACGCCTTTACAGGTTTTCACCCAAGTCGACGATGGTAACTTAATTAATTAATTACAATTCATTCATTCACCATTAAATTATATAAACCAAAATGTCAAATATCAATTATCAAAATGTCAAATATTAAAATGTTACTGTGTATAATCAATGTCAAAAAATGTCCCTAAAAATTCAATTCAACAAATTATTAATATTATAAATTTAACCAATATTATTACACAAGTAGGTGAGCGTGGCATTTGTGAATTCAATCAATGAACAGCTAAATATATCAAGTTGTTCAGTTACCGATACTGAACGCCCTCCCTTCGGCTTCATACCCTTTACGTTACACGTGACCCTGTATACTAAATTAGTTGCTTCGCCGCCGTCTGACTGCGACCTTCCACTACTTCAACAATCATATATTATACTAAATTAGTTGCTTCGCCGCCGTCTGACTGCGACCTTCCACTACTTCAACAATCATATATTATACTAAATTAGTTGCTTCGCCGCCGTCTGACTGCGACCTTCCACTACTTCAACAATCATATATTATACTAAATTAGTTGCTTCGCCGCCGTCCGCCAGCGACCCTTTAGTGCCACTACATCAAATGGTTGTGTTAGTATATATTATTTATTCCGGCAGACACTCGATACTCTTCTCGCAGATGAAAGGGTACTTCTCTGCGGCGCACCACACATCGTCCAGCAAGGCCTCGCGAGTGATCGCGGCGCAGAACTGGCCCGTTCGGCCGGACGCGGTCTTCTCGTTGTTGGGCTGGCCAGGAGCCCAGGACGAGAAGCCGCTGTCTGCCAGCGTTAGACCTGGGACGAGGAAGATAAATAAACACTAAATTTTTTGACATTTTTTTTTTTCAGTGCCACGAATTTTTTTTATTCATATTTAATATACTAAAACTATATGTACAAACAATATATATATAAAAATTTATAGATAAAAAACATGCCCAAGGTCCCCCACTATTGGCAGCGTGCCCAAAAGGCTGGCCGCGTTGCCCCGCTGTATAGCGAGGCTAACGCGCTGGGCGAAGTATGTGTTGGCGACTGGCTGGTTCCGCGGCCATAGATACCGTTGTTGACATTTAGAAGGGCAGTTAGTTGTCAGTGTGCCAGAGAATAGGTTGATTTAGCGATTTTGTAATTTGATTTTAAATAGATACAATTTATCCCAACCCGAGTTTTCATCATTCCTGATCCATCCGCAACATTGGTCCTTCGATCCTAGCTAAATTCAGCACCTAATTCAAAATTTGAAAAATTCGTATAAAAAAATTATTTCTATTTTTTTTCTAGTCCATTTTTTTTTTTGGGTTCAAGTATGATGGAAACGCGGCTGCAATCTAAGAAAAAGGCAGAAGCCGCCGCACACACTGATAGCTCTCTCGCGGCAGACGAAACCCGTGCCACAGGTGCCTGCGCCCACGGGAGCGCTATGGCACGGGATTCGCCTCCGCCGGTAGGCTGGGAACTACCACGTACCCCGCCATCGATAGCGCCAGCTTTGGTAAAGAATTTGCTTACAGATAGTAAGAAGTCGGACCGACCAGATTCTCGCCGAAGCATGATCAGCTATAGCTCCAACAATCTGGCGCGCAGGCTCGCCGCTGAAGCCGAGTTGCGCCGCGCTCAACTGGAGCGCGAAAAGGAAACCAAGCGTCAGCACTTAGAGCACCAGATTGAGTTGGAGGCAGAAATAGAGCGAAAGATCAGAGAGAACGAAGAATTCGAGTTGCAGGCCAGGCGTCAACAGTTGAAGCGAAAGCTTGACTTGGAGGAAGAAATGGAGCGCAAGAATCGTGAGATTGAAGAAATCGAGTTGCAGGCCAGACTGGCCGCACTCGACGCAGGAGACTCTCAAAGACAGGGAAGTATCTATTCTATAGCTACGTCCCGCACCCGTTCGTGGGTACAAACACAGAGCGCTGGGGATTGTGACCCTGTGCCTCTCCGTGAGCCTACCGCCGCACAGGCCAGTTATGCTCCGCAGACAGCGGCGCGTCTGTTCGGCGCTATGGCCACCGACCCACGTCAGGCAGAGAATATAGAGTCACCTGCGTCACGTGGCCGCTCATGGGAACAGACTCCGAGCGCCGGGTTTCCTTACCCTGTGCCTTTCCATGAACCCACCGCCGCGCAGGCCAGCTACGCTCCGCAGACAGCGGCGCGCCTGTTCGGCAACGCAACCACCGACCCACGTCCAGCAGTGGATGTAGTGCCTCTCACGTATCGCGAGCCTACCGCCGCCGTTCAGGCCAGCTACGCCCCGCAGACAGCGGCGCGCCTGTTCGGCACTATGGAGGTGAATGGAGAGTTACTTACGTCACGTGCCCGCCCATGGGAACAAACCCAGAGCGCGGGGGCTCCTTACCCCGAGTCTTTCCGTGAGCCTACCGCTGTTCAGGCCAGTTATGATCCGCAGACAGCGGCGCGCCTGTTCGGCACTATGGCCACCGGCCCACGTCCAGCAGTGTATGTAGAGTCGCCCCAAGGAGCCACCGCGGAGTCGGTAGTTCATCATTTGAGCTCTGCTATTGCATCACTCGCCAACCAGTCGAAAGCGTGTCCCTTGCCTAACTTTTCAGGCGATTATAATGATTGGTTAGCTTTTAGTTATAATTATAATCGTACGAAAGATAGTTTCTCGAGCAAGGTGAACATGTGTCGCCTAAGTGATGCGCTGCGTGGTCCCGCCCGCGAGGCTGTGGCTGCCTTGCTGTACACGTGCGAGGACCCAGAGGGTATTCTTCGGATATTGGAGCAGACTTATGCACGGCCAGAAATTATAGTGGCTCATGAGGTCGCCATGCTACAGTCGCTACCTAAGGTTGGTACCCCTGAACAGTTAAACTCGTTTGCAAATAAACTTCGCAATTGCATTTCTACCTTCAAGGCTTTGAAGCAGCAGCACTTCTTACTCTCGCCCGAGATATTTAAAAGTGTGCTGTCAAAGCTAAATGAGCTCACCAAGTCCAGGTTCTGTGACTACGCTGCAGACACGCAGCAGGAGAACGTCTCTAGGTTAGAGACCCTTTCCCTGTTTCTCCTTCGGGAGGCCGATAGGCAACTAAGGTATGCACACGTACCTGATAGGAGGTGGCAAGCTGATGCCTCAATTATATTTAAAGCATTCTGATCTTCTTCAGCGTTTTTGGGCGGGGGCTCCGGAACACCTACACAATTCAGTTTGCACGGTTCTATCAATAAAGTCTCAACAGAATCGCTCTCTAAAACAGTCGAGTAATTGACGAACTCAACAGGGTTGACTTTGCTCGAAACCAACCCATGTAGAGTCCAGCCTAATAGCGTGCGCGTGGCGACGGGTGCGCAAGGCTTGGCGCAACGAATTTCTCTACAAATAGTCAAGTGCCAGTCTCCTGCTCCAATGATGATCGTCGGTTTTGCATTCTCAAGCGTAAGATTATCTATTAAACCCTGTAAGTGATCAAATTGTTGAAGACAGACTTTTTTTATTGTTTGAGAGCCGAGAGACAAGCCATGAATGGCTCGCGCATTCCCTAATAGGTATTCCTCACTCATATCGCGTCCACGTATAAAAAACTTGGTATGACCTACGACAGTGTCGCGGGACATGCCGCCGACGCAATTTACGCGGATAGATTCACGAAACTCATCTTTAGCTCCAATCTTCATGGCTACTTCCTTGTCTATGAGCGTGGCCGAGCTGCCGTCGTCGAGGAGGGCGTACGTCTCGTGCTCGCCCGCCGGGCCTCGGACCACAACTGGTACGATTCGCAACATCGCGCGAGGGCGCGTGGTCGGTGTCGCCGAGCTCGTGCCTGAAACGTTACATGGAAGAGCGGGAGCGTCGGATATGCTAACATTAGATACTATGACGTAGCCCTGGGTGATAGCATCTTTCAAGGTTTTGGGGAGGTCGCTGTCTGTACCCGACTGAGGGCTAACTGTAGAAGGAGCAAGCGTCGTCATCTTAAGAGCGTCGCCGTGCAAAAGCGAGTGATGTCGCCTGGCACAGTTATCGATACCACATCGTTTTGCTCGGCAGTTGTTCCATCTGTGTGAACCTCCTTTCAAACACCGAAAACAGGCCTTCTGTTCACGCACCCAACGCCATCTGTCATCTACCGAAAGTAATTTAAAATCTTTACAAAGGGTGACTCTATGATTTTGCTTACAATATTCGCAAACGGTAACATTATTCGGGTCTTTCAAAGTAGTCGTACTATGCACTGTTACTCGTTTGGGAACGATAGGTTTAGTGACTGCTGGGGGGACCGTAGTAAAATCAGGTACGTGTGCATACCTTAGTTGCCTATCGGCCTCCCGAAGGAGAAACAGGGAAAGGGTCTCTAACCTAGAGACGTTCTCCTGCTGCGTGTCTGCAGCGTAGTCACAGAACCTGGACTTGGTGAGCTCATTTAGCTTTGACAGCACACTTTTAAATATCTCGGGCGAGAGTAAGAAGTGCTGCTGCTTCAAAGCCTTGAAGGTAGAAATGCAATTGCGAAGTTTATTTGCAAACGAGTTTAACTGTTCAGGGGTACCAACCTTAGGTAGCGACTGTAGCATGGCGACCTCATGAGCCACTATAATTTCTGGCCGTGCATAAGTCTGCTCCAATATCCGAAGAATACCCTCTGGGTCCTCGCACGTGTACAGCAAGGCAGCCACAGCCTCGCGGGCGGGACCACGCAGCGCATCACTTAGGCGACACATGTTCACCTTGCTCGAGAAACTATCTTTCGTACGATTATAATTATAACTAAAAGCTAACCAATCATTATAATCGCCTGAAAAGTTAGGCAAGGGACACGCTTTCGACTGGTTGGCGAGTGATGCAATAGCAGAGCTCAAATGATGAACTACCGACTCCGCGGTGGCTCCTTGGGGCGACTCTACATACACTGCTGGACGTGGGCCGGTGGCCATAGTGCCGAACAGGCGCGCCGCTGTCTGCGGATCATAACTGGCCTGAACAGCGGTAGGCTCAAGCAGCAGCACTTCTTACTCTCGCCCGAGATATTTAAAAGTGTGCTGTCAAAGCTAAATGAGCTCACCAAGTCCAGGTTCTGTGACTACGCTGCAGACACGCAGCAGGAGAACGTCTCTAGGTTAGAGACCCTTTCCCTGTTTCTCCTTCGGGAGGCCGATAGGCAACTAAGGTATGCACACGTACCTGATTTTACTACGGTCCCCCCAGCAGTCACTAAACCTATCGTGCCCAAACGAGTAACAGTGCATAGTACGACTACTTTGAAAGACCCGAATAATGTTGCCGTTTGCGAATATTGTAAGCAAAATCATAGAGTCGCCATTTGTTATGATTTTAAACTTCTTTCGATAGATGACAGATGGCGCTGGGTGCGCGAACAGAAGGCCTGTTTTCGGTGTTTGAAAGGAGGTTCACATAGATGGAACAATTGCCGAGCAAAACCATGTGGTATCAATGGCTGTACCAGGCAACATCACTCGCTTTTGCACGGCGATCCTCTTAAGATGACGCTTGTTCCTTCTACAGTTAGCCCTCAGTCGGGTACAGACAGCGACAGCGAACTCCCCAAAACCTTGAAAGATGCTATCACCCATGGCTACGTCATAGTATCTAATGTTAGCATATCCGACGCTCCCGCTCTTCCATGTAACGTTTCAGGCACGAGCTCGGCGACACCGACCACGCGCCCTCGCGCGATGTTGCGAATCGTACCAGTTGTGGTCCGAGGCCCGGCGGGCGAGCACGAGACGTACGCCCTCCTCGACGACGGCAGCTCGGCCACGCTCATAGACAAGGAAGTAGCCATGAAGATTGGAGCTAAAGATGAGTTTCGTGAATCTATCCGCGTAAATTGCGTCGGCGGCATGTCCCGCGACACTGTCGTAGGTCATACCAAGTTTTTTATACGTGGACGCGATATGAGTGAGGAATACCTATTAGGGAATGCGCGAGCCATTCATGGCTTGTCTCTCGGCTCTCAAACAATAAAAAAAGTCTGTCTTCAACAATTTGATCACTTACAGGGTTTAATAGATAATCTTACGCTTGAGAATGCAAAACCGACGATCATCATTGGAGCAGGAGACTGGCACTTGACTATTTGTAGAGAAATTCGTTGCGCCAAGCCTTGCGCACCCGTCGCCACGCGCACGCTATTAGGCTGGACTCTACATGGGTTGGTTTCGAGCAAAGTCAACCCTGTTGAGTTCGTCAATTACTCGACTGTTTTAGAGAGCGATTCTGTTGAGACTTTATTGATAGAACCGTGCAAACTGAATTGTGTAGGTGTTCCGGAGCCCCCGCCCAAAAACGCTGAAGAAGATCAGAATGCTTTAAATATAATTGAGGCATCAGCTTGCCACCTCCTATCAGGTCGTTTTTGGGTCGGAGTACCATGGATACACGCGCACCATGACTATGCTTCCGACGGCTATCCGCATGCTATGTCATTTGGCAATAAACCGTTCTTCGCTAATAGGGTTGGAGTTATCGACCCTCGGAATTGGCATTGGCTTCTCGGTGAGCTGAATGTAGCAATTGATATTAAGCGACTGACTGACTGGACGAAGAGATGGTTCTCTGGGCCTTCGTATCTGTTATATTCATCCGAATGGTCATCTGAACCAGAGACTGCCGAGGCCGCACCCCTTCCTGATGTCAATGAAGTGGTGGGACTTCTAGTAGATGAATTCTCAGGCTCCCCAATTCCAGATGCTAACAGGCTTATTGTCTGGATTTGGCTTATGTGGGCTACTGTTTATTTTATCATAGGCGCGAACCGGCTA
Organism: Tachystola acroxantha; assembly: GCA_963506565.1. Classification (NCBI taxonomy): domain Eukaryota; kingdom Metazoa; phylum Arthropoda; class Insecta; order Lepidoptera; family Oecophoridae; genus Tachystola; species Tachystola acroxantha. The sequence continues at coordinate 13,438,098 of OY735881.1, forward strand.
CCTCTTAGTGCAAAGATTAGCCTAAATTCTCAATTATTCTCTAATGATTCCATTTCTTGCACGCAGGTCTCAGTTGAATGCATGGCCCTTGCAGAGAGACTGTTGTTATTAAAGTCGCAGATATATCAATTTTGGGAGAAACTCTCTTTACTAAAAGATTTAAAAGTTTTAATGAAAAAGAGACGATTTTTTTCGCTCGTTCCAAGGCTGCACGACGGTACTCTAATCTTGAATTCAAGAATGAAGTTAATGTTTGCAGACGACGAGATTTTGAAGAGTCAAATTATGCTGATTGATTGCCACAGGATCGTCCGTCTGATGATCACCTCCTACCAACACGTCAAAGCCAGACATGTATTCAATGAGTTGAGACAGCGATCTCGGATTCTGCGCGGCTGGCGTGCATTTAAGGCAGTCACTGTCGTATGCAGAGAGTACCAACACTGGAAGAAGAATTATTCTCATCAGCCATTATTTGGAGAATTACCCACAGAAAGATTTGTACATCAAACAAGAAAATTCACCATCGCGTTTTTACTCCAATTTGGCGCAGTTCACAAGTCTATTATTCGACGCCATGATAAGCTATGCTCCATTGATCCCGCGCCTATGATGGAAGATATGATGATAAATATATACAATTTGGATGCCTCTGTCGCCTTATTTATGTCTGGAGCCACGGAACCTATGGTGAACTCAGTGCAGATAGCACTGAAAGCTACTTTGAGGGAAAATAGAGAAGAGGTTTTAGAAATATTTTTAAGTATGAACATACCTTTGTCATACGTTTCTACCACCGCCGCCGCCGCAGTTTGAGATATCAGTTTCACGTCGTAATCGTAACGTGTTCCAACAGCAATTGGTTGGAAGGAGATTTGTTTGACGGCGATCTGGCGCGACGTGAGCATTGAAGAAGATACTGAGATTGGCGGACCACTTATGCGCAGCAGATAGCTCCAAGAATATGCTACATAATATACTTACTAAGTTTGATTAGGAGACCGTCATGTACCGAACAGACCATAGCCTAAAAGAAGGCGACGTCGCCGTGATAGCCCATCCGGCTTTGCCAAGAGACATTTGGCACTCGAACCTTTCACGAAGATTAACGTTGATCAAGGCGACGTCGCCACCAGAGGCGGGATTGTGAAAAGGCCCACACGGAAGGTCCCTTGGTCGCGGCCAACCAGGCAGTCGCCACTCCGTAACGGTGTTTCACACCAGGGCCCGGAATGTTGGCGACTGGCTGGTTCCGCGGCCATAGATACCGTTGTTGACATTTAGAAGGGCAGTTAGTTGTCAGTGTGCCAGAGAATAAGTTGATTTAGCGATTTTGTAATTTGATTTTAAATAGATACAATTTATCCCAACCCGAGTTTTCATCATTCCTGATCCATCCGCAACAGTATGAGCCAGCCTTTTGGTCACGCGATGCCTCGACCAGGCGCCGCGATAGCTCTTTGGCGATGCGGTGTGCTCCCGGCCCCCATGGTCCCAGCGTCTCAACCCCAAACGGCTCAAATATGTAGTTATCCCCGAGGACTGCATATTTGACATCATTAAAATTGTTTACATTTTTCTGTAATCGGAGTCTCCTTTTAGGCTTTTATGCCTGTGCCAGGAGGCTCCGCTCTTCATTAGTAGTTTTCATACCTAATTATTATAAAACATGATGCGTTCCGTCGGAAATATTGAATGCCATCCATGTAGGTATTTAGTACAATTTATTAAGTCAATGTTATTTTCTTGTGCTTATATTATGTTTTATGTAAATTAGGTAACCATGTTGAAATATTTCCTGGAACTAAATGCCAACTAACTAAGTTAGCATAAAAATAAGTAACTCTGTTAAGTAATCTACCTACACCAATTCGTATAAGTATGTATAATCATAGCCATAAGTTTAAAAATAGGAAACTTCTCTTAGAAATAAACAATTTGTCATTAGGATATTACATGCTAGGATTATTATAATTTACACTAGATATTGTAATTGTTAATTTTTATGACAAATAAAGACTTTTATAAATCAAAAAAATCATCTTCATTAGCCATAACAATCATGTGCACAGTAGGTAGATAATAAATATATATGTATATACAATAATATAAGTTAGTGACAAATATATATATTACATATCTATTGCACACAAACTCTCATAAGTCTCCAGTAGGGGTGAGACAATGAAACTCCATCTCCTTTAACATTTTGGGAATTCAACATTCTGGGCAGGAAGGATTGTGGGAGAGGTAATGTGACGAGGTGTTCATAGAAGAAAAAACCGCTTTCAAATCGGATTATCCCGCCGATACCGCCATCAAGAGGGAATTCAGCTGATACACTCTCAAGACGTGAACACCATCTCAAGTATGTCATTTATTAATAAACCAATCTTGAGGGCGTATCACGTGATGTCTTTCTCAAGTCGCGGTTAGCCTGCAATCAGCAAATACGTTCTCAAGTGTGAGTTTGACAGTTCCTTGAGAACTGAGTTTTGTTTAATAATACGTCGCTACTCACGTGATACCTACTTACCCGCTTCCTAAACGCACACCTAAGTTACGTTTATTATAGGAACGCCATCTTGAGGTCGTTCTCAAGGTTGACTTTTGAGTTGAAAGTGTAATACGGGCCTAAGTCTACTGTGAAGTGTACTTAATGCACTCGAGTGAATTCATCATCATCAGTCTATTTATATTGCCCCACTGCTCGGGTACAGACCTTCCCTTACATTGAGGGAGCTCGGGCCATGATCCACCACGCGGGCCCAGTGCGGGTTGGCGGATTTCACATGCCTTAGATTTCTTCTTCTTCTTCTTCTACGACATGCAGGTTTCATCACGATGTTTTCCTTCACCGTTTTGAGAGCACTCGGTAAATGTACGTAAGTTTTTCCGTCAAAAAAACCGAGGCTAACTTATTGGTACATGGCTGCCCTGGCTGGGAATCGAACCTGGGACCTCCATATTGCAAGTCCATTGACCCAACCACTGAGCCACCGAGCTCTCGAGTGAATTACCCCAGGTGAATTGAGTGTACTGCCCCGTTTATTCTGCAATAGTGAACTTCTGATGATGAAGAAGTACTCACCGTATACATTAGCCCAGTCTCCTTGTTGGTCCCAGTCCGCTATCCCGACCATAGCCGTGTCTTTGAATTTGGAGTCAATAACCTCTGCTGGGTAATTAGCAAACAGTTTCTTGAGCTCGTCTGCCTCCTGCTGGCTGCCGATGGAGACCAGGTAGCCGCCCTCCAAGGCGCAGGTCTCGGCGGCCCTGAAACATTTTTTTTTGTAAAATTCTTCCCAAGAGGCAAAGCCAACTAGCGCATACAGCCTGGTCTGTTGTTAAGAGGATGTCTGAATTCTTATATATATAAGAACAGACCAGGCTGTATGCCCTAGTTTGCTTTGTATGTATTTACATACATACCTATATACGAAGATAACCCAACCTAAACCTACGCACAACCTTCCCAAACCCCTAAACGAAATAACTCAACGATCCACGCTTTCATCGAGTTATGCAAGGAATCATTGCTAAGAGCACAAAACTTCACAAACACTTCTTTCGAGCACTCCTGCAATGCGTCACTATCCGCAATTGCGGGCAGATCACGTTCTGTAGGTCCATTCTCCTGGTACTCTCTCTAAGCTGTTGGGGCTGCCTCGTTACTGCAGCGCGTCCACTATGTTCGCGCACGCGCATACGGACGGGTTCGCCGCGATCCTGCGCAAGAAAAGCGCCTCCCTCTTGCACAGAGTGCGGGGCAGCCCCAACAGCCTCCTGGAGGTCATCGCCGGCAGGTGGGATTGCCCGCTGCTGAGGCAACTTATAAAAATTACCAAAACTAGTCTAGTGATTAAGTACTAACATAGGATAAGGCACCTGTTACTAACACAAAATGGACCTAAGTTGTTCGGCAATAAACGTTTTATTATTATTATTAAGCCATCTCCTCTGATTCAAAATTATGCCTATTTTTTATGAGATCACTTAGGAGAGGCTTAACTGCACTGGTTAGCTCATCTCTTAGACTCTCTTAGACTAGATAGCATGCTGAACTTATTGAAGAGTCAATGGCCTTTAGTTCAGACCTCCAGCTAAATAAAATAAATAATCAAATCTCTTTATTGCAAGTAAGCACGTTGTTCGCGAGACTGGGTGAAAAAGACCGAGAAACGGGTTGAGTGGCTTTGGGAGAGGCCCAGCAGTGATACATGCTGATGATGCGGTACTAAATCTAAACTTCTAAAGAAATCGTCATCGCAAGTAGGGTGTGGTGCGGCACAGGTCGTGGTAGGAATAAGTGGTGTGGTCGGCGATGAGTCTATCGGTGTTGTAGTTTGTAGACAGACACAATAAAGGGACACGGGGTGGGTTTAGTTTAAGGAAAGGGGCCACGCTGAAAATCAGCGCTCGGCGGAGTCAGCTCCGTCAGCATTATGCTGAGCGTGGTGCCTTTTAGCATCAAAAACCACAATGTATATACCTACCTACTCACATAGGTGGAGTATATACTGACGTATACTAACATATCTGTACAGTTAATTACTCACATATGTTTGTATTTATTTAAGACCGGATTTTGTTGCCTAATAAAGATATTTCTATTCTATTCTATTCTAAAATGATGATGAAGCACGTTGCGCAACGTGCTCATCATCATTGAATTTACATTCACTCCACTTTGCAAACGCTGCTGAGGAGAAAAAGTGGCAAAAAATTTCAGCAGCAAATCTTCTAAATTAATAGGTTCAATTACTTAATAAATAGGTAAATTACATAATTATTCCTATTATTAGCAATCTAAACTTAAACCTTAAGGTGCTCCCTCACCGGGAGCATTCGCGTGTAATGTAACGTTACAGATTCGAGCATTACATCAGTGAGGGAGAAAAACAGCGTCAGTCAGGGAGGTAGTATTGTAATGTAATGCTCAAAGTCGAATCTGCAACGTTACATTACACGCGAATGCTCCCGGTGAGGGAGCACCTTTAAACTAAGGAAAACATCGTGATGAAACCTGCATGTCGTAGAAAAAAAAATCTAAGGCATGTGAAATCCGCCAACCCGCACTGGGCCCGCGTGGTGGATTATGGCCCCAGCTCCCTCGATGTAAGGGTAGGTCTGTGCCCGAGCAGTGGGGCAATATAAATAGACTGATTATGATGATGATGAAACTTAAACCTTCATGCTGAAACGGCGACACACATCATGCATGTCCATTGTTTAAATAGTCATCTATTTCGTGGGGGAAGATGGTGAAAAGCACGTGGGGGACGGCGCCTGGGAGCGGATGGGAATAGACGATTCATTGTTACCTGTTCCATTGATTCGCCTTGGTGTGGAACTTGTAACAGCTGGCAGTTTGGGTGTTCATTGTGTAACCTAAACAGAAACTCAATTGAACCACAATATAAATAATGATATAGGTAGTACGGTGGAACACAGAGAAAGGTGTACAGGAGAGTTTTTAAGGTTGAGATTTTCTTGAAAACTACTTGACCTATTGCAAAAATTCTTTCACTGTTTGATAGATAAAAGTAATAACTATGTAGCTGTAAAAGAATTATTAAATTCGGTCCAGTAGTTTATGAGAAAATCTCAACCTTATTGAGGCCCCCTGTATACTTATCTCTGTCTTCGACTGTACGTACAGAAGGTAGGCTCTATAGAAACGTATGAGAAACATATGCAGCGCTCCGTTCCTAAGTCCCTATGAGGTTTATAGAGCTGTGGTTTGGCTGAAATTATTGATAATTTAATTGACTTTGTAAGATTACTGAATACTGTTTGTTGGAAATGCATAGTTTATGATTATTAGAGCGAAAAGTGAAAAAAGTCCCAAAATTTCGCAATTTATCGCGTGGCGCAGCGAGCACAAGTTTTTCGAAGTTGCAAATTTGGATTTACATCACCCTAACTGATCCATACAACATATCAAAAATGCAGAACTACGCCATGCTTTGCGATTTTAGCCTTTTTTGTGTCGATTTCTACTGGGCTACAATCTAAACTTGATTCTTCATGCGGAACTGGCGACACCATGCATGTCCATGATTATGAATCACTTACCTGATTACGAAATGTACCTGTGGAGCGATACAGAGCATGGCTCACCTCGCGAACGATTGCCCAAATTGGCCTATAGGGGGAGGACTAGCCAAAATAAACATGGCGGACGACGAAGCCATCGCGTGGCTAGAAAAGTTTTTGCCTTTGTGACCCACACGCTGTGTTGTGACAGCTGATGACCGAACGATAAATAAATAAATAATCACTTACCAGGATCCGAAGACCCGCACGAGCATGTGTCTCTGTTCTTCTTGTCGTTCTTCCTATAGCAGACGAAGGGCAGGTAGTGGTTGCGGTCCTGGTCCGTGATGGTGCCGTCGTGGTACATCGCGAGGGACCGCTGGAACTTCGCCCCGCATTTGGCCTCGGCCTTGCGTTTAGGAGTGTCCGAGGTCCACACAAGATTTGTGCTGGTAAGTGGAATTCCTGAAAAGACATTGCCACATTTCAATGGAGCTTTGCTCCACCTACAAAACTACGTGATCATTTAAGCTGTACCTATCATTTCGTTTTTTTTTCGGGGACTTATTACAGGTTTCATATTGCATAATCATAATCAGTATCATATTCTACTACTCTCGCAAGTCCTATAGAAGAATAACAAAAACAATGAATAAATAACTTCGATTTCTTACTATTTTCTGAATTCTTAATTAAGCTGTTCGTTGGGAGTGCGTTGCGCGAGATACGCATTCTATCTATCATATAATGTTGCGCTCATGTGCGGGCAGACACGGGCCCGTCCTGGTACAGGTCAATGGGGTAAGTGGTCTGTGGCTCTAGTTCATCCTCTCCCTCAGGTTGCTACAATGACAAAGTTGTAAGTACCTTCAATACTGTAGTAGATCCTGGGCGTGAGTGTGGAATGCATGCCCAGGTATATGCCACACGGCATGGTCCAGTTGCTCCCCAGGAAGTACTCCTTTAGCGCAGAGTGCATTGCTTCTGTTGTAGGAGACGCCAGCACCCCGTCTGCGGAAATAACATTGATTTTAAGTCAATTGTGATTAACTGAGTATGAAATTCCAGCATAGCACGATGCTGACGGTTCACAGGAAGTCGTTCATTACCCATGACACCACACCACCACCATAGGGATATCAGGGGTGGTAGTCTGAAATTCTTAGCATTAAAAAAAATTCTGTTCAAGTTCTCTTGAAATTATCGTAAGGAGCCTATCGTCGTGTGGTACAAAATACGCCCGATCACGCTGTCAGTGACATTAGGCCAGTCATTCTGGCGAGCGTTTGTATGGAGACCCCAACAATAACTCCTCTATCGATGAAACTTTTTTGTATACAGCATATTTATAAGAACAATTGTCAGAGAATCCAATAATATTTCGAGGCGGAAGTTACTTATTTTAATTGAAATTCAACATTATACCGTATCTTTTTCTGGAACAATGTTATGGTCATAATTCTTTTTCTATAAATTGTATTTTATTAGTGTGCTTCTGTACATTCATAAGTAAAACTACTTTTTAATTCGAAAGTGTAGGTATTTTAATAAAATGTCTTTTTTGGCCGTAGTTTCCATAGGATAATTGCTCCGCCGGGTTTCTGTTTTTAATATGCCTTCAAATTATTATTTCTAGTATAAGTACGAAAATCCAACAAAAAAATCCAAATGAAACAATTCATTATACAGAATTTGTCTTTTAACTATCTCTGGAAAATTACTCTATCAGATATTTTTTACAATTGTAATGAGATACCCACAAATAACCTGATTTCAAAAGAATCCAACAAAAGTAGATATATCATTTATTTAATAACAATAAAAATTAGAAATAACTATTATAATGGTAAAATTAATAAAAAATTACAAATAAAAAATTTCATTCAAACTTTGCCCACCCTGTGGTAGTGTGCCTAGAATGCTGGCGACGTTCCCCCGCTGAATAGCCAGGCTTATGCGCTGGCCGAGGAACGCGCCAGCCCGCCTGTCCCCGGAAGCCTCACGCAGGCGCGACGACAGTTCTTTCACCAGCCGCCGAGCCGCAGGCCCCCAGGGACCCAGCGTTTCTACCCCGAATGGCACAAAAGAGTAGCCCACAGGGAGGGCAGAGTATTTTCTAACTTTTAAAAGCTCCGCCGCTGCCGCTGCTGAGCCCGCCTCCCTGGAGGTGGTGGGGACATGGGATACAGCAAGGGTATCCGCACAAGTTGCGTCCCACACCAATGGCTTACCCAGCCTCCAGGGGATGAGCGTGAGTCCGTCAGGACGCTTACCGTCGTCGCGGGCGAGACCATGCGGCTCGAGGACGCAAGGTACGCCCGCGACGACGAGGGCCCGTCTTATTATTTCGTTAATCGCCGCATGTCGCGAACGACGGCCTGCGCTAAAAATACAGGCAAGGCCATGCTGTCCCGTGGAACTCACAGCATCCCCGCAGCGACAGAGGTGAGGATGGCAAATGTTCGCTCCTAATCTCAGTCCCACTGCCAGACTGAGTGTTGTGTGGTCTAGGAGAGTACCTATGTGTGGTGAGGGATGGGCTTGCAACCAAAGCCCTGATTCCCTCTCGGAAACAGCGAGAAGGCGTGCATGTTCCGAAAGGTCCATGGTGGAAGAAAGAAGTTCGGCCTGCCTTGCACAGCAAAGCGGCTCGTCCCATTGCCGCTGTGAGTGTGGGTGAATTGGGGGGTCAGCTCCCGGACATGCACGAGCCCAAGCATCCATGGCTTCAGTCACGTGTGCCACTTCCACGGTGCCCATTGAGGGGAAGGTTAATTTACCGTGGAGAGCGTGCGCAGCGTGGGCCGAAGACAGGAAGGCGGGAAGGGCCACGTGTTCCGATTGTCGCACTCCCAATCCTCCGAAGCGTACTGGGAGCGACGCCTGGGTCCACATTCGATCGCTGAATTGACAATTTAGAATTTTGATTAAACATTCTTTTAGTTTTTCGTCAAGGTTAGCCAAAAGGTTGGGGAATCTCCAGAGCTCAGAACAACGTAAAAAATAGGTAAATTTGGGGACAAACAGGCAGAACCGAACTATGAAAAGAGCCATATGAGAATTGATTTCGAAAAGTTTTTGCGAACTTACAATGAATTTGGTGACTTGATCCGTGACGAAAATGGGTATGGCTTCATCGAAGATGGGAGCTCCAAGGAGGCGAAGCGAGTATTTAGTTTGAATACTAATGTTGGGAGCGATTAAATTAAATTTTGAGACAATATCGGTCTTTTCGGCTATGGAATCTGGAATAAATAACTCGCACTTCGAGAAGTTGAGTTCAAGGCCTATTGATTGGAAATTAGTTATAATGGCATCAAGATCGTTGAGAACTGTGCTTGCCTCGCCGCCCAGGGTCCCATCGTCGAGATACCATACGTTGAATTTAGAGTTTAAAGCCGAAATGTGGGTGTGAATCGCGAGGCTAAATATTGCAGGGCCTAGCGGGTCTCCCTGTTGGCAGCCGACTGCTGAGTCTATTGGGGTGTTTTTGTACTGCAGTACTGATGGTTTTGCGTAGCACTGCCACAGGAAAGGGAAAATACTGGGTACATGTTCTTTTATTTGGCTGAGCATGGTACCACGATCAATCGTATTGAAGGCGTTTTTCACGTCTATTTTGAGAAGCACGTCACTGGTATTGTTAGCCAGAAAAGTACGTGTTGCATGGACAGCAGATTCGCAACCTCCTTTTACGTTGAATCCCAGCTGGATTGGTTGAAATCTGGATGATGATATGTCTGTAATTTTTTTACAGCAAATTTTCGCTACCAATCGTCTGTACGTTGTACCCACTGCGATTGGGCGAATGCCGCCGTCTTTCTTAATGAGGGCGCACAGATTAGCGCCGTACAGGGTGTCTATAATTTGGTTATTCACTTTACCGGCCAACATTGTATTCACCAGTGATGTGAGGCTGGTTAGCAGGGCGGTACCTGCATCACCAGTGGCACCGCAGACAACGTCTTTTAAGTGTTGAGGGGTGAGACCATCGAGTCCGCCGGCGGACCCCGGCTTAAAGGACGTTATGGCTGCATAAACGTCATCTGGTGTTGCGGTGGGAGGTATGTCGGACGGCTGAGGTGCATCCGGGAGCTGAACAGTGGCTGAAGGAGTTGGGTGTTTAGAGACGAGGGCCGAGATTGTGTGTTGGTTGTCGGGTGCAATGGAATCACTTGAGAAAAGGAGTTGCGCGCCTCCTTTCAGATCGCCGTCACTAATTTTTGACTCAATTTTTTTAATTGAATTTTGAGGGGAGGATTTTTTAGTTTGAGTTGTGCGGCTCAGATCAAGGCCAGTCACGCAGTGTTGTTTTATAATTTGAGTTAGTGTGCCGGATTCGTTCTTAGTGGCGTGAAGTACTGAGTATGGAAATTTTAACAGGTTCTCCCAACTTTCAAGGGAGTTTTCATTAACTGCGCGGTCTATTAAGGATTTTAGTGAAATTGCTACCTGGTGACGGGCATCCTTGGGTACACGCTTCACTACAGGTGCATTGGTTTTGAGACTGCTTAAGAAAATTGAAAGTCCTGACGGGGAATGGGCGGTGGAGGTAGAACCTGGAAACATTGACGGGGGAGCGGAGCCAGCCGAGATATCGACAGGGGCTGTATTTTTATGAATTTTGCCAATATGCACTGCGAGGCCTCTACTTCCCCTAAAGTAACGTGGATTCGCGCATAGCTCGCAGCGGACTATGTTTGGTTGGGAAAAGTTACTACATTGAGTTCCATTAGGATAGCTTTGGGCCTGAGACATTAGCTCAGTAATATGTAAAAAATTTAAAAAAGGTAAGTAAGTACTTACTATCTTATATACACTGCCTACTTACCTATACACAAAAGATTATAAAACTTAAAAAACCACAACACAGCATCACAATAAAATAATGTTACCGATGGGCGTTGTCGTGGGGGTGACATAGGGTCTTCAGGCGATCAGCGCCTTTTCAGGCGCGGCGGTTGTATCCCAGTTGACTGTTTTCGTCAGAAACCGTTTTGCAGAATTGTCTTTGTTTGCTTCAGGACTGGCTCTGGCGAATTTATAATCAACAAAATATCCAGGCGGAACACCATTATTTCGAAATACCTATCAAGCGCAGGCCAGCGCGGGGCCCGAGGCGGGCGAGGGGCGTCGAAAACCGGTCGCGCGGCGGGCGAGTTTCTTCAAGTAGGTTAATAGGTTCAGCTAACAGAAGATCAACACTTTGGACTAAGTACCGTTCTTATTATCTGCGTCGTAAGAGTTGAAATCGTGCGAATGCGAGCGAGTATTACCATTGATCTGCTGTTGTCCGTACTATACGTATGTAGGAGGTTGATCTAAACATCGCAATTTAATTATTATTATCGTCATCGTTTCGAAACATACGAACGCAGTAAATGTAATATGCGTATTGCCTTGTATAAGTTGAGTATATAGTGTGTGTTTTCTTCGCGACACGGGGTCTAGGATAAACTAACCCAGAGATTCCTTTAGAGTGTCTTTAACTTAATTGGGCGCTTAGTGTTTTTTTATGTTACTTCCAGCTTTAAGAAACGCCCCTGTTGTGAATCTGTACTAGATTATTTGCAATTTTGTCGAAATCTAGTTACGTTCATATCTCACGCTGGTGCATGAGATAGTGTTTGATAATTTCGCCACGCCAAACAGCGGGCGTATTGGTCGAGTGGCTGGAGCGGTCGCCTCCCGTGCACGCGGTTCCGGGTTCGATTCTTAGCTAAATATATATGTTTTTTTTGTTTCGTGTTTTATTTTGTATCTTATTTTAATTGTGTTTCGAATTTGGTTAGTATTTTATCAAACATTTTGTTGTAATTATCTTTGAATTTTATTTGAGCATAAACTCTGAACTCATTTATACCGAAGTAGGTGTATTAGGAGAGCTGGGAATCTGTCTGTACTAGATTACTTGCAATTTTGTCGAAATCTAGACGGAGCGGTCCGTTCATGTCTTACGCTGGTGCATGAGATATGCTTGGTAATTTCGCCGGGCTAAACAGCGAACGAATTGGTCTAGTGGCTGGAGCGGTCGCCTCCCGTGCACGCGGTTCCGGGTTCGATCCTTAGCCTAAATATATATTTTTTTTGTTTCGTGTTTTATTTTGTATTTTATTTTAATCGTGTTTCGAATTTGGTTAGTATTTTATCAAACATTTTGTTGTAATTATCTTTGAATTTTATTTGAGCATAAACTCTGAACTCATTTATACCGAAGTAGGTGTATTAGGAGAGCTGGGAATCTGTCTGTACTAGATTACTTGCAATTTTGTCGAAATCTAGACGGAGCGGTCCGTTCATGTCTCACGCTGGTGCATGAGATATGCTTGGTAATTTCGCCGGGCTAAACAGCGAACGAATCGGTCTAGTGGCTGGAGCGGTCGCCTCCCGTGCACGCGGTTCCGGGTTCGATCCTTAGCTAAATATATTTTTTTTATTGTTTTTTTTTTATTTTTTGTTTTGTATTTTGTTTCGTGTTTTATTTTGTATTTTTAACCGACTTCCAAAAAAAGGAGGAGGTTATCAATTCGTCGAATTGAAAAATTAATTGTGTTTGGAATTTGGTTAGTATATTAGGCAGATTACCCTCACTTGTAGATTTTTGTGGTTGCTGTTGCGATTACATATTATTAGTAGGTGAATATCTCACGCTCATCGTACAAGTGTAGAATTTAAATTTGCTTAGCTGTAGTCGTCAGTATGACGTAAGTAATAAGACCTATGCCGCACGCAAATATACCCGTAGTCGATGTGCGAGCGAGTTGAAAAATAACAAGCTGTCTTTATTACTCGAGGGGGTGAGGGGGGTCCGATCGCATGTAGCACGGCGCACCGTTCCGCTGAATCACTTATTGACTGATAACCTATTTTGATTCTAATAATATCACAATACAGTAGGGTTTTATATACCAGATAATTATAATTTTAAGAAATAATTTGATACACGCACACCAAACGAGATCCCACGGAGAGAAAAAAGTGTTTTGCCATTGTCCGTACTAACCTTGACATATGTTGTCGTACTTATGCGTTGATGATACGGGCTAGATTACGTTTTGTGTTTGTTGGCGTAGGTACTATCGTCTCGGTCGAGCTTACTTAAACATTCCACGTAGTAGGTACCTAGTAAGTACACATAAAAACACATCAAGTTGTAACACTTTGGACCGCTCCAATCTATATATCTATCTGCGTCGTTAGAGTTGAAATCGTACTGAAAGTGTTACTATTGATCTGCTTTTGTCCGTACTAACCTTGACTTGACATGTTACGCTTATGCGCCGATGATACGGGCTAGATTACAATGGTTTTGTGTATGTTGGCGTAGGTACTGTTGTGTCTCGTAGGCCAGGTCGTGGCGGCACTGTTCCCGCGGCGGGACCCGTTCCAGCCGCCGGCGATGGCGCCGCGCACTGACGACGACGACGAGGAGGAGGCAGCAACGCCGGTCTCGGAGGCGGAGTTCGGGGCGGCTATCCTGAGACTGAAGGCGAAGAAGAAAGCCCCCGGACTGGACGGTGTACCGGGGCGCGTGGTGGTACTGGCGCTGGAGGATGATTTGGGGGAACAGATGAGGGCTCTGTTCTCCGCATGTCTAGCTGAGGGCCGGTTCCCGCGGGCATGGAAGACGGGGAAGCTCGTTCTTCTGCGGAAAGCCGGGCGTCCTGCAGACTCGCCATCGGCCTACCGTCCCATTGTCTTGCTGGACGAGGCGGGCAAGCTTCTCGAGCGTGTGCTCGCTGCTCGCCTCGTCCGGCACTTGGGATCGGTGGGACCGGATCTGCACGACGCCCAGTATGGCTTCCGCTGTCGGCGGTCGACCATCGACGCCATCGCGCGGGTGCGGAACCTCACAGAGGAGGCGGTCGATCAGGGCGGGGTAGTGGCGGCAGTTTCGCTGGATATCGCGAACGCGTTCAACACCCTGCCCTGGGAAACTGTGAAGGAGGCTCTCAAGTACCACGGCGTGCCCCGGTATCTGAGGAGAGCGGTTGCGGATTACTTCGTCGACCGGGCCATTGTATATCCGGCCCGGGACGAATGGTCCAGATGGGAGATGTCGTGCGGTGTTCCACAGGGATCGATCCTCGGACCGCTCCTGTGGAACATCGGGTACGACTGGGTGCTGCGCGGTGCCAACTTACAGGGTGTCGAAGTCACGTGTTACGCCGACGACACCCTCGTGACGGCTCGTGGTAGCACCCTGAGAGAGGCGACAATTCTCGCCACTGCCGGTGTAGCTCAGGTAGTTCGGCGGATTCGAGCCTTGGGCCTGGAGGTGGCGCTCAACAAGTCGGAGGCCATAGTCTTTCACGGATCACGACGAGCGCCGCCCCCAGGAACAGATATCGTGGTGGGTGGAACCTCCATCACCGTCGATAAGACTTTGCGCTACTTAGGCATAGTCCTCGACGGTCGGTGGAGATTCACGGAGCACTTTCGGCACTTGGCTCCCAAGTTGGTAGCCACGGCCGGAATGTTGGGCGGTCTCCTACCCAACATCGGAGGACCGGGAGGTAGTTGTCGCCGCCTCTATGCCGGTGTGGTGCGCTCCATGGCGCTCTATGGGGCGCCCATATGGGTAGACGCCCTTAACGCCGCAAATCGGAGCCAGCTGCGGAGACCGCAGAGGGCCATGGCAATAAGGGCGGCCCGGGCGTACCGCACCGTCTCTTTCGAGGCGGCGACATTATTGGCGGGCAGCCCGCCCTGGGACCTAGACGCGGAGGTCCTGGCGGCGGTCTATTGGAGGGACGCGGAGGCCAAGCAGAGGGGCGTCCGCCCATCTCCGGAAGAGATGAGACGGTGGCGAGAGCGGGGCCGGAACCGTCTCTTCCGAAAGTGGGAGCAGAGATTGGAGAACCCGACTGCCAGCGGAGAGTTGGTGGCCGCCATTCGGCCCGTCCTCAGGGACTGGGTCGAACGTAAGCACGGAGCGCTCACCTTCCACCTGGCGCAGGTCCTCACGGGACATGGTTGTTTCGGCGAGTACCTGTGCCGGGTGGTCGGTAGAGAGCCCACGAAGGCGTGTCATCACTGCGGGGCGGCGGAGGACACGGCGCAGCACACCCGCGCCGTGTGCCCCGAATGGGAGGAGCCGCGCGCGGCGCTAGTCGCGGCCATCGGGGCGGACCTCTCGCTGCCGACCATCGTCCGCGCCATGGTCGGCAGCGAGAGAGCGTGGGAGGCGGTGCTCACGTTTTGTGACACCGTCCTTTCACAGAAGGAGGCGGCGGAGAGGGACCGCGAGAACGACTCTCTCGCGCTTCCAATTCGCCGCCGGCGAACGGGCCGCCGGCGGTTGGCTTATGCCCACCGCCTGCCGCCCTAACGGGGACCTTCGGGCGGAGGATCGGGGGATCCGCCGTCCGAACAAAGCGGTCCCGAGCTGGAAGGCGCTCCACGTGTTCCGGAGCGCCTTCTGCGGAGAAGGGGGGGCGTTAGGCCCCCCGGAGTCGGGCCCGAAAGGGCACCCGCCGACAGGGCCGCGGTAGTTTTCGAAAGAGTACCCGTGGTCCTGTCCATGGTGGCGAAGAGGAACACCCCAGGAGTTTTAGTTGGTGCAAGTCCAACATAATCGCCCGTTCCCCCGGACGGGCGGTATACATAATGTATTTCTCCTGGGTAACAAAAAAAAAAAAAAAAAAAGGTACTGTTGTGTCGGTCGAGCTTACTTAAAACATTCCAAAATCAGATCAAGTGTAACACTTTGAACCGTTCTTATTATCTGCGTCGTAAGAGTTGAAATCGTACTGCAAGTGTTACCATTTGTTTTGCTATGTCCGTACTAACCTTGAAATGTTGTCGTACTTATGCGCCGATGATACGGGCTAGATTAGAATGGTTTTGTGCATGTTGGCGTAGGTCGGTCGAGCTTTCACCACTCGGTAACGAGTTAACCTAAAATAAACCTTATTCGTATAACTGTATGTAGAGTACAGAATCCTATCTCCAAAATATGTCCACGTTACCGATGCGATAGATATTTTCTACTTGTATAGGAATAAAGTTTATTATAAATTGACTTTGACTTTGAAGAACAGTTCGACTAAGATCGTAAGTATGTTCATAATGATAAGAAAAATCGAACTTAGCATTTTTCTCAACTCTAATTTTTCGTCGATTTCTAGAAAACGCTTGTCCGCATGGATCTTTACTGGACTTTAGTAAAGAGTTAATCTACAATTAACCTTATTTGTATATGAGTAGACAACAGAATCCCATCTCCAAATATCTCCTCCGCTCCGTCCAATTTCTCGTCCGCGTTCCCGCTGTTCTGTACGTGTAATAGGAATAAGGTTGTTAATCGGCCGCAGTAGCGATCCGCGCGCAGTGGCGCATGCACCGCCGCGTTGATTAGAAATATTTGAATACAACTCTATTTGATATTTTGTGCTTCGCCTGCATTTTTTATTGGAAAACTTGAAAAGCAGTTTTAATAAGATAGTCTGTTCATAATGACAAGAAAAATCGGGCTGAGCATTTTTGGAAACCCCCATTTTTCGTCAATTTCTGGATAACGCTTTTCGGTCTGGATTTTTTATTGGATATTCGTAACTACTTTCGAAAGTAATATTTTAAATACATAATTAAATAGAAATTGGAGTGAGTAATTATCCCTTGGAAATTACGGCAAAAAAACACATTTTATTAAAATATATATATTTCCATATGGAAATATGGTTGGATATTCTGTCAACACATGCCTATAGGTAACTAGAACTTGTAAAAAAAGAATTTTGGATAGAGCAATTTTCCTGTAATTGATACCACGTAATTTAAGTTTGACCTTGAAAATACCTAACTTCCGTTTCTACAAATTATTGGATACTATGTCAATTACAATCTACATATGGTACTCTATCACTGTGCCAAATTTCATAGATAGAGGAGTTACTGCTAGGGTCAACTCCTTTAATGACTGGCCTACATGTCCGACTTTTAATTATTGTGGATTTTTGCATGTAAAATTAAGACATATTTTTTGCATGAGTACAGGTATATTATCATCCCTAAGTCGTTGCTCAAAACCACACCCTGTATCTGCCTTCCATACCTTCCTAGTCGCAGTCCAGTTGCGAGTACTCATTGAAAACGATCGTACAAGTTAATCAATGTTGGGCGAGGTCATACCTGAATGGGTGACCGCTAGTGACACTTTCATCTGAGCCCCTCCGTGTCTCGGGGCGCACGTCAAGCAGTTGGTCCCGGTTGTTGTCGCTTGACAGCAGTCGTTAGGCCACGTCAGAGGCCTACGGGCGGCCTGAATAACTCTGACAAAAGGTGAGGTCACTAACCCACACGAGAAAAGAAAAAGAAGTCTTACCTTCATTGAAGCACGCGCGTCTGGCCCCGTCCCAGGTGGAAGGCACTCGGTGCAGCTTGAGCCACCCATCAATACTCTTATAGTACTTATAGTTTGATTGAAGATATTCACCACCTGAAGGTGACAGGTGATATAACTATTACCATGAAGAAAAAAATAGCCAGGTACTTCACTACGAGCTCGGGAACGTGACTGTCGAGCAGCTTCGTCCAAAGTGACGACGCTACGGCGACTCCTCTGGATGAAGACAAGAAGACGCGGATATTTTTGAATATTATATTGTAACATGACATTGGCAAATGACGAACTGTCGAGTCAATTAATTATAATAATAAAAATTGGCAAATAACAAAAACTGTCGAGTCCATTATTAAAACTAAATAAAATAAACCAGCTTGTAAACAATTTTCCTTAAATGACTCATTGTATACACGAGTAGCAAAGAATAATTACCCAATCCTGCCTATTTAAAAACCAGACCGGTCCAACCAGGGTCATAAACCTACACTAGTTAATTATATCCAAAATATTATTTTACGTAGGTATAACCTTATCAAAATGTTGGATATCTTGAAAAAATAATATCTTCCAATTTAATCAATTTTATTAAAAAAGCTATTTACAAAATGTTTATTAGGATGAATAATATTTTTCAATATACAATACATGGCATAATTGCGACAAGCTAAGTTGTAGTTCACAAATGTGCCAAAAACGGCCGTTTTTCGCAATTATGCGAAGTACAACTTACCGAAATTGAATCACGTTATAAATAAGCATTTAAAAAATAGTATTTATCGTAATAAACATTTCGTAAATAGCTTTTTTAATAAAATTGATTATATATTGGAAGATATTATTTTTTTAAGATTGGCGGCGCTAGTAGGCTCATGGAAGGCTTTTCGAAAATTTATCTATGTTTATATAGTTAATCCGTGATGTCCAAGCTTAACTATGATCAAACGAATAAAGAACTAAATCGAATACTTATCAGATTAATTTATACCTAAATAAATAAACCTTGGTAAAATATTTAAGTAAGTAGGTATCTACTTTCCGTGCGAAAATCGAAATAAAAAATTTACAAAAATTTTATGTACCTAAGTATGAAAATTTAAGCCATTCAGATAGTTCAACCGACCTTTTGTATATAGTTTTTAGTTTAGTTTATATTTTCTAGGTTAATATTATAATAGTTATTTTTAATTTTTATTGTTTTATGAATATATTTAGTTTTATTGTTTTCACCTTTCAGTATGAAAATATATCTGAAATTCATTAGACGAGCGATATTTGATCATATTAATGTATACATAGTTGAAACATTTTTTTTCTCAAAAGCATCTTTTCTCAGTACTGATGTGTTTTAGAACGAATCTAAACTTTACCTACCTCATGCTAAAAAATCCATAATCCATTCAGGAGATGACAAAGAAAACGAACTTACACACAATAATACAATAAATAAACACAAATAACTTACTGGCAATTACAATTAATACACAAAACAGTAGCACAAATGAATGTAACATTTTAGTTTAGGCTCTCACGAGATTCGATTGATAACTAGCTGCGCCTGCGCAAGTGGAATCTGATCTAAGATCGCCGCGCCGTTCTCTACTATATTTATAGTAGTATTAAATTTTAAAATAAGTATAATATTGTTTATGTTCCATTCACCGGGATTGACAAAATAAACTATATTGTGTTGCTCTGTAAACAAAGTATTTTATTTAATTTTATGACAAACTGTATTTAACCAAACTATACACTTTAACTTAATAACTAACACCTACCTGTAAACAAAGAAACGACATTTAAAGTTTATTCTTTAATACGTCAATTCCTTCACTACTATAATTTAACTTTTAATCATCACACACGGTTACAAACAATCTTCGCCATTTTATAATTTTGTAAATCTACCCTACTTTACCGACAGCTTTACTGTCACCGCAGAATGCTGCTATGCCCACCGAGCAGAGTGCGCCAAAGTTCAAACTTAAAGAAATACTCTTTCTTCACATCTCCCCCCTCCCCTCCCCTTTAGGAGGAGAGAATGCACAGCACCAACATCACTATATATTATCTTCCTCTTCTGTTTCTTCTTCTAAAGTTGGTACCGGAATAAGTTTCGTGATATGGAAAAGGTTTGATTCTGTTTTTTTGTGACCTGTATTTATCCTGTATATTGAATTTGAAATTTTTTCAATAATCTCATATGGTCCAATTTTTAGTTCATCTAATTTCTTCCTGTTCAGTTTGTTTCCATTTTCCACATAAACCATGTCTCCTACATTAAATTCATAATATTTTCGATTTTTGTCAAATAGTTTTTTGTTGTAGTTGTGTGATTTGATTGTATTCTCAAGTGCTGTTTTTCTATCCGTGATCCAATTCGTTTGTGTTCTTTCCTGCTTTAATTCGTTTAAGCCGTTTGAGAATGGCGCGTTTACTGCTGTAAATATTATTTGTATCCCTTTGTCTTTCAAAAAATTCTTGAACTCTTTTGAATTTATTCCTGGGTATTGGTCAGTGAGAAGAATACCAATGTCTTTCGTTTCTGTTATGTTCATGACTAGTTTCGTAAAATCATTGGCACTTTGTGTTTTTGATGTTAAAATAAACGCGTATCTTGTGAAGTGGTCCACTAACAGATGTAGATATTTTTTTGTTGATCTTGAGCCTCCAAAACCGCCAATAGTGTCTATAGAGATGATTTCGAAAGGTTTTGTAGCCGGCCCTAGATGAGACATAAATCCAAATTTGTCGTGTCCTCTTGATTTATTTTTTATACAAACCTCACAGCTTCTACAAACCTTTTTTATGTTGTTCGTTAAATTTTTGGCAGCGTAGTATGGACCAATTGTCTTATGCATTTGAGCAATTCCAATATGGCACAAGTTTTCATGTATTGTTTTTATAAGTTTGATGCTAAATTCTTCTGATATAATAATTTTTTCTTTTCTTTTGACCTTTTTTAAGTATAATCTGTGTCTTTTTATCAATTTTTCCTTGTTCTTTTGTATTTCTTCATTTCTATTCTGGTCTGTTACGATATCCTCCAGTTTAACCAAGTTCACAACTTTTAATTGTTCATCTGTGTTTTCATCTGATCCCAATACTGGATTTCGACTGAGGCAATCTGCTTCCAGGTTTTCTTTTCCTGGTGAATATTTTATTTTGAAGTCATATTGTGAGAGATAATATGTTAAATCACCTAGTTCTTCATCAGTTCTAGACTTCAGATTCATATTTTCCAATGGTTTGTGATCTGAAAAAACTGTAAATGATTTTCCTATTAACCAGTATTGCCAGTATCTTACCGCTTCTTTGATAGCTAAGCATTCTAAATATATCGCTTTTTTCTTCTTCTGTGCTCCATTTAGTTTTTTGGAAAAGTAAGCTACTGGTTTTTCCTTTCCATTAGACTGTATCTGTTTCAAGATAGCTCCAATACCTTCTAAAGAAGCATCTGTGTAAATATTGATTGGTAGGTATTGATCAAAAATTTCTAGAACTGGTTGAGAGCATAACATATTTTTTATCATGTCAAATGCTTTTTGACATTCATTACACCAAATGAATTTTTGATTTTTCCTGAGTAAATTATGCAATGGATCTAAAATTATTGCACTCCTTGGTATGTACTCGTGGTAAAAATTTATTTTTCCTAAGAATTGTCTTACGTTCTTTTGTGTTTTCGGGATAGGAAAATTCCTTATCGAAATCAAGTTATCCTTTACTGGTTTAATGGAATTATTTTGAATCATGTGACCTAGGTATTTTACCGAGTCTGATGCAAATGTGCATTTTGTAAATTTTAACCTGAAACCTTCAGTTTTTATTGCTTCCAGTAACTGTGTCAGGTGGTTTAAGTGTTCATCAAATGTCTTAGAAAATATAAGGATATCATCAATAAAATTAACGGTAAAATCTGTAAGTTTATACTTTCTCAATATGTTACTTAGTATCCTCTGAAAAATCGCTGGTGAGGTCTTAAGTCCAAAAGGTAGACAGGTCCATTGGAAATGTCCATCCTGTGTTACAAATCCCGTCTTTTTTCTATCTTCTATTCGTAAAGGGATAGACCAGAATGCAGAGTTTATATCTAGGGTTGAAAAATAATTGCAATTCCTGGTTTTCACCATTAGGTCTTCAATCAACGGAAATGGCTGTGCTTGAGGTATTACTATTTTATTCAAGTCTCTGAAGTCTATACAGAGACGGGATTTTTTGTTGTCTTCTCTTTTAAATGCCAAAGTAACAGGTGCAGCGAATGGACTGTAGCATTCTTCTATCAGTTTATTTTCGAGTAATTTTCCTATTTGTTCTTCTATCTCTTTTTTATCTTCTACAGTGCATCTGTATGGCCTTTTACTGCAATATCTGTCTACTAATAAGTCTATTCTCGCTTCATATCCATTTACAGTGCCGATATCGTATTTATGTTTTGCAAAAACTGATTTATTTTTGTTAATCAATGTATTTATTTCTGATTTTTGGTCCTTGTTTAAATGGTTTATTTTTATTTCAAAATCTTCTTCTTTTATGTGTTCATTAAAATTTATTTTGTATTCTCCTGTGGTGTTATTGTTATTTTCTATTTTTATAAACTTATTATTTGTTTTTATATCTGTACAAGTTTCCTCCACTTTATTTTTATTTTCGTGTTTCAGGCACTGTTTTTGAGTTACTTTTAATTCTTCATTTTGAGTTAGTTTAAACTCTTTTATCAAGTCCAATCCAATCAAGAAATCATATTTGAAATTTTGTTCATCAATTATGTAAACATCAACATGTTTTTCCAATTCGAAGATTTTTATTTTCAAATTCGTCAAACCACTTGTCTTTTTAACACCATTAATTGTTACTAAATCTTCTTCATTCAAATTGTTAGCTCTTCCTTTTAGTTTCAATAATTTGGAATTTATCAGAGAAACATTTGAACCTGAATCATAAACTCCACATGTTTCTAATTCATTATTCAGTAGTAGTTTGACATTTATTAATGGTGTTACTATTCGTTTTTTTGATCAGTATCATTTAACTCAGCTTCTATCACTGAATTGTTTACATGTTTAATGAAATTTTTCTTTACTTTAATATCGTCCTCATTTGTTTTAAACCAGCATGTAGCTTCAGGGTGATAACGAGTACCTTTGTTTAATTTTTCACAAATTCTACATGGTGTACGTTCTTCATTTTTATCATTAATTCTTATATTCCCATATTTTCGTTTTGGCAAAAAACTTTTTTTATTTGTCATGTGTTCATATTTGCTCACTTCATTAAACAAATCCACGGTATCCTTTAATGTTTCTCTATCAATCTTATTAAGTATGAATTCTGGCAAACCTGCTGCAATAAGATCCACCAAAGTACCTGTATCAATCGATCTTCTCATATCCAGTAAAAGTTTTTCCTTTCTTATAGCATAGTCCAACAACGAACCATCTTTATATTTAAATATTAATGCATACGTAACTGGATGCCATCCCTTGTTTGCAAATGATTCGCAGAATTTGGATTTCCATAATGACCATTCCGAATTCATTGTCATTTTTATAACCATGGAATTGTACCAATCTACACAACTCTTATCCATAAACAGCCGAAGAATTTCAATTTTCTTTTCATCGGTTATCACATCAAAGCGTATACATTCTTTTTCAAAAATATCGATCCACTGGTTTGCATTCAAGTTTTTACTTGTGAATTTTTCAATCACAAACTTTTCAGCAATATGTTTCAAGTTTTGCTGTCTTATTTCCTGTGTGCTTTCTACTAATTTCTCAACCAATTTTCCCAAAGAATCTGTTTCTTTCTGTTTAATAGAAGCAAATGGTTCCTGAGACACTTCTTCTAGATATTGATCCTGAAACTGTAAATTACCATCCTCGTCGATGTAAGTTTTTTTAAGCTCTTCTGTCATTGTTATCCAAATTCTTCTTATCTGGTACCGTTTTGCTAAACTATTTTTCACTTTATTATAAGCAGCGGTTTTTATTATTTCTTTATGATGACCAGCTTGTTGTAGCTCTTGTGGTATTGCATATACTTTGTTATCACTCGTAGTTATCGATGTTATAGAATAAATATTTGATTTTCCATCACTTCCTGGCAATAATGTAAATTCAAACCGAAGTTTCTCCATTTTTCTGGACTAAAAATGTCGTTTTATAATATTGTTTATGTTCCATTCACCGGGATTGACAAAATAAACTATATTGTGTTGCTCTGTAAACAAAGTATTTTATTTAATTTTATGACAAACTGTATTTAACCAAACTATACACTTTAACTTAATAACTAACACCTACCTGTAAACAAAGAAACGACATTTAAAGTTTATTCTTTAATACGTCAATTCCTTCACTACTATAATTTAACTTTTAATCATCACACACGGTTACAAACAATCTTCGCCATTTTATAATTTTGTAAATCTACCCTACTTTACCGACAGCTTTACTGTCACCGCAGAATGCTGCTATGCCCACCGAGCAGAGTGCGCCAAAGTTCAAACTTAAAGAAATACTCTTTCTTTACATAAGTATTAAAAATTCAACTCATTCATTCAGTTTATCGGAATAAAATAAAGAATGGATGATATAAAAGTTCCTTAATTAAAAACATAAGCAAAAAAAAAAACTTTTGTGGGATAGAATGAAACCTGTAGGTAAAGTAAGTACAAAAAACTGGTTATCGCAACAACGAAAAATAACAGGAAAATGTTGTACAGTCGACATCGCATCAACTCGCGCACTCTATGTGACCGTAATAAATACGTAATTGATTCCAATAGTTTTGAGTAGTTGATGTGCTGTTGGTACATACCTACTTATTTATTTATTTTATTAATGGACTCGACAGTTCGTCATTTGCCAATGTCATGTTATAGAAAATTCAGCGTCGTCACCCTGGGTAGCCGCGTCTTTTTGTCTTCATCCAGAGGAGTCGCCGTAGCATCGTCGCTCTGGACGAATTTTACGGCTCCCATATAAAAGGCTATTGTTTCTAATATCGGTCGTAATTTTCCTCGTATTTCTATCGGGTCTAGTTCACGACATCGAAAGTTGCTACATCGACGGTGGCTCTATCTACTTACATATTTTCCTCATATTTTTCCGGTTTAAAATTTAAGGTTTTACCACTGGGCTTTTGAAATGAAATGAAATGAAATGAAATGAAATGAAATATTTATTTGCTCGAATACAGTCATATGAGGTGGTATAAATTACAGGAGTGTCGCAGTATTCAGCCTGCTAGCAGGCGTGCAAATTTTTATATTGTAATAGTCATTGTATGTATTTAGTATTATCAATTAATTATGTCATTCTTATTTATTTCTTCATATTTATTTACTTTATGTCATTTATATAATTTAAATATTCTTTGGTGTCATAAAAACATTTTTCGTGCAACCATTTTTCTAGAGTGACTTTGTAACTAGTTCCTTCTAATAGTTTTATTGTGTCAGGCAATTTGTTATATAAGAGAATGCACATATTATATACATTTTGTCGATAGATATACTTATGACATGGAGGCTGATACAGCAAATGTTGATACTGCGCTCTATCGCGCCTAGGGCAGACTTCCGTGTACTTCTTAAAGTGCTCTGGGTGCTGCTTCACAAAGCAACAGACATCTCTCACATACATACAGGGTAGTGGGAGAATACCAAACTTCCTAAACAAGGGTTTGCAGCTGTCTCGAACCCACGCATTCCCGATGGCTCTGATACATCTTTTCTGAAGTTTAAAGACTCTATCTACGTCCACTGAATTTCCCCACAATATGAGCCCCACAATATATTTTTTGGCCTCTAGTCCCATAAACATTTAGCTATATTTAATTTATAACCAAATATAGCTAAATGTACATATTATAGTTATGGGAAGGCTTAAATAAATAAAAGAATGATATAAAAGTCTCATTATTTTTTTTTTTTTTTTTTTTAATTTATTTACTCAACAATAATTTTACACATTGTACTTAGTTCTAAGCTTCGTCAAATTGCATAACAATTTGTTGGCGAACATTTGCACTCACTTAACTACTATGTTATGTGTACATATGTCGCAGTCAGACGGTCCGGCTAGAGACTTCGTAAAGCGCCGAACCACACCATCTAACTACGACATTGCACACTTTGGAAAACAAAATTTTCCAGATAGATCCAGATACTAATACAATTATTAGCTATGGTTACTACATTAAAACATATATATAAGTATTGAAATTAAATGATGATGATGATGTCCTCCGAGACGTGTCCGTCCATGGCGACGCCCTGTCACCTCCTGGAGTGTACCCGGACGTGACTTGCGAAGCCAGACTTGGTCTTGAAGACTCTGTTGCACGCGGCGAAGTAGAAAAGAATAGAAAACATTTATTTGACACACACACAGAGCACAGTACATAAGAGATACATAGAATAAAAATTACAAAGAAAAGAGATACATAGTGCAGTGGTGTGGTGTCAAACAGGTCTCCAGCTCAGCATGTGCTGCAGTAATTGGACATTACTGCAGCGCTGGTTTTCAGTGGAGCCGCTGATGCAATGAATTAGAGTTCCCCGCTTGCGTTATATGTGTAGTTATAGAGTGGTTTCGCGCGATTCTTCCTTATGTGACGCTTGGTGTCCAGATCTTGTAAGCGGGCGCTTTCGAATTAAATAAAAGGAGTTGATAGCTCGAGAAAGGATTTTTATTACAGACACGCCCTTCAGAATTGAAGAACATGATTAAGAAGAACAATTTATAAATCCAAAAATCATATTTTATTTATTTACAATTTATCTCATCAGTCATCTATCACACGTTTAGTTCCGTTTAAAAGCACTCTGCACATCGCTGCACTCCTGACTCTTCTCGCAGATGAAGGCCAGCTTCACGTTGCACCATACATCATCCAGAAGTGCGGTCCGGAACATGGCGCCGCAGTGCTGCCCGGTACGACCGGTCGATCCCTTCGCATTGTCCGGTTGACCAGGCCCCCACGAGGAGAACCCTGACTCATATAGAGACAGTCCTGAAAAGGAATTAGTCATGTAATCTATACTACTCCTACTATCATCTGATGATGATGATGATGATGATTCATCTATTTATATTGCCCCACTGCTCGGCACAGACCTTCCCTTACATCGAGGGAGTTGGGTCCATGATCCACCACGCCCACTGCGGATTGGCGAAATTCACATGCCTTAATTTTTTTCTTCTTCTACGGCATGGAGGTTTCATCACGATGTTTTCCTTCACCGTTTTGAGAGCATTCGGTAAATGTACGTAAGTTTTTCCGTCGATAAAACCGAGGATAACTCATTGGTACATGGCTGCCCTGGTTGGGAATCTCCTAGTATATCCTACTAATATTATAAACGCGAAAGTTTGTATGGATGGACGGTTGGATGTTTGTTGCTCTTTCACGCAAAACTACTGTATGGATTTTAATGAAACTTTACAATGATATTTTTTTTCCTCTCCCATTGTAACTCCTGTTTGATAAGGATCAACAGTGGCGTACTATTGGACCGTCATACAGACATGGGTTTAAGCAACACAATGGGGCCAAAATGCCGTACGTTACATAGTCACGCCTCGGCTATTTAAAGAAAAGAAAGAAGAATAGAGTATGAAGAAGTTGTTGCTCACTGCTGTGAGCTTATGAGCCGTAGCAGAAGGCTACCTTCGGTAATAGTGACAATAATAGCTATGGCAGAAACGCTTAAAAGCTCTGAAGTTGGACCGGGGCACAACGAGGTCGCAGGTACAGTGATAAAGCTGATACATCAGAATAACATAGGCTATATTTATAATCCTGCGCAGACGAAGCTCCCACTATAATGGACTGTGTAGAACACATATCTTTCTTATATTTTGCTTACCATGAACAGTTGTCCAGTGCCCTCGTTGATACCAATCCAGAAACCCTAAACTGACTATATCCTTAAAGTCTGCGACAATAGTTTCAGGAGGATTCTTGTCAAACAGTATCGCGAGTACCCTGGCCTCGGCTTGACTGTTGGTGACGGCCAGGTGTCCACCCTCGCTCGCACAGGTAAAGGATGCTTGGCTCCAGGTCTGTCCGGTGCGATGGAACTTGTAGCAGCTCCCAGTGCTTTTACTCAGGATGTAACCTGATATAGAGAAAGACAAACCTAGATTAATAGGTTTTAATAAACATAAAAATAGTACATACGAGTTGACGTGGTAACGCTAGACAATGTAACCTGACAGCGTCATTCAATAGCTACCTAACTAATGGCTGTCTACACAAGGAGATTATTACCACATTCACCCTACGTAGTCGTTCAAGTATGCTGGGAGATATCGACTTCTAGTGGACCGGCGTGGTCCAGTAGATGAGTCCGAATCAGACAAGTTCCGTCCATGATCGTGCAGCTGAGAGTTAGTTCGTTCAGGAGGTTCCTCTTGGTCTAATGGATTTCGTTCCTGAGATGTTCCAGTCCCTTCCATGGGGTCACTAGGAATTTCATGTTGCTCTGATGCTGGCTGCTCCTCAATAAGTTCTTCCTCACACGCCCCTCGAGGTGCGAGGTGTCTGTTCGACACGGTCGATTCCCTCCCGTCAGGTAATCTTATCAACGAGTAATCAGGATTGGATTGGATCAGTTCAGCCTCAATTACGAGAGGCTCATATTTCGAAGTTCTAACATGTTTCTTTAAAAGAACAGGTCCAGGATTCATGAGCCAGCTTGGTAGTGACTCTCCATTACAGGACTTTCGTGTATGATGAAACATTCTTTCGTGTGGCGTGGCGTTCGTTGAGACGCATAGGAGAGACCGTACAGCGTGTAGAGCGTCGTCTAAGACATGCTCCCAATATTTTATATCCTGCCCTGCTGATCTTAGTTTCAATTGAATTGCCTTCCATAATGTTCCGTTTAGTCGTTCAACTTGCCCATTACCCTGAGGGTTATAAGGTGTCGTTCTACTTGATGCTACGCCACATTCGTTAAGGAATTCTTTGTATTCGGCGGACATAAATGACGTACCTCTGTCTGAGTGTATATAAGAGGGCATACCGAACATAGAAAATATACATTGAAGGTGCTTTTTAACAGTGCTCGTTGTGACATCGGAACACGCGAAAGCAAACGGGAATCTGGAGTATTCATCTATAATCGTAAGTATATATCTGTTTTGAGAACAACTGGGCAAAGGTCCTTTAAAATCTATATTAAGTCTCTCGAATGGTTTGGTAGCCTTAATCAGGTGACCGCTACTTTTGAGAAATTGAGGCTTTATTACCGCGCAGGTTGTACAGCTTGCTGTCATTTTCCTTATGTCTTCGATAGAGTAAGGCAGATTCTTAGTTTTTACCCAGTGGTACATGCGGGTAATTCCTGGATGACAGAGAGATTTATGTAAATTCAATAGTTTGTTCTCGTGTACAGAAGCGCATGTCGCACGTGAAAGCGCATCCGCCACTACATTTTGACTTCCTGGTCTATACATTATATCGTACTTGTAACAACTAAGTTCGAGACGCCATCTTTGTATTTTCTCATTCTTAATCTTGCTAGAATGTTTGACATTAAACATGAACGAGACCGAGCGTTGATCTGTGATCAGTATGAATGGTCTACTAATTAGGAAGTGACGCCACTTACGTAGAGATTCAACCACAGCTGCAGCTTCTTTCTCAATCGAAGAATGTCTTCGCTCCGGATCTGTCAAAGATCGTGAAAAGAAGGCGACCGGTCTACCTTCTTGCGATAGGGTAGCAGCTAGAGAATGATCTGACGCGTCTGTTTCTACTGTGAATGTAGCGTTGTCACTTATGGCAGTTAATGCTGATTTTGCGATGTCAGATTTCAGGGCCTCGAAGCATCTAGCGGCGTCGGCAGTCAGTGGAAAAGATTGTGATCTAGATAGAATATTCACCTTTTCTGAGAAATTGTATATCCATTTTGAATAATGGGCGAACATTCCTAGCGCTCGCTTGAGAGATGCAGTATCAGAAGGAAGAGGCAATGCCATCAGGGGACTTAAACGCTCTTTATCTGGCTTGATTGTATTGTTTTCGATTGTATACCCAAGTAAGTTTATCAACGTCGTGGAGAAAGTAGACTTGTTTGTATTTATGGTAAGATTATATTTCTTTGCAGCAGCCATAAATGCGTCTAGATTTGCATCATGGTCTTCTTTAGTTTTTCCGCAGATAGTGACGTCATCTAGATAAGCGAACGTGCCCTGGATGTTTTCTGTCTTTATCAACCAGTGAATTACTCTCTGAAATGCTGATACGCCGTTTGTTACGCCAAAGGGTATTCTTGTGAATTGATACAAATTGCCACAAGCTTCAAATGCAGTAAATGGACGTTCTTTAACTAGAATGGGAACTTGATGATAAGCACTTTTCAAATCGATCGCGCTGAAATAGTTGTATTTCGCAACCTTAGTTACGATTGAGTCTATGCTTGGAAGTGGATAAGCATCAAGATCTGTATAGCGGTTCACTGTACGAGAATAATCGATTACCATTCGCTTTCTATGATTTTCAGTTTGAGTTACAAGTACTTGTGCCCTCCAGGGAGATCTACTTGGTTCAATAACTCCGTCGTTTAGAAGACTGTTTATTTCAGATTCGATGTAAGTCTCATCCGTTTCTGAATAACGGCGGGATGGCACCGCGATAGGTTTGATTGTAGATGAGATATTCGAGAAAAGTGATACTGGAGGTATAGTGGCAGCCATCACGTTACAAACGAGCGGTTCTAGGGAGCCACCAAACTTTATCTCGATAGAGGAGTGACCACTCAGTATGTCATGCCCTAAAATTAGGTCCGCACAGAGATTGTTGATAATGTGTAGCTTGACTCCTTTATGAACGTGACGTCCCACTGTAATAGTTACTGTGCAGGCTCCAGTGACGTATGATACGTGATTCAACGACGCAAGAGTTATGGCTTGCCGGCAAGGTTGCTTCTTTAAGCGAAGTAATTGGAAGAAATCGTTGTTAATGAAACTAATTGAGCTGCCTGTATCCACGAGAGCATCGGCTTTAGTATTATTAACTGTAACAGCGACAGTCGCTTTCTGAAGGCCTGAGGGTGAAGCGGCCGAAATTCCGGCAGATTTTTGTATACTTTCAGGCTCTGTGGTGGTTATCGCATTAACAGTTGTCCGATTGCTTCTACAAACACTCGCAAAATGTCCTCTTTTTGAGCAGCATTGACATACAGTATCTACTGCTGGACATTCTCGCCTGGGGTGTATTTTCCCACCACAAAAGTAACACTTTCTCTTCCGATTAGTAAATGGAGCTGCAGCCAAGTTTGTATCAGTTTTATTCGTATTTTCCGAGTTTGGGCCAGATCCTTCGTTATTGTTAACTGCATTCAAAGTGTAATTGGTAGAGCCAGCGTAGCCTTGCGAGTTGTTCTCTGCCATTTCAAGTGAAAGAGCTTGGTTGTAAGCTTGATCCAGGTTAAGCGACAAGTTTTCAAGAAGCCTCTGTCTTAATTTCTGGGAAGACATTCCACTTATAAACGCATCTCTTATGCAATCATTCTTATTTTGTTCAGCATTGACATCCTTGAATTGGCAGTCTTTAGCTAGCAATCTGAGTTCTCGGATATAATTATCTACGCTCTCTCCAGGTTGTTGTCGTCTAGATGCAAGGACATGGCGTGCATAAACCTCGTTCTTTGGCTTAATGTAAATTGAGTCTAGAATTGCCATTGCCGATTCGTAGGTAGTGCAGTCCTGAACGTAAGAAAATACCTCAGGTGCGATGTGATTCATCAGGAGTATAAGTTTGGTCTCTTGCGACTTGTCTGTCTCGGCAGCGAGAAAATTCTTGAAAGTATATTTCCAGTGCGACCATTGTAGAGCGGCCGTCGGGTTAGCCGCGTCGATACTGAATCGTTCAGGTCGGAGGAAGTTTCTGGTAGTGCTTACCGTCGTCGGTTTCGTCGAAGTAGGGGTAATTATTCCCGTAGATACATTACCGTCTATAGACATGTTTTAAATCATTTATGTTTATTAAATTGATATAGAGAAAGACAAACCTAGATTAATAGGTTTTAATAAACATAAAAATAGTACATACGAGTTGACGTGGTAACGCTAGACAATGTAACCTGACAGCGTCATTCAATAGCTACCTAACTAATGGCTGTCTACACAAGGAGATTATTACCACATAACCTGAAGAAAAATAATGTTATTATTGGCTTGAAATACTAGTCTTAGCAGCTTTTTGGTGGTCGAGGTCAAGCCAGATTTTATGTTGGATCACCTAGGCTGTTGTTTTAGCCATAACCGTGAGAACCTTCGACCCTGGCTTGGCTCACTCCAACTATGCAAGAAACTCGGTCATATACAGATCGGTGCACACCTATGACATACAATTTAACGACGCAGACATCTTCTTTCTCACTCGCAATCAATTCACAACATACATCATTCCACAACTCAACCATAACACATAGGTACATCACCATTTATCTTATTCACTCAGTTTAAAAGTAAGTTATTAACAGCCTCTCTCTCTCTCACTCAACCAACATCACACACATCATACCACACATACTTTGACAACACTGCAGCTCCCTTTTGTCTTTTTTCTATTCTTTTAGTACTCATATAATTTCCTTATTTTATATAATATATAAATTGTAATATGTCAAATTTCATTATTGGCTTTATCCATTTAAAATTAAATGATTTTGTAATTTAATTGTAATAAGCTGTGAAGTTTGCTCAATAAAGATAAAATAAAAAAATAAAAACATAGTTTACGTTACCATGAAACCGTGTCTTGTTACTTTCACACTTTCGGTTTCGGAAACCTCATCATATTCCTAAAGACATACAGATATCCGATGTACAGACACATTTGTTTGACTTCATCCACTGCATGTTAATAATAACAGAAAGGAAAACCAGTTTCAATAATACACTTTTACTTTGAATGACCTTCAGAATCTGCAATTACGTGATACCTGTACTGATTTTGTAACGTGTTGAAGAGCTCCTTTATCATATCTTCTTACCTCCTGAGACTAGGGAGGTGTTGAGTATTATCAATGAGAAAAAATATGCAATAGGAGTTATGCTAGATATGAGTAAGGGTTCACTAATGTTTGACAAAAAACGTATGACAAATGATCATTTTACAAATTATTTTTGAAAAAGTAATCATTTGACAAACTTATCATTTACTAAAGTGATCGTTTTAAAAGTGATCATTTGACAAAAATCCATTTTATAAATATTTAACATAGCAAATGTTGCGAATGCTAAACCGTCATTTTGCAATTGATTAAATGACCAAAGTATTCCTTTTGCAAGGTCGCCATTAGACAAAATATTGGGTAAATAAGTGGGTATTTTATATACATATAAAATACCCACTTATTTACCCAATTGTTAATAAATGAACTTGCTTTTTGAATACAAAAAAAAAACCTAACATCGAAGTCTCTGGCTTGGAGCGAAGCTGCGCTTCGCTCCAAGCCAGAGCCTTCTGAACCTAAACATCCATGTCGGATCTGGTTAGAGAGTTGGTCGGGGTGTCCCTTCATTTGATAAAAAACAAATTACAAATTTATGTATAATTGTTAATAAATAAACTTGCTTTTTGAATACAAAAAAAAAAAACCTAACATCGAAGTCTCTGGCTTGGAGCGAAGCTGCGCTTCGCTCCAAGCCAGAGCCTTCTGAACCTAAACATCCGTGTCGGATCTGGTTAGAGAGTTGTCGGGGTGTCCCTTCATTTGATAAAAAACAAATTACAAATACCAAACAATGCATTTTGTCAAAGGTTTTTATGCCTTGCGTTGTTTTATCTATTAACGTATATAATAAGTGAATAGTTTGTTAAGTGATGTTTTGAAGAAAGAAACTTTGTCTCGTAATTGTTTTGTCAAATGAATTATTTATAGAACCATTACTTTGTACAAAGATGAACTTATGAATCATGATTTTGCCAAACGTTGTTTGTGAAATGAATGGTTTGTAATATGTTTTTTATCAAATGAAGGGACACCATGAGTAAGGCATACGATAGAGTTTCACATAAAATACTATTAGAAAAGATGTATGATATAGGGATTCGGGGACAGGCGCACGCATGGTTTACTACATATTTATACAGGCGTAGACAAGCCGTAGAAATAGAGTATTTCGATAAAAATAATAATTGCTTAACAACGGTAAGATCCCCAACAGAAAATGTTGCAAACTCTATCCCACAGGGTAGCGTCCTGGGGTGTACATTGTTTTTGCTCTATATAAATGAGTTGTCCCGAGCGATCAGTAACAAATGTATCCTTTACGCGGATGATGTCTCATTGGTATTCCCGTGCTGCAATATCGAAGACCTACAAGAACAGTTAAATGAAACACTTAAAATTATACTAGACTGGTTAAAAGACCATAAACTTCAACTAAATTTAAGCAAAACTAAACTAATGCAATTTAAGCCAAGGCAAAAAACTCCTCTAAATATAGATTTTTCATATATAAATAACAAAATTGAATCTGTAACTTCCTGCAAATTACTGGATGTGGAGATTGATTCTAATGTCAACTGGAAACCACACGTAGAGGCGGTTGCAGGAAAATTATCAAGATTTACGTATGCCCTGTATGAACTAAAAAAATCAACTGACCCAAAACTGCTACCACTGCTTATTATGCATACGCCCACGCATGGTTGAATTATGGAATAATTTTATGGGGTAATAGTGCCGATATTAATCAATTATTTATCCTACAGAAAAGATGTGTTAGAATATTAGTAAATATAACAGACAGGGAAAGTTGTAGGCCACATTTTAAAAACTTAAAATTTTTAACACTCACATCTATGTACATATTAGAAATATGTAACTTTGTTAAAAAACACTCAGCTCTTTATCCACTATCAAAAGATTTCAGTTCTCATAGACTTAATCAACTGTATAAAGAAAAATTATTATTACCTTCTTGTAAATTACAAATTGTACGTGCAGGTGCATATTTCATGTCTATAAAAATATTTAACAAATTACCAACATGGTTCATCATCATCATCATCATCAGTCTATTTATATTGCCCCACTGCTCGGGCACAGACCTTCCCTTACATCGAGGGAGCTCGGGCCATAAATCCACCACGCGGGCCCAGTGCGGGTTGGCGGATTTCACATGCCTTAGATTTTTTTTTTTTTTTTTCTTCTACGACATGCAGGTTTCATCACGATGTTTTTCCTTCACCGTTTTGAGAGCACTCGGTAAATGTACGTAAGTTTTTCCGTCGAAAAAACCGAGGATAACTCATTGGTACATGGCTGCCCTAGCTGGGAATCGAACCTGGGACCTCCACATTGCAAGTCCATTGACCCAACCACTGAGCCACCGAGCTCTCTAACCTACATGTCCTGTAACCAACATGGTTACAGGACTTAAAAGGCGAATCAGTGTTCAATAAAAAATTGAAATTATTACTAATTGATAGGTGTTTTTACAATCTGCAAGAGTTTTTCAAACATGATTTTGCAAATTAATTTATATGTTGACAATTTTAATTTCAATTTTAATTTTTTATTTAATGGATAAGAATTACTTCCTAATTATTATATTTACTTGAATATTTATTTGTATTATTGACTGACTGACTGACAAAATTGAATTTTTAATGTTTAAGTGTCTAATGTTGCGGTGCCCTTACAGGGTTTATGTGAGCACTTACTGTACTATCGAAGAACCATGTTACCACATAAAGCAAGGAATAAATGAATTATGAATTATGAATTATGACTAAGTTTCATGTATGGAACTCGATGAGATACTCGCGGCATATTTACAGTGAACTCTTCGACTGTCTTGACCCCAAAAATAGGATCACAATTGCCTAAGTTCTGAACTCAGTCTACCTTGATCAAATGGCCAAACTTTTGTTTAAAATCAAAATTTATTCTCCACCTCCACTTATTAAGTTTCAAAGGTAGTCGATGAAATAAACATAATATCAACACTAGAGCCCGTATTAATAAATCACTCTCAGCTCAAAAGTCAATCTTGAGAACGACCTCGAGATGGCGTCCCTATTAATAAACTTAACTTAGGTGCGCGTTTAGGAATCGGGTAAGTATAACGCCGTATTAAATAAAAAAACAAAACTCAGTTCTCAAGAGAACTTTCAAAATCACACTTGAGACCGTATTTGCTGATTGCAGGCCAAAGCACGACTTGAGAAAGACATCACGTGATAGGCTCTCAAGATTGGTTTATTAATAAATGTCATACTTGAGATGGTGATCACGTCTTGAGAATGTATCAGTTGAATCCGCTCTTGACGGGCGGGTTTGAGCTCAGACTATTAATACGGGCCTGAGTCTGTGTATTCAAAAAAAATTGGGAACCTGCTCCAGGTTCAGATTCGTATCCTATCGTTTTCGGAGTTGTATAATCTGCCACGTCCATTTCCATTGCAAGGAAAATGCTCCTTTTATGAAATCCAAGCTTACCAGGATCCTTAGTTCCGCACGTACACGTATCACCGCTTATCGGAACGTTCTTCCTGTAGCAGATGTATGGAAAAGATAGATTACAATCCACATCAGCAATGGTACCACTCCCTCGCAAACCTAGGCAGTCATTGAATTTGACACCGCACTTGGTTGACCCATAGGCACCCGGCATATCCATTGCCCATTTATTTACTGTATTGGAAAGTGGAACTCCTGAAAGACATTAACATTGGTGAGACAACTCACAGAGAGCAGAAATGTGCCTGAAATCTCTGTCGCCAAAACGACTATCAATATGCGTTGATATGGAGACCTCGGAAGGGTAGAAGGAAGGAGCATTGGCAGACCACCAGCCAGACGGTCCTACAATATCAGGTCTGAAGGATTAACTAATAAGGTCCGCTCATGAAAAAGAGTCTTTAATCGGTTCCGGATAGGCCAACGCCAGAAGACCCGCTTTCTGGCCATTGTGTCACATTTACCTAGCAAGTGTCTCATGGATACAACATGTTGAATTATAACTCTCCTCTTTTTATGTAGGTATTCAAGAAAGCACGTACCTTCAATGGAGTGGTAGATCCCATTGGTATAGATCGAGTTCATCCCGGTGAACACAACGCATGGTATGGTTGTATTATCAGTCTTCAAGCGTACCATAGATTTCAGCATTTCCTTTGATATAGGAGACGCCAATATTGCACCTGAGGAAAATAGGTTAGGTTACGTGGGCTTAAGTTAGCAGAAATAGTCAAGACTGTTGATTCGAGCAGATGGACTCAGGACTCTAGAATTTTACCACTGAAGATATTTTTTGAATTTTACTGAGCATGAATGAGATGAGAGTCTAGGATCCAATACCTTCAAACTGGCAGATGTGCCTGGCCTCGTCCCAGGTGGAGGGCACTCGGTGAAGCTTGAGCCATCCATCTATATCCTTGAAGTACCTGTAGCCTGAACTTAAGATGTCATCATCTGAAACTACAACACCTATCGTAAGAGATCAGTTACATTCATGAAGGCAATAACATCGAATTCCGTGGGTCTTCGTCCATGTCCCTATCTTCACGCACAGCAGGAACGTCAGGAAGGGGTGCCATTTGACGGTTGGAGACAGTCGACTCACGTCCATCAGCCAATCTTATGTATGAGTAGCTGAGATTGGACTGTAGACCAACTACACTACAGGGTCATATTTAGAATTACGGACATTCTTTTTCATTAAAACAGGTCCTGGTGATAAAAGCCATGTAGGTAATGAGGTCCCGTTTGGAGAACGCAAATTGACGGGACTTTTCCAGCCAGTTGCCAACATCCTGGACCCCGAATCGAGCACCATATCTAGGAGTGGCAACTGACTCGAGATCAAATAACTGCAGCACCAGCTGCAGACCATACACTTCCATCTGCGATGCAGAATCCCTGCAAATAATTCAAGCTTCCTCCACATTCATGCATGCTCGTCGGTTTATAGTAGACCGTATTTTACCCTTGATTAAATCATCGCCTATCTGGTCGACGGCACTTTGATGGAATATAGACAATTTACGAGTGGTGACTTGACTATACAGGGTGTAACGTAAAGGGTATATGAAGCCGAAGGGAGGGTGTTCAATATCGGTAACTGAACAAATTTTGTTCTACGACTTTTCGATTTTCGCGAATCAGCTGGTCGATTTGTGTGAGACATTAATTTATTTTTATTTTTTATTCGAAAAGTCGTAGAACAAAAGTTTTTCAGTTACCGATATTGAACACCCTCCCTTCGGCTTCATATACCCTTTACGTTACACCCTGTATAAAAAAAGTTGACGTTCCGAAATATCAACAATATCCACGTTCAATAAAGCGATAATATGATTATGTATGTAATATTATAAGTACTAAATAACATATATCCTCTGCAGTTGGTTGTCTGGAAGAAATCGCTTTTAGCGATAAGACCGCCAAAATTGTACATGCTTCTCAATTATGTAATTAATACTGTATTATGGTGCAATAAAGTGTATTTATCTTATCTTATCTTATATACCTATACGGTGATTTCATACAAGGACAACCATAAAAAATTGCACTGACCATCAAAATATACAACCGTATAAGTAAATTAATAACGCGGTTCCATAATAGATGGATACTTCTGAGCAATTCTGTTGCCTACGGCTTAAACGGCTTGATGTATAAAAAATCTCATAGGTACGGTGGAACACAGAGAAAGGTGTACAGTCATGAGTAATAACATAGAAACATCCTTAAAATTCAAATTCATGTAACAACTTTAAATCGCAAAAATAAGTATGCTAAACTGTGGCCAATAATTATGTAAACGCTAAATTGTATCAAAATAAAGTACACACCCCACCAAGCAAATGTTGTACAAGGGGTGTGTACTTTACTTTTTGATACAATTTAGCGTTTACATAATTATTGGCCACAGTTTAGCATACTTATTTTTGCGATTTAAAGTTGTTACATGAATTTGAATTTTAAGGATGTTTCTATGTACACCTTTCAATGTACTCATGACTGTACACCTTTCTCTGTGTTCACTCATGACTGTACAGGAGAGTTTTTAAGGTTGAGATTTTCTTAAAAACTACTTCACCTATTGCAAAAATTATTTCACTGTTTGATAGATAAAAGTTAAAACTATGGAACTGTAAAATAATTATTAAATTCGGTCCAGTAGTTTTTGAGAAAATCTCAACCTTATTGAGGCCCCCTGTATACTTATCTCTGTCGTCGACTACATCGTTACATTCGTCTCGATCACGGGACTGATATTTTATTTTTATTCGCACAAAGGAACCCACGTACAGTCGAAAACAGAGATAAGTATACAGGGGGCCTCAATAAGGTTGAGATTTCCTCAAAAACTACTGGACCGAATTTAATAATTCTTTTACAGTTACATAGTTTTAAGTTTTATCTATCAAACAGTGAAATAATTTTTGCAATAGGACAAATAGTTTTTGAGAAAATCTCAACCTTAAAAACTCTCCTGTACACCTTTCTCTGTGTTCCACCGTACATATATGTATACTCGAAAACACATCCTTTCTCGGCAGTTGGATAAAAATCTGGTCACAAAAAATAAACACCAAAATATTCAATATATAAATTACTTACGAGCATTTATCACTAATATTAAACTAAACAATAACACAAATAAACGTAACATTTTGGCATCCTGCGCGTGCGCAGTCGGATGCTTGTCTCAGAATTATGAATCAAGTAGAAAAACCTGTTGAACCAGGTAATATTATCATACTCGTTGCTATAAAAACTACTAAGCGGTCGCTTAATTTCACAATTGCTGAATCACTGGTTTTGTATTCAGAAATTCAGCGAAATTTCTTAAACCATGGCTAAAAGCCATTGCCACATTTCAATGGAGCTTTCGAAATTATTTTTTAATAACACGAGGTATGGGAGGTGATTGCTTTAATAAGTGACAAGTGGATCTTGATATCTAATACCACAGACTACTTACCCAATAGACATGAAATCGGTACAAAAGACATTACCACATTTCAATGGAGCTTTGCCCCACCTACAAAACTACGTGACCATTTAAGCTGTACCTATCATTTTGTTGGGGACTTATTACAGGTTTCATATTGCATTCCATAGTCCTAATCAGTATCATTTTCTACTACTCTCGCAACTCCTATAGAAGAATCACAAAAACAATGAATAATTCGCTTCGATTTCTTACTATTTTCTGAATTCTTAATTAAGCTGTTTTTTTCGACTCGCAACTTGGTGGAACACAGAGAAAGGTGTACAGGAGAGTTTTTAAGGTTGAGATTTTCTCAAAAACTAATTGACCTATTGCAAAAACAATTTCACTGTTAGATAGATAAAAGTGAAAACTATGTAACTGTAAAAAAATTATTAAATTCGGTCCAGTAGTTTTTGAGAAAATCTCAACCTTATTGAAGCCCCCTGTATACTTATCTCTGTCTTCGACTGTACATAACTTTAATTTAAACCAATAATTTTAATAAAACAAGGAGATACTTTTACATTTATTTGTTATCTTGTACATCATGCGGTTGATGGTGGGGCAGAATCTGGCATTGTCATTTAAGTCGTACTACGATGATTTCTGGCGTCTTCGTTGCATAAAGATCTACTCCCGCTACTGGTTAAAAAATAAAAATAAAGTGTTTCTTCGTGAGTTTAAGTTTTATATGCAGAACGATCGAATCGGGTAGAAATATAATTCCTAATTATACTTCGCTGAGGACATATAACTACATCCTCATCAAATTGCAGAGAAAAATTAATAAACCAAACGACATTTCAAAGTTTAAAATTGAATTTTAGGGCAAACTAATTGAATCAGCTGGCACGTCTGCTCTTGTCAAAGGCTCGCGTACAAATGAGATTGTCGCGACGGTGGCGCCAACGGAGCCGCTCGCAAACCTCATTTCCCGGCCGATAAATTGGCGGAAATTGGCGGCAACATGGCGGGAAAGCCACCGCTCGTCTGGCATTGCGGCATATAATATTGTACAACTAATTCCATTAGGCAGTTTGTGCGGTGCTTTTAGTTTTGCCGCACAGTTAAAGAATTTCTAGACTAATGAATGAGTGAACCTAGTTATAAGAAAATATGACGGTTCTCTTGAAAATGGCGGGAAACGACGGTTGCGAAATTATTTGATAATTTTTCTTTTAAAGTCTACAGGGACTATTTTGTTTTTGATATCGCGTTAAATTAATCAGAAAATGTTCGCGAATGACAGTACGGTGAAGTTATTGGATTATTTATGCAAGATCTGAAGTTTCAAGCTTTTATCAAGAGTTCCCGCTACAAGCTCGGGAGTGAACGTGACTGTCGAGCTGCTTCGTCCAGAGTGATGACGCTACGGCGACTTCTCTGGATGAAGACATGAAGACGCGGCTACCCAGGGTGAAGACGCTACTGCGACTCCCCTGGAGGAAGATAGAAGACTTGAATAACATTGGCAAATAACGAACTGTCGAGTCCATTAATAAAATAAATAAATTACTTCCATTGAAAACGACGGAGTTTCCGATACCTCTCAAAAAGTTTGTTTGAAAATTATTTTACTCTTTGAATTTGTTTTGACAATGTAACCTCGCCAATTTACCAAAATTACAAGAAACCCTGTAGTAATTTAAGCATTTAACTTAAATTACTAGGAATATTATATTCCTCCAAGCCACCTTCTAATTGGGGCTGAAAAACAGCATCTGTGCTGAGATCCCGCCCATTCACCCACACATAATCTCATATGTATGTAACAGGTTTATTTCTGTATTGTTTAATTTATAACTGTGTCGTGAATAAATGACTTTTATAATTCTAGGACTATCTAAACCTTCTAAACTGACGCCACTTCGCCAATGTTGACAATCAGCTGCTACTCGTTCCATCCACTGTTGGCGCGGTTTGTGACTGTATGGCGATACACACAGGTATATCTTGTATCATGGTTTGTAAAATTCTTCCCAGGGGGAAAGGCAAATCCATCTAGGGCATACCGCCTGGTCTGAAGTTAATAGAATGTCTGAATTCTTATAAATACATACACATATACGAAGATAACCTTTTTTTTTATTTGGTTGCCCAGGAGAAATACATAATGTATACCACCCGTCCGGGGGAACGGGTGATTATGTTGGACTCGCACCAACTAAAACTCCTGGGGTGTTCCGCTTCCGCCGCCATGGACAGGACCACGGGTACATCTTTCGAAAACTACCGCAGCCCTGTCGGCGGGTGCACCTTCGGGCCCGACTCCGGGGGGCCTCGTGCCATACGAAGATAACCTAACCTAAACCTACGCACAACCCTTCCGAACCCCTAAACGAAATAACTCGACGATCCACGCAATAATCGAGTTATCCGGAACCTTGCTAAGAGCACAAAACTTCACAAACACGACTTTTTTTGAGCACTCCGATTAATAGAATCGTTCGCGGACGTTAATTTGTGTGTTAATCCTGGTGTCTAAATAAATGTATCTTCTTCTTCCAGGTGGTATCTGCCTGGTTGACTTGCATCCTGGCCACCAGCTGCTGTCCTTGTGCTGGAAATATGCCTTTGGAATTGGAATCAGAAGCCAGTGAGAGGCCGTCGCTTGATGATTTTAAGGTATCATGATTTAAGTATAGATAGACTAGTCTTCCGAATAAACTAGATGTCGCTTCAACTTGAGCTGATAAACCAGCAGACTGGTGGCGATTGCTTACCCAAGATCTTTAGCCAAGGGAGTCTCCTCTGCCTTTCCGCAGATCATGCCCTGGATTCTCCACACACACGCTCTCTACTCTCTTTCACACACACACACCACTACACCCTCATACAAACACACACACAACCCACTGAACATATTGAAATCATTTAAGACCGATCTATACCTGTAACTTAAACTATAAAAACCCGTCGTTCCGTATTTGTAATTATTTTAGACCCGTCTTAATAGTCTGAGCTCAAACCCACCATCAAGAGCGAATTCGGCTGATACACTCTCAAGACGTGATTACCATCTCAAGTATGTCATTTATTAATAAACCAATATTGAGGGCGTATCACGGGATGTCTTTCTGAAGACACGGTTCGCCTGCAATCAGTAAATACATTCTCAAGTGTGAGTTTGACAGTTATCTTGAGAACTGAGTTTTGTTTATTAATACGGCGTTACTCACGTGATACTCGATTCGATAAGTTACGTTTATTAATAGGAACGCCACGCCATCTTGAGGTCGTTGTCAAGATTGACTTTTGAGCTGAGAGTGATTTATTAATACGGGCCTTAGAATCCCACGGGACAGGCTTAGCCTAGTGTGGGCTTCACTGATTACTGAGTTAATGTAAATAAAACATTTCATTTCATTAGCTGCAGTAGGTTATTATATACAGTTTTTGTTAACAGTTAATCCATGTTTACAGAGAGTATCAGAACCATTGATAAACCCAGCACAAAGTCAGCGCCTAATAATTGATTTCGACCCTAGAGCGGGTGACAGTGAGGCCGCTAAACTGTCCAGAGACAACGGCAGTCTAGAGGATGTGGTCCCTTCACCAGCCCCCACCAGGACCCTGTGTCCTGCCAAGTTGGGTAACGTTCCCGCCGTACACAGCAGCAAGAATTTGGAGGAAAGCTGGGCAAATCAAAACTAAATCATCATCAGTCTATTTATATTGCCCCACTGCTCGGGCACAGACCTTCCCTTACATTGAAGGAGCTCGGGCCATGATCCACCACGGGGCCCAGTGCGGGTTGGCGGATTTCAACATGCCTTAGATTTTTTTCTTCTTCTACGGCATGCAGGTTTCATCACGATGTTTTCCTTCACCGTTTTGAGAGCACGCAGTAAATGTGATAACTAAACTAAATGAAGAGGGACGAATATATAGGTACAGCTATAGACTTTTTATATACCTACATAATTCTTTTTTTATTTGTTTGTTTTAACACTTTATTGCGCAACACAGATAAATATTTATTTCTTTCTTTCTTTATACACGATTTTTATGTACAGGCGAACTACATACATAAACACATAAATACCTAACATCCAGAAGAAACAACTTGGTACAACTTTTATTTTTGTATTATTTTTCCCTTTTTATACTTACCTTTTTTAAATTCTTTAATGTAAATACTTACTTATAAAATAATTTGTTTTTGTACTGTCTATATTAACAATTTGAATTACGCATTATCCATGCTCGGTCATTGAATCTCATATAAACAACTAGATACACAAAGGTTATTTATTTATTTATGGACTCGACAGTTCGTCATTTGCCAATGTCATGTTACAGAAAATTCAATATGTAATAGTCTTCTATCTTCCTCCAGGGGAGTCGCAGTAGCGTCTTCACCCTGGGTAGCCGCGTCTTCATGTCTTCATCCAGAGGAGACGCCGTAGCGTCATCACTCTGGACGAAGCAGCTCGACAGTCACGTTCACTCCAGAGCTTGTAGCGGGAACTCTTGATAAAAGCGTCAAACTTCAGATCTTGCTCAAATTATCCAACAAATTCACCATACTGTCACTCGCGAACATTTACTGATTAATTTAACGTGATATTAAACACAAAATAGCCTGTAGACTTTAAAAGGAAAATTATCAAATAATTTCACAACCGTCGTTTCCCGCCATTTTCAAGAGAACCCCACAAAGGTCATACTAAAACAATTTAAAAAACGTCCAAATAAGGGTCCATTGTTAACGTCCAAATAATGTCCAATAAAGCAAAAGGGATCCATTCATCCGTTTGGACCTTCTTTGCGCTCGGACATTTTTAGAAGGCAGACTCTGTATCTAGTTGTTTATAGGAGATGAATGTGCTCGGTGAATATATTAGAACATGATCAAAAATTTGGCAAGATGAAATAATATAGACTGTATATCGTCGGCTTACTGCAAGAAATCATTAACTAACATTTTCCAAATTTAAGAAAAACAGATATTAAGATTTGAAATTTGATTGATCACAGCATTGTAATGAAGAATGTTCTCTGAGAAATAAAAACACAATCTTATTATAGTGAAGTTTTATTATTATAATACGATAAAAAAATTAAAATTTAACGCGTCTTTTTTTTTAAAAAAGCCGAAATAAAAGATAATGACTTCCGCACATCATAATGGAATTAAGAGATGGAGATAATGATGATCTGAAATAACATTTTGTTACGTATAATTACTAGTTTTCAGGAAAATTCTAATTAAAAAGTGTATCAGTCACATTACGTTTTAAATAAGGACAGTCATTATCGATTTTAAAACAAAATTTTTAGATAAAAAAAATAATCAGCAGTTAGAAAGGAATATAACTTAAAAACGAATGGTTTCTTAACCTACATACATTACTATAAATCAGTCGTATATTTCTATATAGGTAATTATGTAAAAAAATTCACAATGTTCCGTAGATGTTTAATTTTCTACGTACAATAGCACATAATAATCAGTCAT
Organism: Tachystola acroxantha; assembly: GCA_963506565.1. NCBI lineage: Eukaryota > Metazoa > Arthropoda > Insecta > Lepidoptera > Oecophoridae > Tachystola > Tachystola acroxantha. The sequence continues at coordinate 13,482,922 of OY735881.1, forward strand.
ATTTTGTTTTCTTATCCTCTAAACCAGGGCTTCCCAAACTGTGCGTCGCGACGCCCTGGGGCGCCGCGGCACTATCCCAGGGGCGTCGCGAGGCGATCTACATAGATTGGCTGTCTGCATCAATGGCCATTTCCAAACTTGAGCCCCGTTTTGAGAAGCTGTGCTCAGAAAAGCAAACACATCTGTCTCATTAACAGCCAGCAAAGTAAAATATTTCTTTTCATTCTCATTCTTATGCTTTTTTTTCCTTTTCTAATGAAAATTACAGAGTTACAACTTTGGTAGGTTCTTTTTAGACAAGAGGGCGGGGCGTCGTAAAAAAATGACAAATTCCCAAGGGCGTCACAGTAAAAATAAGTTTGGGAAGCCCTGCTCTAAACAATCAATGGCACATAATCATTATTTTCAGCCAATGTATTGGTTCCCCATCACTATTGAGTGAACGGTTTTTTATCAACTTCGTTTTTAAATCTTTCAGGTCCAATATGTCAAAATACTCCATTATGATGGGTTTGTACTGTTTCTTGTGTACTGGATTTGACTTTTTGGTTTTCCTGTTTGATCTAGCTTGTCGCACAATATTGCAGTAGTCGGCCATTGAGAAAACGGGAAAATTTACTAGTTGATATTCAATTGCACTGTGCATACTGTCCACTTCCATATGAGAATGACCAGATTTTAGTGTAGTGGTTAATTGAAATAATAGTGAGTTTTGGCAAAATATTTTCACTCAAAAGTGAAATTACGAAATTAATTTTATCACTTAAAGTAAGTCTGCTCACTGTCCAAAATCGACAATTAGTTTTAAGCGACTTCGCCAAAAAAGTTAAATAGCTATAATGATTTTGGTGTAACACGACATTCCAAAAATAGAGTTAATGATTTCTTAACATGCGATAACTACAGAACCAGACTAGCTAGGAAAATAATGATTTCTGATTCTTGTAGAGCTCGTCGAGCTGAGTACAATGGTGTATCAAGTGCAGTTAATGACTTTTTGCAATTAATGACTTCTTGCAGTAAGCCGACGATATTATTAAACTGAAATCGGTAGGTACGGTGGAACACAGAGAAAGGTGTACAGGAGAGTTTTTAAGGTTCAGATTTTCTCAAAAACTAGTTGACCTATTGCAAAAATTATTTCACTGTTTGATAGATAAAAGTTAAAACTATGTAACTGTAAAAGAATTATTAAATTCGGTCCAGTAGTTTTTGAGAAAATCTCAACCTTATTGAGGCTTTAAAAACATGAAAAAAATATTTCCATGTTTTTAGATAACATGAAACGATTGTTATTCTCTGCTGTTGTTGTGCCACTGTATGACATTGCCCATCATTATGTCCTCATTGCTCCTCTTCAGTTGACTTACATCCTGCTTAAACATGAAACTACCCTTTGTCTGCATTGATGATTTACGGCTTCCATTTGATCGTGCGTGCCTCACAGGTCCAGGTTTCTCAGTCACTGAAACTACGTTCTTGTTAGGGTTCTTCTCGCATATGAAAGGGTGTATATGGCCGCACCAGAAGTCGTTCAGGCCTACGGAGGAGCTCCCCATGTCTATGGAACCACAGTTTTCACCTTCCCAGTTCTGCTCGGCACTGGTGAAGTTGTTGGGTTCGCCTTTCGCCCAGAAGTCGTAGCCAGCTCCTTCAAGGGTCTCACCTGGAAAATATAACGTAAGATGCAATGATATTGGCCTGTATCTGTCCACCGCTGGACATTGCCCTTTTTTGGGGCCTCTTGTCACTTAATATTCTCGGTCTTTTGCATCCAGTCCCTGCCAGCCATCTTGTGAAGGTCAGCCCTCCATCTGGTCGGGGGGCGTCCCACACTACGTTTACTCATTCGTGGCCTCCATTCGAGAACTCGTCTACCCCCTCGGTTATCGGTTCTACGACAGATGTGACCAGCCCACTGCCACTTCAGTTTAGGTACTGATTCTATGAGCAATGTCAACCACTTTTGTCTTCTGGCGGATATACTCATTTCTTATTCTATCTAACAGAGAAATGCCAAGCATAGCTCTTTCCATAGCTCGCTGAGCAACTTTGAACTTATTATTATTATCAATTGTCAACTGACCATGAATAGTCCGCCATTGCTCCTCCTCTAAGGAGTATCGGAACCCCAAATGCAAGACCTTCGGATGGTATACGTGTCCTATGCTCTTTATGTACTCGTCATATATATCCCTGTACACGTTTGCTTCAGTGGCGCTGTTTGGTATGGCCAGGTGGCCACCCTCCGCCGCGCACGCCATGAAGGCACGCGTCCAGGAGTGACGTACGTGGTGGTACTTGTAGCAGCTGCCGGTACGACCCTCGTACTTGTATGCTGAAAGTAAACATCGGCTTTAGATACATACTCGTCTATCTAATCCAGATACGCTAGTTTTGCAACACGATCTTCTCCCATTTTCTCGCCCACAAGCGATTGGAGGAGAGACGAGGTCGAGAAGGACCTGCACCGACTGCAGGCACACATGTGGCGGCAGTCGGTGCAGGATCGGCACGACTGGCGTCTTCTCGTTGCGGAGGCCAAGATCCACTTCGGGTCACTGAGCCAGCGGAGTAAGTAGCGATCCATTACATATTTGAAGAATTGATTGAAATGAGAATTACCGTTCATTCCATCAATTCATGTCAATATGGGTAGATAATTTTAGAAAAGCAATATCGCTCAGCAAGAGCATAGAGCTATATTTCAAGTCTCTGGTGTATAGAATCAAAAATGAGGTTATTCATCAGAGAACATCATCATCATCAGCCCATATCAGTCCACTGCTAGACGTAGGCCTCTCCCAAAGCGCGCCACTCAATCCTACTCTCGGCCCTCTGCATCTTGCGAAGGTCATCCCTCCATCTGGGGGGGGGCGTCCCACACTTCGTTTACCCGTTCGTGGCCTCCATTCGAGAACGCGTCTACCCCATCGGTTATCGGTTCTATGACAGATGTGACCAACCCACTGCCACTTCAGTTTACTGATTCTGTGAGCCATGTGAACCACTTCTGTCTTCTGGCGGTTTCTTATTCTAACAGAGAAATGCCGAGCATAGCGCTTTCCATATCTCGCTGAGCGACTTTGAACTCGTGGGCCAGTCTCACCAGAGAACAAAAAGCATCATCTTCATCAAGCTGAAGTGGCAGTGGGCTGGTCACATCTGTCGTAGAGATTGAAACTGATGGGGCAGACATCTCTAGTGGAGACCACGAAATGCTGAACGTAAAGTGGACCCAGCTGACCTACGCAAGGTGTCAGTAGGAACTGAATTTAAAAAGCCGAGAATCTGTTTGAGTGCAATGTATAACAGCAGCAGTGGATTGATCCGGGCTGATGATGACGATGAATACTGGAAACGGAAGATGATAAATATTCACATACCTTTGTCAATAGTATCGCATACAGTCATTGCTGGTAAATTTCTTATCTTATTTTTGTAGCATACGTAGGAATAGACGGCACTGCACATTTCATCAGCGAGTTTTTTTTCTGAGTTCAAGATGAGACAATCCTCTCTGTTCTCCGCATTGTTAGGTTCGTTGAGCGCCCAGTCTGCAGGTATCTGGGCAAGAGGAACTCCTGGAAATGAAATGGTTGATTCTAGTTATTACAGCATCAAAAAACTCGTTTGGTTTAGTGACTATTTGTCAAAGTTACCCAGGCCGCCGGTAGGCCTCTAACGTGGCCTAACGACTGCTGTCAAGCGACAACAACCGGGACCAACTGCTTAACGTGCTTTCCGAGGCACGAAGAGGCTCAGATGAAAGTGTCACTAGCAGTCACCCCGTCCAGGTCCTGACCTCGCACGGTCGTTTTCAACGTGTACTCGCAACTGGCCTTCGACCCTCTTGGAGAACCTGTAAGAGTACCCACTCCCAATTTCCAGAGAGGACCCAATTTTCCTTATAAGGACCCAAAAAATGAATTCAACGGCACCTATTTTAAAAAAGCAAATGTGTATAGTTATTTGCAGATATGAGTCTACAAAAATGGATCGTATGAATACGGATCATATCCAACATTTCGGCACTTCGGCAGCCGGGCAAAATTTGGGTTCCAAGCAAATTTTACTTAACAAACTCTCAGTCAGTTCTGAACGCACCTTCAATTGAGAAGTAATCTCCCTTGGAGAATGTGTCATGAATGCCAGTGAAAAGTTTTTGGTACGGGACTTTGACGGCTGCCGTGCTCATGACCTTCAACAACTGCGGGCTAGTCGGCGATGCCAGGGTTGCACCTTCGGACAAAATAACCTTTTAAGTCTTTAAGGCAGGCATACACGTGGAGCGAGTCGGTACAACCCTTCAATTCCGCTAAAATATTTGAATCGAACGATTACTTATCCAGTGCAAGCTGTCCCGGCCCCAATTAAGTAACCAGCGTCATGCTATTATAGTATGACCGTCTAAATCAGTCTTCGCCTGCGCGGTACAGGGATGCGGGGGTTGGACGACAACGGGGACCGAGAGAGGTGCGGGGGCGAGCGAACTGAGTTGTAACAGAAATGCGCCTGCCGCCCGCATCTTAAGTAAGTTTTTACTCATGAGGAGAATGGTCTGCAAAACTTTTTGGTGGTAATATTTAAACCGGTTCACATAAAAAGTAGTTTCTCCAAATAGAAAGTGAATATTCGGGGTAGTGAGCGTTCGGAGAAGTAGACATGACTGACTGTCGTGAATGTCCATACATTCGGAATCCATATCCGACATAATTTTATTCGGGCGTGTCCACAGACCACTTACCCCATAGACCTGTAACAGGAGGGCGCGGAAACTTGCTTCGCGACACGTGTAACCTAGAGATATTAAAGACATGAACGCATCTCTTTCTGATTCCATGTCTATTGGGCATTGATCTCCTCTAAACAACTAGATACACAAAGGTCTTACTAAAACAATTTAAAAAACGTCCAAATAAGGGGGTCTATTGTTAACATCCAAATAATGTCCAATAAAGCAAATGAGGCTCCATTCATCCGTTTGGACCTTCTTTGCGCTCGGACATTTTTAGAAGGATTCATTCCCGTAACCTCGCGTTCCCGTAAGCGCAACTCTCTTTACATCGCTTTCCCATACTGTGTATCTAGTTGTTTATAGGAGATCAATGCTATTGGGTAATATAAGTGGTAGGTATGTGGGTGTGTCCTTCAGTGACGTCAGATATTCCTATTGTCTGAGTATTGGCCAACAGTAGAGTGATGCGGGCGGATGATTGCAAGGTAAGGCAGACCTGTGACCTAACATATAAAAGACTGTTGATGATGCTGTTGCTCCGTAGGTACTCTATACGACTTACCTTCCAGTTGGCAGCGCAGACGCGCGTCGTACCACGTGGCCGGCATGATGTGCACCTTGACCCAGCCGTGCACCTCCTCGCGGTACTCGTAGTCAGCACGGAACTCGCTGGCTCCTGAACATGTGATACAAGTACTTTTTCAGAGCTTTTAAGCGGTTCTGCCATAGTTATTATTGGCACTATTACAGAAGGTAGCCTTCTGCTACGGCTCATAGCTCACAGCAGTGAGCAACAACTTCTTCATACTCTATTCTTCTTTCTTTGCTTTAAATAGCCGAGGCGTGACTATGTAACGTACGGCATTTCAGCCCCATTGTGTCGCTTAAACCCGTCACTGTATGACGGTCCAATAGTACGCCACTGTTGATCCTTTTCAAAAAGGAGTTACAGTGGGAGAGGAAAAAAAAAAAAAAAAGTTTCCCCACTTGAGAGCAGTCTTGAGATTAGTATATAATACAGGCCTAAATCAGAAAACTTATATTGAATCTATAGGACACCCTGGCCCCAACGCACGTCAGCAGCACGGCCGCGGAACAGGCGCAAAATCTGAAGAGGCGAAAATATTCCCAGCTCAGCGCGCACTACGAATTTGTCGCGCTGGCTGTGGAAACACTGGGCCCGTGGTCGTCAGACACAAAAATGTTTTCAAAGAGTATGTCCAAAAGACTGGTCCTCGCTACAGGGGATCCCAGGGCTGGCGCTTACTTCGCTCAACGACTGAGTTTAGCCGTTCAGCGAGGTAATGTCGCCAGCATCCTGGGAACCCTGCCGCATGGGGGCGACGTAGGCGATATGCTTATTATGTAAATATTTTGTAAATATTACTTTTATTATTTGTATTATTTTAAGTTTTTATATTAGTATGTGTTATTTAGGGAAGGTATTCCCAGGTTCGATTCCCAGCTAGGGCAGCCATGTACCAATGAGTTATCCACGGTTTTTTCGACGGAAAAACTTACGTACATTTACCGAGTGCTCTCAAAACGGTGAAGGAAAACATCGTGATGAAACCTGCATATCGTAGAAGATGAAAAAAATCTAAGGCATGTGAAATCCGCCAACCCGCACTGGGCCCGCGTGGTGGATTATGGCCCCAGCTCCCTGGATGTAAGGGAAGGTCTGTGCCCGAGCAGTGGGGCAATATAAATAGACTGATGTAGATGATGATTTAGGAAGTATAATATTTCATTCATTCTAAATAAAAAATCTATGAGATAATTGAAACATAATTATAATTAAATCATACTTACCGAATAGGTCGAAACACAAAAATAAAATTAGGCTTCCGAGACACTTCATGTTTAGAATTTTAAAACCACACTGATATAATATTTAAGTAAACAAGTTTTTAAACGAATACCTGGCCATAAGAGACTTGTATGAATTTATTTGCATAATAGGCCTATAACACAACGGCTTTTTGACTCTGGGCTTCCATTCTTACAGAGTTACGACCCCCTGTCGGCTTTATGCCAGTGAGGTTAACTGAAAAAATTAACTTACGAACATTTAACTTAACTGATTATTCATAAAACAGTGAAGGAAAACATCACGACAAAACCTGCATACACGGTTTATTCTTGTGAATGAAATAGGATAGGCCCACAGACCACTTACCCAATAGACATGAAATTGGTACAAATGACAATGCCAGATTCTGCCCCACCATCAACCGCAACATGTACGGTGGAACACAGAGAAAGGTGTACAGGAGAGTTTTTAAGGTTGAGATTTTCACAAAAACTACTTGACCTATTGCAAAAAATCTTTCACTATTTGATAGATAAAAGTTAAAACTATGTTACTAAAAAGAATTATTAAATTTGGTCCAGTAGTTTGTGAGAAAATCTCAACCTTATTGAGGCCCCCTGTATACTAATCTCTGTCTTCGACTGATAACGAAAAATGTAAAAATATGTCAGTTTTTTATTAAAATTATTGGTTTAAAATAAAGTTTTGTACAAGTTGCGATTCGAAAAAAAAACTTAATTAATTAGTGGATATGGAGATAGATCCCGTCAGGGTAATAGTGTTCTGTGATATAGATACAGAAACTATTGAAAGCCGAGATATACGAGTACATTTTTAATATCTATTTTTAAAAAAGTGTTGCCAGTACAAAATTACACTAACAATAAATAAATTAAAACTACTTACAGCTAACATAACTACTTAGTTTTATTTTAATTCACTGTTTATTTACATGGAGTCTATGTGAGCTACACACGCACTTTCTATATTAAAATAATATATGATCGCTCCATAATTTTTACAAAAACAAAAATCTTGACTGTTTTTGGCATGAAAATCCATAAAAGGAACATTTATTTAAAAAAACATTACCACCTTATATACCTTCAACAATCAGGTAAACTCACACTACGGATAGGCACTGTAAGTACTCCGCGCTTAAAACTTAGATATAAGAACCGTCTAATTCACAACATCGTACTGTATAATCCTTGAGTGAAATCTTTGGCATCGGCACGTGCAGGATCCAGGAGTCATCACCAGCTGTCTACAGGCTTCCAGTCTGAAGGTATGGGACTCACAAACACTTGCACATTCACAGGGAGACCTGCATGGCATAGTGAAATCTCTGACGGCCACGCTGATGCAGGTCAACGCCAGAAATACCGTAACGAAAGCCACTGTCTTCATAGCTGTAGTGCTTATATACTCTTTGGCTGAAGAATTAAGGAATAGTGCTTATATACTCTTTGGCTGAAGAATTAAGGAATAGTGCTTATATACTCTATGGCTGAAAAATTAAGGAATAATATCCTGTGTTTAGCTTCACACTGTTAAAACACCAAGAGATGAATGCGTATAGGTATTCCCAGCGAATATTTATATGAAGATGTAAACAGAACTAATAGATAAGTAGCTCAAGGTCAATTATTTGGAAATAACCAATAGGTTATCGGTTTTAAAGCGAATAATATAATTTATGGAAACAATAGCTAATTGCGCATTGATTTGTTTGGACAATAGACAGAACGTGACACATGTCGTCATCATCAGCCCGTATCAGTCCACAGCTGGACGTAGTTCTAACCCAAATATATGGTGGAAATGAAAATCTCAAAAATGGCATTACACGAACGATAGATATCTAACATTGTAGTTATTAAGATCGAGTTATGAACGCTGTCAACAAAAAGTTAGTAGTCCAGTTGCGAGTACACGTTGATAACGATCGTACAAGCAACGCTGAGCGAGGTCAGTACCTGGATGGGTGACCGCTAGTGACACTTTCATCTGAGCCCCTCCGTGCCTCGGAGCGCACGTTAAGCAGTTGGTCCCGGTCGCTGTCGCTCGGCAGCAGTCGTGAGGTCTACGGGCGGCCTGAATAACCCTGACAAATAGGTGTCACTAAACCACACGAAAAGAGAAGACGTGTCTTTCAAACTGCGGCGAAACAACTTTATCCTATCTTGACCACAGCTTGCGCCGGAAAGACGAATGAGTGAATGCTAGGTTATGAATGCGATACAACATAGTTAGACCAGTAGAAATTGACACAAAAAAGGCTAAAATCGCAAAGCATGATGTAGTTCTGCATTTTTGATTTGTTGTAGGGATCAGTTAGGGCGATGTAAATCCAAATTTGCAACTTCGAAAAACTTGTGCTCGCTGCGCACCACGCGATAAACTGCGAAATTTTAGGACTTGTTTCACTTTTCGCTCTAATAATCATAAACTATGCATTTCCGACAAACAGTATTCAGTAGTCTTACAAAGTCAATTAAATTATCAATAATTTCAGCCAAACCACAGCTCTATAAACCTCATAGGGACTTCGCTATAGCCCTTCAAAGATGGTCAATTTCATGCAACCGAACCTACCGCCTAGTGCAAAAGTGGCCCACAATTACGTACTTTCCTCTACGAATTTTAATATTGTAAAAGCGATTTGGCCGGTCGGGCGTCCTCGGTACCGCTGGAAGGACGAGGTCGAGACCTGCACCGACTGCAGGCACACACGTGGCGGCAGTCGGTGCAGGACTGGCACGACTGGCGTCTTCTCGTTGCGGAGGCCACGATCCTCTTCGGGTCACTGAGCCAACGGAGTAAGTAAGTAAAAGCGAGTCTGTGAATCTCGGCCTTGCTCTTAACTTAGGTAATAGATAAGGCAATAATAATTACAAACCTTTGGACAGATAAATACTTAATTGTCAATTGTTATGATGATTAATTAGTGAAAGCAAATATAAGGTTATCAGTTGGGAGCACAAAAACAATTATGATATCACATCCCAAGATATATTAGCTTAGGTGCTTACTCGTATTTATTAATGTATAAGTAATAAAGTTACGATCAATCAATGAAACCTTAATGTCCATACATCGATATACTCCTGATTAGTTCATCATAAGTTTATGAAAACTTATGATGAACTCATTAGGTATGTTTAATAATGGTGTACTTAAGATTTTGATGGGTTTGGGAAACATCATTGCCTAAAAATTCTACAAATTTATACTCAGTTAATAACTTCGTTTAATAAATAAATAAGTACTTAAATAAATAAATAAAAATAACTTTATTCAAAAACTGAACTTTATAATAATAAAAATTATACAAAAATACAATTTTATAGGTACTAATAATACTAAAATAAATATAATAGGTGAATGGGTCGAGGCCTCAGCACGGGTGCTATTTTTCAGGCTCCGCCAGAGAGTCTTGCTGCCACTTACGTGCTAAAATAATGTGTTTGTTTACCTATGTAATAACCAGAGCCAGAATCATGAAGTTAAACAGCTATAATTCATGTAAGTACATCAACTGAAAATTATCTGGAGAGTAATCAGCCCCGCAAGCACGGACAGCAAGTCCATTTTTATTTTATTTTTCTATAGTCCATTGTTGGCTTTCAATAGTAACGTAAAATATCTTGTCACAGCGACCGAGCCATGGATTATTGAAATGGGTATGGGGGCTGTTACTGTCAGATCCACAATTAGTTACTCATCCCCCATTACTTACTTTACTAATATTTTATACGATCAATGTTCGTGAAACTTCTAACAGAAACTTAAAGCCAATATTTTGCTGTGTTAGTCAGCGGGAGTGGATAAACATAAACATTGAAAAGGAATGGGGTTCGTTGGATGGACGTATATTTATAATTAAAATTGCCGAGAGGTTTAGGGCACATATCTTTATTCATTCTCCATTTTATCAAGACTAAAAATAACAAACAATATAGCAACAACAATAGAGTGGAAAAATCTCTGGCCTGGATACATGCGGTTTCGCAACATCCTCCGACGCAAAAATAAAGAAAAAACAAAGGTCTTAATTTCGCTATTCGCCACTAGATGGCTTAAATTCGAAAACCTGTTCTTGAAAAAATATTAATTACAAATTATCTTAAAAATTAACATAGTAATTAACAAATTAAAATCAGTACGTCTCTCTAGACATTATACACTATCAAATTAACGTAAAGACGTCTGATAAGACCTAAAATTATAATGAAAACACAACGAATGAAGTTTTATTATTAAACCCATCTTATTCTAATCTCTGACAGATAAATTTGAACACGACTTATTTATTAATATTTGTAACAGAGATAAGCCTTTAAAATCTTTGATAAATATTGAACTTACTTGGAACTTTTATCTGTCTTCCACATCGAGAATATTTTGGTTTTTCAGTGGACTCCGATGTGATATCCTTTACAGCTGATTCGTCAGAGTCAATAGGAGTCTGACCTACTTGATGTGTATTGCAAGGAGAAACTGGCCTTGGGGCTAGTGTAAGTATTGGAAAATTGTTTTCCGTAATTTCGAGAGGGTAGAGCCGTTGAATTGGTCTAATTCTTGTACCTGTCGAAGTTCTCACCTCTGCTGTTCTTTCTATTCCATCCCTCCCGGGAAATAGTTTTTGAACTAGGCCTAATGGCCATTTAATTCTTTTCTCCTGTGTTTCTATTAAAACAACGTCTCCTTCTTTCAAATTATTTTGTGTTTCTTTACCTTTCTGAATCAGTAACGTTAGGTATTCCGTCTTGAATCTTTCTTTATACTGATCTCGAATTGTCTGTATGAACTTCAATCTGTTGTTCAAGCTATTACTATCAATTAAATCCAGATCACATACTTCAGTTACAGGCCGATTCGCTGGATGTATAAAGTGGGCTGGCGTGAGTGGCTCCAAACACGTAGCTTTATCATCATTAATATAAGTTAGGGGCCGACCATTCATGATCGCTTCACACTCACATAGTACAGTTTCCAGCTCTTCATACGATAATGATGATTTACCTATGATTCTGCGAAGTAAGTCCTTCATTACTCTTATTAGCCTTTCCCAAAAACCTCCCCACCAGGCGGCAGTAGGTGCATTCATTTTCCATTGAATGCGGCGTATGGTGGAATGGCGCTGTACTTCTTCCCAATCAAGGGAGGAAAGTAAATTTTTGGTTCCTTGGAAATTAGTCCCTTGATCAGACATTATTAAATCTGCACGGCCACGGCGCGCTATGAATCTTCGTAGTGTCATAATAAATGCCTCTGTGGATAAGGAACGTGTCAACTCCAAGTGTACCGCGCGGTATACGGCGCAGGTATATAAGACGATCCAGCATTTTTCGCCACTGCGGAGAAAGAGCGGACCGGCTAGATCTACTCCAGTAGTTTGGAAAGGCGCTGAGCTGATTACTCGCTCCGGCGGTAGCGGAGCGGTCGGCGCTTGTGCCGGTTTTGAGCGATATCTCTTGCAAATAATACAGTCCGCTATTACCGATTTGACTAGGCGTCTTATTCCGATGATCCAGAATCTCGCGCGTAGATCTACGATGAGCTGGTCGGTGCCTGCATGCTGCAATTGTTCATGGCGCTGTCTCACCATCATTTTTACTACAGGACTCTTTGCTGGGAGAAGAAAAGGTGCTCGTGTATTCGCTGGAAAATCTGATAAGGTAAGTTTCGTTTTAATTCTTACTAGGCCTTCATTATCATTATATTTAGTTAAATTTCCGCCATCTTTATGTAAGTATTCTTGGCTAGCCTCTTGTATTAATTTTATTACCTTCTTTTCCGCTTTTTCATATTCATGAAATGTAATTTCTCCCTTTCTTTTGTTGTTTGCATGTTTTATGTTATATATATATCTTAATATCCATGCAACGGTCCTGACTAATTTTGTGTATTTAGATATATAAGTTTGAACTTTGTCTAACAAACTTTCATTGGAACAGACTTGTGCATTACATACGGTTTTCCTAGTTTCAGCCTGTACTTCCCTCTCGTCGACGACAAATTCGGAACGTGGCCACTGCTCCGGCATCAGACGCAGCCATGCTGGGCCTTCCCACCAACAGCAATCAAGCAGGGTCTTGGCCGTGCAACCTCTGGACGCCAGATCTGCCCAGTTTTCTGTTCCTGGAATGTGACGCCAATCGTTGATCTCAGTGTGCTGTCTGATCTCTTTTATTCTGTTACCTACAAAATTATTTAAAGGTAATTGTCTTTTTATCCAGCACAGTACAACGCTGGAGTCTGTCCAACAGTAAGTAGAACAATTTTTAAAATGTATATTTTCTCTTACTTGAGATAAAAGTCGTGACCCTATCAATGCCGCCAGTAGTTCCAATCTTGGTATACTTATCTTCTTCGGTGGTGTTACTCGTGCTTTGGCCAAAATTAATTGAACCGTTACCTTGCAGTTCTTTTCAGCTCTTAGTACCACCCCAGCAGCATATCCATCCTTACTTGCATCACAGAATAAATGAAGACTTAACTCACTTTCCATTATCTTTTCTGCGGTTAACCTTCTTGGAATTTTGCAGTCATTGAGGTAAGTGAGGTATTGATACCAGTCTAAAAAAGTGGCAAGTAAATCATCTGGTAGAGGGTCATCCCACTGTAACTTTTGTTTAAAAGTTTCTTGTAAAATTAATTTTGGAATTAACATTGTCGGAGCAGTGTATCCAATAGGGTCCCATATCCTCTGTGCGAGTGAAAGTAGCTCCCTCTTTGTGACTTTTTTGATATCTTTGAAGTCAGGCAGGTTGTTCATATTACAGTATAATTTATCGCCCACTGTGTCCCAATTAAGGCCCAAAATGGAAATTACATCCTTGCCTGCTTCATTTATTATTGGGGGAGAAGTCACCCACATACGTAAGTTGAACTTTGCTGCCTGCATAATACGCTTGGACTCCTCAATAAAATCCAGAGTTTCTTCTTCTGTATCCAAGCTTGCGACGCAGTTGTCTACATACCATGACCTCTTCAGCAGCTCTGCATTAGGACCACTTGTGTCTCTGAGATGGTGCATGAGTGTAGCTGCTAATAAAAATGGGCTAGAGGTAAGACCAAATACTACTCGACAATGTCTATAAGTTATCATTTTTTGAAGACTTTCATTTTCCCACCATAAAAATTTTAAATACCTTCTGTCTTCAGGCGGCAGGCTGATTTGTAAAAATGCCTTTTGAATATCAGCTGTCACCCCAATGGCCCCTGTTCTGAACCCGATCAATAAGTTAGGGATGAGATCTATCATATTTGTTCCCTTTTCTAAACAAGCATTTAAACACAGACCATTCTTATCTCTTGCTGAGGCATCAAATACAGGTCTCAGTGTACATGTTAAACTCGACTCTTTAATTATCCCTCTGTGTGGTAGGTAATGACCTTTATCATGTTCCATATCAGAGTCAGGCATCTTTTCTATAATACCCAAACTATGCCACTCTTGAAAAACCTCATGATACTCTTTAAATTTACCACCAGAACTTATTTTCTGGGTAGTTGAGTCAAGCCGTCGCTTTGCAACATTATAATTTGGCAATAAATCTTCATAACCCGTTTTAAATGGAAGTGTTACCTCATATCTGCCTTCTTCATTCATTTTTATTGATTCTTCAAACGATGCCATTACCTCCTGAGCAGCTACCTCCTTTGTCTTCATTTCCACTGGGTCCTGGATGCCCAATGTTTCTAGTGACCAATAACCTGTTAAATCATTGCAATTATTAGTGCAAAATAAAGTAGTAGTTATATTATTGACATTTGCGCTCACCTGTTTGCCTTGCAGAGTCCAGCCCAGTTTAGTGCGAATAGCAACTAACCCATTTTCTTGCAGATTAATGATATGCCCCGTAAGAAACAATCCTGAGTAATCAGCTCCTATCAAAAGACCTATCTCACTACCGTGTTCATTATTATCTGTCAAGATTATATGGTTTGTTTTAAGAATGTTAGTCAAGTTAGAATTTGAGCTAAATTTAGGAACATTATTACAAATAACTTTCTGACTTAAAACCATAATCTTAGCTGAACAGATGTTGTCCAGGCTGTTGATCTTGATGTTGTACACGCTGTGGGATTCGGAGTTGGTCTGCACACCACCAAACAATGAATGGGTAAGTAATTCTTCTTTAGCTACTGGAACTTGTAGTTTCTTCATGACATCCTCTTTGACATAACTTCTTTGAGAACCGCTGTCAAAGAGTGCTCGCACTGGCATTTTCTTTCCTTCATGTTCTATTTCAACAACCACAGTTTGAAGCAAAGTCTCCGTTTGTTTAGGAAGATTTCTCGATGCTGATGCCGATGAAGCTGTAGTAGTAGTCATGCCTGACTCTTTTGACTCTTGCTCTTTAGGTTTCTCATTCTTAGGCTTCTGCGCTGCGCATAAAGCAGTTGAATGTCTTTTTGCACATATTAAACATTTAATAGATGCCTTGCAATTTTTAAAAAAGTGGCCCTTCTTGAGGCAAATAGTGCATGCTCTTTTCTTGTAGAGGATTTGTTTTCTTTCTTCCAAGGATAATTTTTGTAATTGGTAGCACTCAATGCTGTTATGATTATCCTTATCGCACCATACACAGGTGTATTTGTGGCTATCGCTTTTCTGTACTGACATTAGACAGCTTGCAGTTGGTACAACTTCTTTTTCTTCTGTAGTTTCTGGTTTGAAAATAGAATTCATTCTAGCCATTTTAATTCGTTGATCATTTTCTACTTCTGTTTGCAGGAAACTAAGTATATTATTCAATTCTGTTTCCATATCATTAGTATGGCTACCTGTTCTCTGCCATGCCTTTAATGTTTCATCCGGCAGCGCTGACTCTACCATGGGGACTATGAATGCTGCATTCTTCTTTGTCACGCCTAATGTTTCCAGAGAGCGCAGCTGAGCACTTATTTTATCGTATAAGTTTGTGAGATTGGAGTTATTGTTTTTCTGTACTATTAGTGACAAAAGTTCACGTACATAGAACTGTGTTTGAAGATCTTCTCTCGCATATCTCGATTGTAAGTGCTCGATACATTTGGTGTAGTTTTCCGCAGTGATAGGATAGCTCTCCACCAATTGTCTAGCTTCTGTGTCGACGCTAATTGCCTGCAGTAGGTACACAAACTTATCTTCTGCGTCAAGGCCCTGATCTTCGTGTATTTTCCGGAACTGAGCCCAGAAAGGAAGCCATGACTTAAGTTCCCCGTCAAATTTAGGTATCTCCAGCTTTGGTAGTCTTAATTTCGATTTTTCATTGGATAAGTTTTTTATTCGCCCTAAGAAAAATTCATATTTAGAGTCCATTAGCAGCCATGTTGTTTTGTATTGATCCGTCTCTTCTAATTCTTTCTCTAATCTGTTCTCCTCCGGATCGAGTAGGATTGCATCTCGTATATTTTCATCCAACTTGTCCAGCTCGTTCCGGAGTTGTTTCAAAGACGTATGAGTGGCTTGCAATGTAGGTATTTGGGCTAGAGTCTTGGTGTCGGCCATTAGTGCTTCGAAAACTTTAATCTTTTTTGTAAATTGGCTTCTCAGCACGCCCCTCAGCTTTATATTTTTGTCCATATTCTTTCACACACGGTCGCCAGATGAAAAGGAATGGGGTTCGTTGGATGGACGTATATTTATAATTAAAATTGCCGAGAGGTTTAGGGCACATATCTTTATTCATTCTCCATTTTATCAAGACTAAAAATAACAAACAATATAGCAACAACAATAGAGTGGAAAAATCTCTGGCCTGGATACATGCGGTTTCGCAACATCCTCCGACGCAAAAATAAAGAAAAAACAAAGATTTTGATTGTGGTGAAATAATGGGAATTTGGAGCACATTGTGTTGGGAACACAGTTGGGAACTTCGGGAATAACGTTACGTATACCGCTGCAGGGTTACGGGCGGGGTCGCTATTGCAGCGGGAGCGGCGACGTCTACACATCAATATTTATCGTGATCCGGATCACGATCTGCAGGGTGCGGTCAGAATTATCAGGAAAAACAAATGTTTTCACGCCAATATCATGGAAATTTCAGCTTTTTATGAGATTCTGATTCCGCTATTGACCTAAACTCGGATTTCGTATCTCAGAAAACGCTGAATTTCACACAATAATGAGGGGTTTTCAAAGTGCTAGCTGTAAGAAAAAAAACAAGCTTTTTAAGTTGATAATAGATGGCGTTGCACCGAAGTACGATATCATCGTAAAATAACACAGCACCATGAAAAAAATTCATTGTCAGCTGAATAATTTATTATTACTTATTGGTTTGTTTGTGTCATTTAAACAATACTGTAGGTATTAATACTAGGTATGAAATACGAAAAGCCCAAGTTAAAGCAATAACAACTTAATGTTGACATCAGATCAGTCAGTGCCATCTACCGGGGATAGCGGTACTTTCTTTCTTTTTGTAAATGTAACCTTGAAAACCCCTCATTGTGTGTATTCTCATCGGTCTCCGCGTGGGATGGGAATATTTTTCCCATCGCCACAAAGTTAGTGACACTTACATCTGAGCCCCTTCGTGCCTCGGAAAGCACGTTAAGCAGTTGGTCCCGGTTGTTGTCGCTTGACAGCAGTCGTTAGGCCACGTCAAACGCCTACGGGCGGCCTGAATAACTTTGACAAATAGGTTTGGTCACTAAACCACACGAAAAGAAGAAGATCGCCACAAAATCGTTGCTTGAAGCTGGAGAGTGCTTAGGCGTATGGGAAAACACGCAATATTGACTGGAACCGCTGATTTTGGGTATTAATTTTGAATGCAACCAACGGATCGTGATTCAGATCATGATAAATATTGATGCTTAGACGCCTCTGGAATCAGAATAATCTTTCCTAATCGCTGTCACTGAGGCCCCACCCTTCCTCATCAAGTTGGCGAGTTTGACAATTGTCGCCTTAGCTGACTTGTGACGGCAACGCAATTACGGCAGTGCGAGTGCCTACATTAGGAGCTTTTAGGACTCGCAGGAAGTTGGCACTAGCTCCAGAGCGTTTAGAATTGCTTTATTGATACTAATTACTTGAGTTTCCTATTACATGAGCTCGTTGCTTTAATTTATTGAGGGTCTTGGACAAATTAACTAAAGGACAAACGTATGAGTTGAGAACCGAGTCAACAGCGGCGGAATTACACATTTGCCGCCGGTAGGCTCTTCAAAAGACATTGCCACATTTCAATGGAGCTTTGCCCCACCTACAAAACTACGTGACCATTTAAGCTGTAGGTACCTATCATTTTGTTGGGGACTTATTACAGGTTTCATATTGCATAATCATAATCAGTATCATTTTCTACTACTCTCGCAACTCATATAGAAGAATAACAAAAACAATGAATAATTCGCTTCGATTTCTTACTATTTTTTGAATTCCTAATTAAGCTGTTTTTTTCGAATCGCAGCTTGTACAAAACTTTATTTTAAACCAATGATTTTAATAAAAAACGGAGATATTTTTACATTTATTCGTTATCTTGTTCATCGTACGATAGATACAGAATCTGGCATTGTCATTTGAAATAAATAAATAAAGCAACAATCTCCTTGAATTCTCATACCAATGATGATCTTGTTTCAATGATGATGGAGTTTCATGGCTCGAAAGTATGTTCCCGGTTCTCATAAAAATATCCTGAAAAAAAAAACAATATTCTTCATTATTATCTGCTTGTTTCCCGCTATAATTAGAACTGTTTATTTTTAGTACATCGTTAGTGCTAGCTTTACAATGTTCTAAAGCTCATCCATCATTGCAAATACTAATTAGGTCGGATGCAGCTAGCTTGAGTAAGGAACGTAGGACCTAAGTTATGGCAACTGTACGTAGGTCGGTATGATTAATGAACGAAAATTTCTCAGGGTTCCGTAGTTTTATTAAATTGGTATTTGAAAATTGAAGAGCAACTATTCGTAGTATTTAAAAAATATATAAAGATAAATATCAGCTTATTTGTTGAACACACAACAACAAAATAAGAACAAAAGGGAATAATTTTCGAGGGAAAAAAATCGAGAAAGTTGACACTTTTATTAAATTGTAATTTTAACATATATTTGATTTAAAAGTCATAACATAACTAACCATTTTAAACCACAGGTCTTATATCTTTGATTAATTTATTTTAGCAGACTCTCTTGTTCATCACAGTCTTCTAAAGAACTAGTTGAAGACGTCTCTGCAGACGTGCCATGTTTATTCAAACTATACTGACTGCCTATCTCTGCTCTTCTATATCTCTTCTTCCACTTAACCTCTTCTTCCATTCTCCCACAAATATTTACAACACTATCTCTTAGCTCTAGAGGTATATCTTTCACTATAACTTCACGTAATAAAGTATTTGCGGTATCTGTATTTAAATATCTATGTCTATATTGAGTTTGTGTCCGTTTTCTGAATCTTAACTTCTTCGTCAAATCTTTCCAACCTTGTTTTAAAGATCCTTCAGTCCAGTTCTCGTATAGCCACACTGAGCTATGCATGCAGAAGACGAAAGAAAGCAAACATGCACATATTCCTACGATACATGCTAAAATTTTCAACGCAGCCATCTTACAGCACTGCCCATACGCAGATGTATCTATTGAGTTTGGATACAACTTCCCAAACATCAAGTCCTTTATCAAATTCAAATTCTGTGATATTGTCGAACAATTCGAGTTCAACTCCACGCTTTCAATAGCTCGTGTTGTATCTTGTTCTAATGTTTTATAAAAACCTGTAGTGATTTTTAACACATCTTTAGCTGTTAGAGGATATTCGATATCTCTACAAACATTGCTATTAGGCACGTAGACTATATCTGGTAGTTCTTTATCAGGGTCTCCATCACAAACAACGGCTTCAACACATTTATTAAGACTGTTATCGTAAAACGATCTGTAACCAGAATATTTTAAATCACAATTCACTGGTATACAGTCTCTTAAAGAATCTTCATCTAATGTTTCACAATCACAACTCTTTTGGTCTCCAACATAATTTCTACTCAATTTTCTTGTTGCTTTATCAACATTAGAAGTTCTGGTATCAAATGGAATATTAATTAATTGTCTACTAACGTTATTCTTAAGACATTGAGATTCTAAAATAAAGTTGCAGTAGCCTACTTGATCGTGTTGTACCATCGTTGGATATACATGGATCAATGTCTGACGATCCTTGGGGTTCACGATATCAACTCCTGTACCATATACATACATTTTACGACACTGCTCAGACTCTGGGTCAGTTAAACAACACTTCTTGGTCCAACTATGAACGGTACAACTTGCAACGTCCGAGTTTTCAACATCTATGAAGAATTGAATTCCTACAGAATCCTTCTCTAGGGACAGGATACCTTTATCTAGAACATTTATGATGGCCAATGCTTCATATATGAACAGATGTGTAAATAAATAAATGAACATTTCTCGAGAAACATTGTATTGGTTATTCCTCTAAGGTATTGTTGAATTTTGCACAAATTAAATGCGTATATTTTGTGTTATGGCAAGTGATGGCAAACGTGACATATAACCGTCAACTCATGTATGAAAATAATGTTCAAGATTTTAACCAAAAACAATACTTTCTCTTTCATTTGCTGTTAGAGTCTGGCTAACGAAAGAGTGTCCTGGAGTTTCCTTAAAAGTTTTGATCTGGCAACAATATTAAGCTGTCAGTCAAGTGTCAAAGGTACATCTCGAAGTCTGTTGTGGAGGTTTATTTTTCAATAATAATTGCTTTAATATGGGTAAAACAATAAAAAGTAACGTACGAAAGCTGCTACATACTATGATAAGTAAGTTTAAACAAAAACGAGAAGAGAAAACAGTTGTTTTCCATGAAAATAAACAATGTTTAGGTGCCATCTCGGACTTTTTAGGTTAGTATGACTTTGTAATCTTGATCCTTGTTGACTGATTATTAGAAACGGCCCCACAAAAGCTCGGTATCTAATTAAGACAGTTAATCTGCCCGCAAAAGAAAAAGAAAAAATGATAAAAACCTCGTTTGGCCGAATAACTGCAGAAAATTGGAAAAAAATGGCGGACCATGTAATAAATGTGGAAAATAAATACAAACAAAGAGATCACATAACAGAAGAAGTATTGGAAGAATTCATAATAAGTGCAAGTGATGACGACTCCACTGATACAGGAGAATCCTTAAAGGTTGAATTTTTTGAGTACTATGATTAAACATCATCAGCCTATTAAACATGTTGTTAAAGAAATTTAATGAACTGAATGTTAAGTAGGTGAATATTATGTATATACTAATAAAAAATATCTACACACTCGTTTTTTTACTCACATCCATAACAGTCGAGGCTCCGACGCACCAAAAACAGCCTTTATAAACAAACGACATTTTGAAATGTGGTGTTAACCATGTAGGTTATGCACATTTAAAGATGTGGTGTGTTTCTTAAATTAGAAATTAATTTCGTAAGCAACTATTATACAAATTGATAGTCGTAAATACAAAAAAAAAATACTCAAGTATCAAAACATTTTTCTCCTACTATAGTCAGTAATACCACATGTAGATTTTTTGAATTTGCCGCGTTTTCTCAGGTCACTCTTTCGTTAGCCAGACTCTATATGCAGAGATCGTATAATGTATTGTTTTCTGTGTGCTAGTGATAGGGGGTTCGATCCTCGCCTTGATATCTCTCAAACCTAAAGGGAGAAATATGTATAATAAAACATAATTCATAATTCGTTTCTTTTATATTCTAAAACACCATAATCAGCCTTGATAAAATCAGCAGCTCTTTCAGCTATCATCATAGTAGGAGCGTTTATGTTCACACTTGTTATAGTAGGCATAATGCTCGCGTCTACTACCCTTAAACCACTGACCCCAAGAACTTTAAGTCTACCATCTACTACAGATGTTGGGTCATCAGCTCTACCCATTTTAACCGTTCCCACTGGATGGTAAACATTATAAGTAACAGTTCTTGCCATACATTCCCAATAGTCATCACTACTAAATTCATCATCACAATCTTTATAATTAATCCTTTTTATTTCCGCTTTCACTTCTTTAAATGTTGGTGTATCAATAATTTCCATTACTCTCTTCAGGCTTTTAATAAAGACGTCCATATCTCGATGATCAGAATCACTGAAGTACTTGGAAAATATTCTTGGATGGTCTGTGGCGTTTTTACTACGCAACAATATTTTGCCTCTAGAACTAGGTCTACACAATGAAACGAAGAAGATGATCAGTTCCTTGTTGGTGTTAAATTCAACAAACTGCCTGCAAATATCATCTTTCAAAGACATCGTTCTTGTACACATAGAATAGACATATGATGTGTTCGGTACTAAGTAATTATGGTCTATTTGCACATCGGGTAAACTTTTACCATCAGGCACTGATAAAAAAGCATTTATATTAGGCTGATCGTAATTCATGGAATGAGGACCAGTTTGTTCCAATAAATATTCAGCTGCAGCTTTCACCCAGTAATTTTCATCCTTAGCTTTTGCTCCAGTGTCTATAGTTACCGGAATCGGTATTCTAACATGATCTTGAAGATTTTCTCCGACTGGCAAATCAGCTATCACCTCAATACCTAACTCCTCAAGGTGTGCTTTCGGACCGATACCGGATAACATCAACAATATTGGACTATTGATAGTACCAGCACTTACAATTACATCTTTTGTGACATGAAAAGTTGCATCTTCACCATTTCTTAGCGTGACTCTAACTCCTGTAGTTTTTTTATTCCCATCAATTACGATGTGATTAGCGAAAGTACTCTTCAAAACGTACAAGTTTTTACGATCTCTAACAGGATTCAGGAAGGCTGTTGCTGTACTAACTCTCCTGCCTTTATGATTTCCTCCTCTTATTTTTCCGACTCCCATTTGCGTCGGACCATTTATATCATCCAAATATTCTAAACCAATTTCTTTATATCCTTTTATTAATTTATCAACTATATCCGTATGTGTATAGTTCAGTTGATCTATAATAAATTCTCCATCAACACCATGATCTTCTCTTAAATGTGGATTGTTAAGGATAAATGGGTCTACGATTTTTTCGCTTTTCATAAAGTATGTCTTCAATGTGGGCCAATCCCAACCATCGTTGTCTTCTAAATGCCAGGGTGCATAGTCTCCAGGGCTGCCTCTCATGTGGAGAAGACCGTTGATGGAGCCAGTGCCTCCGATGAGTCTTCCTCGAGGCCAGAAGGATCTCCCGTTTTCGGAGCCTCTGTTAGTGGACTCATCACGTTCAGTGTAATATTCAAAAGTGTTAGGACTTCTGTGGGTAGCTCCAGAGAAATTCGGGATCTGGAAAAAGTCTGTGATCAAATGTCTAAAAGATATTACAAAAGATAATTCAGGTGTAGGTATCACAAAATATATAAATCTACATTCACAACCAAAAAGACAAACCATTAAGTCGCAATTGTGGTGTTTCGTGCTACAATGGCCTGAACCGTTGGCAATACCTTCCTCTGATTGGTCTAAACGCTAAAATTGTGTCGCCAAAATAGTTGCTTTGAGGCATTGATGTGATGTACTTACAGACATTTGATTTTAGAAAATTCAGGTAATCAACAACTGAAGGGTTATTTAAACTCCTCTGGCACAGACAATGAGAACCATACAAAGTCCTATGTCCTACGACTGTACGCGTAGGTATACTAACAATGCTTTCTATGGGCGGATCACATCCGGCTTCTATCAGCAGCACCTTCCAGGAGTCGACCTGCGTCAGCCGGTTGGCGAGCAGCGAGCCGGCAGTTCCTGAACCGACGATGATGAAGTCGAATATATCGCCATCTGGAACCGATATGAATATTCTTGTACCCTAATTGCCGAAAGGAGGAGGCTATTTATATTGCCCCACTGCTCGGGCACAGACCTTCCCTTACATCGAGGGAGCTGGGGCCATGATCCACCACGCTGGCCCAGTGCGAATTGGTGGATTTGACATGCCTTAGTTTTTTTTCTTCTACGGCATGCAGGTTTCATCACGATTTCCTTCACCGTTTTGAGAGCACTCGGTAAATGTACGTAAGTTAAAAGTAAGTAAGACCAAACCGATTGTCAGAGTTGTTTTGGCCGCCTGTCTCTAAGGCCTCTGACGTGGCCTAATGACCGCTGTCGAGCTGTCGCAATCGGGACCAACTGCTTAACGTGCCCCTAGGGGCTCAGATGAAAATGTCACTAGCGGTCACCTATCCCTCTAGTCTGAATAGTTCGGTTTAGTCCGGGACCAAACTACCTACTGAGACCCTCTCAACAGTTCGGTTGTAGGTACACGTTCGCTGGCTCGGCCACGTCGAGAGGATGGGTGAAGATCGTGCGGCGAAGAGAGCGTATCTGGGGCGACCGAGGGGCCGACGGCCGGTCGGACGCCCCCGATACCGCTGGAGGGCTCGTGACCTGCACCGACTGCGGTCACACGTGTGGCGGGAGACGGGGCAGAACCGGCACGACTGCCTTGTTCTCGTTTGGGAGGCCAAGACCCACTTCGGGTCGCTGAACCAGCGAAGTAAGTAAGTACACGTGCACCGAACAACTGAGACCCTAGAAGTACAGACCCCATCCAACGGTAATAGTAAAACAAACCAGAAAGTTTGCCGAACTGGTCTTCTGGCCAAGACTCAGTGATGAGGCACTGGGCTGCCAGCAGCTGTGTGACCAGGTTCGCAAACGCTACTCCAGCAGGACCCTGACTGTGTGATGAGCAGGGACTGTCCATGCTAACTGAAATAAGAATGAGATAGAATAAAGATGTCGCCTCGGTCGCCTACGTAACCGGCATTTCGTAACCAGTTGCGAATAAGAAAAATTATCCTCGTATGTAACCGGTTTCGATGGAAGATCATTTTTATATACAGGGTGACCTTGAATTCATTCGACAAAATTAAATGGATGGTTAGGCTTGTGACATAGGATTTAAGGAAAACTAAAAAGTTATATACAATAAATTCAATAAACTTATCAAAAAAATTATTAATTTGATGTGCAACGTTACTGTGCTTTGGAGTGTTTTACATATTAAGATATTTTTATTTTTTATTTATAGTTTTTATTTATATATTTACCGTTTCTTTAATATAATATTTTGTCGTTAAATAAATAAATCCTTCAATAATTGTTTGCAACAATTTCTTTCACTGGAATTTGACCTAAGGGTCATTTCTAAGGTCATTGTGTGACTTGTGACGTACTTCTTTCAACTTTT
Source organism: Tachystola acroxantha (assembly GCA_963506565.1). Taxonomy (NCBI): domain Eukaryota; kingdom Metazoa; phylum Arthropoda; class Insecta; order Lepidoptera; family Oecophoridae; genus Tachystola; species Tachystola acroxantha. The sequence goes on from OY735881.1 coordinate 13,507,708, forward strand.
TTTTTGTAGTTTAGATACTAAAAAACCTTACCAATTCAATATTTATCATGAGTACAACCCGCAGTTTCAATTTGTCGAATGGATTAAGGGACACCCTGTACCTATATTAGTTTTAAAAAATTGCAGTTTAGATTTACTACAAAAACCTTCCCAATTTATTATTTATCATGAGTTCTAGGTAAGTAATTATTTTACAAAATGATGGCACTTTCAAATTTTATAGCCATGTTTGTAAAAAAAATTATCACTTTTAAAATATATGCCTCGCTATATAGCGGGGCAACGCGGCCAGCCTTTTGGGCACGCTGCCAATTGTGGGGGATCTGGGCAAGCTTTTTATCTTAAAAATTTTATTTATACATATAGTTTTAGTTTAGTTGACGCTGGGTCCCTGGGGGCCGGGAGCGATGGAGATTTTGAAAGATCTGTCGGCGCGGCTCGTGGAGTCCACGCGTGACCAAAGTGCTGGCCTGTATTTCGCCCAAAGGATCAGCCTAGCGATCCAGAGGGGAAATGCCGCCAGCATTTTGGGCACGTTGCCGGACAACGGCGATCGGTTGAACTATCTGTAATGCTAAGCCATTCAGATAGTTCAACCGACCTATTGTATATATAGTTTTTAGTTTAGTTTATAGTAAGCATTTATAATATAATATTTATAGCAAAAAAACAATGTGAACGTAGCTTTTTTAATAAAATTGATTTTGTTTTAGTTTATATCATTTAGTTTAGGTTTTTAATGTTACATGTAATTTATAGAAATTTCCAAATAAATATTTATTAATTCTTTTAAAATGTTTTTTTTTAGAAAGAAGAAAGAAAGAAAATGCATTTATTTGACGCCACAATATAATAGTAACATACAGCATACAGTGAATAAATAAACGAAACACAAAAACACTAATACAATGAACACTTAGAGACAGTATATGGTCTTTTGTACAATATAAAGTGTTTTCTATGTATCAAAACCTTCGAAACACTCTTTACACTTTCGAAATTAGCAGGTTAATAAATATTGTATGCTTACGTTCAACACAAAATCATAAACACTACTGCAGATATTTATTTATTTATTTTATTAATGGACTCGACAGTTCGTCATTTGCCAATGTCATGTTACAGAAAATTCAATGTATAATAGTTTTCTATCTTCCTCCAGGGGAGTCGCCGTAGCGTCATCACCCTGGGTAGCCGCGTCTTCTTGTCTTCATCCACAGGAGACGCCTTAGCGTCAATCACTGTGGACGAAGCAGCTCGACAGTCACGTTCACTCCCGAGCTCGTAGTGGGAATCTTGACCATGGCGCCAAACTTCAGATCCTGCTTGAATTCTCCAATAACTTCACCATACTGTCATTCGCGAACATTTTCTGATTAATTTAACGTGATATTAAACACAAAACACTCACTGTAGACATTAAACTGAAAATTATTAAATAATTTCGCAACCGTCGTTTCCCGCCATTTTCAAAAAGCCTACTGCAGATATGAAATCGAAGGAATTATTATTTATCTATTGCTCCCAGGGACGAACTAAGGAGTTGAAATTATGGACCCCATAACCCCCCATAAATCCAACCGTAAAATTGCAAGTTGATGAATGTGTAGGACACGAGTGCTGGGTGGCAGGGTCGCAGCAGACGGAAGTCTATCGGCTCTGCCTGAGCACACTTTTAACCTTTGGGAGGTTATTGGAAAATTGTGACATTGAAGCTGATAACATGCATGTGAAGGCGGAGTAGACGCAGTGAGTACATACTGTGTGACAGGCAGGACCTAATGTGAGTGGCGGTAACTCCCCGACAAGTGAGATCGATCAACGAATCAAGCTACAGCCATCGAACGCACCGTCGCCGTCGGCGGGACAAGTTATGTCGGAGCGCGCCCAGAGGGCGCTGATCCGCAGTGCGCGAAGAAACGTCAACGGCGACGCGGGCGTGGCGCGCTCACCTTGAAAAAGACCGTCGAAATCGGTCGAAACTGTCGGTCTAATTGCCGACTTTAACAATATAAGTGAGTGATATCCTTTTATATATAATAACATACATACCATTATAGACTTACAATACGGGGGTACCTTTGCTGTAAGTTAGCCCGGCCCTGTCTACCGCGGTACCTACCTAGGGTGTCTGCAAATTATCATAACGGGTAGTAAATTATGTGATATCGTTTTATTTATGTAATAATTATGTTATGTTATACCTACTGTGCGATTATTAAGTCATAAATAGGTAGCACTTACAATAATAGCACTTCTGTGATGGACTTTTTAGTAGTAGTACCTACGTCTATGGAAACTAAGTAAGCTCTAAGTCACTCCGTCTTGCGCCAAAAGGGTTCAGAACCTCAAGAGAAAAAAAGGAACCCTTATAGGATCACTTTGTTGTCCGTCTGTCAAGACATCCATGGGCATTTTCAAAAATCAGTCGAGTGTTTTTTGATAAAATCTCATTAATAATTCTCGATGAACTGTACTTACACCGTTCTCTGTGTTAGGCTAGGTACAGCTAACAGCAGATCAAGTGTAACTTTGGACTTTGAACCGTTCTTATTATCTGCGTCGTAAGATATAAAATCGTACTGCAAGTGTTACCATTGATCTGCTACAATACAAAGATGCATCTCTAATAATGCAGCCATGAACAGTATAGATGTCTACCTTATCTACCCGACCTGCTACCACCTGCGACCAGTAAATCCATTCCAGAACTCAACAGTGCCGCATTTAGGCAACCATTTTCACAAGGGGGGTCCAACCCAAACCTAAATCTACACTTTAGATGCAGAAGTTGACGCCACCGACGTGCATAGATCAGTCTAATTACGATTGCTCGCTGCACCTCCCTGAATAGGATTTGATTTTTGATTTGTGGTTTACAATAATCCATTGTAACATAGACAGAGAGGTTTTAAAGGCAAGGGGTGACCAACATACCAAAAAATATCTCAGTTATAGTCTTTTTTTCCATATATTTCCCCAATATGTTTTGATATTTCCTTGCATAATGCGCTATGCGAAACGAAAATCTAAATGATAAATGGAGAAAAAAATTCATCACGACCGGCATTCGAAGCCGGGACCTCGCCATTCCGTGACACGCTCTATTCCAACAGAACCACCGTGATATCGTACCCAAGTCGTGAATTTTGTCTCCATATTCGTCTTAGGGACGGTAGCGACATCTATCCAGTAATTGTGCAATTACTCATTATTATTTCAAAAAATCTCCATTTATCTTTTATTTCCCCAAATTGGTCGTCTTGTTTATGGGACATGATGTATTTTAGACTACTCATTTGGAAACAGTGAGCCAAATCGAAAAAATTGTTGGTTTGTTGTCCATTTCACTTGATCTTGTGTATTTTTGTTGCACTTTTTCAAAACATCGCTAAGTTGGTCGACGTATACCATCTTCGGCCTAGAAAATTTTCTGTTTTTAGTTAAATAGATTTTTAGGTAGTTTCTAATGTATTTTCAAGTACTTAGTTTTTAATATTTTAGGTAGTTTTAATTTATTTTGTAAGTTAATTTTAGTTTTTTATTGAATAAAGAGATTTATTACTTATTAAATATAGGTACCTAATTAAAATGACAACCTCCGAGGGTGTTCTGGTATCTTCGGTACCTCTGCCGTTCATTCCACAATATTAACAAAGTATATTCCATATTCTGTTCCGATTCTAATATCTCTTACGCCGTCCCTGGTTTAATAGTCTCGTTTATATGGATAAATCGTGTACTGGGAAATACCCTATGACTATCAAAGTGAGTGGGATTTATGGAGTGATTCTATATTACTTTATACTCTTGGAAAGTGTCCTATTTATAGCTATTGAGTTTCAGGTATTCCAGAGCATATCGAGAGCTTAGTGTGATGTGTGGGAGTGTATTAAAGGTCACTGGTCTTTGTGCAATTGTTCATATGTTCGTCGACGTTATCTTATAGGCTCTTAGCAAGCTAATCGTTGACTCGATTTGACAATTTGATTGTGCATGGCGAAATCCTGCGAAATTTTTTATTTTATTTATTTATTAATGGACTCGACAGTTCGTCATTTGCCAATGTCATGTACAGAGAATTCAATATATTCAATAGTCTTCTATCTGCCTCCAGGGGAGTCGCAGTAGCGTCTTCACCCTGGGTAGCCGCGTCTTCATGTCTTCATCCAGAGGAGACGCCGTAGCGTCATCACTCTGGACGAAGCAGCTCGACAGTCACGTTCGCTCCCGAGGTTGTAGCGGGAACTCTTAATAAAAGCTTGAAACTTCAGATCTTGCATAAATAATCCAATAACTTCACCGTACTGTCATTCGCGAACATTTTCTGATTAATTTAACGTGATATTAAACACAAAATAGTCCCTGTAGACATTAAAAAAAATTATCAAATAATTTCGCAACCGTCGTTACCCGCCATTTTCAAGAGAACCGCGAAAATTCTTAAACAATGGTTTTAGATCACTGTCAAACTTTTAAATTACGTTTTTAATTCGTTGCATTTTTAAATATTAAACTTGATATCGTGTAAGTATAGAGTATTTTTTTAAATCTCACTATTTATTGATAATTTAGGTATTTTCATAGAACTAATTTTCACAGAATTGCAGACATTTTAGTAAGTTTTTATTAGATACGGACAACAGCAGATTAATGGTACTTGCAGTACGATTTCAACTCTTACGACGCAGATAATAAGAACGGTCCAACTGTTACACTTGATCTGCTGTCAGCTGTACATCGACGACTTTACTTACGTCCCACATAGTATGATAACCGAGTGATAAATAAATATATTCTACATTAAACCTAATAATTGATTAACATGATTTTGCAAATTAATTTATATGTTGACAATTTTATTTTTTTATTTAATGGATAAGAATTACTTCTTAATTATTATATTTACTTGAATATTTATTTCTATTATTGACTGACTGACTGACAAATTTGAATTTTTAATGTTTAAGTGTCTAATGTTGCGGTGCCCTTACAGGGTTTATGTGAGCACTTACTGTACTATCTAACAACCAGTTACCACATAAAGCAAGGAATAAATGAATTATGAATTATAACCTACTTTACGTCTAATATCTTTGTAATCTGATATCTAATACAAGTAAACCATTTTACTATCGAGGCGACGCCTCGCGGGCATCTAGTAATGTAATAACTTCACCCCATCGCATCATGAATTTATGTTCGTAACAACATTAAAGTGCATCAAGCTCCTCGACTATGTCGTAAATACGTTACTCTACTTCTTGCGGTAGCCGGGTAAATAGCTAATGTTATTTAGGTATCTTTTTTGTAGATTATGTCTGGGCCAGGTTAATAATTATTTGCCAGAAACACGATATAAAATATACTTAAGGAGGTAATTTCGCCGAAGCTTCCCTTTTTTTATCATTGGGAGACTCGTAAGTAGGTACTTGAGATACTCACTTATATAGTTTCATTTAATATATTTTAATAAGTATTTTGCTGCTATTAAAACTGTATCTATAATGATAGACTTTTAATTTAATTTAAATTACAAGAATTTAAATAACTATTTAGTCATCATCACCGTATTCATATTCTTACTTTGTATCAATCTAAGGCAAAGGTTTTAGAATAAATAAATCTTACCATATTTCGAGGGTAATTGCATAACGATCTACCATACGATCTTTATCCCAATTAGTGAACTGCAATCCTTTCGTATTTAACTCTTCTACCGTTGTTACATTTTCGGTAAATGTTAGTCATAAAAGTAACCAGTTGATACTCAAGGGTAATATTCAGCCTAACGCAACGCATTTGCGTTACTATCCCTGTTTTAGCGAGTCGTAAAGCTAACTGCTACTAAAGTGTTGTTTTAGTTCCTTGGTTTCTACTAACTACTGCGTAATAAAACGGACTAGAAAGGGCTCGTCGGAAAAACCTCGTTAGAAGTTTGTCGACCTTACCGTGTCGGTTTGTATTTGAGCTAGAGCAAACAAACGTTGAACAAAAGTTGATTGGCAATTATGTTGGTAAACATTCAAGTGGTTTTTATCGGCAATTTATGGAAGATAGGGATTGGTTAACTGTGCTTTTAAATTAAAAATGAAGAGTTTGTGCAGTATGTTTACTGCGTAGGTTTACTGGCCGAATATTCCATAAACTGTATGTTGATTGCACTTTTTAAAATATTTTGATTACAACATAGTTACGTTACTATTATATCTTAAATTTTTTTGTTGTTGCGATTTTTGGTGTTTTGGCTCCATTTATTAGCGGAAAACTTGATTTGTAACCAGGCAAAATTAAAATAAAAAACATTTTTTCGCCCAAAAACTTAGTAGTCAGGCTAGGAACAAATCTTTAAAAGGTGCGTTTTGTTGACATTTTTTTTTCATCATTATACAATTTTTAAAGTGGTGTTATTGTCGTACATGTTTTTTGGAAAATTATATATTAAAAACTGATCAATGCGCTTGCAAAATGCTGTTGAAGAAAGTCTACACGCTGGTCTTCCTGCACAACGATAGTCAGCTACTTTTGGGCTGGAAAAAGCGCGGTTTCGGTGTCAACAAGTGGAACGGCTTTGGCGGGAAACTGGAGCCAAATGAGTCCATAATAGACGCAGCAGCTCGGGAATTGAAAGAAGAATGCTGTGTTGATGTTAAAACTAGTGATCTGAAGAATATTGGGCACCTAGAATTCGTTTTCGAAGGAAACCCAGTGATGATGAGTGTCCGAGTTTTTACTACGAATACCTTTGAGGGATCTCCGACGGAAACCGAAGAAATGGCTCCGAAATGGTTCAAATATGACCAGATTCCTTACCAGGATATGTGGCCAGATGACAAGATCTGGGTTCCGCAAATGCTGAAAGGAAAATCTTTCTATGGAAGGTTCTACTATCAAGGTTTTGATAAGATTGTGGATTATAATTTTGAAAATGTCGCTTCTATGGAAGCTTTATATAGTATTAGAAAAGATCTGTTGTAGCTGATAAGATTTGCTTTAATTTTTAATCTTTTTACCATGTCTTTAAATTGATTATTCAAATTCTATTGAACGTCACGCCAAAATCTTTAAAAACTAAGTTTTTGAACTATTTGATATACAATGAGGCACATTCCCAGTTGTTTATTATTAGTTATTATCATAATTAGTGATTCCAAATAACTTGTTAATTAGACTGTGATGATTGTGATTTTAGAATTATGGAAATAAAGAATCTTTAGTATACTTTGTAACTTTTCTTGTAACTCTGATGGGTGGATGGGATGACGGGGGAATTCCCAACTAAATAAATAAGTAGCAACACAACTATTAAGTAACCACTGCCAATTAGTGTCCGACCAAATTTTCGGTTTCAGCCAAAGAAAGGTCGAAATTGAGTTCAAGAGCCTATAATAAGTATATAACGTTATAATAAAGCGTAAATAATTTATTTCAAATAAGGGAGTGATAATATGTAGTGCAGGATTACTTCAAATATCAGAGACTGAATTGTTTAATGTCATTTATAAATAAAAACTGCTGATTTATTTTTTCCACGAAAACATGACCTTATATGGAAGTTTCGGTTTCGGCCGAAACCCTAAAACCTAGTTTCGGTCGGATACTGCCAATATGTACAAATACATGCGATTTGAACCTGTTGTAAGTTCTTGGACAAAGAATACTGACTGAGAGACCTATTCTGAGAGAGATGAGACTGAGGAAAGCGAATAAAAAAAAAGAAGTTACCAAAATACAACTTTATTCAAAATGCAATACAAACATTCTTCAACCATTCAATTCATACCTTTTAACTTAATTATTAAAAATAAATTTAACTTAGTATTATTGGTGATTTAACAAATACCAGCTCCCACGAGAGAGTTAAGTAACAATTTGGATCTATTAGTTACCATAATCAAAGCTTTCCTGAATACAAATGGCGCCATGCATGGTGTATGTCGCCGGTTCCGCATGAGGGATAAACTTACTAGCAATAGTAATAGTTACGTACTGTATAGTTATTAAGTAATCATTGTATTAAAAGATGTGTTGCTGAGAGTTTTTTGCCACTTTTTCTCCTCAGCGTTGGCACCTTTTCCTTGCAAAGTGGTGTAAATGTAAATTCAAAAAATATATTGATGTGCAAAAATGTACTCAACGTGCTTACTTGCAATAAAGAAATTAGACTTTGACTTTTGACTTTAAACAGTATAAAGGTTATATATAACATTTAGTTAGGCATTGACATATTAAATGAACCGGCTGACATTAAAAATACACAAAAATTTTGAAAATCCAAAGTGTTCCGAAATGTTTAGTTAATTATTTGATAGATAGGCAACATAATGCTGGGTATTTGACAGGGTAAGTTCATATCTAATATGTCCGTGATAGACTTTGCTGGAAGAAATCTCTTTTCAGAGATAAGCACACCTATGTATGAGTGGAACACAGAGAAAGGTGTACATGAGAGTTTTTAAGGTTGAGATTTTCTCAAAAACTACTTGACCTGTTGTAAGAGCTCGGTGGCTCAGTGGTTGGGTCAATGGACTTGCAATATGGAGGTCCCAGGTTCGATTCCCAGCTAGGGCAGCCATGTACCAATGAGTTATCCTCGGTTTTTTCGATGGAAAAACTTACGTACATTTACCGAGTGCTCTCAAAAACGGTGAAGGAAAACATCGTGATGAAACCTGCATGTCATAGAAAAAAAAAAAAAATCTAAGGCATGTGAAATCCGCCAACCCGCACTGGGCCCGCGTGGTGGATTATGGCCCGAGCTCCCTCGATGTAAGGGAAGGTCTGTGCCCGAGCAGTGGGGCAATATAAATAGACTGATGATGATGATGTCCGTGATAGACTTTGCTGGAAGAAATCTCTTTTCAGAGATAAGCACACCTATGTATGAGTGGAACACAGAGAAAGGTGTACATGAGAGTTTTTAAGGTTGAGATTTTCTCAAAAACTACTTGACCTGTTGCAAAAATTCCTTCACTGTTTGATAGATAAAAGTTAAAACTATGTAACAGAATTATTAAATTCCGTGCAGTAGTTTTTGCGAAAATCTCAACAATATTGAGGCCCCCTGTACACTCATCTTTGTCTTCGACTGTACATCATTTTTCTCCATGACTTGTGTAAATAATTGTGTTTCGTGACTTCGTGTACAATAGAGATAATTCAATATTGAGCATGAGCTTAGCCGAGCTCTTATAACTATCAAAATTCTATGAAATTTTACAGTTGTAAACCAAGGTCATACTAAACTTTCTCTCATAAATAAAATGTCTGGATCCTTCTTTTGTTCAAATTGTCTGTCTTATGTATGCTTGCTTACGAACAATTAAAAACATGGAACATCTCAGATTCGCCACAGATATTTTTTAAACATTTTAGACTTCATTCACTTCACATTACAAGTCCTCGACATCGGATAGCGATGTCCTGGCGAGATTCCTTGCTAATGCGAGCCTCAGCAAGGCAGCTCGCTCCTCAGCTAGACCTGTGGGCCGGAGCTCCAGACAGGCCATGATCTCGAAGGTATCCTCAGACGAGAAGACCGGCTCATCTCGTTCGAGGAGTGGCAGAGTATCCAGCAGCAATGTCTCCCAGAAACTGTGGCAACAAGAATATTAATTTAATTTAAAATATTTATAAGTACCTACTATGCACATTATTGTTATGGCTAATGAAGAGTGGAGCCTCCTGGCACAGGCATAAAAGGAGACTCCGATTACAGAAAAATGTTAACCTTTAACTGTGGACGCGGTCTCTCACAGACTGCTCGGAGTTTGCGATATTCGTGTTTAAGGCGCTGACATGAGCCAACTAGCGCCGCCAATCTTATTTATTTATTTTATTTTATTAATGGACTCGACAGTTCGTCATTTGCCAATGTCATGTTACAGAAAATTCAATGTATAATAGTTTTCTATCTTCCTCCAGGGGAGTCGCCGTAGCGTCATCACCCTGGGTAGCCGCGTCTTCTTGTCTTCATCCACAGGAGACGCCGTAGCGTCAATCACTGTGGACGAAGCAGCTCGACAGTCACGTTCATTCCCGAGCTCGTAGTGGGAATCTTGACCATGGCGCCAAACTTCAGATCCTGCTTGAAATCTCCAATAACTTCACCATACTGTCATTCGCGAACATTTTCTGATTAATTTAACGTGATATTAAACACAAAACACCCACTGTAGACATTAAACTGAAAATTATTAAATAATTTCGCAACTGTCGTTTCCCGCCATTTTCAAAAAGCCCTTCGCCAATCTTAAAAAAAAACATATCTTCCAATATAATCAATTTTATTAAAAAAGCTACGTTCACATTGTTTATTGCTATAAACAATGTGAACGTAGCGAACGTAACGTAACGAAAAACGGCCGTTTCTGGCACATTTGTGAACTACAACTTACCTACATTGAATCACGTTACAAATAAGCATTTAAAAAATAATATTTATAGCAATAAACAATGTGAACGTAGCTTTTTTAATAAAATTGATTATATTGGAAGATATGATTTTTTTAAGATTGGCGGCGCTAGTTGGCTTTAGGAAGGCTCTTAAACCCCTCCCTGCATTCCTCGCTCCTAAGGTGCTCAGTACCTTCGGTTTTAGTGGCGAAACGACTGCTGATGCTGGAGGTGGCGTCGCCGGGTGCAAATCGGGTGAGTTATTTTGCTTCAAACTTTAAGCGTGGTCTCAGACCGCGCGTCCACATTTCCAATACAGAATTTTTGTGATCGATATTATGTTTGTTTTAAGTAATTTTGATTCAAAATGTCAAAAGACAATGAATCAAGTACTGCCGCACTGGCCAAATCGAAGCGCTCAGTGTATTACATGGGTCCGCAGGTGTATAACCGCCTCCCAGCGCACATAAGGGATGCACCTTCTATCCAAGCATTCAAGAACAAGTTAACAGCATGGCTGTTAGAAATAAATTTATATAGTTATGCGGAATATGTAGAACTACCTATATTGGTATAATTACATGGACATGGGTGACTGAAATTTAATCTTATATCGAATATGACTACATTTTATTTTTATCGACACTTATATTAATTATAACAATTTTAATTTTATTTAATAATTTCTGATTTATGAATTTAAATAGGTACCTAATTACATTGTTTAATGTACCCAAACCACGACCTGTAACATTTGTTATCAATAAATTTTTCATTTCATTTCATTTCAAAAAGAGCTTCAAGGTCACCGTTACAACAGCGTACAAACAAAATTAAGTATTTTCCTCCCTAAAGGGGCAGAGCTTGGACGACAAGCCCAAGGGTCACTACGACCTCAAAGGTCTATTGTAAGCAAGTGATCGAACAATGTATGAGAACTGAGTATTTTTTTTTCGTATAATTCTTCCCAGTGGGAAAGGCAAAGCCAACTAGGGCATACAGCCTGGTCTGATGTTAGTAGAATGTCTGAATTCTTATAAATACATACATATATACGAAGATAACCTAACCTAAACCTACGCACAACCCTCCCAAACCCCTAAACGAAATAACTCAATGATCCACGCAAGCATCAAGTTATGCAAAAGGAAACCTTGCTAAGAGCACAAAACTTCACAAACACGACTTCTTTCGAGCACTCCAACTAATAGAAACGTTCGCGGACATCTCCTGATTAACTTAACGTGATCATTATTCACTAAATACCACGGAAACTATTTAATTAGAATTTTCACAAAAAAATAGCTAATGGCGTTTCGCGCGCTTAACAAGGAATCAGAAGTGAGTCAACCAAAAAATACAATAAGACAAATCTTACTAATCGGGTGCAATTTTCGACGTTATCAATGAGACGAGCAGTTTGGCCGCCTTCTTGAATTCTCTGTTCTTGTACAGCCTGTGGAAATCGCAGTATTTGCCTGTAACAAAGAAACACATACATTCACGATTTAATTCTCTGGAGGTGAGGCGTAACCATACCCTACTGATTACGACTTGCGGGATCTTGCGCGGGCATTCAGACTGTCCCGAATTAGTGGCGCGTTTGGTACGCCTGTACGTCCCCACTGTGCCAAAATACAGTTTTCGAGCGCGAGACAACGTCCTGCTGGCGATGCCGTCCGCACGCACAGTGTCGCACAGGAACATGCCGCTGATTCGCGCTCTGAAATATCTCAACTCGCCTCTCGCATCAGCACCGGCATGTGATGTTTTTGCTGGTCGATGGTCGAGTGTGTCTAAAGAGTGCATGAGGTTATGTGAGGAGATGGAGACGATAACTTCACATATTTTTTAGGTTTACCTACCCTGTGGTTCTACTCATTTTTGTTAGTTATTATGCTAATCTAATTTATACTAGTAAGGTACTAATCCTAAATTGTGTCCTAATATTATGTAATTTCACAGTGCTTTAGTCTCAGTACTGTTATGCTGTGGAGTGTAATTTAAATAAATAAATAAATACCTAATAAATAAATCACATCGACCGACCTCTCACATTCACCACAAACACACACACGTTATCTACACACATACATACAATAAGTAACCATTGGTTTGCCATTGGAAGCTGTGAGCTTACCTTACGTACGTACGGTACGATGCTCCTCTATAACCAATTTGGAGCCAAGGTGTGGGCTGAAAACCAGCGCTGACGCACTCTGTGTCAGCATCAGCTGAAGCCTAAACATTTTGCCTAAGTTATATGTTTGTTAATTGTCATTGTAATTTACTAAGACTGTTTTTATTTCTTATATGTATATACTTAATAGGCAATAAATGCTATTCTATTCTAAACGTTGGGTCATTAAAATTTAGCACACTGTAAACGTGGTCTGCCAGTGTGTAAAAGTGTCCAACATGCGTGTAAACGTGGTCTGTCAGTGCGTAAAAGTATCCAAAAGGTGTGTAAACGTGTCCAACCGGCGTGTAAGGGTGACCAACTGGTATGCAAACTTGTCAAGTAGTCATCATTGGTAATGTGTACCTATTTTAATGTAATATTTTAATGTGACTGAATTTTATATTACTATTATCTATAAGTAGACTAAGTTATTATTATGAATTACACAGCGCATTGGTGTTAACTGTAATGCTGTGTAATATTTTTATAAATAAATAAATAAATCTCACCCAGAAACGAATTTATGGCATGACCATAGCAGCGCTTGCTGTTTAGAGTAAATTCGCAGAACTGGGGTGTAAAATCCAACTGGCGTGTAAACATGTCCAATTGGCGTGTAAACATGTCCAATTGGTGTGTAAACATGTCCAATTGGTGTGTAAACGTGTACAATTGGTGTGTAAACATGTCCAATCGGTGTAAATGTGACAAACTTTACCCAGAAACACAAGTTTAACAGTCATGAGCATATCAGTGCTTGCTGTCAACCTCAATCCGGTGGGTAAACAGGTGCGTAAATGTGTTCAATCGACGTGCAAACTTGTCAAACTAGCATTTAAACGTGTCCTAATGGCATGTATGCCGAAGCCCAAATCAAGTGTCTTATTTTGTAAACAAATATGATCGTCTAATTACCTATTGTGATGTAATACTGAAGGAACTGACTGATCGAACCTGTTCATCATTGGGAAAATAAGTAATCCGATATAATAATGTCAAAATGACTATGCAATCACAGAACAACTTAAAACGTTAAAGTCAAAAGTCAAAGTCAAATTTCTTTATTGCAAGTAAGCACGTTGAGTACATTTTTGCACGTCAATATATTTTTTGAATTTACATTTACACCACTTTGCAAGGAAAAGGTGCCAACGCTGAGGAGAAAAAGTGGCAAAAAACTCTCAGCAACACATCTTTTAAAACAATGATAAGTTAGTAAGGTAGGGTAGTTTTTGTTTACAAAATAAGACACTTGATTTGGGATTCAGTATAAACGTATCAAACCTTACCCAGAAACACGAGTTTATCAGTCATGAGCATAGCAGCGCCTGCTGTTAGCAGCAGGTCTGCAGCTGGCAGGCGCCCATGCTCGCAGTACGCGCGCAGGGCCGCGTCGGCTGCGCGCGCGCATAGCGTGGGGTTGCGGGCGCGGATGGCCCACGCTAAGGCGGCGCCCACGCGCCCGGCGGAGAGGTGGCGAGCTCCCATGCATGTGCATACTGTCTGGGCTGGAATATAAATATTTTTGTTTATACTTACTGTATGGAACACTTGGTTACGTCACGTTTCGTACAGTCGACGACATAGATAAGTATACAGAGTGCCTCAATAAGGTTGAGATTTTCTCAAAAACTACTGGACCGAATTTAATAATTCTTTTACAGTTACGTAGTTTTCACTTTTATCTATCAAACAGTCAAAGAATTCTTGCAATAGGTCAAGTAGTTTTTGAGAAAATCTCAACCTTAAAAACTCTCCTGTACACCTTTCTCTGTGATCCACCGTACATAACTTATATACATAATATATTTCAAATTACATGGCTGGATGATGTGAGAGCAAAGAGCACCACAGTACTGTGATGACATTTTTATCAATACTGCATTTCAGTTTGTCGTAACCTAAGAGACAAGACTCCCATATCTCGTACGTCATATGGTGTCCAGCTTCGGGGAACATCAGCCAACTCCAACATTGAAATCCTACCGAGATTCCAATCTAAACTGCTGCGTATGATCACTGGTGCTCCGTGGTACATCACAAACAAGCAACTGCATCATGATTTAAGAATCCAAACAGTCTGTGAGGAGATAACAGCATCAAACCTATGCAACCAGAACTGAGAACCACCCAAACAGATTAGCAACTGGCCTAATGCGCAGTAGGAGAGTCTTCAACGTCACGGACTGACAAGGTCGCAGGTTCAAGTCCTGCCCACGGCAACAATTTTTTCATCATGTTCTAATTTATTCACCGAGCATATATATTGATTAATTCAAATTCTGAGAGTCTTCAACAGATTGAAGAGGACAGCTCCACAAGATTTGCTGCGAAACTCAACAGCGGACTAGTCACTGGACTCTTACGCCAATGGATAAATTCATAAAGTGCAGCTGAATGACAGATTGCGGCAAGAAAAGAAGCTTTAAAAAAACTATTGGCTTTTTGAAAATGGCGGGAAACGACGGTTGCGAAATTATTTAATAATTTTCAGTATAATGTCTACAGTGGGTGTTTTGTGTTTAATATCACGTTAAATTAATCAGAAAATGTTCGCGAATGACAGTATGGTGAAGTTATTGGAGATTTCAAGCAGGATCTGAAGTTTGGCGCCATGGTCAAGATACCCACTACGAGCTCGGGAGTGAACGTGACTGTCGAGCTGCTTCGTCCGCAGTGATTGACGCTACGGCGTCTCCTGTGGACGAAGACATGAAGACGCGGCTACCCAGGGTGAAGACGCTACGGCGACTCCCCTGGAGGAAGATAGAAGACTATTGAATATATTGAATTTTCTGTAACATGACATTGGCAAATTAATTTTATCAATACTGCATTTAAGTTTGTCCTAACCTCAAGCCTCCCATATCCCGTACGTACCGACCCCCTGCAGCCCGTACTGCCTGGCCTCTGCCAGCACGCGCATGGCCCGGGCCTCCGAGTCCTGCGGCGCGCGCTCCAGCAGCCGCGCCGCGCGCCGCGAGCCCGGGGCCGCGCACTGCGACAGGTACGACAGGCCTGCAGCACTCAGGGAACGGTGCTCCATGAGGGTGCTCCCGTATTCCAGCACCAGGCTGTCGCGGAGATTGCTTGTTACGCTGTGGAAAATTTATTCATTTAGCCAACTGTAAGGCCGTAAATACAATTGTAAATAAATTAATAAGTGTCAGGACCACGTTAAGTAATTTAAGTAAGAGTCAGGAACAAGTTCTTTAAAGCCCGCCCTATCTATGTATGTATGTAATTTCTGCTATTGGGCCTGATATGAGCCAACTAGCGCCGCCAATCTTGAAAAAATAATATCTTCCAATTTAATCAATAAATACTATTTTTTAAATGCTTATTTACAACGTGATTCAATTTCGGTAAGTTGTAGTTCGCATAATTGCGAAAAACGGCCGTTTTTGGCACATTTGTGAACTACAACTTAGCTTGTCGCAATTATGCCATGTATTGTATATTAAAAAATAGTATTCATCCTAATAAACATTTTGTAAATAGCTTTTTTAATCAAATTGAATTGGAAGATATTATTTTTTCAAGATTGGCGGCGCTAGTTGGCTCATATCAGGCCCAATAGCAGAAATTACATACATATATAAAGTCACGTCTGATTCAGAGAGGTAGGCATATAGGATGGACTACAAATCCAAGACATTGAATAGTTATATGCAGCCTGCTTATCGCATGGAAGCCTGGATGAAACATTGTTGGAGCTGATAGGGCGGGCTTTAAAGAACTTGTTCCTGACTCTTACTTAAATTACTTAACGTGGTCCTGACACTTATTAATTTATTTACAATTGGCCTTACAGTTGGCTCATGGCAGGCCCTTAAGGTGTATTACGTTTGTCTGTAGATATAAACGGCGTTAAGTAGTTATTTCTAATAGTATGCTAGTTCTCACTTAGTCTGTTGTTTGTCCAGTATGTTCAGCTTGCCGCAGTGGTAGAGCAGGTCGGTGAGGTGCGTCGCGAACCAGCCGTTGTCGGACACCTGCTGGATCTCGTGGATCACCTGCGATATAATAATAATAAAGTTTTTTAATCGGAGCTTTAGTTACTATCCTCATGTGTCATGTGCCCCGCAACTTCGTATGAAGTCCTACTAATAGACCTCCACGAAGTACTTTCAATGTACTGGGAGGCAGATCTTCCTCTCTGGTCACGTGGCTCCACATCACATACCGAAATGGCTTATAGTCTATGTGCTGCCCAGATATTTGAGTTATTTCCTAGTGAAAGTCCCATCTAAATCCTTTCATGAACATCGACACATACAAACAGACAAGAATTCAAAAAAATTGTATTTTGAAATGAGTATGGATACTAAAACACATTACAATAAAATTGTTCTTATATATAAACGGATATCACTCACTAATATTGTTGAAGTCGCCAATTAGACCGACAGTTTCGACCGATTTCGACGGTCTTTCTCAAGGTGAGCGCGCCACGCCCGCGTCGCCAGTGACGTTTCTTCGCGAACTGGTCTAATTGCCGACTTCTTATTGCCATTGCTCACTATAGTTTTAATTTTAAAATTGCTCTTTACAAAAAAAAAAATTTTTATTTAAATATGAGCTGATAACTCATAGCTGATATGACCATTTCAAAGCGTTTGTAAAGTCCATCACTGGAAAATAATTGTCCAATTTGTTTTTGAATGCGTTAACTGAGATGTCTCCAACATCGTCCGGAAGTGAGTTCCAGGCCTGAACAACTCTGTTGCTCAGGAAGTAACGTGCGACATTGCTAGTGCAGCTTTATTTCAAATGGTCTCCTAACAACATTGGATAGCTAGAATAACCATAAACAAATTCAACTCACTTGATGCAAGTCCCCGTCGAGCAGCGCCCTGACCATAGAGTCTAGATGCGAGCGCGGCCCGGGCCGCAGCCCTGCGCACGCGGCCGCCGCGGCCCGCAGCTCGTGCCGCCTGGCCCATGGGGTAGAGAACAGCACCCAACCGCCGAGGAGGTCGAACCAGGAGTTGTACTTGTCTCGGATTGATTCAAAGGCTGAGTACTCGCCGATTATTAGCTGGAATCGTAAAAGGTAAATAATTATTAATTAAAAGAAATAAAAACTCGCACATTATTCAAAGGCGTCGCCACAGCACTCCCAAAAATATTAGCCATTTAACCCATTGATCTATAAACAATTAGATACACAAAGGTCATACTAAAACAATTTAAAAAACGTCCAAATAAGGGTCTATTGTTAACGTCCAAATAATGTCCAATAAAGCAAATCCATTTATCAGTTTGAACCTTCTTTGCGCTTGGACATTTTTAGAAGGCAGACTGTGTATCTAGTTGTTTATAGGAGATCAATGCATTAACCATAAAAAATAACGCTATAGCCAAAACATTGTGTTTAATTGAGATGAGACATTACACCACAAAGTCCTTACCCTCATAATGAGTTCCAGCTTTGGTTGCGAGGCGAGTGCCCGGCTGACGACCTTGGCTCTGCACTCCGCCTGCCAGTGCTTCCACGATATGGTGAACTCGCCTGTTGATATTCCTCCATATGCCTATGGGAATTAAATAAAAAACATAGCTTGTTTATGATCAAATTCAAAGGCATGCTCAGGCATAATCTGTATCAGATTTATTTATTTATACATATATATTTATAGCATAACAGTATTACCGACCTAAGCGCCACAAACTTAAAGCCGTACTAAATTAATAATAAAATAAATAAATAAAATAAATTTATTTGACATCATTAAATTATTATAAATAGCTAAACAAGCAGATTTACTTGCAGACTTAAGACTTAAATACACTCAAAGACAGATCAGAGCATCTGTTGCACTATCACTCATTATACCAAGTCAAAGCTTCACATCCACTTTTATTTATTTATTTAGGTTCTCCAACAACACATACATTATACATTTAATAACATACAGTATACAGATGGCTGGTGCTGATGTATGTGTCTTTTATAGGAGGACACAACATTCATAACAGCATGCATGCAGAGATTACAAACATAATATAGTTATGCATTAAGATAGATATAAGATATATAGATAAATAAATATAACATAGAGTAATATAAGATAACAAAAACTTTAAAAGTAACTTTTGGGGAATTTCAACACAGGCACTTTATATACAAACAATATCTTTGCTTATTTTTGTGGGAATAACAAGCACAGGATTTTGCTAAATTATTGAATTTATACTCACACTGTAAACTGGCATAGTCCTCAAAGAGTTGTCAATCAATTTGAACTCATTGCTCTCAGAGGCAGAGTGCAATTTCAAAAGAGCCCTGGCAACATCCACTCTTCCCTGGACAACCATCCCGGTGACTGTATCCCAATACTCCGGATGCTCCTCCGACCCTCGCTCGCACGCCTCCAGCAACTGAGCTGCGGTCTGCTCGTGACATGGGAAGTGAAACCGCACCCATTCCAACAAATACGGTAACACTATATCCCCAGGAATGTTATCGACATACAAAATCTCACATAAATGCCAAATACATTCTATTGAATAGAAAATTGTAATATAAGACAGAATATAATTCTTTTCTACGCCATTAGACTCCTTTTCAGAAGCTTCTTGGAGATTCTCGATACAAACTCTGATGATGGAGCGGTACTGGCGTGAAAGTTTTAAAAATTCTACATGGTTATCAGAAGTTTTGGCAGTTTCAGCTGCCTTTTGCAGCGTTAGGAACGTGCCGTTGGATTCGTTGACGAGTTTACGCAAAATCGGGCTGAACAAAACTATTTCTTGTTGGATATTCAAGATTTTGTTGTCCGAAATATTTGGTGGAGTTTTGCTTGTGGTTTGACTGCGAGGGTAGATGCTGAATTTGTTCCCGCTTCGCCACGAACAGGCAACTCGTTTTTCGAAGCATTTGTCCGGCAATATCTGAAATATTAAAATTGTCAGCACGTACAAAACATAACCTAAATTGAATAATGAAAGTTACTTACGAATGTTTTTGGACGGGTATTTGTTTCCATATTGCTAGAATTACAAGGTTTTCCAGAAAAATCTGCAGTAATTATGTGTTTCTTGTCTGTATAATCCAGAAATCAATTGCAAATTGGTACCAACAATAACATCAGCCTCGCGCCACCGTTTTTTTTTACTTTCAAATTTTTACCTTTTTTATTCAGCTTTTGGGGCTTGGGGTTTGGTTTGGATAAGTTACCATAGAGTACAAACAATGCGACTACGTGATCATGCCGTATGGCGTATTTACACACTTGACGAAACATTTGTAGGTGTGAGTGACGCGACTTATGCTATTCTATATGGCGTTATCTCGTTCTCGCAGGCGAGGCGAATGGCTTGGCGAATAACCAACGCAATGTGCACATTTTAGTGTTCGTGTGGTTCGCCGTTCGCCCCCCTCGCTACTCGCGCAAGTGTGTAAATAAGGTATCATAATACAACTTTGCAAGATTCGTGTTTTGTTTACGTTCTCAAGCCGGATATTAATGTAAACTAAATTACTAATTAGAATCATTCGACCCTTTTGTGCGACACATATTTATATTATTTATACAAGTTATTTTCATTTAGTAAGGTAAGTTTTACAGCTTTTATTAAAATTGATTACGAGTTTTAACTCTTGCATCCAATTTTTAAAATCAATTGTTTTGACCGGATGACCTGTTGAGGCCATGTTGATTTGTCACACGAAAAGCGATATTTGTCAATTCGTCAAAAAGTGTGTTGTTTGGATAGAAATTAACAAAATTTATATAGTAAACTAAGTGATAACGTGCTACGCGACATGATAGCATTATAATGTGTGATATATATTTACATAAATAAATCGAATTAGAACCAAAATCTACTAGGAGGCGAGAGCCGAAATTTGGTAAGTTTTGGTGTTGCTTCAAAATTTTGCCTGTCACTAACTTTCTATGAAGTAATTGGACCGAGGCACAGTTTCGTACGTCTGTAGACCTTCACCTCTATCAGGTGGTTGCAAAGAATTTGTGTCAGCAACATGAGTGAGAAGTCTGCGAGGTCGGACGTGGACTTAGCGAACTCGTACTCATAGGAAAGTTGAATGTAGGTTGATTATCCTTAGTTGTCTGTTCACGATTTGGTTGGTTGTTGTGGTGACGTCATGTGAGTTGAAGAATCTTTTATTTATTTATTTATTTATTTATTTATTGGAACACCAACAGATTACATGTAAGCTTACATATGGAAACGATATAAATTATGTTCTAACATGCAACCCAATTATAGGTGAACACATCATTCACTTTAATATATAGTACAATTTAGAAAATAACAGTAAGTCTATTTTAAATAAGTTATTGAGAAGAGGACTGTATCTTTGACTTAAAGTTGAAAAGAGAGTCATGATTAATGTCAAGATCGGTTTTGCTATTGAGGGTGTTGTAACTACGAACCATTCTGTGAAAGGGAGCGTGCCTACCGAGGTTGGTTTTCATGAGGGGCACAACAAATGTATCGGTGAGCTTTCTCCTGGCGTTCGGTCTAGGCACCGCAAAACTTATCCTGTCAAAAACATCCTGGCAATCTATTACACCATGCAACAACTTATGTAGAAATACTAGATCAAGTGTCAATCGACGATCGGCAAGTGACTGCAACTTAAACTTCTTCAGTCGATTGATGTAATCACTTCTGTAGCTAAAATTAGGTGTTAAGAAAGCTAATTGTCGTGTGAATGCCCTTTGCACGCGTTCTAGTCCATCTATGTGCGACTGATAAGTGGGATTCCATGCAACACTACTGAATTCGAGATGGCTACGAACTAACGCGTTATATAGTACAGTTAGAGTTTTAATATTTTTGAAGTCTGAAGAGTTTCGCCTTATAAAACCAAGCATCTGGAAGGACTTAGCTGTAATTGCTTCGCAGTGGCCAATGAAACTGAGCCCGCTATCAAGCGTCACACCCAGATCCCGTATCCGATCTACCTCCTCCAGAACTTCACCGTCGATGGTGTAAGAGGACCGTTGAACCAAATGTTTGTTTCTAGTGAATGTTATATGGTAGCATTTACTGGCATTTATAATCATGTGGTTTTCCTTACACCAAGAAACAATGCTATCTAAATCCTTCTGCAACATTACCGCATCATTCAAGGAAGTCACTGCCTTATATACTTTCATGTCATCGGCAAACATTGAGCATTCACAATACTGTATACAGTTAATAATATCGTTGATGAATATCAAAAACAAGACAGGTCCAAGGTGCGAGCCCTGGGGAACGCCAGAAGTTGACACATATGGTTTCGATGCATAGCCATTCGTAACCACTGTCAGAAAGCGAGATCTTAAGTAAGAGGCAAACCAAGAAAGCAGAGAACCACTTACACCATTCATAGATAACTTATCCAATAATATGCGATGGTTAACTTTATCAAATGCACTGCTAAAATCGGTATATACCGCATCTACTTGCACTCGCCTATCCACTTTTTCCATTAGAGCAGTGACGTAAGATACCAAGTTCGTGGTAACCGATTTACCACGTTGAAATCCGTGTTGTTTATTACTTAACATAGGTGAAACATGATTAGTGATGACCGGACAGACGACAGATTCAAATAATTTGGAAAATGTATCAAGTACGGAGATGGGTCGGTAGTTTTTAACGTTATCTTTTTCACCCTTTTTGTACACTGGGACAATGCGTGCTTCCTTCCACCTGGTAGGAAATGTCCCACTTGAAATCGATGTATTAAAAATGAGAGTTAGTGGCAAGGCCAGCACTGGCGCACACCTACTAACGAAAACAGAAGGTAGCCCATCCGGTCCAGCTCCCTTGGCCGTATTTAGTTTCCTTAAAGCTTTGAGTATAATTTTTTCTTGGAAGTGAACCGTGCTAAGTATTTGGCTAGCAGCTATAGGCACCTTGGTAGCCTTGGCACCTTGGTATCTTCGCGCTAATGTGTGATATATGATAAACATTATCTGCATGATAGCGGTATCAGGTGTTATTCACCGCCGCTATTCGTGTGGCTAGCGTATATTTGGACTCCCGAAAACAGTGTTTGTTGTGTAATTTAAATTGGATATTCTATTACTTTGTGACCCGGGGACGTTCTTTTCTGTGTAAGTACATAATTTTTTATGTTACTGTGTTAATACTAATCTAATTATGTGGTCTTGTAAATTGTTATCTTTGTCCTGTATGCAAAGTCATACTGAATCTTATTTTTTTAAATATCGTATTATACAAACTATTCTATGATTTGTGAGGTGTGACAGATATTTCACTTGGGGCTACTCTAGCAGCCAAGCTCAGACAGAAGGCTCCTAATTTGTTTTACCCTTCCGTAACAGCATTGTATATTTTTAAGAATGAAGTGGCATAGAACTGTTTCGCCAACAATATTACTTTATCAGAATCTAACATAATGGTAACTAAAACTCCTAACCAACCTACAAGCTTTTAACTTTGTTTGGTAGGGTTGAGAGGAACATTATTAATTTTAAAACATTGCATCTTCATCCAATTGATATTTACCTATACTTCATTAAAAGAGAAAAATCAAGTTTGTATTTTCTCTATTCAGTATATTTTTAAAAGATGTGTAGAGCTTGTTCAAGCGATTTAGGCTTTGAGAAGTGACAAGGAAAGAATACATTATCCCCTCATTGTAGTAGTTGAATAATAGGTATGACGAAAAACTTAACATACAGGTAGGATAGGTAATAAATAGATAATTTATAGATAAAATACTGGTGACTTTCGAAGATATTCCATTACAAACTGGAATACTTTTGGACTTTTTTCTAATTAGATTCTGATAGATTATTTCAAACTGTAGAATAGATGCTAAATCTAACTCATTGTTGTTTGAAACAAGTGTGCCATGAAGGGCACCGAACAGCCGACCCTGCTTTTTGCGTCACCATTGACTAGCACTTTTTATAGTTGTATGATGTACTGATAAGTTATCAGTCACATCTGTCATTGATGCTAATTTTAATGCCATTGTTTTCTATTCTACGTACTTAAATAGGTAGATAACACCTTATGCTTACTCCTATCTTTTGATTTTATTCTTTTGTAAATTCATAATTGTGATAAAATTCATTTGCTATTAGATTAAATTTAATGTTATTTAAAATAATGAAATGTAATTAAAATTAATGAAAAATGTGTATACAGGTATTATGCATCCGCAGCCCATTTTAATTGTCCCACTCTTGCGGCACGCATTCCTTTACATTGAGGGATGATAATAGTGTAATATAAATTAGGTATCTATCTATACTATACTGAAATAACTTCATTGGCTATTTGCGAGAGTGAAGAATATGAAGAAATCCAATTATAGTACTATTATTTATTTATCGTTCGGTCATCAGCTGTCACAACACAGCGTGTAGGTCACAAAGGCAAAACCTTTATATATATTATAGTACTGAAGTGCCTACGTATAATTGGATTTATATTGTTTTCAAGGATAAAATATTTCAACACCATGTCTGTCTATACTAATTTTATTAGTATAATCAGCTGATCATTTAGTTTATTGACAAAAGATTACCTCGGTGCAGGTTAAATGCGAACATAGGTTTTAGTATAGGAAATTCAAATTAAATATCAAATCAAAATTGTCTCTAGAAGAATTGCGAGCATTCTTTTTGAAAGTCAGTTAATAATACCTACCTATAGTGTATTAGTGACCGAATGAATATATTTTCAATTAATCAAATTGGTTGTAGGCAATTCGTTCTACACTTCAATTACCAAATTAAGTTTTTCAATTCAATAAATTACCTAATGTAGTGTACACTGTCAATGAGTCATATGAAATGTGTAGTTTTAGATGCCTATATTAAGTACCTAGCTAGATAGTAGGTGGATTTTTTTTGTAGAACTGGGCGTAATTAAAAATTGCCTGACATAAGTTTTTTCACTAATGTGCCAATATTAGTGCCACACAACTAAAGAAATAGAGTTATAAATAAAAATTAAAAGTTGAATTTCTTGAATAATTGATAGACAATTTAGTTACTTAGGGATAAACTTGCATTTCCAGGTTTCAGATTACGTAAGGTTAGTACATCCTTCATGGGGCGCTGTACTCGCTTTTATAACAAGTTGCCAGAAAGTGTCACGACGTTGACAGAGAGGAAAAATAAAAATTTCATTATGGAACACTTTCAAGAAGGTGTATTACAGGATAGATGACTATTTAAACGATGAACATGCATGGTGTGTCGCCGGTTTCGCGTGAGAGATAAAGTTTATATTGGTAATAATAGGGATAGTTATCAAGTAATTGTGCTGTTATTATTTTAAAAGATGTGCTGCTGAGTTTTTTGCCACTTTCCTCAGCGTTGGCACCTTTTCATTGCAAAGTGGTGTAAATGTAGATTCAAAAAATATGTTGACTTGCAAAAATGTACACAACATGCTTACTTGCAATGAAGAGATTTGACTTTGGCTCCTCTCTGTCGATTCTAGTTTTATGTCCATTACCACATTACTCATTTTCTCTCTACTATAATTGATTTCCTAATTCAAGTAGCCATGAATGTTCTTGAGGAAGGTCATTGCTCGTGCATAATACTAAGTATCTGTTGTTTCTTGCGCTAAATTCTAAAGCCTTGGTGGTGCCATGGTAGACTTCGTTTTTGTTTTGTTATATGTAGGTATTTCACTTGATTACTTTATCAATAATAAAAAGTCAGGGCCGAAATTAGCAAATGTTTCCGCGTATTTTGTTTAAATGTAATCAAATCACTGATGATATTGAATTGAAACCATACTCGAAGGGTGAATAACATTACGCAGAGACACGTAGATAAATCGCCATTTATTTTTACGATACCAGCGATAACGGCAACTTTAGCTAATATCTAATGTGGTTGTGAAAACAAAATTATCGGTCATTTTCGGTTCATTTTTATCCGACTGTCGGACGGATGGATTTGTTTTTCAAGTGTAGATCTACATGTGTTGGTTCGTTATTTATTATTTTAAAATTGGTATTTGCATCCCGAAAAAGACCTTAGAAGGTACGGTCGAAGACAGAGAAAGGTGTACAGGTGGTTAAAGTTGAGATTTGCTCAAAATCTTGACTGATTTTTGAAAATTTATTACGATTATAGTGTGTACAAGTAGTTCTTGAGAAAATTTCAACCTTATTGAGGCCCCCTGGACTTTTCTCTGTTATCGAACTTCCTGACTGGGAATCGAACCCAAGACACCTTGCACAGAAGACAGCCGGAAGTTTAGTCGGTATTCCGCCCCTTCAGGGCGGCGAGCCCGACATAATCAACACGCTCCCCCGGGCGTGGTGGTACACGTAAACCTGTTTTACCTGAACCAAAAGTAGGGTGGGCTAGTAGGTCTGCCGGCTGGGCTAGTAGGTCATCAAATTGAAACTTTATAATAATTTGAAAACTATTGTGGTTGCGGTTTATAATATATTGCAACTGATAATGATCAGACGACAAGTATTCGCGTAGGTCAACATGTAAGATGCACAGGTAAGGTTAGCGTGTTGCTGTGGGCCTTGGCGCGTCGTGAGGGCAAGCATGTGTCCAGGGGCGGCTTTAGGAGGGCACCGAGCTGCTTACAAGACCACTCGACAGTCAGTGGGCCCTAATATTTCAAGGACAGACAGCGGTGCATGTTGTATCAGCAGTCTATGCTGCCCATTGCATTTTATTTTAGTATGCATTACTTAAAAATTCCAATATATTGAAATTCGCCAACATTTTCTGATTATATTAACTTGTCAATAAACGCAAAACAACCGCTGCACATATTTTTTTTTAAGCTTCTTTTCTTGCCGCATTCTGCCACAGGGATTCAGCTGCACTTTATGAATTTATCCACTGGCTTGCGCGGTACGAGTCCAGTGACTAGTCCGCTGTTGAGTTTCGCAGCAAATCTTGTGGAGCTTTCCTCTTTACACATATTTAAAGTAACAATCAAGTAACTTAAAGATTGTCATTCTCCCGCCTTTTTCAAAAAGTCGACTGGTTTAATGTTTTTGGGGTGTATGTATGTCCATTCCTTCCTGCCATCCTGTAGCCTAAACGGCTTGATGGATGTTGGTGTATGAGGTATCGTTAGATTCGTCTTGATTACGGGAGTGTCATAGGGTATAAAAGATTAATCAAAAGAGGATAAATGGAGAACAATTTTCATCACGACCGTGGCACGCTCTATTCCAACAGAGCCATCGTTTCCATTTTGTCACCATATTCTCGTCTGAGGGACGGTAGCGACATCTATCCAGTAATTGTGCAATTACTCAAATTCATGTCTAACATTGCAGTTAGAAATCATGTTTTTTTAATTGATGACGCGTTCCTTTTTCATAAGTTCCTTGTTCATTTCAAAAGAGGATAGTTTTTTTGCAGTCGTGCTTTTCTAAGTATACGATAGACTTCTCCTCGTATACGATAGACGTTTTCTTTCCATACTATCATTGTTCTGTAGACCTATTGAATACGGGTTTCTGTTAACTTTATCATTAGCAGCGGCTGGAAAAGCGTATCGAATTCGTCGCCGCGCGGGGACGTACTGCATACGGGTTTTCAGGTGTTTAGGCTCTTAGAAAAGCGTATCGAACTCGTCTCTCCTCGGGGGACGTACAAAGTACGGGAAGCCATATACGCGGTCGGGGCCCCCGATAACCTGGATTCGCACCTGTTAACGTCTAAGTCGCAATGGTAGGTTATTGCCTAACCTATGCCGTATCGATTCGCCACCACGCCACCGTCTACCAACCAGTTACTAACTAGGTATACTATTAATAGAACACCGTTTGTTTGTTGTTATGTATGTGATGGTTATATGGATAGGAGGTTATTGCTATTACATCATCATTGATTATTTTATTTTTACCCGTCTGCGCAAGGGGTATGATTTTCGAGTGTCATCATCATCATCATCAGTCTATTTATATTGCCCCACTGCTCGGGCACAGACCTTCCCTTACATCGAGGGAGCTCGGGCCATAATCCACCACGCGGGCCCAGTGCGGGTTGGCGGATTTCACATGCCTTAGATTTTTTTTTTCTTCTACGACATGCAGGTTTCATCACGATGTTTTCCTTCACCGTTTTGAGAGCACTCGGTAAATGTACGTAAGTTTTTCCGTCGAAAAAACTGAGGATAACTCATTGGTACATGGCTGCCCTAGCTGGGAATCGAACCTGGGACCTCCATATTGCAAGTCCATTGACCCAACCACTGAGCCACCGAGCTCTCTCGAGATTTTCGAGTGTATGTATGTCTAATTCTTTGGCACGCCCTACAGGAGGCAACAAAGAAGCAGACATAAATACTTAGAATTAACATGTTCCCGTAGGAATTTCGGGATAAAATGTATCCTATAACACTCCCGTGATCAAGACGAATCTAACGATACCTCATACATCAAAATCCATCAAGCCGTGTAGGCTACAGGAGGCCACAAAGAAACAGACATACATACATACTTACACTCGAAAAACATTACCCTTCTTCTTTGGCAGTCGGGTAAAAAGTCTCCCAGTTCTTTTTACTGACTGTACTTTAGACAAGGTACTCTGAAAGTGGGTCGAAACAATAAAAAAATATAATGTGGGTCGAAACAAGAAAATGGGGCGAAAGCGTGGGTCGAAACAAGAACAAATCAGCCTAAACGGCTTGATGGATTTTAACATATGAGGTGTCGTTAGATTCGTCTTGATTGTAGAAGTGATATATGCTAGCTATGCTACTTTGGTTTAGATTCAATTCAATTCAAATATACTTTATTTGCACACAAATGAAAATACATCAGTTACATATAAAACCAAAGTTAGCTAGTGTACAGACTGGCGGCCTTATCGCTTTAAGCGATTTCTGTCAGGCAACCTTCGGGTGATGGAGATATTGTATCAAAAACAGCGTAGCGGGTGCAAAAATGTCATAATACAGTACTATAAAAGCAATAAAATACCTATTGTATCCAAATATGTTAAATAAACCTACAATATAATACAATAAACTAATTAATAAAAATATAAATAAATTACATATACCTATTTCAATAATAAATATATACCTAATTAACTAACAATATACATACTTACACTTAAATAATTAGATTTTAGATAATGAAAATTATTTAGCCAACTACCTAGGTACCGCATTATCAGGATATTCGACTAATCGTAACCTATCGTGTGAACGGACGCCGATTAGGTGTCCAGTGTGGCTGTCATATCTATTATGAATCACTTACCGAGAACTATGATTGATCGCACGCAGTCGGATACTTGGAATGTCCTTTACGGTCAAAGTCAACCATAGCTTAAGGAAATGAGAGGATTCGAGACGAGTATGCGTTGAGAGCAATCGTTAGAGTAAAATACAAAAGTCAAATCTCTTTATTGCAAGTAAGCACGTTGTGTACATTTTTGTACGTCAACATATTTGTTTTAAAGTCAAATTCAAAAGACATTACCACATTGCAATGGAGGTTTGCCCCACCTACAAAACATTTAAGCTGTACCTATCATTTTGTTGCGGACTTATTACAGGTTTCATATTGCATAATCATAATCAGTATCATTTTCTACTACTCTCGCAACTCCTATAGAAGAATAACAAAAACAATGAATAAATCGCTTCGATTTCTTACTATTTTCTGAATTCTTAATTAAGCAGTTTTTTTCGAGTCGCAACTTGTACAAAACTTTATTTAAAAAAAAAAACAATAATTTTAATAAAAAACGGAGATATTTTTACATTTATTCCTTATCTTGTACAACTTGCGGTTGATGGTGGGGCAGAATCTGGCATTGTCATTTCTTTATTGCAAGTAAGCACGTTGAATACATTTTTGCACGTCAACATATTTTTGAATTTACATTTACACCACTTTGCAAGGAAAAGGTGCCAACGCTGAGGAGAAAAAGTGGTAAAAAAACTCTCAGCAGCACATCTTTTAAAATAATGATAATACAATTACTTAATAACTATATAGGTACATAACTATTACTATTATTAGTAACTTTATCCCTCATACGGAACCGGCGACACACACCATGCATGTTCATCGTTTAAATAGTCATCTATCCTGTAATACGCCTTCCTAACAAGTGTTCCTTTAATGAAATTTTTAAAAGACATTGCCACATTTCAATGGAGCTTTGCCCCACCTACAAAACTATGTGACCATTTAAGCTGTACCTATCATTTTATTGGGGACTTATTACAGGTTTCATATTGCATAATCATAATCAGTATCATTTTCTACTACTCTCGCAACTCCAATAGAAGAATAACAAAAACAATGGGGGCAGAATCTGGCATTGTCATTTCCTCTCTGTCAACGTCGTGACACTTTCTGGCAACTTGTTATAAAAGCGAATACAGTGCCCCATGAAGGATGGACTAACCTTACGTAGTCTGAATCCTGGAAATGCAAGTTTATCCCTATTTCTTGTATTGTAACTATATGTGTCACTGATTTTTGAATTTACATTTACACAATTTTGTCAGGAAAAGGTGCCAACGCTGAGAAGAAAATCATATTTTCTATTCCATATACTTGACTATTTATAGTTTCTAGAATACAGACTACCTACCTACCTGTTAATTTGAAAATCATGGTCGGGCAACGTTCGTTCAGGAATAAATTAATTAACACAATTGGACGGTCGTGATTACGCGGCCATCGATTCGGTAAACACTGTTTTGAAACTGTTGTGACACATTTTTTTACAAAAACCCGACTGCAAAAAAATATCCCCTTTTGATTAATTATTTATACCCTATGACACTCCCGTAATCATTTTTGTATTTATTTATTAAAGTTTACAATTACATTTTACATATTTTTACATAAAAACATTTTGCTTTGTACTTATACAAGGTGTAACGTAAAGGGTATATGAAGCCGAAGGGAGGGTGTTTAGTATCGGTAACTGAACACCTTTTGTTCTACGACTTTACGAATAAAAAATAAAAATAAATTAATGTCTCATACAAATCGATCAGCTGACCGGTACGAAATGTATGAAATGTCAAAAAATAAATTCGCAAAAATCGAAAAGTCGTAGAACAAAAGTTGTTCAGTTACCGATACTGAACACACTCCCTTCGGCTTCATATACCCTTTACGTTACACCCTGTGTATGTAAGTATAAAGTTCTAACACATCACAGGAAACAGAAAAACAAAAAAAAACTTTTTTTATGCCTCAGATAAGTAGCGCAGGCTGCTTCTATAAATTTCGTCAATGAACAAGTGAATACATCCAGCCCCCTTACCATGAACTCTTATAGCAGGATTGATTTCATAATACTTTGTTACTTCGTACAATGACGACCTTGATGAGCTTACTTTAAGGTCGTCATTGTACGAAGTAACAAGGTATTATTGAAGTAATCCTGCTATAAAAGTTCATGGTAAGGGGGCTGTTCTGGTTCCTTTCGTGTCAGACCATTGAATATATGCACCGCTCGTGGCAGCGGCGCGCACTGCATTAGCCTAACGACACCTCATACACCAAAATCCATAACGCCCTTTAGGCTACAGGATGGCAGGAAGGAATGGGCATACATACACCCGAAAAACTTTACCCTCCATCTGCGGCAGTCGGGTAAAAATAAACAAATCTAGAGATAAGTCTAGCAAGAAGTTGATAGATAAAACCGCAATAAAACAGGAGACGATATAAAACTACAGCAATAAGATTAACAGAAACTGATGGCCATAGCACGATTGCGAGATTGCTACCAAACAATTCACAATGAACCCTTTAAGGAACCAATGAGGGTTTAAAATCGAGAAACACGGATTTACTTGAAAATTGTATGTGAAATAATGATAGAACATTACCATCCTGCTGGAACAGTCGTGTAAAAATTGAGGGCTGATTACGAAATAATACTTAAATTATTTATAAAGTGGAATTAATGCAATATTTACTGAGCAATTTTCCCTTAAAGATGACATTTTTAAAATATTTTTTAAGATTTCCCGGGAAATTGCCATTGGTCCCAGGTTCGATTCTCAGCCAAGGCAGCCATGTACCAATGAGTTATCCTCTATTTTTTCGACGGAAAAACTTACGTACATTTACCGAGTGCTCTTAAACCGGTGAAGGAAAACATCGTGATGAAACCTACATGCTGTAGAAGAAAAATAATTCTAAGGCATGTGTAATCCGCCGATCATGGCCCCAGCTCCCTCGATGTAAGGGAAGGTCTGTGCCCGAGCAGTGGGGCAAAATAAATAGACTGATGATGATGATTTTTGCCGTAGAGGAAACAGCAGTACAGTGACCGAACAAAAACAATAATGACATAGCAAATAGTGTTCCATAGCGCACCTATAAAGCGTAGCGGAAGTGCTCATAAGGCCATAGTCAGCTCGTTGAATGTAGTTCAACAGCCCGAGATGATCGCGCGGGGTCGACGGCCCCGCGACAATGGACCTACTGATTAGTTACCTGTACTGTGGTCATCTATTATCAGCTGATTAGTTATAAGGTCTACGTCACGACTGTAATAGAGATGTTGACATGTATTGAATAATTGTACGGACAATAGCAGATCAATGGTAACTCTTGCAGTACTATTTTAAATCTTACCACGCTGATAATAAGAACGGATCGTGATCCACTGGGTGCATTCAGAATTATCATCAACAAGCAGAAATATTTAAAAAAAAAAACGTCTGGCAAAAATTTAGGCCGCATTGCATAAATATTTATGGCATATGTCACTTCTATAATCAAGACGAATCTAACGACACCTCATATGTTACAATCCATCAAGTCATTTAGGCTGCAGGGCGGGACTAAGAATTAGACATACATACATACTTACATACACTCGAAAAAGAACCCTCCTTCTTTCGCAGTCGTTTTTTGACATACGGAATCAAAGTTTAGTTGAAACCACCCATAATATTGGAGTCAGAATATCAAAAAACGCTAAAATTGCCACGATATTGGCGTGAAAACGTTTGTTTTAGCTGATATTTCTGAACAGGTACGGTGGAACACAGAGAAAGGTGTACAGGAGAGTTTTTAAGGTAGAGATTATCTCAAAAACTACTAGATCTATTGCAAAAGATATTTCACTGATTGATAGCTAAAAGTTAAAACTATGTAACTGTAAAATAATTACTAAATTCGGTCGAGTAGTTTTTGAGAAAATCTCAACCTTACTAAGGCCCCCTGTATACTTATCTCTGTCTTCGACTGTACCTACTTATGGGCAGATACGAATATCTTCAAATACTAATTTTGACGCTAAGCTTAAGCTTAGGAATGCCTAAGGTCGCACTCAAAATCAGTGAATCACTGCCAAATCCAACTCCTTCCAATTCTGCACACCTATCATTATTTCACGTTCAATTTTCAAGTTAACCCGTGTTTCTCGATTTTAAACCCTCATTGGTTCCTTAAAGGGTTCATTGTGAATTGTTTGGTAGCAATCTCGCAATCGTGCTATGGCCATCAGTTTCTGTGAATCTTATTGCTGCAGTTTCATATCGTCTCCTGTTTTATTGCGGTTTTACTGAGAAACTTGTGGATCTTTGTCTTATATTATAGAGATACAAACTTATCTATCAACTTCTTGCTAGACTTATCTCTAGATTTGTTTATTTTTACCCGACTGCCGCAGATGGGGGGTAAAGTTTTTCGGGTGTATTTATGTCCATTCCTTCCTGCCATCCTGTAGCCTAAAC
Organism: Tachystola acroxantha; assembly: GCA_963506565.1. Taxonomy (NCBI): domain Eukaryota; kingdom Metazoa; phylum Arthropoda; class Insecta; order Lepidoptera; family Oecophoridae; genus Tachystola; species Tachystola acroxantha. Next base: position 13,540,961 of record OY735881.1, read on the forward strand.
GGCTTGATGGCTGTTGGTGTATGAGGTATCGTTAGATTCGTCTTCATTACGGGACTGTCATAGGGTGGACATATTTTTTGCAGTCGGGTTTTTGGTTTTTTGAAATAATTTCTGCTTGTTTAATTAGCAAATCTATACATATAATAAGACTGTAAAAAAGTTGTGTCTGTACATTGGATATTTTTTGAAAAGAATATTTGTAATGTGTTTTAGGATCGATACTGATGCCAAAACAATAATTTTTAGAATTTTTGTCTGTGACTTTGTGCTTGCGCCATAACTACTGAAGGGATTTTGATGAGAGTTTCACTAAGAGATAGGTGAAATATCCGGACAGCTCATAGGCTATAAGCCATGGCGGTATGTGATGTAGAAACAAGGATCCAGAGAGAAAGATCTGCCTCCTGATCTCCTCCATCCTCCTCCTCTACGCAAACGAAGCGGGGTACAGCTAGTTAATTAATAAAGATATAAACGTTGGCAACTTCTAACAATGGCACAGGAGGTTTTCTTGAAAATGGCGGGAAACGACGGTTGCAAAACTATTTGATAATTTTTGTTTTATTGTCTACAGTGGTTATTTTGAGATTAATATCACGTTAAATTAATCAGAAAATGTTCGCGAGTGACAGTATGGTGAATTTGTTGGATAATTTGAGCAAGATCTGAAGTTTCAAGCTTTTATCAAGAGTTCCCGCTACAAGCTCGGGAGTGAACGTGACTGTCGAGCTGCTTCGTCCAGAGTGAGACGCTACTGCGACTCCTCTAGAGGAAGATAGAAGACTATTATATATTGAATTTTCTGTAACATGACATTAGCAAATGACGAACTATCGAGTCCATTAATAAAATAAATAAATAATGACACAGAACTGACAACGTTGTTGCTCGGACGTGCTTAAGTTACGCTATTTACATAACTTATGAACACAGCAACACTCGCCTAGTCTAGCCAGTTACTCAACTCAGGGGCACTTTGTGTTACAGACTTATAGTGCTTCCCACCCACACCTGATAACAACCCCACCCACCCAGAAGGCATACTGCACAGAACTACACCCACTAGCCGTCCAGTAAACTCTTAGGACACTTTATGATGTCTGATTTTAATTATATGATGAAACAAGAAGGATGAACATCCACGATTTTTAAGTCAGTAATCCTCAAAGTCTACGCCACAGACCACTTACTGTACAAATGACAATGCCAGATTCTGCCCCACCATCAACCGCTAGATGTAGGTACAAGATAACGAATAAATGTAAAAGTATCTCCGTTTTTTATTAAAATTATTGGTTTAAAATAAAGTTTTGTATATTCACATACTTCGCAACTTGTACAAAACTTTATTTTAAACCAATAATTTTAAGACATTCTGAGGCATCTGTCCACCTAGCTTAATTGTGTTTGTTCCTAATTGTTGTACTTTTTTTCCAATGACTGTGCATACATTATTGTATTGGGGATACCTGTGAAGATATTGTAGTTGTAATAAATAAATAAATAAATAAATAAAAGACGGAGATATTTTTACATTTATTCGTTATCTTGTACAACTTGCGGTTGATGGTGGGGCAGAATCTGGCATGGTCATTAGTAACGTTATTTCAGCATTTGCTACGTTGCCCCGTCTTGATCATCTCCATGTCTTACTTTCGGACGAATCAATGGGTCAAATGATTTATGAAACGTATCAACTATCTCCGCTTTTACTAAAACCTTTTAATTCGGTGTATTGCTCGCGGCACAACCATACCATGGGATATTTTATTCCCCATGACACTACGAGTAGTACCATGGGTAAAATAGCATTTCCCGTGACAGTAGTGTCACAGAATTTTGATATCCAGTGGCACTACCGGTTATTGATTCGGGAAATTTAAAATTTAATTCGTATGCAGTTACCTTCTTTACGTTTCTAGTATTATAGCCTTCTTCACTGCGACAGTGATCTTTGGAGTGTGTGTGTTAACAGTTGTTTGTGTGTGCTATTGTCGACAGACGCGGCGACAACGGCCGCTAGTATTGACCAAAACACGCGAAACGAGCCGTTGAACTCAAACGTAAGTGGTAGACTTGAGACCCCGATAACTTCATCCTTTTAGGACAATCCTATAGTTACTGGTTGGAGCTGGAACTCAGAGTGAACTCGCACTTATGACAGTCAAAATTGACATTTATAAGATCGAACTCAAAGCCCATACTTAAAACTGTCTAAGGCAGTTCCAGCGAGTAAAGCGAGTAAATCTGGCCTATTTTTTTTGGCGAAAGATACGTACGAAGACAGAGATAAGTATACAGGGGGCCTCAATAAGGTTGTGATTTTCTTAAAAACTACTGGACAGAATTTAATAATTCGTTTACAGTTACATAGTTTTAACTTTTGCCTATCAAACAGTGAAAGAATTTTTACAATCGGTCAAGTAGTTTTTGAGAAAATATCAACCTTAAAAACTCTCCTGTACACCTTTCTCTGTGTTCCACCGTGCAACAGATAGCACATTCTGTGTAAGCAAAAGAGACGCAGCTATACTCGCTCGGCGATATATTTTTATAGTTCATCGCCGAGCGAATATCGCTGCGTCTCGTTTACACGGAATATGCTATCTGTTGTAAGTTTCTTTCGCAAGAATATAGCCGAGATTTACTCGCTTTACTCGCTGGTAGTGGAACAATTGCCTAAGACTATCTTCATCAGGCATCATAGACGAGTGCGATCTGAGTTTGGAGGTCAGTCTTACAACTGCAATATTTCATACAATTTTGACGTTTGTAAGAGCAAGCAGCTCAGCTTCCACTCAAAACTGTCTGTAAATCTCGGTCTTAGGCTGCGTTTCCACTGAGGCAGAGCTTAGCGCAGCGGAGCTTAAAATGCATGAAAATCATCATAATTATTAGTCTATTTTATGTCCCCATTGCTGGGGCACATACCTTCCATTACATCAAGGGAGCTCGGGCCATGGCCACCATGCGGGCCCAGTGCTGATTGATGGCTTTCACGTGCCTTAGATGTTTTTCGGCACATAGGTTTTCTCACGATATTTTCCTTTACCATTTTGAGAGCATTGGGTAGATGTACTAAATTTTCTTTCGAAAATACCAAAGAAAACTCATTGATAAGTATCACTTTTTAAACTAACACTGTTTTTATTCATAAATGAAATAAAACGGGAACCTTGTTAAACATTTAATATTGACGTCTCAATATTTTATTTATTTATTACAACTATACAATATGTTGACAGGTATCCCCAATACGATACAGTCATTTGAAAAAAACCCAGTAATTTTGTCAGCATTGCAGCCATCATGGTCACGAGTAGACTGATACATGAGTGAACAGTGAACAAAACACTACGCCCACGATCTACCAATCACAATGCTCGAAATATCCGCTCCGTTTCAGTGGAACAATGTGATTGGTCAATTCATGCATCGCTAAGGTCCGCTCCACTAAGCTCCGCACCATTGGAAACAGCCTAAGACTAGATTAATGTTTAGTTACCCAGTATTGCTTGCCCTTAGTTCAAAAACTCTTTATACTAACTGTTACTTTAGACAAAATGTGATTGAGATACGTTTTCAGTAGACTAGATACCTAGATCATTTGCTTAATTTCATGTGAGTGCATGCGCTTACAATCAAAAACTTTTCATATATTAAATTATGAATCATTTGCAACTATTGTGCACATGTCTTAGAGGCGGTTAGCTATTAAGGCTGTTATTCATAAACGTGATTTAAAGTTACGCCACCGTTTAGGTCCCCTGGCCCTTTCTATCTTAACCTTTTTTAACGAAGTGTGAAAGGGATAGCAACACGATTTAAGGAAAGCGAGGTTTTTGAATAACGGCATATATGTCAATTAAAGTTAGTCCACCGTTTAAACTTTGAAAGTGTGAAAATACCGGTCTATGGTATTTTAAATTAAAGTAGATACCTATATTGCTAACTGCAGAAGTGACAAAACACTGTTTAAGGGAAGTGAATTTAAACTACCGCCTGCCGCCCTAACGGGGACCTTCGGGCGGGGGATCGCGGGATCCGCCGTCCGAATGAAGTGGTCCCGAGCTGGAAGGCGCTTCACGTGTTCCGGAGCGCCTTCAGCGGAGAGGGCGTCAGGCCCCTTGGAGTCGGGCCCGAAACACCCGCCGACAGGGCCGCGGTAGTTTTCGAAAGATTCAAATTCAAATTCATTTATTTACACTAAACTGATACATAGATACTACACTTAGGTAATGTACGCAAAGTCTATATAAAACAATACTACTTTTAAATATACTTAGATAAATAACTTAGATACTATAGCGCTATTTATACATATATACTTAGATAAATAACTTAAATACTATAGCAATATTCATTTATACATAGTAAAAGGTGCATCTATTCATCTTACCTAGTTCTTGACACCTATACACTGGCTATTTAGCCGTCTCGTAGAGTGCCAGTCAAAAAATATAGTAATTTAGGATATAGATACAGTGTATAATATGTGATAGAATTGAGTAGCAATTTAATTATTATTATTTATTTGTTATTTTTTGGAAAATGATAATGTATATATGAGACAGTTCTTAAGATTTTTAATAAAAAGATGTACCCGTGGTCCTGTCCATGGTGGCGGAGGAGCACCCCAGGAGTTTTAGTTGGTGCGAGTCCAACATAATCACCCGTTCCCCCGGACGGGCGGGTATACATTATGTATTTCTCCTGGGTAACAAAAAAAAAAGGTGACTCTGTTAGTCATAAACCTTAGTGTAACCTTAGTGTAATACGCGGGCACTCTACACGACGTTAATAAGGCGTAGATTGCAATGGCTGTTGTGTTGTTGGATTTACGAGAATCATTCGAGGTCGTTCTCATTATCCGCCCAAAGTCACGAATATTTTGCGTCGGGGCACTGACACGGTGGATGGAAGTCTGTCTACGGCGTAGGGTTGCCTCTGTCACGTATAATAACGAAATATTATTTACGACAAATAGAGTACTTTTATTCATGGACTCGACAATTCATTTGCCAATGTCATGTTACAACGTAATTCGTAATCGTCTTCTTTCTTGAGGCGTCGCCGGAGCATCGTCAGCCATCTCATCGTCTTTTCTTCATCCAAAGGAGTCGCAGAAGCGTCTTCTATTGGTGCTGACGATCACAATGGAATAATAGAATTAAATAGTTTTAAAGAAAATATATTGTGTTGACAAGGCAAACGTAAAAACAAACAGTCCAATAATACACTGATGTCATTGCATTGACATCTTACAAAGGCCAGTACATAATGGAAATTATAATACAAACTCTAACATCTTCTACCCTTAACGAAGCAGCTCAGCAGTCACGTTCGTTTCCGAACGCTGTAGTGAGACCCTTGAATCAATATCTTGCATATCATTATTTATTAAAAATTAATAGTTACATTGCGTTTAAAAATCAGGAATGTTTCATATTTGAAATCGAAACACATCGTACTCTATTTGGTAAATATTACATTTACATGTCATTAAAATTTGAATTATTGTTAATAATTAATTAAATTATACTGAAGTGGCAGTGGGCTGGTCACATCTGTCGTAGAACCGATAACCGATGGGGTAGACGAGTTCTCGAATGGAGGCCACGAACGGGTAAACGTAGTGTGGGATGGGACGCCCCCCGACCAGATGGAGGGATGACCTTCGCAAAATGGCTGGCAGGGACTGGATGCAGAGGGCCGAGAGTAGGGTTGATTGGCGCGCTTTGGGAGAGGCCTACGTCCAGCAGTGGACTGATACGGGCTGATGATGATGATGAATTAAATTATTATTATTATAATAACAAAACGTAACAAAAAATTTAAAATTTAATTTAGGTAAAAACATCAGACTATTTAGTACATCATCAGACTATGTATCATGATCAACTTACTGCTTATTCAATGCTTCTATAGTATGACCGTCTAAATCAGTCTTCGCCTGCGCGGTACAGGGATGCGGGGGAAGGCGACAACGGGGACCGAGAGAGGTGCGGGCGGCAGGCGCATTTCTGTTAACCCCCACCCCCTCCCGCTCCCCCACCCCTCTCGGTCCCCGTTGTCGCCTTCCCCCGCATCCCTGTACCGCGCAGGCGAGACTGATTTAGACGGTCATACTATAGCTAACGTTTTTACGTGCTCGCTAGCGAGAAAACTTACTGCAGTATCTCATGGTCAAAACAAACCAATAAACATGTTTCCGTCATTCAGTTATCCTCTACTCAATTCATTTCCTATGTTTTTTTTTCCCGGTTTATTTAATACTCAGTATTCAAAGCGTCGTGTAATAAGAATGTCGTAAAAAGCTAAACGTGTTACATTATGCCGATGTATCGAATCACTGACGCCGGTTTGTCGCGATCGATAACGCACATAAAGAAAATCCCATGTACCGAGGTCGGTGGGGGAATTTACGATACAAATGTAGGTACGGTGGAACACAGAGAAAGGTGTACAGGAGAGTTTTTAAGGTTGAGATTTTCTCAAAAATGACTTGACCTATTGCAAAAATTCTTTCACTGTTTGATAGATAAAACTTAAAACTATGTAACTGTAAAATAATTATTAAATTAGGTCCAGTAGTTTTTTTGAAAATCTCAACCTTGAGGCCCTCTGTATACTTATCTCTGTCTTCGACTGTATTATTACTACATTTGTAGAAAAAAAAACAATCAGCTTTTTGGTACGAAACTGAACAGTCGAATGTTTAATTAGCGAAAATCGAAAAGTCGTAGAACAAAAATTGTTCAATTATCGATATAGAACCTTTATGTTACATCCTATATTTAATACTTGGATGTCTGGTACAGTCGAAGACAGAGATAAGTATACAAGCCTCAATAAGGTTGAGATTTTCTCAAAAACTACTGGATCGAATTTAATAATTATTCTACAGGTACATAGTTTTAACTTTTATCTATCCATCAGTTTTAGTTTTAAATATCACGTTAAGTTAATCAGAAAATGTTCGCGAATGACAGTATAGTGAATCTATTGGATAATTTGAGCAAAATCTGAAGTTTCAAGCTTTTATCAAGAGTTCCCGCTACAAGCTCGGGAGTGTGTCGAGCTGCTTCGTCCAGAGTGATGACGCTACGGCGACTCCTCTGGATGAAGACGCGGCTACCCAGGGTGAAGGAAGACGCTACTGCGACTCCTCTGGAGGAAGATAGAAGACTATTATATATTGAATTTTCTGTAACGTGACATTGACAAATGACGAACTGTCGAGTCCATTAATAAAATAAATAATACTTTCTCCCACCAGCATAGTAGTATCTTCACATTATTCGCGCCAGTGGCAGCCCTATCGCAATCGGTAGTATTTCGCTTTGTTTACATCCTCGGACTACCAAAATACATTCTTTGTCGAGTTCCGATAAGAGTCGTTTCAGACGCCCGGAGCGGTGCGGTGCGGTGACGCTGCGTTTAGCCCGCGCCGAACACAATGCGTGACATTGACCTTTAAACACAATAATACAGGGTTGTTCCTTAGTCACAGACAGGACTTTTGAATGGCGGGAACGTGACAGAATTACTATATTATTTGATATTTTTAATTTTCTTGTAGGTACAGCCCAAAGCACATCAAGTGCACTTGGGACCGCTCTTATTATCTGGGTCGTAAGAGTTGAAATCTTGCAGTGTTGATTGCTGTCGTTCGTACAGTAGACAGAGATAAGTATATAGGGGGCCTCAATAAGGTTGAGATTTTAAAAAAACTACTGGACCTAATTTAATAATTATTTTAAAGTTACATAGTTTTCACTTTTATCTATCAAACAATGAAAGAATTTTTGCAATAAGTCAAGTAGTTTTTGAGAAAATCTCAACCTTAAAAACTCTCCTGTGCACCTTTCTCTGTGTTCCACCGTACCTATGCAGTGGCTGTTTCGTGTTTAAGGTCAGGAAATGTTAGGAAATTTCAATCAATATGTTGGAATCTTCGAATAATTATATGCAAGATTTGCAGTTTTCAGCAAGATTCAAGTGTCTCACTACAGACTCAGGAGTAAACGTGACTGCTGAGCTACTTCGTCCATGATTGCAGACGCTTCAGCGACACCTCTGGAGGTAGAAATAAATACTACAATTAAAATACTGTTTGCTCAGTAACTTGACATTAGCATATAACATAAACTGTCGAGTCTATTAATAAAAATAACAAGAAAAACATCCTCGGACTACCAAAATACATTCTTTGTCGAGTTCCGATAAGAGTCGTTTCAGAGTTCAGACGCCCGAGCGGTGCGGTGCGGTGACGCTGCGTTTAGCCGCGCCGAGCACAATGCGTGACATTGACCTTTAAATACAATAAAATACGACTTGTTTTGTTCCTTAGTCATGGACAGGAGTGAACCTGTTAGCTCAAAGTTGAGCTAATTTGATGCACGAGTTTTGAACGAAAATTGTTTGTCTTAGTTAAAAAATGAACGTGAATTAAAGTTCTTCCACTGTTTAGGTCTTCTGTTCCTTTCTACTTATACGTTTTTAACGAAGTGAAAGAGAACGATATTTAATTGACATAATACATTTAATAATTATCATTGTAATCAATAGCTATGTAATATGACTGTACACTACCGGTCTGCTCTTTGCCAATAGATTGTCAAACACAAGTTTGGCATATTGGTCTCAGAGAGAATTTCTCTGAGATATTGTTGATTGACGTGATCAAGTGTGCCTAGTGCTCCTAAGATCTGAATAAATGAGTTATGAGTGTGAAAGAGACAACAACACGGTTTAAAGTTAGTCCACCGTCCCTTTCTAACTTATCGTTTTGTAACAAAGCTGCAGCCCGCTCGGCGCTAGGGATAAATGACGTGAGCCCATTATAAATCCTAGAAATGGATGATCATGTAATTTATACTTTATTCACTTGATTTAAAATACGATTTCAATTCTTATTCTACAACAATATAAACTATAAACTACAGTGTTTAGTATACATACACATGCTAATGTGTAAGGAAGGAAATCCTCCTTCACGGCCGAACGCATGCCAGCTTGTTCAATATGTAATGTTGTTCTTCAAATGATTGTAGTACTTACACTGTTTCCTGCTATGATGTTTGCATTCCTGTTGAGATCGCCATAGTACGGACAACAGCAGATCAATGGTAACACTTGCAGTAAGATTTTAACTCTTACGACGCAGATAATAAGAACGGTACAAAGTGTTACACTTGATCTGCTGTTAGCTAGATCTAGTTTTGTATTTATATTAAAAATAACCCTAAAGGTGCTGATTCGACTTTGAGCATTACATTACAATACTACCTCCCTGACTGACGCTGTTTTTCTCCCTCACTGATGTAATGCTCGAATCTGTAACGTTACATTACACGCGAATGCTCCCGGTGAGGGAGCACCTTTAGAAATATATGTTTTAGAATTAATATATTTTGAATACATATGTATGTTCAGAAATTAATACCCAATACTCAGGTCTGCAACCTCATGCAGCCGTTAAAAAAATCAAACTTCTACGTCAACCCAATCAAAAGATATGGCCGATTATGTCGCCTTTTCCCGCATATTTGTATGAAAACGCGAGAAACTCACCTACAGTGTACTTCCCGTTGACCTAGAATCATGAAAGGCAAGAAGCTAGGTCTTATAGCACAAGTAAAGGAAAAACACGAGGAACGCGATCAGCTGAAATGCCCAGCCACTGAGGTCACAGCGCTGATTTTCATCACATCAATGTGTTGACGGTGTGGCGCGAGAGCTGGAGAGCGAGAGTTACCGATTTTTTTTTTGTAAGATTCTTCCCAATGGTAAAGGCAAAGCCAACTAGGGCATACAGCCTGGTCTGATGTTAGTAGAATGTCTGAATTCTTATAAATACATACATATATACGAAGATAACCTAACCTAAACCTACGCACAACCCTCCCAAACCCCTAAACGAAATAACTCAATGATCCACGCAATCATAAAGCTACACAAAGGAAACCTTGCTAAGAGCACAAAACTTCACAAACACGACTTCTTTCGAGCACTCCAACTAATAGAAACGTTCGCGGACATCTACTGATTAACTTAACGTGATCATTATTCACTAAATACCACGGAAACTATTTAATTAGAATTTTCACAAAAAAAGTAGCTAATGGCGTTTCGCGCGCTTAACAAGGAATCGAGTTACTGATATTGTGTCGTGTTTGTTTCAGATGCCCCGCGGCCGGGACGATATGCAAGTAAACGTGGCGGGCCTAAGGAGAAATATTAAAAACCTAGCGCACAATTACTCTGATTCTCAGGTCAGTTCACAACTATAGTATGACCGTCTAAATCAGTCTTCGCCTGCGCGGTACAGGGATGCGGGGAAAGGCGACAACGGGGACCGAGAGGGGGGGGGGGCAGTAATGCGCCTGCCGCCCGCACCTCTCTCGGTACCCGTTGTCGCCTTCCCCCGCATCCCTGTACCGCTGGATATTTCAGCTATCTCCTAGTGAAACTCCCATCAAAATCCCTTCAGTAGTTATGGCGTGATACTTGCACAAAGTCACAGACAAAAATTCTAAAAATTAGTGTTTTGACATCAGTATCGATCCTAACACACATTACAAATATTCTTTAAAAAAATATCCAATGTACAGACACAACTTTTTTACAGTCTTATTATATGTATAGATTAAAGCCAAGGATACATTAGGGGACAAATGTCCTGCGACACGTGTCGCCAGGGACGTCGGGTGAAGTAGCGCGACGTTGCCGGACTTCGCGCGACATGTCTGGCACGCTCTGGTCGCTACGGACATAAGTCGCGCGATGTCGCCAGATATGTCAGGCGAAATCGGCCGGCTTCGCTTGACATGTCGCCGATACATGTCGTAGGACATTTGTCCCCTAGTGTATCATTGGCTTTAATATCTTCTCCCCATGATTTGCAGGTAAAAGTGCGCGAGGCTACCTCGAACGACCCATGGGGCCCGTCCAGCACGCTGATGGCGGAGATCGCCGACCTCACGTACAACGTGATGGCGTTCACGGAGATCATGCAGATGATATGGAAGCGGCTCAACGACCATGGCAAGAACTGGAGACACGTCTACAAGGTATACCTACAGTTCATTATATTATTTAGAGCGATTGTTGATGGAAGTCGACAGAGGGAAGGTCGAAGACAGGGTCCTCAATAAGGTTGAGATTTTTTCAAAAACTATTGGACCGAATTTAATAATTCTTTTAACGTGTTAATTAGATAAAAATATTTCGACGAATTGATAACCTCCTCCTTTTTTTTGAAAGTCGGTTAAAAACGGGAATTACCGTGTTAAACATTTATTATTATTGATGTCTCGATATTTCGACAGCATTGCAGCCATCATGGTCACGAGTAGACTGTGTAGTCTTTTAACGTGCTCCCTCACCGGGAGCATTCGCGTGTAATGTAACGTTGTAGATTCGACTTTGAGCATTACATTACAACTACCTCCTTGACTGACGCTGTTTTTCTCCCTCACTGATGTAATGCTCGAATCTGTAACGTGACATTACCTGTTACCGTTACGTTACGTTACATAGTTTGAACTTTTATCTATCTAAAAGTGAAGGAATTATTGCAATATGTCAAGTAGTTTTTGAGAAAATCTCAACCCTGAAGACTCTCCTGTACACCTTTCTCTGTGTCTACGTCGAACAATTTTTTTTTATTGTGGTGCGGATTCTAGAATCCGTACGCTAACTTAAATGTGATGACGAACTGTCGAGTCCATTAATAAAATAAATAAATACAACCTAATTTGGTGATTGTCCGCGTAGGCTCTTGTGCTGATGGAGTACCTGATCAAGACCGGCAGCGAGAAGGTGGCCATGCAGTGCAAGGAGAACATATTCGCGATACACACGCTCAAGGACTTCCAGTACATGGAGGAGGGAAAGGACCAAGGTATGTTGAGCCATCATCATGGGGATCTTTAACCTTGTCAACGCCATTGACTGTACGCCCGCTGTGCTCAGTGCTCCGGGAATGTTTGTTGTTTTGCGAGATGATGGATGATTGAGGAATAATTGGAATATTATTGTTGACTTGATTTTTATTTATTGTATCTAATTTAATGTAAATGTTGTTGTGCTTATACTTGACTTTAAATATTATAATAGAAAATAATGTGACATGATAATGAAATAATTTAATTGATATTATAATGATGTAATTAAGAGTCAACTAGCGCCGCCAATCTTAAAAAAATAATATCTTGCAATATAATCAATTTTATTAAAAAAGCTATTTACAAAATGTTTATTTTTATTATTAATTGAGAATTCAGAAAATAGTAAGAAATCGAAGCGAATTATTCATTGTTTTTGTTATTCTTCTATAGGAGTTGCGAGAGTAGCGGGAGTAGATCTTTATGAAACGAAGACGCCAGAAGTCATCGTAGTCCGACTTAAATGACAATGCCAGATTCTGCCCCACCATCAACCGAATGATGAACAAGATAACGAATAAATATAAAAGTATCTCCGTGTTTTATTAAAATTATTGGTTTAAATTCAAGTTTTGTACATCAAGCGAGTCGAAAAAAAACAGCTTAATTAAGAATTCAGAAAATAGTAAGAAATCGAAGCGAATTATTCATTGTTTTTGTGATTCTTCTATAGGAGTTGCGAAAGTAGTAGAAAATGATACTGATTATGATTATGCAATATGAAACTTGTAATAAGTCCCCAACAAAATGGTAGGTACAGCTTAAATGGTCACGTAGTTTTGTAGGCACAGCTCCATTGAAATGTGTCAATGTTAGGATCCGATGTTAGGAGTGTGAGTAAATGCGGAGTAGACGCAGTGAGTACATACTGCGTGACAGGACCTAACGTGAGTGGCGGTAACTCCCCGACAAGTGAGATCGATCAACGAATCCAGCTACAGCCATCGAACGCACCGTCGTCGGCGGCGGGACAAGTTATCTCGGAGCGCGCACAGAGGGCGCTCATCCGCAGTGCGCGAAGAAACGTCAACGGCGACGCGGGCGTGGCGCGTTCACCTTGAAAAAGACCGTCGAAATCGGTCGAAACTGTCGGTCTAATTGCCGACTTTAACAATATAAGTGAGTGATATCCGTTTATATATAATAATGTGTCAATGTCATTTCATGCAGGTTTGAACGTGCGTGAGAAGGCGAAGCAGCTGGTGAACTTGCTGAAGGACGACGAGCGGCTCCGCAACGAGCGCGCGCGCGCTCTCAAGGCCAAGCAGCGGTTCGCGCAGACCGCGAGCGCGTTCGGCAGCGACGGCGCGCTGGACACGCCCACCAGCCCCACCTACCCCAGACAGGTAGACCAACAGCATACTAGACTACAGTTATTATTACATTAATGATAAAGAAGCGTGGTGCTCCCCGAATTTTTCTAATACAAAGTACATTCTGCTTTATTATAAATGAGCATTATTTTGTTATTTTAAGATAAGATAAATATTCTTTATTGCAAAAAAAATAAAAAGTATTACACAAAAGAAATAGGCTAATACAGTTAGTATTACAATTGGCGGTTTTATCGCTCAAAGCGATCTCTTCCAGACAACCTTTGGGTAGAGAATTCGGCGTATGAATAGGTAGCTTGTTGAGCAATATTAAATACCTATCATTATCTGGTACTTAAGATAAGTACCTACCTACATAAATAAATAAAAACTAATAATTGATTAATATTATATTTAATCAATATTATATACTTATATTTGTAATTGAATGACATTTATAATTAATTTTTAAGTAGTTTAGTTTTATTATATTTGTTTGTAAGATTTCTTGAATAAATATATAATAATTTGTAGTAATGGCTATTAATTGAATGAATTTATATTTAATATTGAAATTATTTAATTTTAGTTTTTATATTGTCGTGTGCAGCTCTCGGGTTCTCCAGCCGAGTGGAGCGGCAGCGGCGGCGGCGGTGGCAGCGTGCCTGCTGGGGGGCGCGAGGCGGAGCTGGCGCGGCCGCTGACCGCCGGCGAGGAGGAGCTGCAGCTGCAGCTGGCGCTGGCCATGTCGCGCGAGGAGGCGGAGCGCGAGGAGCGGCGCAGGCGCTCGGACGACGTGCGCCTGCAGCTGGCCATCTCGCAGTCACAGCACGACCTGCAGTCAGTAGACTTTTCTATTATTATTATTCTCTTGAAAATGGCGGGAGACGACGGTTGCAAAACATGTCTACAGTGGCTATTTTGTATTTAATATCACGTTAAGTTAATCAGAAAATGTTCGCGATTGACAGTATGGTGAATTTATTGGATAATTTGAGCAAGATCTGAAGTTTCAAGCTTTTATTAAGATTTCTCGCTACAAGCTCGGGAGTGAACGTGACTGTCGAGCTGCTTCGTCCAGAGTGATGACGCTACGGCGACTCCTCTGGATGAAGACAAGAAGACGCGGCTACCCAGGGTGAAGACGCTACTGAGACTCCTTTGGAGGAAGATAGAAGACTATTATATTATATTGAATTTTCTGTAACATGACATTGGCAAATGACGAACTGTCGAGTCAACGTCGTGACACTTTCTGGCAACTTGTTATAAAAGCGAATACAGTGCCCCATGAAGGATGCACTAACCTTACGTAGTCTGAATCCTGAATATATTTCATTTAGCTCACTACTTCATTAAGCTCACTTAAAATCAAAGCAAAACTGTGCTTTATTATGAGCTAAATGGTACTTAATATCGCACTGCCAAATAATCGTGAACCCAGGTGAAGTATTATCTCAGATCAGGGAATAAGAAGTATTATTAAGTTAATAATAAAGCACAGTTTTGCTTGAGATGCCTGAGTAAAACTGTCTCGGTCTCTCTCGCACGTACCGGTAGGTCGCGCAGAGCACGATTCTCTCATTAGAATCACTAGTTCGTTGAATCCTTCAAGCGTTCACGAAGCGAACTCTTTCCTTGTCGTGAATCGTTAGTGAAGTAGATGAGCTAAAGAGCTAAAGATATGGTGGATACTAATGTGAACGAAAGATATATTATCGTTTGTCTTTCATTCGCGAACTACCCAAGTCTTCCTTCGAAGATGGGTGGAAGAGAAGGGGAGACCATTGCCCAGCAGTCCATCATTCATTACAACCCGAACACGTCCATACTCCCCCCCCCCCCCCCATATCCCGCCTAACCCCGCCCCTCCCCGCAGCCTGGAGCAGCGCGTGTCCCGGCTCGCACGCGCCGGCCGGGCGCGCGCGGGCCACGAGCGGCCGCGACGGAATGTAATACCGTCAGTGGACAACGGTTATATTACACGTAGATTGATGTAGCTCATGTTTAGAGGAAAAGTAGTGTATGTAGACTTGATTGTAGTCTCTAAGATATATATTTTGGAATTAAAACTATAGTGTATTGCTATAAATTATCATATCAGAACATGATGAAAAAATTCTTGCCGTGGGCAGGACTTTTTTCATCATGTTCTAATTTATTCACCGAGCATGGATAATGCGTTATTCAAATTCTGAATTATCATATCTAAACGGATATCAATCACTTACATTGTTGAAGTCGGCAATTAGCGACTTCAACCATATAAGTGAGTGATATCCGTTTATATAGCGAACGAAGGCCAACGCTGAGGAGAAAAAGTGGCAAAAAACTCTCAGCAGCACATCTTTTAAAATAATGATAACACAATTACTTAATAACTAGGTATTATACTACTATTACTATTATTCTACAATCTAAATGAACTTTTTCTTTAACATATACCTAAATAAATACATTGAATGCTTATTAATTGAAAATTGAATTATTGGAATGTATAGAATTGGTAGTTATTGGTTAATTTTGAATTTGAGCTATGACTTTTAGTAATTATTGACATTGAATATCGTATGCCTAAAATCTAAGGCATGTGAAATCCGCCAACCCGCACTGGGCCCGCGTGGTGGATCATGGCCCGAGCTCCCTCGATGTAAGGGAAGGTCTGTGCCCGAGCAGTGGGGCAATATAAATAGACATGATGATGATGATGATTGTATGCCTGATAAGGTACTTGAACTGTGAAACTGTGATGAAACATTAATACCAACTGTTTATTTCATCTGATCTCAACATTTTCATCTGAGTCTCCGTGCCTCGGGGCGCACGTTAAGCAGTTGGTCCCGGTTGTTGTCGCTTGACAGCAGTCGTTAGGCCACGTCAGAGGCCTACGGGCGGCCTGAATAACTCTGACAATTCGTTTTAGTCACTAAACCACACGAGAGAGAGAAAAAAACTGTTTATAACCATGTTCATACCCCTTCGGCCGTCTACGAAACCGGAGTTTCGAAACTGGCTTCGATCGAGGCTTTTGTAGTACTTGTACGTAACTGGCTTCGATCAAGTATTTTTTTTACTTGTACGTAATTAGTTTCGATCGAGGCTTTTGCTGTGCTTGTAGGAAACCGACTGCGATTACTTCATAACGCAATTTGTGGGTAACTGATTCTGATAACTTTATATGTACCTATCTATACTATATTTACCTACATATCTTACTTATTATTATATCTATTTTTTTATACTTGACACCATAGACATTAAATATGTAATAATACACGTACAATAAAAAAAAAACGATTTAGTAGATTTTTTTTTTCACGGGTTTAAGAAAACCCGGTCCTTTGAAAGGCTTGCACGGAGACATAGGTCCAACGCGTAGAGGCCCCTTAGAGAACTTTAATTTGAAGAGATATGTGATGCACCTAGCGGGACCAGTCTCTGAGCGCATCTGACTGCACTCAATGACAGACCCCGTCAGGTGCATAAACTATTGCAGTGATTGGAAATTACAACTTAATTGGGGCTATTGGTTTGCGGTGTTGGTGGGTCAGTCAGCCTGACCAGACCAGCCCGCTGGACTGATGTGGTTGGCAGAATCCTCGGCGTGCCCTTTGAAGAGGCTGTGAGAAGAGCACAAAACCGTGTCTCCTGGCGCCAGTTCATACATGCCAAGACGGCACCTGCTGTTGAGGGTCACGATCCTCAGCACTGAGGCAACGATTAGGGAGGAGGAGGGTCAGTCAGTCTGGTCTATAGAGCGAGACGTCGGACACCTGCCATGATCACATTGTCTCGAAGTTATGAAAAAATTGGCAGGCGGTGACTCGCCCCTCACTAGATGGGCCCTCAACATGGTCGTCAGAAAGACAACTGAGAGCAACACCGGTGTGAGCGGCTAAGGGGTGTCGAGAGGTGTGCTGCAGTTTCACCATTACTGGAATGCCAGAAAGTGGGCTACTCCCGGCTTAGAAAGTGGGCTACTCCCGGCTTAGAAAGTGGGCTACTCCCGGCTTAGAAAGTGATAGATAATAATAATAATAATAAAGCTTTATTTATTTCTGTACATTCATTACTACATTTCAAATGTGTGTTAGTTGATTAATAAAGTTTCCTATTCTATGTTAGTATTATTAGTTTCTGTATGTACATGTACAGATCCCTTTTGGGTAAAAGCCTCCTCCATCGATTTCCACGTGTCCCTTTCCTTAGCGATTTTTGACCAGTCTCTGCCGGCAACCTCGATAATATCGTCGGCCCACCTTTTTCTAGGTCTTCCAACCTTTAAAGAAAGTGATAGATAATGCTTAGATTAATTTATTATTAAAGAGTTTGGATTTAAAGGGAGTCTTACCCCGCCACTGCTAACCTGCACTTATCTCTTCGCAGAGTGCCCGGCGCCGAGAAGAAGTCCGAGCCTCAGTCTCACCTCTTGGACCTGCTGGACGTGAGCCTGGGCGCGGGGGCGAGCGCCCCGCCGCCGCTGCCCGACCCGTGGGGAATGCCCTCGCCACAGAAACATGTACGTGATACATCAATACTTTATTTATTATTATTGGTCTATAAGAAAATGTAGTAAATGGGCTTTAAATGACATTGCCACATTTCAATGGAGCTTTGCAATGACAATGCCAGATTCTACTCCACCATCAGCCGCAAGATGTACAAGATAACGAATAAATGTAAAAATATCTCCGTTTTCTATTTATTTATTTATTTATTTGTTTATTTCTTATATAATAAAACCAAATTTTACACCAGTCTATATGAACAAATGAGCCAGGTAAGCGTTTCACAGTGGTATGCTGCGGTGTTGCAGTAGCAACCCAAAAAGACCGAAGTCTGCGTCAGGGCTGGCTACGGTTCACAATACAAGTGTCGAGAACGACCGTACACGAGTCGAAGCATATGGAATTTGGTTAAATTCAGGGTTGTGACGAGTATTTTTTTTTTACGTTAATTGTTTTATGTTTAATACTCAGTGTATATAAAACATGTAAGTGTATTTACCCATCTATAACTTAATTGTACTTACTTAATTGTGTATTTACTAAAATAATTTATTAGATACGTACTATAAAATATAATTAATAAATATGTGAATATATAAGGAAAAATATTATATAAATAGATATGCCAGTTACAAAATATATGAATAAGTGTGTATATTTATTAAATTTATCAAACAATAATATATACAATTATTTACTTATATAATTTTTTCCACTAAACTCTTATATAATTTTTTAAATTCATCATAACCTGTTTGCAGCATATATTTTTTAACTTTGAAATTTAATGAATTGTAGACAGTTTTATTATTGCAAGTAGTGCCCTCTCTGATCTCATCTATAGCCTGTCTTATATCGGGCGGCAAGTGAGCACACATGCGCGGAGCCACCCGCGTGTAGTGCTTCCTCGCTACAGCGGTGTGTGTGCGAGGAGCCTCGTAGGTTCTGCACGCTATGGCTCTAAACACTCGCTGATTATCAGTACCAAGATTGGGTATTATCGGAGTACGCTTCGCATAGTGATTTATGCCTTGCCACACATATAATTGCCTAGGAGTTAATACTTTAGAAATTTTGTACAGCGAATCTGTCGGGAATAGTCTAGGTTTACGTTTAATTATTTTTAAATTCAGCTTCTGTGCTCTCTCCAATGTCTCTAATATAGTAGTCCCACAGCCACCCCATCCTATAATTCCATAGAGAAGAAGTGACTGAGTTAGTGCGAAATAGAGCGACATCATCGTTGGTTCATCTAACATATTTCTCAGGTCAGAATATATGTATCCCAAACGCTTCACCTTAGCTGAGATTGATTGGATATGCGTTTCCCAACGAAGATGTTCATCAATCTCCACTCCCAAGTATCATTAAAACTATTAAGTATTATTAGTATTAAGTAGTATTAAAACTATTGGTTTAAAATAAAGTTTTGTACATATAGCGAGTCGAAAAAAACCAGTCTAATTAAGAATTCAGAAAATAGTAAGAAATCGAAGCGACAGCGGTGACATAATTATTCGCTTGCAAAAGACATTGCCACATTTCAATGGAGCATTGGCCCACCTACAAAACTACGTGACCATTTAAGCTGTACCTATCATTTTGTTGGGGACTTATTACAGGTTTCATATTGCATAATCATAATCAGTATCATTTTCTACTACTCTCGCAACTCATATAGAAGAATAACAAAAACAATGAATAAATCGCTTCGATTTCTTACTATTTTCTGAAAACTTTAATTTAAACCAATAATTTTAATAAAATACAGATACTTTTACATTTATTCATTATCTTGTACAACTTGCGGTTGATGGTGGGGCAGAATCTGGCATTGTCATTTGTACCGCGATGGTTATTAGCTGTAAGGGTGCAAATGCTATTATGAATAAATAGATACACAAAGGTCTTCCTAAAACAATTTTAAAAACTTCCAAATAAAGGTCCATTGTTAACGTCCAAATAATGTCCAATAAAGCAAATGATCATTCATCCGTTTGGACCTTCTTTGCGCTCGGACATTTTAGGAAGGCAGACTGTGTATCTAGTTGTTTAATTGAAGATAAAGATAATTTATTTGCAATACATGAGTAGAAAAATGATGCAGATGTTATATGTAAAAATAATCCTTCATGTTTGCCTTGCGGCGTACAAATGTAATTTTTCCTATAATTATTACTTGGATGCTTTGATGAGGTGGTCGGTTACAGGTTATATATGCAATTGTGTTTGTTAACGGTTCTTTTACAGCTTTCATGGATCTGTAACTTTCTTTTAATTAATTCACTGGAGAACGCAAGTTAAATGATAAATGGAGAAAAATTTTCATCACGACCGGGATTCGAACCCGGGACCTCGCCATCCGTGGCACGCTCTATTCCAACAGAGCCATCGTGATTCGTATCCAGATCGTGATTTTTTGTCTCCATATTCTCGTCTGAGGGACGGTAGCGACATCTATCCAGTAATTGTGCAATTACTCAAATTCATGTCTAACATTGCAGTTAGAAAACATGTATTTAATTGATGACGCGTTCCTTTTTCATATGTCAGACGAGAATATGGAGACAAAAAAAATCACGATCTGGATACGAATCACGATGGCTCTGTTGGAATAGAGCGTGCCACGGATGGCGAGGTCCCGGGTTCGAATCCCGGTCGTGATGAAAAATTTTTTTTCTCCATTTATCATTTAGATTTTCGTTTCGCATAGCGCGTATGCAAGAAAATATCAAAACAAAAACGCAAGTTAAATGTTTTATTTGTCGTTCTATGCAGATGGACGTCAGTATCTTTACTGACTCCGTGCCAATGGTGAGACGTCACAATTACTACATGTACTTACTGCTAGAGTTGTCACACAAACGCAATGCATTTCTAGGCCCGTATTAATAAACTGTCAGCTCAAAAGTCAATCTTGAGAACGACCACAAGATGGCGCTATTAATAAACGTAACTTAGGTGCGAGATAGAATCGGGTATCACGTGAGTAACGCCGTATTAATAAACAAAACTCAGTTCTCAAGAGAACTGTCTATTCTATTTTTGTTTGAATGCCTTCTACTTTTATTCAAGAGATAATTTCGCCAATGTCAAGGTATTTAGAGTATTCATGTAAATAAATAGAAAAATTAAACGAATAAAAAATCAGAATTTAAATTACGCATTATCCATGCTCGGTGAATAAATTAGAACATGATGAAAAAAAATTATAATAATAATTAATAATGCGTAATTCAAATTCTGAGTAAAAATAGGAGCGCATCATCATAAATCATGTTTCTAACCGAATGTTAGACATGGTTGTCGGAATACTACTACTATTGTCCGATAGATGGAATTGCGTAACATACCCTTTAAGTATGTATAAAGCGATGAAGATTTTCGGTGGGCGTGGCGTGGCCTGTGGTGGCTCAGTTGGTAAGAGCGTGTCACGGAATGACAAGGTCGCAGGTTCAAGTCCTGCCCACGGCAAGAATTTTTTCATCATGTTCGAATAAAAAATCAATCCGGATCCTAAAAGAAAACTGTCAAACTCACACTTGAGAACGTATTTGCTGATTGCAGGCGAACCGCGACTCGAGAAAGACATCACGTGATACCTCAAGATTGCTTTATTAATAAATTTATTTATTTATTTCAAAATATACTTCACAGCATTACAGTATTAAAACTAAAGCACTGTGGATTTCATAACATTACATAGGTACATAATCATATTCATAAATCAATCAATAAATAAATACTATGTTTTATTTTCCCTGTCGACCCTCGGTGCTACATGATACAATCATAACCAATGCTAGAAATCAACAAGGAAAATAAAACATAGCCAAAAAATGGAATTACATTATATGCAATGTACATACTAACAAAAACAAATTGAATTAACGAAAGGTAGGTAAACTTAACAAATTCGTCATTCATCCATCTCCTCACATAACCTCAATGACATACTTGAGGTGGTGATCACGTCTTGAGAGTGTATCAGCTGAATTCGCTCTTGAGTTTGAGGTCAGACTATTAATACGGGCCTTAGACTACTGCACGTGTGCTCACGATTTGTTTGTTTCACACTTTTGGTACACTTTAGTGTCCGACCGAACTTTCGGTTTCGGCCTAGTTTCGGCCTAATAACTGGTTTCGGTTTCGGCTGCCATCCGGCCGAAACTACGACCGAAACCTAAACTGAGTTCGAGAGCCTATATATAAGCATATAACGTTATAATATTTTTTTCTTTCTAAATCTATAAATCGGCCCACTGCTGGGCAAAGGTCTCCCCCCCTCCTCTTCCATCCATCCCTGTCCTGAGCCTCTTCCAGCCACCCATCCCTGTATCTAACGATATCGTCTCTCCACCTACGCCGTTATAATATTAAACTAGGTGTTGCATGGTGCGCGGGCCGCGCGCGGCCCGCGAGACTGCTTTGTTTTCGTGCTGTAGGCGCCGCAACTAAATAAACATTATCCGGATTGTTCGCTGTGCAAATAATTCGTGCAAGCCATCCACTAATTATATCAAGCACCGCCCGAAAGTTGCAAGTTCAAAACTCTGTGAAAAACATTTATTTCGAAAAGAATTTTCTCATTTAAAGTAGGTTTTTTTTGTGATTTTTAAAGCAAGCAACGCTCGAAATGCCCGTATGCCAGAAACTTAAAGAAAGTTTTTCGAAACCCAAACGTTGCTAGCTGTACACAATTTCCATAACTTTGTTCATAATTCGAAAGGCAAGGGCTTTCAGCCTTTGGTAGCGTGGGGACGCTCCGGGCTTCGCCCTTCGCGGAGCTCGGCCTATGGCCTCGCAGCTCGGCTCGGCCTTCGGCCTCGCAAAAGTTACTTGGAATATGGGGAGTTGTTTCTGCTTGAGAAGGGGACGCTTCGGGCTTCGCCCTACGCGGAGCTCGGCCTATGGCCTCGCAGCCCGGCTCGGCCTTCGGCCTCGCAAAAGTTACTTGAAGGGTAGGGAGTTTTTTTCTGCTTGGCAATGGGACGCTTCGGGCTTCGCCCTACGCGGAGCTCGGCCTGCGGCCTCGCAGCCCGGCTCGGCCTTCGGCCTCGCAAAAGTTACTTGGAATGTGGGGATGTTTTTCTGCTTGGCAAGGGGACGCTTCGGGCTTCGCCCTACGCGGAGCTCGGCCTGTGGCCTCGCAGCACGGCTCGGCCTTCGGCCTCGCAAAAGTTACTTGGAGGGTGGGGACATTCTGCTTGGCAGGGGGACGCTTCGGGCTTCGCCCTACGCGGAGCTCGGCCTACGGCCTCGCGGTGTTCTATCGCTTCGGGCTTCGCCCTACGCGGAGCTCGGCCTTCGGCCTCGCGGGAGGGTGCTCGGCCTTCGGCCTCGCTATAGTTACTGATATATATTTACCGCACGCCAGTAATCGTTTCGTATAGGAAAATATATGTAAAAATATTATGGTTTACTGCTCGTCCGCCATTTTGTTTTTCCCAAAAATGACAATTTTCTGGTATACTGCATCATATGTGCTACGAAGTGGAATTGGTTGGATATTCCTCACGCGCTCGTGCTAGGCCAGCTAATTCGTCAAAGTTTGGTCTGAAATGTCCAAATTTTCAATCGGCTATATTTCCGCCGCCATTTTGTTTTTCTTTTGTTTTTCAATTTCATCACAAAGTAGGTCGACCATGTGACGCGTGTTCCAAATTTGAACGAAATCGGTTGGAAAATGGCGGAGATGGCATCACGTGACCCGCCGCCATTTTGTTTTTTTCACTTCCCTATAGTTTTCCTCTGGTCCAATCACTAAACTATACAACTCCCCACTACATCACTTTCACTTCCGGGGACTCCTTCAGACTAAACGGACCGATCAATCAGTGAGTCAGTGAGTGAGTCAGTGGTAGTCGAGCTATATATATTAGTAAAGCGTAAATAATTTATTTGAAATAAGGGAGTGATAATATGTAGTGCTTAATTACTTCAAATATCAGAGACTGAATTGTTTAATATGTGATATACATTGATCTCCTATAAACAACTAGATACACAAAGGTCTTACTAAAACAATTTAAAAACGTCCAAATAAGGGTCCATTGTTAACGTCCAAATAATGTCCAATAAAGCAAATGACCATTCATCCGTTTGGACCTTCTTAGCGCTCGGACATTTTTAGAAGGCAGACTGTGTATCTAGTTGTTTATAGGAGATCAAAGGTGATATATAAATAAAAACTGACTGATTATAATTGCCTATTTATATTTTCCACAAAAACATGACCTTATATGGAAGTTTTGGTTTCGTTTTCGGCCGAAACTAAGACGGGAATTTCGGCCCTAAAACCTAGTATCGTTCGGACACTAGTGCACTTAAATGTTCTTCATAGCTCAAATATTTGTCTATCTATATGTCTAATCATTTCTTTTGTCTTTAAGAAGGGCCACGTTATTTCACTTTGACGTTTTTT
This sequence comes from Tachystola acroxantha, assembly GCA_963506565.1. NCBI lineage: Eukaryota > Metazoa > Arthropoda > Insecta > Lepidoptera > Oecophoridae > Tachystola > Tachystola acroxantha. The sequence goes on from OY735881.1 coordinate 13,565,157, forward strand.
CTTCATACTCAGTGCTGCCATCGATACTGAAGCTCAAGTGTCTTATTTTGTAAACATAAAAGTACTATAGTATGACCGTCTAAATCAGTCTTCGCCTGCGCGGTACAGGGATGCGGGGGAAGGCGACAACGGGGACCGAGAGAGGTGCGGGCGGCAGGCGCATTACTGTTACCCCCCTTCCCCCCCCCCCCCCCCCTCTCTCGGCACCTCTCTCGGTCCCCGTTGTCGCCTTCCCCCGCATCCCTGTACCGCGCAAGCGAAGACTGATTTAGACGGTCATACTATAACGTTCTTTTTGTGATTAGTCCATAGTTACTTCACATTATTAAATCGGATTACTTTATACTCATACTCATTTATTCGACCTTAGGTGCACTATGGAACACTTGGTTACGTCACGTTTCTTACATAACTATATATTTCTACACAAATTATTATATATAAACGGATATCACTCACTTATATTGTTGAAGTCGCCAAAAATTGGTCTAATTGCCGACTTCAACAATATAAGTGAGTGATATCCGTTTATATATAATAATTCGTAGTAATGGCTCACTATAGTTTTATTTCTACACACTAATTAATTATATTTCAAATCACATGGCTGGGTGATGTGAGAGCAAAGATTTTTTTTATTTTGACAATTATGAACAGGTTCAATCAATCAGTTCCTTCAGTGTTACATCACAACAGGTAATTAGATCATATTTGCTTACAAAATAAGACACTTGATTTGGGTTTCGATATAGTTCTAAAAGAAAACGGCTCATTGCTATTTCCCGTATTGTAGGAGACGTCATCTGACGCGTGGTCCGGCGTGGGCAGCCCGGCGCGCGACCCCTGGGCGCCCGCCGCCGCGCCGCCCTACGCCACCGCCGCGCCGCCCTACACCACCGCCGCGCCGCCCTACGCCGCGCACCCACCACATCCAGCACCGCCAGCAGACCCCTGGGCACCGCTGGCACACGTGAGTATACGACTTGACATAGCAAAGCGTAGCCGAAAGTATTTTTTATATATTAACAGCCTTATAATCGATTTTTTCTTATAAACACTATTTACAGTTAATCAACTGCTGAACAACCGATTAAATAGCTGTCAGTTTAAATATCTATACATATAATAAGACTGTAAAAAAGTTGTGTCTGTACATTGGATATTTTTTGAAAAGAATAATTGTAATGTGTTTTAGGATCGATACTGATGCCAAAACACTAATTTTTGTCTGTTTGTCTGTGACTTTGTGCAAGTATCACGCCATAACTACTGAAGGGATTTTGATGGGAGTTTCACTAGGAGATAGCTGAAATATCCGGACAGCTCATAGGCTATGAGCCATGGCGGTATGTGATGTGGAAACAAGGATCCAGAGAGGAAGATCTGCCTCCCAGTACATTAAACGAAGTTGCAGGGTACAGCTAGTCGTAAATATTTTGATGGTGGCATTTCACTGGGCTATTCGTCTTCGCTATTGGATGTTTGTCGTATTTGGCAAATACTTGACGTACACACAAATAAGACGAATATTTTGTCAGCATACCAACCACACATGGCAATTATGACAAATACGCAAAATATACGAATAGCCAAGTGAAGTGCCATTGCCACCATGACAAATACGACAAACATCCACAGCCTTACTTATAATATAATCGATGATTAAAATTAATACCTTGTTTAACAATTGTTTAATTTTTTTTTACTTATAAACACTATTAAAAGTCAACTCCTGAAGAACCGAATAATTACCTGTCAGTTTGAACAACGTCGTGGACTTGTTTAAATGCATAAAAAACAAAATGGCGGACCGATTTCGGAACACCTGATACCATTTGATACTGCTGATTACTTTGGAGTATGCATTACCCCAATTTAGTCCAAATTTTCGTTCTTTTTTTGAATTCATTCAGCAGTGTTACCGTACCTAAATATTTTTTAGTGTTTAAAATAACGATTAGCTAATGACTGCTTAAATAACGTTTATAAGTAAAAAAAGGTTAATCACTTATTAAGAGTTTAAATAATGATTAGTTAATTAATATGTTGCTCAGTGCTTGGATTAGTGTTTTTTTTAAGTAAGAGGGCCAATAGCTAATACGAATTGCCTTGTGAAGTGGGAGCTTAAGAGTGATGTGGACGGAGGGTTTTGTGATGGCATAGTGGTGTCCTAACCTGTCGCCTGTGTGCAGAGCAAGTCGCCCGTGTCGCTGCTGTCGTCCCCGTCGTCGTCTGAGCTGGAGCAGTTCGACGCGCTGTCGCAGCGGCCGCGCGCTAACAACAACAACGGACACGCGGACCCGTTCGACCTCACGGGATTAGGTACGGAACAACACAACATCTTTTAACTAGGTACGGTGGAACACAGAGAAAGGTGTACAGGAGAGTTTTTAAGGTTTTTACCTAAAAGTCGCGCTAAGTATCGGAAAGTCGCTGAAATACCTTTGTTAACGCGTTGTTCGAACCCTCGTTCCTGTAACGTATCGTAACGGGTTACAAAACCCCTCCCTCTCAAATTGCGTTACGTAATACTTGAATGCATTATTTCACTGCTTTGAGAATGATAATCCACACTGATCAGTACGGTGGAACACAGAGAAAGGTGTACAGGAGAGTTTTTAAGGTTGAGATTTTCTCAAAAACTACTTGACCTATTGCAAAAATTCTTTCACTGTTTGATAGATAAAAGTTAAAACAATGCAACTGTAAAATAATTATTAAATTCGGTCCAGTAGTTTTTGAGAAAATCTCAACCTTATTGAGGCCCCCTGTATACTTATCTCTGTCTTCGACTGTACACTGTGTACGTTTTTATATTAGGTATATTATTCTTGTCGCGGATGTATCGCAGTTCCCGTGTCTCGGCAACAATGGCACGAGGAGGAATTTTAGTAGGTATTCCGCCCCTTCAGGGTGGCGAGTCCGACATAATCAACACGCTCCCCCGGGCTTGGAAACGTGTATTACCTGGCAAAAAGGTATGTTATTCTTATGATCTGTCCAACGCATTGGGACATGTCATGTAGTGTTGTGACAGAAAAAATTGTAATAAATAACGATTCCTTGTTAAGCGCGCGAAACGACATTAGCTACTTTTTTGTGAAAATTCAAATTAAATAGTTTCCGTGGTATTTAGTGATTCATGATCACGTTAAGTTAATCAGTAGATGTCCGCGAACGTTTCTATTAGTTGGAGTGCTCGAAAGAAGTCGTGTTTGTGAAGTTTTGTGCTCTTAGCAAGGTTTCCTTTTGCATAACTTGATGCTTGCGTGGATCATTGAGTTATTTCGTTTAGGGGTTTGGGAGGGTTGTGCGTCGGTTTAGGTTAGGTTATCTTCGTATATATGTATGTATTTATAAGAATTCAGACATTCTATTAACATCAGACCAGGCTGTATGCCCTAGTTGGCTTTGCCTTTCCCTCTGGGAAGAATTTTACAAAAAAATGTAATAAATAACATTACATGGTACTCATAAGAATAAGTGTAACCCCCATATATTGCAGGTGATCTAACCCCGCTGCCGTCGTCCCCTCCCACTGGCGCGGTGAAGAAGTCCCCCTCCGCGTTCCTGGGCGAGAACTCGTCGCTGGTGAACCTGGAGCGGCTGCTGCAGCCGGCCGCGGAGCCCGCGCCCGCAGCGCCCAACCCCTTCGCCCCGGACGCGGCGCCCAGGAACATGTTCCAGCCGCCGCCGCCGGTAAGTCAAGGACGTTTAACATTCAAATTCTTTATCGCTTCACCATTTTCATTTTATTTTCATAGGAAAACCAACAGCACAACTATAACAGAATACATAAAATACAATAGTAACACAAAGCCAATTACAGGTTTTCACAAATAGTAACAACATAATAATAAATACAGCAAATTTCGACAACTATGGCAACACATTCATATGAATATAACTATAATAAATTACACAGATACCTACATAATATTATATACATTCAAATATATACATACAGATACTTACATACATATTAACGTATATATAATTATATATTTTGCATACACATAGTCATACATACATATAATTACATCAAATAATATCTACACATAATACACATAAACTAGGGTACGTGCTCTAACTGTCGAAGAACAGTAGATTGATGTCGCGCCTCGCCGACGCGGGACTAGTTGCAAATAGATCTAGATCTAGGTTTTCCGCCAGGATATTAAAATTGTTGCTGTACCATACGGTATGTTATAGATGTTAATTTACAATGATCCAGTTGGCCGTGAGGGCACAGCAATACTTGTTGATTTGAAATGATGCCGGATGATTTGAAAGCGTTGGAGAGCCACATTAAGTTTAAAGAGAATCTGAGGGAGTTCCGATAACCGATGGGGTAGACGAGTTCTCGAATGGAGGCCACGAACGGGTAAACGTAGTGTGGGACGCCCCCCGACCAGATGGAGGGATGACCTTCGCAAGATGGCTGGCAGGGACTGGATGCAGAGGGCCGAGAGTAGGGTTGATTGGCGCGCTTTGGGAGAGGCCTACGTCCAGCAGTGGACTGATACGGGCTGATGATGATGATGAGGGAGTTCTTGTTGAGAGGGTGTTACTATAGTATTTATGAATACTTACTATGACGGATGTAAGATTTAATTGACGTTATGTAATGCTGCATGATTGTATTTTGGATTTTTTTTTGGTTGACATGGAAATTGTATTGTATTCAATAATTATTATTTTGAAAATTGACATTGATATTGTAGGTATTCATATTTTATAATGCATTCCAACACAATGTATAAATTGTTTGTGAATAAATAAACTGAAACTGAAGCTACTATTTGTGCACATTATCTATAGGTACATTTATATTTAGAAAGTTATGTAACATATTAATTAATGATAACTAATGTAGCAAATGTCAAAATATCTATAAAATCTATATATAATAAGACTGTAAAAAGTTATATCTGTACATTGGATATTTTTTGAAAAGAATAATTGTAATGTGTTTTAGGATCGATACTGATGCCAAAACACTAATTTTTAGAATTTTTGTCTGTGACTTTGTGCAAGTATCACGCAATAACTACTGAAGGGATTTTGATGGGAGTTTCACTAGGAGATAGCTGAAATATCTGGACAGCTCATAGGCTATAAGCCATGGCGGTATGTGATGTGGAAACAAGGATCCAGAGATTAAGATCTGCCTCCCGATCTCCTCCATCCTCCTCCCCTACGCAAACGAAGTTGCGTGGTACAGCTAGTTCCTAATATATCCCTCTCTCTCTTATGTTAAGGCGCGACTCACAATCAACGAGCTAAAGCAGCAGCAGATGGGTCTCACCGGGCTGTCGTTCCCGAGCGCGTCGCCCGCGTTCGGCGCGCCCCCGCCCCCGCCCCCGCACGCCGCCCCCGCGGACCCCTGGGCGCCGGCGGGGCTGGGGGCGGGGGCGGGGGGCGGCCCCATGCCCGCGCCCCGCGCCGCGTCCCCCTGGGCCGCGCAGCCAAACAGACACACGCCAAACCCGTTCCTGTCCTAGCCGAAACGAATGGTGAGCATATATAGAAGTCTTTTCTTTTCTCGTGTGGTTTAGTGACCAATCCTATTTGTCAAAGTCATTCAGGCCGCCCGTAGGCCTTTGACGCGGCCTAACGACTGCTGTCAAGCGACGACACTGCTTAACGTGCTTGCCGAGGCACGGAGGCTCAGATGAAAGTGTCACTAGCGGTCACCCATCCAGGTCCTGATCTCACCCAACGTTGCATAACTTGTACGATCGTTTTCAACGTGTACCCTAGAATATTGGTAGTAGTAGAATAGTGTTAAATCATGTCCCTCGGGACATCGGGAGCTCGCTCCCTCGATGTAAGGGAATGTCTGTGCCTTAGCAGTGGGGCAATATACTACTACTCTTGACCATGATGGCTGCAATGCTATCGAGACATCAATAAATGAACGTTTAACAATGTAATTCTCGTTTTTATCTTTTTCTTTGTCATAGAACCGATAACCGATGGGGTAGACGATTTCTCGAATGGAGGCCACGAACGGGTAAACGTAGCGTGGGACGCCCCCCGACCAGATGGAGGGATGTCTGGGGCTGGATGCAGAGGGCCGAGAGTAGGGTTGAGTGGCGCGTTGAGAGGCCTACGTCCAGCAGTGGACTGATACGGGCTGATGATGATCTAATTAATTGTCAAAGTCAAATTTCTTTATTGCAAGTAAGCACGTTGAGTACATTTTTGCACGTCAATATATTTATTGGAATTTACATTTACACCACTTTGCAAGGAAAAGGTGCCAACGCTGAGGAGAAAAAGTGGCAAAAAACTCTCAGCAACACATCTTTTAAAACAATGATTACTTAATTACTATACAGTACGTAACTATTACTATTGTTAGTAAGTTTATCCCTCATGCGGAAAAAAGTAAAACCCTTGTCACATTTGACTTATTACTCTGCAGGGCGGCGGCTAGCCCCGTCGGGTGGTCGCGCGCGCCCTCCCGCGCGGCGACCCACCACACACACTCGCACTGGCGGCCACGTCTTGATATCCGCAGGGATCATGATCACTCTAACAGGGGAACAAGTTTGATACGCTCGGACACAACAGTATACAGGAGAACCTTAATTATATCGAAAAGTTATTGAACTACTTCATAATATCTTTATCCACGATTTTGTTCCCGTAATACAGGGTGTAACGTAAAGGGTATATGAAGCCGAAGGGAGAGTGTTCAGTATCGGTAACTGAACAACTTTTGTTCTACGACTTTTCAATTTTCGCGAATTTATTTATTGACTTTTCATACATTTCCCACCGGTCAGCTGATCGATTTGTATGAGACATTATTTTTTTTTATTTTTTTTTCGAGAAATCGTAGAACAAAAGTTGTTCAGTTACCAATACTGAACACCCTCCCTTCGGCTTCATATACCCTTTACGTTACATCATTTACGGTATATCAAGATTTTCGACTAGTTTAATTTATACCTCATTTCAAAACAAGTGTATTATTATGTATGCTAATAATAATAAATGCTGTACCTGTTATTGTGAGGGTCGCACAGAACTGAACATCTGTCTGCAAATAGAGTAATGTTTGTGATTTTTGCGTTGGTGCTCCTTGTAAAATAAAATAAAATAAAATTATGTAAGCTACAACCTTGAATCGGACAAATTTATTTTTACAATTATGAATAGTTTCACTCAATCAGTTCCGTCACTGTTACACCACAACAGGTAATTAGATTTTTATTTAAATGAAGAAAAATTTCTAGCCGTTGGCAGGACTTGAACCTGTGACTTTATCATTCTGTGACAATTTTTCATCATTAAAAATTTTAAATGATGAAAAATTTCTAGCTTTGGGCAGGACTTGAAACTGCGACCTTGTCATTCTGTGACAATTTTTCATAATTTAAATGACATTGCCACATTTCAATGGAGCTCTGCCCCACCTTTGGTCACCTACGTGACCATTGAAGCTTATATAACATTTTGTTGGGGACTTATTACAGGTTTCATATTGCATAATCATAATCAGTAGGAGTTGCGAGAGTAGTAGAAAATGATAACAAAGACAATGAATAATTCGCTTCGATTTCTTACTATTTTGTGAATTCTTATTAAACTGGTTTTTTCGACTCGCTAGATGTACAAAACTTTATTTTAAACCAATAATTTTAATAAAAAACGGAGTTATTTTTACATTTATTCGTCATCTTGTTCATCTTGCAGTTGATGGTGGGGCAGAATTTGGCATTGTCATTTGTTCGCCGAGCATGGCATTAATGCATAAAACAAATTCTATACTTAATTTGTTTACAAAAGACCATTGATCTCCTATAAACAACTAGATACACAGTCTGCCTTCTATAAATGTCCGAGCGCAAAGAAGGTCCAAACGGACATTTGCTTTATTGGACATTATTTGGACGTTAACAATGGACCCTTATTTGGTCGTTTTTTAAATTGTTTTAGTAAGACCTTTGTGTATCTAGTTGTTTATAGCAGATCAATGCAAAAGACCCTTGCTTTGGAATGCGGTATACGAATGATTTTTTGTCAGCAAAATTCGGTACCACTGACCAACTGACAGTATTATAAGCGAACAGAACAGCCACTAATTTATTTCCACTAAAATACAACTCCAACAGTGCGCTACGGACGAGAAGTGACGAATTTGCTAACTGAAGTGATGTGACACGACCCTTAAATTAATCTAAATTACTATTCAGGTTTTGGTAGCGATTCTGGTTTTTTTAGACTAACTTTGACAGTTCTAAAAGTACTGCCATTCATTTTATGACTGGAGAAAATGAGACAGCATTTTTAGAACAGTACAGCTTAGGTTTTGAAAACGTAAAGAATACTAACTGTGACTATGTATCGGATTTTAAACTGTCAGGAAAAATATGACGATTTCTGGTAATTTGAATTTCCAAATTAAGTTTTGGATAGTAATATTTTCAGTCGAAGACAGAGATAAGTATGCAGGGGGCCTCAATAAGGTTGAGATTTTCTCAAAAACTACTGGACCGAATTTAATAATAATTTTACAGTTACATAGTTTTAACTTTTATCTATCAAACATTGAATTAATTTTTGCAATAGGTCAAGTAGTTTTTAAGAAAATCTTAACCTTAAAAACTCTCCTGTACACCTTTCTCTGTGTTCCACCGTACTTATAAAACTGAACAATTTTCACTACTGATTATTATACTACGAAAACCCAAAAGTTGCAACAGTTTCACATAGGTTTAATTATAAATAAATAATATGTAATTGTATATATAATACTTTCCCGATCAGCCGTATTTTTCCTGACAGCTCAAAACTGTTCCGGCATGTATTTTAATCATCTTTTGTTATTATTTTACTTGACGAACAACTTTATTGTTTAAAAATATTCTCTATTGCAATGAATTTAGCTATATTTTCGTCTAATATATTTTTATCAGGTGATTGCCGTAATATACATAAAATTATGTTTTTTATTACTATTGTTTACGAGTGGAGTGTAATCATGTGAGCGAACTATTTACGTGGTGGTAGGCTAACGAACTAAACATTAACTATATAAAACATGTCAAGATAGGACGGGAATTGCCGTGACATTTGATCTCCCGATAGTTCAGTCACATTGCAGTCACGAGAATACTGAAGCTAGGAACGTCAGATAGACGAAACAAATCGATCTACTCTTAAGGGCCTTCATAGAGCAAACTAGCGCCGCCAATTTAAAAAAAATTATATCTTCCAATATAATCAATTTTATTAAAAAAGCTATTTACGAAATGTTTATTACGATAAATACCATTTTTAAATGCTTATTTATAACGTGATTCAATGTCGGTAAGTTGTAGTTCGCATAATTGCGAAAAACGGCCGTTTTTGGCACATTTATGAACTACAACTTGGCTTGTCGCAATTATGCCATGTATGGTACATTGAAAAATAGTATTTATCGTAATAAACATTTTGTAAATAGCTTTTTTAATAAAATTGATTACATTGGAAGATATTATTTTTTTAAGATTGGCGGCGCTAGTTGGCTTTATGAAGGCTCTTAAGTATATTTTGTATGAGCGCTTATAAGCGGCCCAGGATGGTGGCCGCGCGCGCTTATAAGCGCTGCAGCGGGACGAAGGTACCATATTAAAAATGTCGATTGCTTTTTCATTGTGATATTTCTCTAACCCATGCCCTAACACAAATGGCGCCTTGTAATTATTATAAGATATGATTTCCGTAATAAAAATATAGTGCCGTAGCCTTCATAGAAAAACTGAAAATCCACGCACGCCTTAAGTAACCAATGCATTTTGAACTTAATTTATAGGCAGCTACGTAGTAAAATAATTCAAAATAACAATAAGAAGAGATCGATTTATGCTGCCCTTCAAACAAAACACCTTCTGTCTTCTCGTGCCCTCGTAGGCTGCAATGTCACAGAAATATCGGGCCCAATCTTAAATTCGTTTATTCCCGTTTTCTCTTGACAGTATATAAGACAGTATACACGCCGTCACACAGTATATGATAGATATGTGAAGTTTTTGTATAGACTGGATAACGCTGTGACATAATGTAGAACTCGTGTTGTGTGCGCGTTCAGAAACTGCCATTGTATGTATATTATGACGAACCTAAGGGCGAGCTTGAATGACACAATGGTCAGGTAACGACCACGGCATACTGTAGTTTTCGGTTTTTAAGCAGTTGTCACACCGCCGGCTAGTAAAGCGAGTAACTATGGGATGTATCGCTCGGCGAGTAATGTATAGACATTAGACTCCCTCAGCGATGAACAATAAAGTCGCCAAGCGAGTATCGCTGCGTCTCTTTTTTTTACACGGAATATACTATCTATTGTTCGTTTCAGGCTGGAAAAAATAGCCCATAGTTACTCGCCGGCGATGGCACAACTGCCTTATCTTGACAATATATTTATTACTGTTCATAGGCTCAAAAGTATGAAAGAGTGTTACAATTGGTGCTAAGTGACCAGGATGTACTCAATTAATAAATTGACAGCCAATTATATTAATTTGTTCGACAAGTGGCTGCGATACATTACTGCAATATTTTGAAAAGTTTTAATAAACGATAAAGAAACTCAGTACTGTATATCATCCGTTCGATCCAAATAGCATAATGGAATTGGTGGGATTAAGAAATTTCATCGTATTCATAATGGTATTAATTTTTACACACGGATGATTACATGCCTGCGTTTTTTTATACATGGACCACGGCATTTATCGCCAGAGATTCCATTCTCTTGCGATTATAATTCTAAAGGATCTTATAGCTTGCCAACATATTGCAGCAATATTACTTCTATATTATCGCCGGCTTTAACGCAATAATGTGTTCCGAAGCCCAAATCAAGTGTCTTTATTTTGTAAACAAATATGATCGTCCAATTACCTATTGCGATGTAATATTAAGGGCCTTCCATGAGCCAACTAGCGCCGCCAATCTTTGAAAAATAATATCTTCCTATTTAATCAATTTTATTAAAAAAGCTATGTACATAATGTTTATTACGATAAATACTATTTTTTAATATACAATACTTGGCATAATTGCGACAAGCAAAGTTGTAGTTCTCAAATGTGCCAAAAACGGCCGTTATATAATATATATTAAAAAATCATGTTTATCCTAATAAAGATTGTGTACATAGCTTTTTTAATAAAAATTAATAATTTGTAAGATATTATTTTTTTAAGATTGACGGCGCTAGTTGGCTCATGGAAGGTCCTTAAGGAACCAATTGATTGAATCTGTTCATCATTGTGAAAATAAAGTGATCCGATCTAATAATGTGAAAATCACTATGCAATAATCACAGAAAAGCTTAAAATGTTAGTAGTTTTTGTTTACAAAATAAGACACTTGATTTGGGCTGCGGTAATCATGCATGTGTCAAAATAGTAATTATAACGAAAGCTATATAGCGTTGCTGTATTCATCTGGTTAAGACTTATAATTCAAGCGCGTCCTAATGCATGCGGTTTTTCCTACTGTGATATTTTTGACCCTTATTTTTTTATATAAATCAGCAATAAAATTATGATTTTAAAAATATATTTACATTGTTTTATGGTAATATTTGTTTTTACAAACAGTTTCTAAACGCACACAGAATATAGATTAAAAAATAGCGTAGACGTCGTAGCATCCATAGATTTAATGACTTTAGGGCCGTTGCAAAATAAAGCCACCTTATTGGGATTGTAATAACGACCATAATGTAAAAAAAAAACTAAAAACAATTGAACATTGTAAACTTACTTAAATAAGAATCGGTGGCTATTATTTGTTAATCTAGAATTCTAGATGTTAATGCAGGCCCAATGAGTGACTAAATCGGTGGAGTAGGGTCATTGTATGGTACTGTAAGCCTCCCGGGATGATTTAACTAGACTTAATAGCTTAGGCCGATTTTCAGACAGTTTTGAGCTCAAGCTTGGTGCTCGCTCTTAAAAGCTTCAAATTCCATAGACGTTTGACAGTTGTAAAAGCGAGTTCACACTAAACTCGTGGTCAAAATTGTCTATGAATCTCGGCCTTAGTGATGGCTCGTAGGCGGGCGCTATACATCAACATTTATCATGATATGGATCACGATCCGACGGATTCATTCAGACCAGTCCAAAACACGAGTTTTCATTCCAATATTTAGAAATTTTGAAACCTTGACCATTGTTAAGTGGCTGCCAGCTGTCAAACTCGAGCGCGAGACAGAAGATGTCCCGCAGCGGCGGAGCGAAGAGCACGGCACAATGACTCCATATTTGTATTTTTATGTTTGGCAGGGAAATAAAAATACGCCAATTAAAATCAGATTTCTTAAACAAGCTCTCGTATTTATAATACCCTACATTTTGATATATATTTTGTATTGAATAACTATTTCAGTTTAGACATAATTTTAATTTTAAAAGACATTTAAGGGGTATAATTGCGATTTTTTTCTATCGAGCGAAGTTTATCCAATCGTGTATCGGTATTCATCAGTCTCTAAATAGACATCCCAAGATTGCTATACATTTTTTTCAGCCGTTTATATTTTAGTAATTAGTGCCGTAGCCTTCATAGAAAAACTGTAAATCCACGCATAAGAAGCCTTACCTTTTGCGCTGTTATTCTGAATGTGTCTCTCGTGATCAGTATCACAAATATCGTTGTGTATCGTCCGCTGTAGGGTCTCGCTGTCCCGGGCGGCTAAGCTAGCGTCCACAGGTGGGCTAAGGGTTAGGTGGAGTCAATCGTGCCTTAGATACCAGTTTTGTATTATGATAGAGTGTCGCCCTCCAATTTGCATGCGCCGGTTTGTACCGCGAATATTGGGGAGTTCATAGATTTTGATACGTAATCTAGAATCGTATTATTAGTTAATTATACAGGTTGTAGCAGAAAGGGCCGAATTACGCGTCAGTAGCTTAACAACTTTTGTTCCGGGACTTTTCGTATAAGAAATAAATCAATATCTCATATTAATTGATCAGTAGGGCTGTTGCCATTCTCAAAGCGATGGAATCATAGCATGTCATGGCGTGCTGAACAAAGACGCCGCTATACCAGCGCAGTGGGCGTTCAAGTATTACGTAACGCAATTTTTCCCCCTTTTTTCCCCCGCACATGTAACGCGCCGGAGCCCCCCCCCCCCCCCCCCCCAAGGTTATGACTATATGAGTATATAATACTCTAGTGACAATTTTTACCTAAAAGTCACAATTATGTTGCGCTAAGTATCGGAAAGTCGCTAAAACGCCTTTGTTATTGTGTTACGTAACGCGTTGTACCAACCCCCCGTCCCTGTAACGTATCGTAACGGTTTACAAGACCCCTCCCTCCCAAATTGCGTTACGTAATACTTGAATGCGTTGTTTCATTGTTTTGAGAATGAGAATCCCCACTGATCAGTACGGTGGAACACAGAGAAAGGTGTACAGGAGAGTTTTTAAGGTTGAGATTTTCTCAAAAACTATTTGACCTATTGCAAAAAGAATTTCACTGTTTGATAGATAAAAGTTAAAACTATGTACTGTAAAATAATTATTAAATTCGGTCCAGTAGTTTTTGAGAAAATCTCAACCTACTGTCTACTTATCTCTGTACAAACTGTATGAAAAGTCCAAAAAAATATACGAAAATCGATCAGAAAAGAACGGTGTTCTCTTTCCGTTACATCCTGTGTAGCTCAATGAGTAGGGTGAGTGACTGCGGCGCGAGCGTCGTTGGTTCGATCCTCCCTCATCCCTGTACTATTGTGGCAGACAGGTCCTAAAAGCTTTTAGCTTGGAAGTGGTGGATTGGGGAGAAAAATTAGTAATGTGGAATCATCGCTAATATTTTATTTAACAAAAATTCTTGTACATTTTAAAGTTGGTTAACTTAGAGGTAGTCAACACATTTATTTCTTAGCGTATTTATTTAATTTTATTACTGTAAACTGAGGTTACGTGCTATTTGTATAAATCATGCGAAAGAATTCTCCAATGTTTGTGGTATAGTATGAGCGTCAGAATGTTAGTGCTTAGTCATACGGCCTAAGTGAGTTACTATGAGATTCAAGGACACTTTTGAGCGCGAGCTAATATGAACAGTTCATATTAGATCGCGAGTTGTGAGACCGAACTCAAAATCAGGTCGATCTTAAAACTGTATATCGGCCCAAGTCCTCTCTAAATCTCAAACTGAGACTCGTAACTCAATAATTTCACATAGGCCGAGGCTATGCAACACGCTAGACCAAAGTGAACTCGTCTTTGCTATAAATTCTGAAACTCATCCAGGGAATAAGATTGGTGGAGTTACAAGATCCTGTATTGCCCCTTAAAATAATTTTAATACTGTAAAAATATTTAATTACTAAAGAAACTAAGGCAATTGGTAGAAAAGTCCTTTGTTTTGAAATTAAATATTTTTACACATTAAATTTCTTGGACGAGGTTTAGTTCACAAAAGCAAAGGTGGATTCACACTTGTCGCCAAACGCGCCGCGTCCAGTCCGAATCCCCGCGCTTTATATCGTGTGTGTGTATGTTGCGTACAAAAATATTCCATTTTATATACATTTGTATGTTATATCGGTTATTTTTACAACCCACTGTTTGATGTAGTGTTGAATTGATCGTGTAATGACGAGTTCTTGCCCGAGCATTCGCGTGTAAACATTGCATTGGATTTTAGCTATTACGAAGTACTTTGCGAAGTTGACTGAAGCGAAGTAGCGTCACAGTAGTCTCGTCTATGTTACGAGTTAAGGTCGAGATTAATATATAGTTTTGAGCGCAAGCTTAGAAAAAACTCGCTCTTGCAATTTTCAAATTCCATAGACGTTTGATTGACAGTTGCAAGGGCAAGCTCGCGCTAAGTGTTATAACTGTTTATAAATATCGACCTTGGTGTAGTGAGATAACACGTATCGTGCTGTTCGTACTCGGAACTTCGGCCCTTTTGCCCTTTTAAGGACTGAGGCGAAGTGAAGTTGCATAAAGCTATTTTGTGCAACTTTACTTCGCTTCGGTCAACTTCGCGAGAGTATAGAAGCCGCTTTTGAGTGCTCGCATTCGAATGCTCGCTGTGAGAACGCATCCTATGACGTTGTTGTACTAACTCAGATAAAATTATACATAACGTCGTCATTAATGTTAAGATGTTCTCAAAAATACTTGAACTTATTTTAAAATTGTTTTATAATTACGTAGTATGCACTCTAAGCTATGTATTAGTGAAAGAGTATCTACAATCGGACAAGTTTTTGAGAAAATCTCAACTCTAATGTGGCCCCATGGTTCACCTATCTTAGGTTGAGCATCATAGATAGTTTTGAGCACGAACTCCGCATGAGTGACTGAGCTCGCACTTACGACTGTCAAGTTTGTATGAAAAGTGACAGTTGTAAGTCTGAACTCAAAGTCCAATCGTACTCAAAGCTGTATATGACTATCGGCCTACGAGTACGACTATACATGATCAGTTCGCATCGGCTGTGTTGCCGCCGTAAAAAAAAGTACAAAAGATGAATTACCCAGTTATTAAGTATTTATAAAATAAACTAATAAAAAATATAAAGTTTTGTTTTTTTCGCTGGCAACACAGCTGATATTATTGTTTTTCGCTTGTATTATTTTGTAATGGCAGATTGAAATGGTTATCGTACCGACTTGTTTATCCGTTATGTAGATAAATTATTTTTTAATATATTAATTTTTTGACCAATAAATTGCAACGATGCTAATCCAATGTGTCACTAGCTAGGGACAAACTGTAAAGATTAATGTAACTATTTAATTAAAATATATAAGTTTTCCAATATACTGTGTTTTTATATATTTTGTAATTTTTAGTAATAGCAATATTTAAAAAAAGTTCCTACTTGAACATGTATTTGAGATCAAGTTTAAAACATGTTACCCCTCTTTTAGGCTCTTGGCCATAAATGTGACTTAAAGTCAGGCCGAGGTTAAAGGATTTTTGCTGGTTTTCGCCTTACAAAGTCGGTGGTTCAGCAACAGTGTTAAAATAAGTCACCGTTTAGCAATCTTTGTGGTTATGAGCTTGGATGCCAATAGGGTGACGGTTGTCGAGCGAGCTAAAGCTACATTCACAAGCGGCGGACAGATAAAAACGGCTGGATGGATATTGCGGCGATAAATCGCAGTGTTAGGTCGCATTCCCTTGAGGTGCCGCCGCCTAAGTAAGGGCCCGGGCCCACGGACGCAGTGCGCGCACCGCACGGCGCCAGAGTGGCTCGAGGCTCAGACGGGGAGGAGGAAGGTGAGGGATGAATGGATTATACATTGTGGGCTAGTACAGCCCACAATGGGGACTGCTCGGGCGCCAGTCGGGTCGCGGTTGTATCACAGTTTCCCGTGGCTCGGCAAGAATGGCACGAGGTGGAACACCCCAGGACGTTTAGTCGGTATGCTGCCCCTTCAGGGCGGTGAGCCCGACATAACCAACACGCTCCCCCGGGCGTGGTGACACATGATTTGCATGTTTTACCTGGGTTAAAAAAAAAGGTCGCATTCTCTGGGTTATTTGAGATCTAAATGAAACAATATGGATATACAATATGATTATAATTTATTCATTAATAGTTTACAAAGACATTATCGTACAAATATTATTTCTTCAGGATCAGCGTATTGCAGTACAAATACTTAAATAATAAATGATTTTGTTCATTATCGTAAAAAAATACTTAAGTAACGCTCCCGTAAGTACATCGAGATTTCATATACACGAATCGCAAAGTGAAAAATCTCTTATATACAAGACACGCACCAGTTACAAAAGTTTCATGTAAAATAATCGTAAAAATGTGTTCATAGAGCTGTCTCATCATAGAATTGATATCTCCCAAAAATAGTTATATTCTGTTTTTACTTCTTGCCTACTCTTACTAAAGAGTTAATTTCGCCAATCTCAAGTCATTTAGAGAAATCAAATAGTGAAAAATCAATCCAAAATGATGGCAAATTGACCATAACTATAATAAAAAAATTACATCGCGTATACCGTTTACGCGTCGTTTAAAACGACTCGCTTAGAGACGATAAAGTTTATTCTGCGATACTCTGAAATCGTCACAATCGTAAGTCTTTCATAAACTATTTTTTGGAGACATTCCACAATGAGTCCCGCATCTTTATAACTCGTATATCTAAGCGTGGAATGGACGTGTGGCGCGTCGCACGCCGCTAAGCTTACGCTGTTACTTATATTAAACCTAACTAGTTTTAAATAGTTATAAGCCAGACCTCGTGCGATATATATTGAGCAACGTAGGGGAGACATTGCTGAGCACACGACAATCGTCTGGTATTGCGTCAATCCCTGATTGGCTTAGATTAAAAATACTATTGGTGAAACGGACTACAAATTTCGCTTTGATATTCAGTATAAATTGACCCGCCTTAGCATGACGAAGTTAGCCGAGGCCAGATCAAGATGACTGGTTGCGGAATTTGGCGTAACAAAAATTACAAGTACTCATCTGCACAAGCGGCAAGCAACATTAACTTTCGTTTAGATTAGAAGTAAAAATGTTGATTGACATTTGCTTTTTCGTTAGTAAATGTCAAACCCATATATGTATTTCTCTTTCTATTCTATTAGCGTTAACGAAAGGTAAAGTTATCGCTGATATTGCAATCCGATGTTAGTACAATTTTTGTATCTCGCACCAATAGTATTATTAAACGAAGCTGTTTAAACTTAAATAATTACTGAATTTACTGTAATTTTCGCGGATTTGTAGATTTCAGTCTCACGGTGCCAACGTCACTAACCTACATATTGGGATTATATAAAATGTAGATACAAATTGTATAAAAATCCTTCGACTAGACACTACAATATCCAATAAATATTACTCGAAAACCTCCCCGACAATTTAATCCTAAATAATAAATAATTCAAGCACATTTTTTATAGTGATGGTCACGTAAATAATAATAAAAAAATATAATTCGAAAACAAGCAATGGTGTCGGCAGATCTACCAATCGATAATAAGAAAATAAATCTATGATTATGATAATAAAGAGAAGCGATATTTCAAAAATCACATTCGCGCCGCGCGCTTAAATAACCTTAACCATACTAAATTAAATGCAAAATGGACCGACGAATGCCCATTGACCCGTGTCTACCGCTGTGGAGGCTTGTTAGGCATAATAGTTTCGTAACGACTGTTGTAAAGGAATGGCAGCTGTCATGACACTAAGGCTGCCTTTCCACCAGAGATATGCTGCTTGGATGCGTCTGATATCCACCAATCATATTCATTGGTCCACATATCATAGCTCTGGCGGAATGAATACGATTGGTGGATACCAAACGCATCCATAGCAACGTACATACATCTCTGGTGGAAAGACAGCCTAACTCCAGAATACTGACTGCTTTAGATACTTCACACCGGAGCACAGCAATGATAATAATAGACGCTATTTGACTGTAGAAGTATGTATACCTGTCTAGACTAATTCTACATAGAATCTGCCATTATTATCAGTGTTTGGCGAAGAGAAATGACGTCATTCGTAGAGCGTACACGTGACGGCAGTCCGTGCAGAATCGGTACGACTGACATATTTATATCGCGAAGATGCATTCGGGTCACTGAGCCAACGCAGCAAGTAAATACGAAAAAAAGTATTTTCTTTCTGATTACAATACAAGCGATCGCGATCTTTTGTCACAAAAGCAACAGTCGTTACAACTACAACCCCAAAGTAACGCTTCCATGGCGGTAGAGAAAATATTTTTTTGTTCATGAAATGTTGACTCAATGGTGCGACATTGACTGACATTCCGATTTTATCTATACTTAAACCATTGGCAGCGGATTCCCGTCGTAATCAGCTGATTGGGTCGTTCGGACGCCGCCATCTTGTCGAGGACACGAAATGGCGGCTGTAGGGTTTCGGGTCAACTGGGAACGTATCGAGCCTATTGTTCACTTCGAGATAAGTAAATTAAGACTGGAAGAGTATTGTAAAGAGGTTTCATTAGTAGAGATTCATTTGAGTGAACTGTGTTAGATCAATAAGTATAATGTTTCACAACCCAGGGTCATTTTTAAGGTTTATAAGTCCGCGCAAATGCAGACATTTTACTTGCCACTTTGATCTATTAGAGACCCTGTGATTAGCCATATTTGAATTCTGGGAGCGATGGTACAGTCGAAAACACATCAGTTGTAATACTTTCTTGTTCTTATTCAGTCGAAGACATATAAGTATACAGGGGGCCTCAATAAGGTTGAGATTTTCTCAAAAACTACTGGACCGAATTTAATAATTCTTTACAGTTACATACTTTTCACTTTTATCTATCAAACAGTGAAATAATTTTTGCAATAGGTCAAGTAGTTTTTGAGAAAATCTCAACCTTAAAAACTCTCCTGTACACCTTTCTCTGTGTTCCACCGTACTTCAAAACATATTTAAAGTGTTACATTGATATGGGGTCGAGTGTACTAAACCACCTATTTCCTAACGTTATCAATCATACAGAGAGGTTGATAAGTCAGAAGATATGCGATTCCGTTTCATGGTTCCCATCGCTCACGAACTATTTAACAATATTATAGGATCTGATTCGGAGCATTTGAAAATGAGCATTTAATAGCTGATTTGTCGATGTTATACCAAAACCACACGTATTTTGTGGGTTTTCTCATTGCGACATTATAAAAGGTGACTGTGCACTTGCAAATACCATTTTTATTTATTTATTTGTATGATGAAATCCTTTGCAATTACATGCGGTGCGAACAAGTACGCGTTCTAGCAGTCCACCGATTTCTGTCTTCTAAATAAAATCCTTAACAGTATAACTTTAAATGCTAAAGTCGTGCGCATGGTATTTCAGGAATCTGGAATCACGGATTTTTTTACATTTTTTATATGAAAATACAAAATAATACAAAACTTATGTCCACGATCTTAGATTAAGGCTGTGGACTCATTAAGAAACAGTTTGCGGGCTGACTGTTTCACTCCCATACAGTATAACGATTTTATTCGTTTATTCAAGTTAAGTTAGCTCAAGTCCTGTTAAAGTCAGATTTTTGCCGAAAAATAGAACAATAAGGTTGGCGCAGACTTTGACAGGACGAGAGCTAGCCTGACCGCAAGCGCTGTACTCTATATTGTGAATGTGACAGCAATTTTCCCATTTCCATAATACATTGATCGGTTTCTGTGATAAGACTTTTTATGTCAGTAATGAAATCCAGCAATGGACTATGGGTTTGCTTGATGTGATTGTCAGTAGCACAATACTGCACGGTTTTTTTCAGTCATCTACGGGCAAGTATATCTGTCAAAAAACTATTGTGGATCTGACAGTGACAGCAAACCTATTCCTATTTATTTAACCCACGAGGTTTCTGACAACTACCCCTAATCTGTGGCGCGTCCATGTCGTGGGTTCACAAGTGGCGCCTAGTTTATTGGTCACATACTAGCCATTTCTATCTCCATTTCGTTTTTACAAATACGAACTTGTCTATGATAGAGTAAGCTAGCTGTATGAACTCAATGTGGCCACTTGCCTGAACTAATGTCAAAAGATAGGAACTATTCAGTAGTCTATCTAACGTTTTTTTTTTTCGTTTGGAGTTCGTTCGCGCCGTTTTAATCCATTGTTGCTAAGAAAACCAGCCAACTATAGAAATGGGAATAGGTTTGCTGTCACTGTCAGCTCCACAATTAGACCGCTGTTTTTGCCAGTACTTTCTTAACAGTCAGCCGCAAACAGTTTGCCCACATCCCAGAAATCTGCTGCTAAATGCTCCTAATCCTAACCCCAGCCTAGTACTCCCACTGCGTAGCGGAGCTGATGTCCGCGCCCGCGAGGCGGAAGTTCCCGTTCTTGGCCGCGGCGAGGTACTCGCGCGAGGCGGCCGCGCGGATGGCGAGGCGCGTGGGCTCGCGCAGCTCCAGGTGGAAGCCTTGGGGAGAGTCCGCGTCACAGGTCACGGTCTCGCTGTCGGCGTGCCAGTATTTGCCGTTTTGACCTGAAATGGGGAATTATTATAAAGGTATTATTTTTTTGCGCACACAAAGCATATTGAAGTGTGACTGGGCGGGCTTGTCCAATGCGACAATGTCCATGCTTGTGCAATGTAGGCTAATAAAGAAGCAGGAATTATTTTAAAAACTTGACTGCCTAAAATGACAATACCAGATTCTGACACAAGATAACGAATAAATGTAAAAATATATCCGTTTTTTTTTTAAATATTGGTTTAAACTAAAATTAATGTACAAGTTGCGAGTCGAAAAAAACAGCCTAATTAAGAATTCATAAAAAATAGTAAAAAATCGAAGAAAATGATACTGATTATGATTATGCAATATGAAACGTGCAATAAGTCCCTAACAAAATGATAGGTGGTACAGCTTAAATGTACACGCAGTTTTTGTATAGGTGGGGCAAAGTTCCATTGAAATCTGGAAATGTCATTTAAGCTCCTTTGATAAAAAAAAATATAGTAAGAATTTTCAAAAATAAGTCATGTACAGTCGAAGACAGAGATAAGTATACAGGGGCCCTGAATAAGGTTGAGATTTTCTCAAAAACTACTGGACCGAATTTAATGATTCTTTTACAGTTCCATAGTTTTAACTTTTACCTATCTAACAGTGAAAGAATTTTTGCAATGGTCAAGTAGTTTTTGAGAAAATCTCAACCTTAAAAACTCTTCTGTACACCTTTCTCTATATTAGATCGTAAGTGTGAATGTGAGCATATTACCTTTGAAGTAGACGGCTCCCTTGGGTCCTCGGATGACCTGAATGGTCTCGTAGTTGGCCTTGTTGCACTCGAGGCGCACGCCCTTCGGACCCACGAAGCCCTGCTCGCACTTCAGCACCAGGATAGGCCTGACAGGAAACCAAGACACAGTCAGGCCAAGATTGAAAGGAACAACAAAGGGTCGAGGAAGGCTTTAACCATGTACACTGTACAGTCTGTCCAATTCAAATTTTCCAAAGAGGTAAACCACCTGTGACGGAACAGTTGCTTGGTTACATAGAAAATAACAGATATGTCACTCTCGCTCTAAAAGCCCTATCAGAAATACACGATTCCACATTTTATTGCCAATTTCCATCCATCCCAAACGCGGCTGTGCTGCAGCATACTCCTCGCAGGCCCTTTCCGTTACACCACCCAAAGTCAAAAGTCAAATTTATTTATTGCAAGTAAGCACGTTGAGTACATTTTTGCACGTCAATATCTTTTATAATAATGATAATACAATTACTTATGGGCCTTCCATGAGCGTACTAGCGCCGCCAATCTTAAAAATATAATATCGTCCAAATTAATCATTTTTATTAAAAAAAGCTACGTACATAATGTTTATTAGGATAAATACTATTTTTCAATATACAATACATGGCATAATTGCGACAAGCTAATTTGTAGTTATCAGCCAAAAACGGCCGTTTTTCACATTTATGCGAACTACAACTTAGCGAAATTGAATCACGTTATAAATAAGCATTTAAAAAATAGTAAATTATGGAATGCAATAAATTTATTTATTCAACTATATATAAATTGACAGGATAACACCTTCTAGATCTAAGCACTCGACCAGAATACCGACTGTGGTGTATAATTATAGCAGCCCAAATAGGCCGGAGCCTGTGCCTGGGCTAACTACGTAATTAAAGACCTTGAAATGATGTCTAGCGGTCCTTGATCGCGCAAGAACGTGCCCTGTTTAGGTAGTTGGTAAATATGTTTAAGAGAATTAAGTACATAACATGCAGTATTAATAAATAATAAATGTATTGAATATTTGTGCTCACCTATTGATGAGGTAGAAGTAGTATTTGCAGTTGTCGTCAATGGTGTCCGCGTTTGCGTAGAGGTGTCCCGAGCGCTTGGTCATCAGGTACTTGCCGTTGTTGGCGCGGAACGCCACCGCGCCCTCGCCCTGCCACTCCAGCTCGAACAGGGCATTAGAGGACCTACAACACAGTACATAAGGCATTAGTTACAATGAAGGAGGGAAATAACATATTTCTATTGCGTAAGGGTGTAATTTTTTACGAAGTACATGAGGCATTAAGCTAGCCTATATAGCATTGTATGCCAATAAGACGGCATTGTCTGCCAGTCTTGCGGCATTGTATGCCAGTAATGCGGCATTCTGTGCCAGCACGCTGTCCTTCCCCCTGTTGTACAGTCGACAGCAGATCAATGGTAACACTTGTAGTACGATTTCAAGTCTTACGACGCAAATAATAAGAACAGGTAAAACGTGTTACCATTGATCTGCTGTCGACTGTACCTATGCCAATAAGACCAGTCTTGCGGCATTGTATGCCAGTAATGCGGCATTCTGTGCCAGCATGCTGTCCTTCCCCCTGTTGTATGCCAATAAGATCAGTCATGCGGCATTGTATGCCAGTAATCCAGCATTGTATGCCAGTACGCTGTCCTTCCCCCTGTTGTAAGCCAGTCATTCGGCATTGTATGCCAGCAATCCGGCATTGTATACCAGCATACTGTCCTTCCCCCTGTTGTCTGCCAGTCATGCAGCATTGTATGCCAGTCATGCGGCATTGTATGCCAGCAATCCGGCATTGTATGCCAGCACGCTGTCCTTCCCCCTGTACTATGTAATGACTTATGAGTATGTACTGACTTGTTGTCCCCGCTGGCCTGGATGCCGCCGCCGCACTCGAGCGTCCAGTAGCGGTCCTGCATGGTGCGGATGTACCAGCGCCGAGTCGCCCAGTCGAACTCCAGCTGGAACGTCTCGTGTGAGGAGATCTCGTCCTGGTTGGCGGTCACGTCCACACCTGCAAGTGACAAGGTAATTTTTTTGTTAGAGCTGAAGGCTGGATGTGAAGAAGTAAAACTACAAAAATGAGCTGATGAAGATGTGGTTTATTTGAGGAACTTTTACAGACTTACAATAGGAACGTAAAAACAAAAGCATTCAAAAAGTAATATAAAATTCCATATGTATCAAAATGACGTCATATTTCCAGCCAGTTGCCAACATTTTTATTATGATAATTTTTATGAAAATAGAGGTAAAATTAGGGCTTATTTTTATTTTATTAAAATAACGTCGTATTCAGTATTTAAGTTTGGCGTAAGTGACGATGACGTCACATTACTGAAATAGTGTCGTTCCAAAATCGGTGAATACCCATGTTTCGGATGTTTTCGGTATTTGTAAGAGAGTGGTCGTTGCCATTTTCCTTGCGGACTCGCCAAATATGATTCTGACTACCTAGAAAGCATTGAGAAAGTGTTACAAACAAAAATACAACGTATTACTTGGCTGTATGGGTTAGATTCCCTTTTCCTGCTACGGCAGAGCCACAGCGCTTCCGAAATATAGAATATTTTGGAATATAGCGTCCACGGAATGGCGCGGTCGTGGGTTTCAATGCTGGCCATGATAAAAATTATCCATATTATTTGACCAATTAATAACAAGATAACCGATGGGGTAGACGAGTTCTCGAATGGAGGCCACGAACGGGTAAACGTAGTGTGGGACGCCCCCTGACCAGATGGAGGGATGACCTTCGCAAGATGGCTGGCAGAGACTGGATGTAGAGCCTACGTCCAAAAGTGGACTGATACGGACTGATGATGATGACGATGATAATATATAATAACAAGGGCTGTTATTCATAAACGTGATTTAAAGTTACGCCACCGTTTAGGTCCCCTGTCCCGTTCTATCTTAACCTTTTTTAACGAAGTGTGAAAGGGATAGCAACACGATTTAAAGGAAGTGAGTTTTAACTAGATTTATGAACTTTTATGCTATTGGATGCTACCTGCGTCGACACACTGGCTCCCTCCCATGTGCAGTTCACGAGCAGGGCGGCGGGGGCGGCGGCCGGCCTTAAGCGTAGCGTAATGTAGCTCTCGCTGAGAGCCGCATATTTGCGCCGTTTGGTGTAGAGACCATGGGGCCATGGGGACCAGAGGCTCGGCGACTGGTCAAGGAACTGTCGTCGCGCCTAATTGACTCGTCGGGTGACCAAAGGGCTGGCGCTTACCTCGGCCAGCGTATATCGCTGGCTATACAACGATGTAACGTCGCCAGCCTTTTGGGCACTCTCCCAAAGGGTAGCTGGCATCAATTTTTTATTTATAAGTATTTTTTATTATTATTGTTCGCTTTACTTTGTTAATAAAAAACCATAATTATTTTTGATTTATTAATAACTGCAAAGGAAGTTAAAAAAAGAATGCATGCTAAGCTAAGTGATGTCCCCATTAGCCTATCCCGCTAGTCGAAACACCGTGCCATTAGGCGTCGTCCGCGCATTCTCTGTGGTCCACTCGAGAGCGGCCGCGACGAGAGCGAGTACCGCTAAACACGCGAGGCCGGTCGCTAGGCAACGGAACATGGACGGACAATGGGCTGTGGTGTGAATAATGTTCACACTTGTTTAGTTTACAATATTTGCCTACTCATTGTTATTCATGGCTTTTTGGAAACATTAACCCATGAAGTTAGTGAAACCTCACTTCCCCTAAACCGTGTTGTGGTTTAACACTTCGTTGGGTGGAATAACTTTAAATCACGTTTATCGCTATGCGCCGTCACAACGGCCAAGAAACTCGAGACGTAACTAATTAATTTGCTAACAGCAAAAGATAAAGTACATGAACCGAAGCCCAAATCAAGTGTCTTATTTTGTAAACAAAAACTCTAATAAAAATTATACCCTACTAACATTTTAAGCTGTTCTGTGATTATTGCATAGTTGTTTTCACATTATTAGATCGGATTACTTTATTTTCACAATGATGAACAGGTTCGATCAATCAGTTCCTTCGGCGTTACATCACAACAGGTAGACGATCATATTGTGAGATATTGCCTGCCTGATGTCTGAGATATTGTGAGGTGACGGATGATAGGGTGTCCAGTGTTGTTACTATATAGGAAACCTGTACATAATGTGTCTATGTTTACGGTGCATTGGCATGTCTGTAAGGCCGTAAATATAATTGTAAATAAATAAATAAATATTTGTTTACAAAATAAGACACTTGATTTGGGCTGCGGTATACATATAAAATCTCGCACGTCTCCTATAGAAGTAGGTAGAGACGACGGAATTACATATGTCACAATCCATTATTGAAGTAATCCTACTACAAGACTTCATGGCAAGGCCCCAGGACTGTTGACTATTATTATGTACACGTCAAATAATAGTCATATTATTAGTATGACTATTATTTGACGGTAAATATCTATAATAACATCCCAGACGAATTTAAAGAATTAGACGATATTAAATTTAAAAAAACTCTACATAAGTGGTTGTTGGGCAAACTTTTTTACAGTTTAAAAGAATTCTTTGACAGAAAATTGTATGAATGACATTTGTATTGAATTTAATATTGACATTTGATTAATTCATTATTATGTATTATTAATTTTTATTATTGTTATAATTAGCTATTAATATTGATAGTATATAAAATAATAGGCATAATATTGTACACCATATTGGTAGGCTACAGCGGACTTAGTTATTACCTTAAGAACTATTATTATTACCTGTGCTCATGCAATAAATATCTTTGACTTTGACTTTCTCACTCCCTGTCTCCTCTGTCTGGACATTTTATTTGACACGTTGTTGGAGGAAGTATCTGCGCATCGTTTAGAGCAAAGCATCCGTGCAATGCGGCGCAAGCGCAGCTCGTTCGCCGCGCGAGTGGAGCGCAATCGTGCGCATCGCACTAACACTCGCCAGGGTTGTCCACACGCGGTGTAATTAAATAATATGACATAATAATTATTGGGAGTTATTGTGGCCGCAAAATGTAATCCTAAACCTATGCGCAATTGAAACAACCCTTAGAGTAGAAAGAAAAAAAAGTCTGGTATTTTCATTTGCTATCGAAAAAGCAAATATCAATCCCACTTTTTTTTCTATTCTACTATTAAAATAAAGTTTTGTACAAGTTGCGATTGGAAAAAAAACAGCTTAATTAGGAATTCAGAAAATAGTAAGAAATCGAAGCGATTTATTCATTGTTTTGTTATTCTTCTATAGGAGTTGCGAGAGTAGTAGAAAATGATACTGATTATGATTATGCAATATGAAACCTGTAATAAGTCCCCAACAAACTGATAGGTACAGCTTAAATGGTCACGTAGTTTTGTAGGTGGGGCAAAGCTCCATTGAAATGTGGCAATGTCTTTTGTACCGATTTCATGTCTGTGGAGAGTCCGACCGGGAATCAAACCCAGAACCCTTTGCACATAATGCAAGCTCGGTTTTATTATTACAATAACATTATGACAGCCCTACGGTCTTTGCGCATGATCGGCCGCCGCCCTGCGCGCGCGCAACACTGCAGTACCGCTAGGCATATGCGCTACAGACTCTCAGTATTACATCTATAGCCAGCCAGTAAGTATACAAATGCCAGTATGATAAGACGAAACGATTAAAATGCCACGGAATGGCGAGGTCCCTGGTTCGAATCCCGGTCGTGATGAAAATTATCATTTCTCATTGTCTGGACGTATGGTATTCAGCTATGGGGCTGTACCAGACAAAGCAATATATCGATTATACAACGCTTCCAAAACAAGGTACTTAGGAACATCGTAGATGCGCCCTGGTACGTAAGAAACGACGATCTCCACAGGGACCTTAAAGTGGACACAGTCAATCAAGCCATAAAAAAAATTGCAGAAGCTCACGAACATAGACTTCATCATCATGTGAGTGTCGAGGCAATCCAGCTCCTCGACAACACGGACATAGTGAGAAGAGTGAAAAGAACCAAACCTTTTGAGTTAGTGTAGTGTAGTGAAACCAATTCGTAGTGATAGTGCGCGAATGTAAGACACGTGAACAAAGTGATCGCCCTTAATAGACTCTAAGTAATGTCGTTGGACTAACTCTTAGATATAAGTGTCAATTTATAGAAATTTAGGTCAAAATCAAATCACTTATTAGTCTTATTGTATTTAGGCTAGATCGTAATGTGAATAAAATGTCATAATATGGCATTTTATATAAAAAAAATCTCATTTAGTTCTTGAGAAAATCTCAACTTTATGAGGACCCTTTATACTTTTTTCTATTATCGTCCATACTTGACTGGTTTTCAAAATTCTTTACAATAACTAACTTATAGCTAAGTCGTACGTTACACACGATTAGTTGGACGTTATCAACTGTACGCTCCACCGCCCGCCGCCCGACAAATTGCACTCGGATGCGTTTTTATCGCGCAATGCATGCCATTAGCGCAGCACACCGCGCCCAGTGGTCACGGGGTAACACGTTGGCTACATTCACCCCGCTCACAGATCACTGCAACAGTTGACCTAAAATGGAGACGGAAATCTACGATTTTACAGTCAAAAGCACTTCCAGCTTCGTTGACGTCTTCTTACGAAGGTTGGCATCATTATGTCACTCTCGACAACGCTTCGCGGTACTCTTGCTGTAAAGTCGAAAACAGATGAGTATGCAGAGGGCCTCAATAAGGTTGAGATTTTCTCAAAAACTACTGGACCGAATTTAATCATTATTTTACAGTTAGGTAAGTACATAGTTTTAACTTTTATCTATCAAACAGTGAAAGAATTTTTGCAATAGATCAAGTAAACACTGCAACATTACAATCTCTTTTACAGTATATATTCTTTTTGGTTCAAATGTTTAGCTTTTTTAGTCTATATTCTCTTCGTTGTCATTCTTCTTTTGTTTCTTCCATTATTACATCGATTTTATTAATTTACAGTATTTTATGTTCTCTTGAAAATTGCGGGAAACGACGGTTGCAAAATTATTTGATAATTTTTATTTTATTGTCTACAGTGGTTATTTTGAGATTAATATCACGTTAAATTAATCAGAAAATGTTCGCGAGTGACAGTATGGTGAATTTGTTGAATTATTTGAGCTAGATCTGGGGTTTCAAGCTTTTATCAAAAGTTCCCGCTACAAGCTCGGGAGTGAACGTGACTGTCGAGCTGCTTCGTCCAGAGTGATGACGCTACGGCGTCTCCTCTGGATGAAGATAGAAGACTATTATATATTGAATTCTCTGTAACATGACATTGGCAAATGACGAACGGTCGAGTCCAATAATAAAATAAATAAAATACCGTATTTTATTGATTAATAACACGAGTTACCGCTGAACGCCCACATTAACCAGCCCTACTAGCTCACAACACCCAGCAGCGTATCCAACAAGTAGTTTTTGAGATAATCTCAACCTTAAAAACTCTCCTGTACACCTTTATCTGTGTTCCATCGTACTTGTGTACATTCCGCTAAGTGAATTCTACTCCACTCGGGGCCTGTCATTATTCCCTCCATTGCGTCTGCTTTGCAAGTTGCTTACGCGACAACTAATGGACCGTTGCCGTGGGGACGGTTGCAGGTTGCATAACGGTTAGGTTTTTTCTTTCAGTAGGGAATTGATAATTGAAAGAGTAATTTGTACTTGAGGCCGCTTGTGTACAAATTCCAAGCTCTATTGATCATAATTTATATAAGCTCATAGCTCTATTATTTGGATTCCTTAGCTAGAGAGATAGGAAAAAATATTGAGGTATTGAACTGGATGGATAAACAGAACTTCTAAGCGACGAAAATATTAATATTTTGGTCACATTAAGCAGTTGGTCCCGGTTGCGGTCATAAGGCAGCAGCCACGTCAGAGGCCTACGGGCGGCCTAATAACTCTGACAAATAGGTTTGGTCACTAAATCACACGAAAAAAGATAGAATGCGGAATCCCCAATATAGTATGATGATGCAGCTCATAATCCAGGGCAAAATCTGTGCCAAGAGTGTTGGCAGGAGACACTCTTGGATAAATAACTTGGACGACTGGTTCGGCTGCAGCACCGGCTCCTAGTTCCGGGCAGCCAACCAGAGGGGAAAGATTGACAGGATGTCGTTCTCTGGGAAGAAGAACGCTAAGAAGAAGATTCCTATTCTTCCCTAATATTGGAACTCCCGTCACAATTTCCACGTTAAATTATACTAGCGATATTCTGTACAGGTTTTTCTTTTCTTTTCAAACCTATTGTCGGAGTTATTCAGGTCGCCTGTAGGCCTCTGACGTGGCCTGACGACTGCTGCTGAACGACAGCAACCGGGACCGACTGCTTGACGTGCGCCCCGAGGCACGGAGGGGCTCAGATGAAAATGTCACTAGCGGTCACTCATATAGGCACTGACCTCGCCAATATTGCTTAACTTGTACGATCGTTTTCGTGTACTCGCAACTGGACAACAACCCGGTCATTGAAGCCCACAGACCACTTACCCAAAAGACATGAAATCGGTACAAAAGACATTGTCACATTTCTATGGAGCTTTGCCCCACCTACAAAACTACGTGACCATTGAAGCTGTACCTATCATTTTGTTGGGGACGTTTCATATTGCATAATCATAATCAGTATCATTTTCTACTACGCTCGCAACTCCTATAGAAGAATAACAAAAACAATGAATAAATCGCTTCGATTTCTTACTATTTTCTGAATTCTTAATTAAGCTGTTTTTTTTCGACTCGCTTGATGTACAAAACTTTATTTTTAACCAATAATTTTAATAAAAAACGGAGATATTTTTACATTTATTCGTTATCTTGTACAACTTGCTTTTGATGGTGGGGCAGAAACTGGCATGGTCATTTGCAAGCGAAAAATTATGTCACCGATGAGCGCATAGAGACGAAGCGGGGGACAGGGGTGCCGTATTAAAGAGATGCGTCCATGTCGATACAATCTCTAGGTGCCACGTGTCGCTAGGCAATGTTGCGCTCATGTGCGGGCAGACATGGGCGCCCTCCTGGTACAGGTCTATGGGGGAAGTGGTTGTAGCCCAATGTGTAGATTGCCACAACAATGTATAGAGCGGTCCCCGCCTGCGCTCGCGCCGCGCGGCTCCGGCGCAGGCATCCGTGCAGTAGAAACGGTAGAAAGCGCACAATGGCGTTTTTTGTGCGCGTGCGTCGCCGGCATGCTGCGCGCGCAGCGGCCGCGGGATGGGAGGGGCGGACTGCGCAGAGAGCAAAGCGGCGGGTTAACTCTTAAACACCGTATCCTAAGAGGGGTCAATTTTGGCATTGTCATTTAAAATATATCCGGGTGGAAATAGTGAAGTTAGGATGTAGACGAGTTAGGAAGTGGTCAACTTTGGAAATGGACAAATTAGGAAGTGGCTGCTTTGGAAATTGACAATTTAAGAAGTGAACATGTTAGGAAGTTGTCAAGTTTGGAAATTGACAAATTAGGAAGCGGACCAAATCGCCCTGAAGGATCTATATGACAGTTTAGTTAGAGGGACAGCGGGAGATTGATAGCAGGTGTGATTCTATCGATAACCTGATCATAATCCAACTGCCAGTGACTTCATATCATATGTTATATCGCATGAGAGTGGGACGCTATTCTTAGAGGCGCGTATTCATAAACGTAATTTAAAGTTACGCCACCGTTTAGGCCCCCTGTTCCTTTCTGTCTAATGCCCTCCACACACAGTGTTGCTATCCCTTTCACACTTCGTTAGTTAGTTAGTTTTGAAAGGTCTTTATTTAAAAGAAGAAATATGAACTTGTCATTTTAACAAAGGACATAGGTACAATCTTAATGTTAAAAGTTATTTACAGACTTATTTCGCCTTTATAAAATAATTCATAATCTAAAATAGAAGTAGGTAAATAAATATTTTAAAACATAAGGTTTCGTATCCTTCCATTTTCGGCTGATTTTACTACCGAGGTTTAACTAGGTTTATGAATAACAGCAAGAGTCGTTTAAATAAATAAAAAAATTGAAAATACACAATATTAAACAATTAAGGCATGAAATGCCTAACAAGTACGGGTCAAATACGGTCTACTACAAACCGGCGAGCATGAAGAGATTGATGAATGTGGAGGAGGCAAGGGTTGTGTGCCAGGATCGCGGCAGATGGAAGTCCATCGTCTCTGCCTACCCCTGCGGGTATCAGGCGTGAGTTTATAAATAAATAAATATGCTTAACACCATTATAAAAAGTTAGATGTTCTATATTTCGTTAATTACCAATTATTTCCTTAGGCACATCTCTCCGCGCAATTTAACTGCGTACCGTTATTTTTCGTACCGGCCCGACGCATAGAATAAGTTATAATTTACTTTTAACATGAGTTTAATACGCCCCGCCGCCGTTAAGTACTATTAGCATTTCAAATGCTCCCATTAGACACGGGCGGCGGCGATGCCACGGCCTAGACCAGTACATGAATATACACATCACATATTATACATAGTAGGTGCCTATGCATTTGCAATCAGTCTAACGCAGTAGCGGATTATCCTAAAGGCAAACTAGGCACCTGCCTAGCGGCGCGAGGTCACAAAGGAGCGCGCACTGAAGGTGTTTAGTAAACGAAAACCCAAAATAAGTGCCTTTCAGTACTTACATAAAATAAAAAAGTCATAATATAAAGCTAGATTCGGGCTCTGGTAAAACCTGCGTTTTCACACCAGGAATTGCCACGAATTCCCTAATATTATGTGGTTTTCAGTGTTTTGTGTGATTCTAAATCCACCTTTAGAGCTTCCTAAGTGCGCCCCGTCTACTTTATTACACCTACATCGCCAGATTCCATAACATAAGTTGGTAAAACTTAAAAACCGAGGGGCGCCGGTGAGGTGGTAGCCTAGGGCGCTGGCGACATTTAATCCGCCTCTGGTCTAACGCAAGTAAACATAGAAGGTGTCAACGTGATTTAAAGTTTGTCCACTGCTTAAGACTTCAATAATTTAATTTTTTCTGACTCCCGAGTTACAGGTTTTTAACCTAGTTTGTGAGTTCAGCGTTTCATTCTGTGTGCTCATCACCATAGCCTTCTAAGCTATAAATGTAATGTTTTGTTAATTTTTATGTTGGCTACTGCAAATAAATATATATATATATATATAATTTTAAGTTATTATATATAAACGGATATAATTCACTTATATTGATCCTTAAAAACGTCACCGGCGACGCGGGCGTGGCGCGCTCACCTTGAGAAAGACCGTCGAAATCGGTCGTAACTGTCGGTCTAATTGCCGACTTCAAAAATATAAGTGAGTGATATCCGTTTATATATAATAATTTGTAGTAATGGCTCTATAGTTTTAATTCTAAAATTTAATTTTAATAATCGCTTACGAAGTGTGAATGGACCACAAAATGGCTAGCAAAACAGTGTGATACTCTTACAATTGTCAAGCGTATATTTTGACATTTGTGAGAGCGAGCCCACGTTAAGCTTGCGCTCAAATCTGTCCATGACTCTGGACGTTAATCTCGGCATAAGTACAGACGAAAACAGAGAAAAGACTAGGTAGAGATTTCCTCAAAAACTACTTGTAAAAAATGGCACATGTTGCTATGAAATATCAGCAATATTCAATGTCAAATTTCTTTATTGCAAGTAAGCACGTTGAGTACATTTTTGCACGTCAATATATTTTTAAATTTACATTTACACCACTTTGCAAGGAAAAGGTGCCAACGCTGAGGAGAAAAAGTGGCAAAAAACTCTCAGCAACACATCCTTTAAAACAATGATAATTCATGGGACATAACAGTTTCCATCGTACAGTTTAAGACTTGCATTCTTAATGAGTATGAAGAGGGGTCGCATGGAGTGTCGCGGCGTCCTCAGCTGAGCCGCGCGTGACTACGCATTCCGCAACTAAGGCTTATGCCTTAGTTGCGGAATGCGTAGTCTCCTCTCTCCGCGACAGAGGTATACCTGCACTTCGTACAGCTAACACTAGATCAAGTATAACACTTTGGACTTTGGACCGTTCTTATTATGTGCGTCATAAGAGTTGAATTCGTACTGCAAGTGTTACCATTGATCTTCTGTTGTTCGTACTAGGTAAATCTTGCATTTGCTCGTGCATTCCGAGCAGGCACTGTTTATATTATACAGAGTTCTACGGAATAGAGAAGTAAGCCGAGCCCATAATTTAGTTCTACGATTTTTAGGGTTTCTAACCTCAAGATGAAAAAAGGAACCCTAAGGCCCCTCGCGCACTAGGCAGCCTGGCTGCGCAGCCAGACTGCGGCGGCCAGTAAAACATATGAGTTTGTATGGGAGCCCGCGCACTAGGCAGCCGGCAGCCATCATAGTTCGACTGGCTGCCGTAGCCTGGCTGCCGCAGCCTGGCTGCCTACTGCGCGCGGTGTCTTAGAGGATCACTTGAGTTGAACATTAGAGACAGATTATCGGCAACGGTTACCCGAAATGTGTTGCGGTACTTCGGCCATGTCATAAGAATGGACCATCCAACTTGGAGAGAACTATCATCATCATCAGTCTATTTATATTGCCCCACTGCTCAGGCACAGACCTTCCCTTACATCGAGGGAGCTCGGTCGGGCCATAATCCACCACGCGGGCCCAGTGCGGGTTGGCGGATTTCACATTCCTTAGATTTTTTTTCTTCTTCTACGACATGCAGGTTTCATCACGATGTTTTCCTTCACCGTTTTGAGAGCACTCGGTAAATGTACGTAAGTTTTTCCGTCGAAAAAACCGAGGATAACTCATTGGTACATGGCTGCCCTAGCTGGGAATCGAACCTGGGACCTCCATATTGCAGGTCCATTGACCCAACCACTGAGCCACCAAACTCTCTCTGGAGAGAACTATACTGCTCGGCAAAGTTGAGGGGTCTAGACCACGTGGCCGGAGACCAGCTTGGACTGATGCGGTTGGCAGAATCCTCGGTGTGCCCTTTGAAGAGGCTGTGAGAAAAGCACAAGACCGTGTCTTCCTGGCGCCAGTTCATACATGCCAAGACGGCACCTGCTGTTGAGGGTCACGATCCTCAGCACTGAGGCAACGATTAGGGAGGATAGGATCGCTTTGTTGTCCGTCTGTCTGTCAAGACATATATCTCAGAAACGCGTGGACGGATCAAGTTGAAATTATTACCAAACACTTAGGTCTGTAGTCTCATGCAGCCGTGAAAAAATCAAACTCCTACGTCAACGCAATCAAAAGATATGGCGTTTTACGTCGCATTTTCTCGCATATTTGTATGAAAATACAAGAAAATCAAAACCTTTAGGGTACTTCTCGTTAACCTAGAATCATGAAAAGCAAGAAGCTAGGTCTTATAGCACAAGTAAAGGAATAAATCCGAAAACTGTGAATTTGACATAACATCTCCCCAAAAATGTATTTTTTGTTTGTTATTACAAACTTATATTTGCAGATGATGCACTAATCAAGAGTATGTCGATGTATAGACATAATATTTTTTTTATAATGGCAAAGAAAAGTTGGCCTCTAAATCTAATTTTTTTTAGCCTTTAATAATCAAGCGCTATTTCCGTCAGATCGATATTTCCGATACATGCGCCGGCGCAACAATTTGCCACATTATACATAGTTGAGATGCAACAGTGCAATGCGAGCTAATTGCAGTATGATTGCAGGGCGCCAGGCGGATGCAAATCAACGCCAATGTTGCCAGTTACAATTAGTTTTCATTTCACTTCCTTCCTTTTGCTTATGACGTTACCATTTCTTTGCCTTTCTAGCTATTTTAGACAACTAATTGCAATATTTTTTTGTTTTCTAAGCAGTAGTTATTTAATTATTTTACAAACTAATTAGCAAATATATGTTTTTATAAACAGTTGCTATATCTTAATAATGTGTCAAAATTACAACGATAATGATGAAATCAACGAAAAAAAAAATTTTCCTTAGACATACAGCGCACCATACAAATACAAAAATATTAGCAAATGCAGGCTGAATAAAACTAGATTGCCTTTGCTGCGTAGAGAAAAAAATCTGCGTGCCGCTATATTTCATAGAAATAAATATACCAGTAGCGTCGCGTCGTCGTGGCGACACTTCGCCTGCTGCTGCTGTCGGATACGGACTTGTACCTTAAGGCAATGAGTTTATGGCTTATACAGCCTACTTTTATGGGCCAAATGAAGGGCAAGGGCTTTTCTAGTTTTTCATTAAAACATACATAATCTCAAAGCTTGACGATTTTATTTGATCCCAAATATAACTATATTTTATCTATTATTAATTTAGAATTTGAATTACGCATTATCCATGCTCGGTGAATAAATTAGAACATGATGAAAAAATTCTTGCCATGGGTAGGACTTGAACCTGCGACCTTGACATTCCGTGACACGCTCTTACCGACTAAGCCACCACAGGCTACGCCACGCCCACCGAAAATCTTCATCGCTTTATACATACTTAAAGGGTATGTTACGCAATTCCATCTATCGGACAATAGTAGTAGTATTACGACAACCATGTCTAACATTCGGTTAGAACCATGATTTTTTGGAAAACCAACGACAATATACAAAAATATTTCAAAAAACAAAAAACCTGAATGCAAAAAATTATCCCCTTTTGATTAATTATTTATGACACTCCCGTAATCAAGACGAATCTAACGATACCTCATACACCAAAATCCATCAAGTCGTTTAGGCTACAGGATGGCAGGAAGGAATGGACATACATCCGAAAAACATTACCCTCCTACTGTGGCAGTCGGGTAAAAAGGTACAAAACTCGCCAGTGTTGCGGAGCGAGCATTAAAATAAAATAATAGAAGTATACGAAATAAATAGGAAAATCAACCATTTCCAATCTAATTCCGTAAAAAAAAAGTACAAAAGTCATAGCTTTTCTTTCTAAAAACATTCCTATTAATTTTAAATTTACGCGGCCAAAAGAGACCGCATCGTAACAAACTATAGCCAATTACAGGTTTTCACTGTTAGACTGCTTTCAATGATTTTAAATAGGTCTCGGAATGTGTTAAGTTTTTCTTTACATACCGAATTGCGAACTCATCCCTAACAGTGAGTAATTAGTGAGTCGCGAATGCAGTGGCTGCACAATGGGGTGACACTGCACAATGCAGATGTCATCACTACGCGTTCTCAGAACACAATGGCTCTTTTTAAATACACCTCGCCTGGCGCATTCGTTGATGCAATTCTTATTCGAAACTAGGCCACTGCTGAATTTGGAAAACGATTCAATTAAAATGAATCTTGGTTATCAATATAATTAATGTAAGTATCTTGAATTCTTACAGGGGGGGGGGGGGGGGGGGGGGGGGGGGGCGCGACTTCCAATCGTTATCGCTTTCAATTTGACACTTGAACGATACACATTGCTGCGTTTCGTTGTCGTTTGTTAAAACTTGCAAAAACAGCAGCAATGTATAGCGTCCATGTGTCAAATTGAAAGCCATAACCATAACGATAGCTCGGGAGTGAACGTGACTGTCGAGCTG